>CM076980.1:25728829-25771329 GCA_039105355.1 Benthosema pterotum
ACTTGGGCCTCTCAGTCCTCCTCCAGTTTTTTTAATAGATATAAATACACACCCAGTTAGTGCGCTGTAAACCTCCTTTTACTGGGACATAAAACACTTTTTTCCCCCACCAACACCAACATATACCGGTACCAACAGCGTTTGCACACAGGAGTATTCAGAAGGTTTCGCTCTGGCATGCTTCCATTCCTGGCCCCAAAGGAATCTGTCCATCACTAATTTACTAGCTGAAGCTCAATCATACAAGCTCTCATTGTTTCACTGAGCCTCTATTGTGTATGGACTGTACCTTGGACATAGTGTACTAATCCCTGGTTGGTTACTTACCTGTTCCTAACTGTACACACTGTGCTAATCCTTGGTTACAAACTGTGTGTGTGTGTGTGTGTGTGTGTGTGTGTGTGTGTGTGTGTGTGTGTGTGTGTGTGTGTGTGTGTGTGTGCGTGTGCGTGTGTGTGTGCGTGTGCGTGCGTGATATTATAATATCTCAATAAGTTATTGTTGCATGCATCGGAGCTATTACATTATAAAGAAAACAGAAACTTGGCAGAGAGTGAAGAGAATGAACACATTATGAAAACAAGCAGCAGCATCAGTGCCAGTAGGTTAACCAAGGCATAAGTATTGGGATTAGCATGAGCCATAAATAGAGTATGTTTTTCAGCTTTGATTGCCAAAAGTGTATCACTTGGAATCATGCCAGGGTTTTCTCCTGCTTAGAGATTTTTACTCAAGCTGTCAATCTGGTGTAACTGGCAACCTTAAACTGACATGTATAGTATAGATTGTGTTAAGGACTACTAGGGGAAGATAATATGGAGACACAATAAGATATGGCGTGTTAATTTAACTCTGAGAGCAAAACAGTTTGCCGTCATCGTTTCATCCTCATTAAACGAACAGTCCAGATTTTCCTCTGTACACTGTAAAAGGTTATGCCAGGTCGTATTATAATCACTCATCTTTAAAATTAACTTTTTAAATCTAACATACAGTACATATGAAAGGCTTCAGTCCAAGAAGCTATACATTTCTTTTAAAAATAATACATGAATCATTAATTAATCATTTACGTATTTTTCAATTGTATTTCAGTCATGATTATACAGATGCCCTCAGGAACAAAACACGATCTTAAAAAATAATGCTGAAAAATACTTTAAACTAGCTCAGTTTGTACTGCAAAGTTATTTTTATTCCTCTCAGGCAGAGCTCCTGTCTGCAACGATGAATTGTTCATCAGACATCATTAGTGTGGAATAGGTCTGTGAGTCACACAGCAGTCCAATGATTTCTAGCAAGTCGGAGGAATGGAGTGAAACCTCATCCTCTTCATCATTATCACCATCCTCCCTCAACTCCCTCCTTTCATTTTGTCTCTCCTCTCCCTTCACCTTCTCCTTACCGGTGCCCTAGTGGTGTTTCATAAATTAAAGTTCAATTGCTCTTCAGTTCCATCAGCTCTGCATGTTGTGTCTTCTTCGCCACCTTGCTGCCTCTCTTCTCTCCATCTCCTCTCTTCCTCTTCATCCACATGTTTTTTTCTCTTCCTTCTTGACCATCACTCAACGTTCACCATGTCCTCCTCTTCTCTGTCCGTCACTCCTCCTTCTCTCCTCCTCTCTGTCGGAGAGAGACGGGCGGGATTGGACATACTTTGTGGTGCCAAGCAGACATAATAAAAATAAAAACCTAACCGGAGGGGTGGCTAGATGGTGGAAAACCTATTAAAGGGACTTATTCACATCTCATGTTGCAAATATTGCGTTTGGTATCCTGAATAACAGCATTATTAGACAGGGTGAAAATCATCAGCCAATGTAGCACAGTTTCACAAGGCAGGAAACGACATGGCGTTTATGCCAACCCTGTCAGAGAGCACAACACAAATATGCGCCTGGGAGGTATCGTTGTATGTAGAGAGAAGACACAGGTTCAAGCCCATCGATGACCGACAATGCCATAGGGACACTGAATCGCCTGAGCTTCTCCGGGTGAGGGCATCAAATACACGCCCAGCATACAACACGCCAAACATCTGCTCTGCCAACACATTCAGTTGGTACTGTAAGCACTGTGCAGTCATGGGTTTTGTGTGCTCTGCAGTCGGCGGTGTGCGAACGAGGAGACAGCGACAGCCCCGCTAGGCTGGGGTGACGAGACTTTTTAATTTGTCTCCCGCAGTCGCGCAGCCTGGTAGCGACGTTAATCGCCCAGACGCCACTCTAACTATTTAACAATAATAACGGAGCTGTTTAATTGAAATGAATTGGCATCATTATGCGGCAGCCCCCTGCCAATCTCAGCTTTCCCCGCTCCGCTTCACCCTCCAGGCCCTTGGAGGAGAGAAAAGGAGGGGGTCAGCGTAAAGAAGGCTTCTTTTGCTGGTGTTGACCCACTTCCTGGGTGCTGCAGTCAAATGATAAGTTTGTCTTCTGAAGGATTCCACAGACCTGGATGGGTGACAGGCAGCTAAGGCTGTCAGGGTGCAAAACTCACTACTGTCTGTTATAAAACGCAATTAAAAGATTTTATTAGGTGTAATTTAACGTGCACGCGTGCAGGCACACGCCTACACACCTACAGTACACACACACACACACACACACACACACATATAAGCGCCACACACACACAAATATGGAGAGAATTATGTGTCTAATATAAATCCACACGTGACGAGGTCCACACACGTGTTTTGAATATTTACTAATGTCTCACGATGTTTGACAAAAGTCTTTTCGGGTTTTGCAAATATTTTTTGTATCTTTACAAAAAAATATACGATTTGTGTGTGTGTTAATCCTTAAAAAACTTTTGTAATTCCTCAATTCTGCTTGTGAATTTTAATAAAGTATTTGTCATTCTCTTTTCTTGTTGAATAATTTTGACACAGATGTCATGCTTTTTCATGGTGATTTTCACAAATGTAATGTTGTATCCACAAAAGAAATCTTGTAACTTGTAAGTTGGATTTTTACAAATATATGACTATTTGTAGGTATATTATTTTCGCTTAGTAAAAAAAAGTAGATTTACAGGCACATTCATCACCAATATCTGTAAAGCATCAACTCTGTGTGTTGCCACCAGGTGGCCACCATGCATTTGTGAGAAAATCCCAGTCTTTTGTGAACTTATTTAAGACACAAACACGCCAAGGGATTTTTGTGTCAAAAAGATTGATTGGCTGCCTTGTTTCTAGGCTACCTCTAGGCCAATGGGAGACTTGACTTGCCATAAAACCCATAGTCTGAAAGACGCTAGGGCCATTATTGAGAATGGGGACAGAAGTAGGGACAAGTGGACAACAGTCCAGTTGTAATGATCTCAAATCCTTTTATTAGAGATAGTTTTGTAGTAAACTGCATAAAGACAACACTTTAGAAGCCGAAAATAGCTCTTATTTGCGCCGCCCTTGTTGAAAGTTTGCCCCTATTCTACCCGAACAAGGCACAATGTGCCTCGGTTGTCAGCCAGACAGTGTTGCCAACTTGGCGCATTTGTCACTATATTTCGTTTTCTTTCCAGACCCCTCTATCGCCAAAATTAGTGAAAAGCTCCTGGCGGAAAATCTAGTGCTTTTTGGCTGCTGAGTTGGGGTGAAATTGATTGACAGGCGCCATAAATAAAACCCTCATTTTCACCATTTTCCTCCTATGACAGTGGTTTTCATCCAGTGGTCCCCAGGCTAAATGATGGACAGTTGCTTAACCACATGTAAATCTTTGAGAGCGTGAAACCAAATGGACCCTTGCAGGTCCATTTGGTTCCATTTGCAGTCAAGCGGGCAGCAGCAGGCTGCCGCGAAGCTGTTGCGTTGCCTTGTTTTACTGATTGTTTTTAATTATCGAAATAGGGATCTTAATAATGCCACTTGCGCGCATAACAGAGAGAGAGAGAGCGACAAAAAGAGAGAGAGAGAGAGAGAGAGAGAGAGAGAGAGAGAGAGAGAGAGAGAGAGACATTATTGCACAGACGACCCTCTCAAGGACTTCTGGTGGTCCACGGACCACCAGAAGTCCTTGAAGTCCTTTATTTATGGAAGTCCTTTATTTATGGCGCCTGTCAATCAATTTCACCCCAACTCAGCAGCCAAAAAGCACTAGATTTTCTGCCAGGAGCTTTTCACTAATTTTGGCGATAGAGGGGTCTGGAAAGAAAACGAAATATAGTGACAAATGCGCCAAGTTGGCAACACTGTCTGGCTGACAACCGAGGCACATTGTGCCTTGTTCGGGTAGAATAGGGGCAAACTTTCAACAAGGGCGGCGCAAATAAGAGCTATTTTCGGCTTCTAAAGTGTTGTCTTTATGCAGTTTACTACAAAACTATCTCTAATAAAAGGATTTGAGATCATTACAACTGGACTGTTGTCCACTTGTCCCTACTTCTGTCCCCATTCTCAATAATGGCCCTAGCGTCTTTCAGACTATGGGTTTTATGGCAAGTCAAGTCTCCCATTGGCCTAGAGGTAGCCTAGAAACAAGGCAGCCAATCAATCTTTTTGACACAAAAATCCCTTGGCGTGTTTGTGTCTTAAATAAGTTCACAAAAGACTGGGATTTTCTCACAAATGCATGGTGGCCACCTGGTGGCAACACACAGAGTTGATGCTTTACAGATATTGGTGATGAATGTGCCTGTAAATCTACTTTTTTTTTTACTAAGCGAAAATAATATACCTACAAATAGTCATATATGGGAAAATTCCAACTACCCGAACAAGGCACAATGTGCCTCGGTTGTCAGCCAGACAGTGTTGCCAACTTGGCGCATTTGTCACTATATTTCGTTTTCTTTCCAGACCCCTCTATCGCCAAAATTAGTGAAAAGCTCCTGGCGGAAAATCTAGTGCTTTTTGGCTGCTGAGTTGGGGTGAAATTGATTGACAGGCGCCATAAATAAAACCCTCATTTTCACCATTTTCCTCCTATGGTTTTCATCCAGTGGTCCCCAGGCTAAATGATGGACAGTTGCTTAACCACATGTAAATCTTTGAGAGCGTGAAACCAAATGGACCCTTGCAGGTCCATTTGGTTCCATTTGCAGTCAAGCGGGCAGCAGCAGGCTGCCGCGAAGCTGTTGCGTTGCCTTGTTTTACTGATTGTTTTTAATTATCGAAATAGGGATCTTAATAATGCCACTTGCGCGCATAACAGAGAGAGAGAGAGCGACAAAAAGAGAGAGAGAGAGAGAGAGAGAGAGAGAGAGAGAGAGAGAGAGAGAGAGAGAGAGAGAGAGAGACATTATTGCACAGACGACCCTCTCAAGGACTTCTGGTGGTCCGCGGACCACCAGAAGTCCTTTAAGTCCTTTATTTATGGAAGTCCTTTATTTATGGCGCCTGTCAATCAATTTCACCCCAACTCAGCAGCCAAAAAGCACTAGATTTTCTGCCAGGAGCTTTTCACTAATTTTGGCGATAGAGGGGTCTGGAAAGAAAACGAAATATAGTGACAAATGCGCCAAGTTGGCAACACTGTCTGGCTGACAACCGAGGCACATTGTGCCTTGTTCGGGTAGAATAGGGGCAAACTTTCAACAAGGGCGGCGCAAATAAGAGCTATTTTCGGCTTCTAAAGTGTTGTCTTTATGCAGTTTACTACAAAACTATCTCTAATAAAAGGATTTGAGATCATTACAACTGGACTGTTGTCCACTTGTCCCTACTTCTGTCCCCATTCTCAATAATGGCCCTAGCGTCTTTCAGACTATGGGTTTTATGGCAAGTCAAGTCTCCCATTGGCCTAGAGGTAGCCTAGAAACAAGGCAGCCAATCAATCTTTTTGACACAAAAATCCCTTGGCGTGTTTGTGTCTTAAATAAGTTCACAAAAGACTGGGATTTTCTCACAAATGCATGGTGGCCACCTGGTGGCAACACACAGAGTTGATGCTTTACAGATATTGGTGATGAATGTGCCTGTAAATCTACTTTTTTTTTTACTAAGCGAAAATAATATACCTACAAATAGTCATATATGGGAAAATTCCAACTTACAAGTTACAAGATTTCTTTTGTGGATACAACATTACATTTGTGAAAATCACCATGAAAAAGCATGACATCTGTGTCAAAATTATTCAACAAGAAAAGAGAATGACAAATACTTTATTAAAATTCACAAGCAGAATTGAGGAATTACAAAAGTTTTTTAAGGATTAACACACACACAAATCGTATATTTTTTTGTAAAGATACAAAAAATATTTGCAAAACCCGAAAAGACTTTTGTCAAACATCGTGAGACATTAGTAAATATTCAAAACACGTGTGTGGACCTCGTCACGTGTGGATTTATATTAGACACATAATTCTCACACACACACAAACGCCAAACTAGGGTGAAGCAAAACGCGTAACCGCAATTTTGGTTAATTTTGCTTTGTCTAATTAGCTACACATTCATTCGTGCTGGCTGATTCACGACCAGTAAAACCCCACTAAATCCCCATTGTATATTTCAAAAACACTCTGGCGTCAAGCAGTAAGAAAAACAAACAGGGAAAAAAAACATACTGAAAGTTGAGTAAAACAAAAACATACAGATATTAGTTGTTTTGTTTGACCACCTCATGCTGCTCTCGGTGGGAGAGCTAACAATGACTGGGAAGCATCCAGTAGCTTTGTCCAACAGGCAGTTAAGTATGTTCGCGTGTCTGCCCTGTTTACAGCGAGACACCATCCAGCCAAGTGAGCATTGTTTCACTGCATGCTGCTGGAACACAATGCTCGTAATGAAGCCTCGCTGGATCAACAGCAGCCTTTGTGGGGCCTATATGGACACTCTGTGGTTGACTCTATTACGTTGTAGATGAACGCCGTGACGGTCAAGACTGATTCATGCTTTGCCGCACGGCAGTGTTGTGTGCCGCAAATACAAGCTCTGCTAGGGGCACAACGCGTCCCAAGGCAACACACTGTCAACTTATAGGTCCAATGTTTTCGGCGCACAACACTACCATGACACTACAAATTAAACGTTTGCTTCAATGGGACAATATATAGCTTACAGTGGACCATTTTGCACTTTTAGTTAATTTGTAGGTTGTTACCTGATACTGCGACTTACTAAGTGTACTTGGATTTCCTTGGATTAATTGGGCTATCAGTGAGAAGAGTGGCTTATACTAGATGTGTGCAACTTCTAGTTAATAACGAAGGGTTGAATCCAAAAACTCCTGCGTTTGTGCCTACAGCTTGGCCGGGCATCTGTACAATATCATAATAGGCAGACTGGCAAGGCAGGCAATCGTTTGTCACTACACCAAAGAGATTCTGGGAAGAGGGTCTGCCATTGCTTTACTTCCTGAAGGGTCCAGACACATTATTAGGATACCAAAAGAATGTTAATCTATTCATTTCCAATGGGAATATGAATGTTAACACAGCTTGGTGTATGATCGACTGTTGCTCAGGAGGTAGAGCAGTTCGTCGAATGATCTGTGGGTTGGCGTTTTAAATCCTGGCTCTTCCTGCCTGCATGCTTGCATGGTTTCAGGTGCAATGGGTGAATGAAATTCACTAAAGTGCCTTGGATATGCACCATTTATTAGTTAACCCCGTGGTCACTAAACTATATACTGGACCCAATCATCACATGGCACACAATATTTACTCTAAAATGGTATTTTTTAACGGGACATCTTTTAACAAGCAAATCCATGTTGTTATCAACCTTTCTTTATCCCAGCAACAAACTCTTGTGAGATTTTAGTGGAGCCAAGAACAGTCTTTCTGTCCATCTGCATTTTTGACAGATGACACACAGGGTACCATTGCGCCTCTAGTGGCACCAATGAAGCTGGCCCATGGAGGCACCTGTCAGTGAGCCTGTTGATGTGCTGGGAACAGGATGTTCCTGCACACGCTGCTCTCCCTGGCAGGTGAAGCAGTAGGGGAGCTGGGCAGCAGTGACAGGACTACACAAGTGTGTGGGGAATGGAGCGCCCCGCTGCGGGCTTGCAGGCCAGGCCCATGCCACATATAGGCCCTGGTCTGACAGCACATCAGGTGTTCGATTCCTGTTCACGACCCTCCATTTCATACCTGTCTCTACCCCCTCTCTTCACTTGAAACTATCAATAAAGGTCATTTGTATGTTGTTTTGTTGTATTGTTGAATGCCACTGTATCAAGCATGAATGCAAAATCATGGTGCATGATACATGGTGCGTGGATCTCGGACATATTTATTTGCACTAAAAGGGGACTTTGATGTATGCACGACACGTATACTGCTTTATTTATGTGTGTATGTATGTAGAACCACCTAACTTTGGTAATTTGTTTTATATTAATTTATTCATGCAGTGCTTTGTGTTGATCAGTCACATGGCGATGTGCCATGCTGTGCTGAGGGAGAACCCAGTCAGCACTACCAATAATAGCATTGACTGTGGACACAGAAGAAAGAGGATCAATTTACACTACACACAGTTCAGTTAGGAGTGTGAGTATCAATAAAATGATTGCAAAGATAATGTATTCATTATCACCGCATGGGGTGGACATCCCGCCTCCCCAATATCAGGACTACCTACCTTGATAAAAAGCTAAAAAAGGAGAGAGATAGATGATGAGAGTAACAAAGAAAAAAATAAGTAGTCTCACTTCAGTCCTGATGGTTTCATATCCCTGAATTTAGTTGCCTTATCCACTCTAAATATAGTGTGTGTGTGCGTGTGCGTGTGTGTGCGCGCACATGGAGGGGGGTAGTAAGAAGACAGTAAGCAGGCAGGATGGCTTGCCAATAAAGTTAGTGTTTTTTTGTCATCTCTCAGGTATGTATGCAGGTTGTTGGAACAGGTTTTTACTCCATACTGCCTGGCTGTGAGCGGCGGGAGATTAATGAGCTGTCAGCAAAGGAGAAACGCTTACAGACAGCCTTCTCCTGGTCAAAAAAGAAAAAACATAATTACTGATCATCACTCCATGCTCTGGGAATAATAATGGCCTGCCTGTCTACCTGCACGTCTGACTGCCTACCAGACTGTCTGTCTGTATTGCCTAATTTCTACTGGGTTCAGTGTTGTACTCAGACAATCTACAAGAAGACAATTGCAACACTTTGGTTGATTGATTGTTGTTTGGCTGTTTCTACACTATGGTGTTGACACATAGAGAAATGGCTGTAGTGCCAGACCTACCAGTCTCCAAAGATCAGAGCACTGAAGGGGCAGGGGTTCAAGCCCCAGATTTTATTATTTACATGTTTTTATATGACTGACACATACACACACACACACACACACATCTAACTCCACCTCACCTCCACTCTATTGGCTCCCAATAGAGGAGAAAAAGTCAAAACATTGCTATGTATCTATTTTGATTTTTGGAAAGTTGCCTCTATTACCTATAACTTTCTGGGCATTAAAGGAACAATATTAAAAAAATCTGTGCAGAACTAAATAAAGGAATTAGAAAAACATGGGCCAATATTACTTTTTCAGCATCAGAAACAAAGGTTTCGGTGTCCCGACATAGGCCTTGTCTATATCACCACATATTCCATCCATTCCTATTATATAATGAGGAAGTCCACTCCACACACTGTTACTATCCTGCTGTTTGTTAGTGTTGAGCTTGTGCGAAGACTCGGACAGTATCTCCATCTAGCCTGTCAAACTCAGGCACATTTTAGGCCTTCAGGAAGCAGCCTGCTGATACAGTACAATGTTATTAATGTACTGCCTCTTAGGAGGAGGAGACGCAACACAGTGCTGCTGCGATCTGGACATAAGTTATAAAAGCTATATTCACCGCTGAGTGCTGTGTAGTGTCCTGCGTCACTGTGTTTGTAAAAGATAACATTACCTCTCGTCTCTACCTAGTGGCGTTTCTAAGTAATTTGGTGCCCCAGGCAAGATTTTCCCTGGAGCCCCCCTTACCAAACGGGGTCCATTTCCCCAGGGCTCCAGGGAAAAAATCCAGTGACGTCATACCTATGACAGGCAGAGTAAAATGGCGCTCTTGACCAAGGGATAAAATCATGAACTATTTTTAAACTAAAGAACCTATGTGTTTTAAATGTTCAGTTCTAGTTATAGAGGACAAGTATAATGTATTTATCCATATGAGGCTTATTAGCCTGGGATCCTTATAAATCATGTCTGGTGGTCCCCCCTCCACCCATGGTGCCCCAGGCAACTGCCTAATGGCAAAAACACCCCTGTCTCTACCTCTCTCTGCCTTCAACAACTTTTTTCTTCATATATCTGCCTCTCTCTCTCCTCTCTCTCTCTTTTCCTTCAACCATCCGCACAACTTCCTGTTCAGCGAGCGCCATAGATCGCACTGGCTACGCCTGGCTTTGACGAGTGTAGGAGCCAGTGTTTTTTTCTCTTTCCATATATTACCCTTCATGAATCATTCCATTGACGGCAAAGCGCCTGTCTGCGTAATGGCCCCCTCTTCATGTGGCTTCTTTAGGGGCTCCGCGGAGCAGGCCCCTGCGCCTCCAACATACAGATGCAATTACAGCAAAGTCTCTGCGGCAGCGCCTCTCATGTGGTGTGAGCGTCCAGCGATTGATTTATTTCATCTTTTAATTGGACCATTATCAATTCCGATGACTTAAAGGCGGCCGTGGTCTTTTCTGAGTGTCGGCTGGTAAAACGGAGCCCAGTGATGTATTGTATTGCCTCGGTGTGTGTGTGTGTGTGTGTGTGTGTGTGTGTGTGTGTGTGTGTGTGTGTGTGTGTGTGTGTGTGTGTGTGTATGTGTGCACACATTTGTGTTTAAAAAGCTATTGCAGATATTTGTAATTGTTTGTTTTCTTGGCCGATGGGTGGGGGTTTATCGCCTCTGCACACATACAGTATATGTTCTCCATCATGGATAATTATACCAGATTCACTTTTAAATACATATTCGCCACATAGCCTACAATTTCCTCATTGCAACCCCCCCCTTCTCTCCCCATCTCTAATGCTTCCAGCAGATTATAACCAATACCACACACAGTAAAATCTGTAGTGTTCATTTAACTCAGTTGTGTACATTACCAGTGAGACTGCCTCTCTTGCCACATAGTATCTTGCCACATGTATCTATGTACTGTACATACAGTACATAGATACATGCAATACATATATACTGTTTGACCGAGTTCTGACCTGAACACTGATAGGAAGCTCTGTTGTTGCAAAAGCATTTCGAAAGTTGATTTGTATCAAAATGAACAGGCTGCATGCCACAACACCCGCTACAAAAACAAGCACGGGGTTCTCCACAGCAAGTAGTATCACATGAACCATGCCATGAATTCCATCCTCCTGACAAAAACGGGCGATAGAGAATCCACTCTTACCATTTGAGCCTGTAATGATAACATATCACAAAATCAGCATTCATTCTGATCTGCTACCTTGGTTATCTTCTATGCACTATGCAAAGTAATATGAAGTTCAGCTGTGTGCGTGTTTTTTGCACAGCAGTCCAGAATTCATTAAAATACATGAATGCAGTCCCCGATGACACAATAAACTAGTTTTAGCTTGCATTTGTGGCCTGTGTATCATACAGGAAAGATTTGCTGAGTGTGGACCTTACGTATTCATAGAGTTGCATTCAGTACATTCCCAACATATCTGTCATATCATATTCTATATTATGTGAGAACATTTAAAACTGTCAGCTACACTACCAAGCTCAAGTAAGGTAACATAAACATTCACATTCCAGTAACCTGTTGAAAAGGCCTGTCAGTCTCTCTGTCGGCAGGATAAGCAGACATGCATCACACGAGTCAAGCTAAAGGCTGTATACCCTTGGAATATTTCACATTCAAATTCATATTTTCTTCTAACTTTGGAGTGTGTTTGTTAGTGTTTGTTATTGATTCTCTGCATCATTTTTGATTGTCATCACTTTAGCTGTTATAATTGTTTGTATGGAAATGTGAAAATAATAAGTGATATATTAAATATGGTGTATCTTCCCTTTATGGCCTAATTTTCATATTTATTTTTACTTTCCCTACATAGTCATAACAAAATATAGTATGAACATCGGTCCATCCATCTTCTACTACTTATACGGACAGAGTTGGGGCATGGGGGTAACAATTCCAGGATAGGACCCCTTTACTCCCCTTATACTGCCTGATTAATTGCGTTAATATTGACTAAATGTCATTGCAATGTAAATAAATCAATCTATGTAAATAAATCAATTGCAAGGTTCTCAGCTAAACCTTGCAATTCAGTACAGTCACATTCAAATGCAACAACAATATTATAACTAACGACTGGAATCCATCCTCCGAAAACTAAACAAAGTATGATATGGTTTTGAGAAGCAATAATGCCAATTATACCATGAGTCATCGTCAATTGGTTAAACATGGTATTTAACCATGACACAAGCCACAGACACAAGCTCAACAGATCTATACTGTGACACTAATATACCGGTAGGATCCAACAGGATTCTCTGTTTTTTTCCCTCTCTGCTCCATCTCTCCATGACCTCATGATATAATTATTGAACAACAGGGTCATCAGTTCAACATATGCCGCAGGAAACTGGCTCTGGGCAACATGCTCATATTATTATCTTTTGGGGTTGGAGGCAATAATGTCCCTATACCCCACCCCCCTACACCGCACACACACCACCATCTAACTCCAGCCCCCTTCTCTTCCTCCTCACCACAAGCAATGAGGGTTGGTGTGCCTGGTGTGGAGATCTATCCAGCATGGACTTTAGTATCTCTTAAAGATGCTGTTGAACGCGTAGAGAAATGAGTCATTGTACTATACAGTATCTGCAGGCTGATCCCCCAAAAAGATGACACAAGAAGATCTTAATAGAAAGAGTAAAAGGAGCAATTCTCTCAAACAGAGATACAGTATATGAAACATTCTGCCTTGCACTCTAACCCCCTTTAAACATCACCTCAACTCTTCACCTCGTCCCTACCCCATTCCTTTTTTTGGGCGCCATCTTAACAATTACACACATTCACACCGCAAAGACGAAGCACTGATTAAGCGGAGCAAAGTACCTTAAGTATCTTAAATGGAAGACAACAGTCCGTTGTTTGATTTCTCATGAACCCAGAGGATGTTGAGCAATGCTCAGACGCCAAGGAGAGCACATCAATAAGCGTTTACCTACCGGTGGGGGCCAAATATCTCTGAGGTGTTTCTTCTACACCTCTCCACAGCTCCTGCCAAGCCACAACGCAGAAGTAAGTGACATATTTGCTTTGTGAATTACTCAACTCCCAGAGAAATTCATTTTGGTGGCAGACCAATGTGCAGCTGAGTGAGGGAGGTATGAGACTGGGGGCCATAGTTGGGTGTTGTCTGTATATATTAATGTGCTGACAATGGTGGAGTGCAATTTAAAAGTTATTTAATCATATTATTTGCTTTGGTTAAAAATAATAAAACACAAAAGCGACTACGAGCTGCCAAAGGGCAGGGCATCATATGCTTACAAAGACAAACAGGCACAGACATGTAAAATATGTAATTGGCTTTAGTTTAGCACTCTGACAGCTGGTATTTATCTTAAGCATTTTACTAAAGTAGCACTGTAGGCCTATGTAGGCACACTACTTTTCTTTTCTTAAATAGATATGGCCAGTCGATTCAATCATATGTTTTCAGTCAAAAAGAAAGCTGAGATGGAGACATGGAAATTGGGGCACTGGTGGGATTTGACCCTATGCCAGCTCAGTGCAAGTAGTCAGAGGTGTTAACCACTCGATCAATGTCGCAACTCCGACATCAAATGTTCTGAAACAAATCAGGGGTTGACACTAAGGTCTCCGAGGCACTTGCCCATCGGGCAAGTGCAAGTCAGGTTCTACTAAAGTTAAAATTCATCATCTTAATTAGCCCAGGTCTACACAACTAGAGAATGTAGAAGATTAATGGTCATTTTGATGTGTTAATTTGCCTGTTTTGTTTCCTAAATCCAGCCTGGAATTGCGGACAGCTAGAAAACAGGGAAAGACACAGAGGCAGAGTGCAATGACTGCCTTCAAGACAAACATATCTTGTGTTGTGTTATGATCAGTGTTGCCACAGTTACTTTGAAACAGTAATCGACTACTGACTACTGACTACTGCTTGGAAAAGTAACTTAGTTACGTTACTGACTACTTGATTTGGAAAGTAACTAAGTTAGATTACTTTTAGTTACTTGCGGCATATAGGACTAGCACCAAGATTCTTTAGGTTAGACGTGGTTAGGGTTGGGACTCGTTAGGATTTTATCGAGTCCCAGTCCGTACTGAGTCCCTCTTATCGAGTCCGGGTCTGGACGGGTCCCTTAACAGGTCCTAATATATTATATGTTTATATATATATATATATATAAGGAGGGAAAAAAAATATATATATATATATATATATATATATATATATATATATATATATATATATATTTTTTTTTTTTTTTCTCCTTTTTTGTGGCATACTTTATACTATTATATGAATACAAAAAAAACAAAAAAAAAACAAAAAAAAACAAAAAGCCACTTTATTGGCAGAAAAAAATGTACTTTATAGTTATGATTTAGGCATGCAAGCACTACTGCACTAGTAGGCAATACTAGGCACTGGTATAGTTAAGGTACACTATTTTCCCCCTCTTTTGTTTATGTCTCACAGACACATTATTTTCAAATATTAATAATCTAACTAGTGTACCAGTAATAATTATTGATACAGTTTGTGTCAGGCACAGCATGCTCTTATTTAGGGGTCAGTGGGTAAGCAGAGCCATGCAAGATGTAGCCTAGGCCTTGCGTTGTCAAGGCAAAAAAATACCCCATGCCCGGACCAGTAGAGTATAAACAGAGTTACGACATCTCCGTTCACTTCCATGGAAAGGTCTAATGGCGGCTGCTCTACATAGACTTCTATTGAGCACGGGGGCAGTTTGTCCCTATTCAGGCTGCATGAACAGCGCCCAAGCGCCCAGTTTCTGACCCCTCAATGTCGCAACTCCGACATTAGATGGCTACTCCTGAGAATCCCAACGACTGATGTTCCTGCCGTGGTGGATTTCTCTAAAGTTATTTAAAGGTTATGCGTTATCGCACGTGTTTAATTGGACATGCTTCCATGGAATACTGTAACTCTTGTTGGCGAATTGAGGATTTACTGGACCACACTTTTTTACGTGACAACGTGACAAACGCACGGAGGGCATCAGAGACTACAGTCAACTTCCCAGTAAGAAAACATTTACATCTGGGTGGAAGAGATTAAAGCAGGTGATGTTGTACCAAGCTTAGAAGAATTTAGAAGAGAATTGATGTGCTACTACAGTGCGCGCGCACACAGACACACACACACACACACACCACGCGCGCGCGCGTCTTGTCCGTGTCACGTTGGCAAAACGGTAGAGGAGCAATGTCCGAACGCCGCCTCGAACTCGTGGATTCTACAGAGTGAAATGCAAAAAAGTAACGCATCTAATATTAAATAAGTAACTGTAGTCTGACTACTGGTTTTGAAATAGTAGTTGCGTTAGACTACTCGTTACTGAAAAAAGTAGTCCGACTACAGTAACGTGTTACTAAGTAACGCGTTACTGGCAACACTGGTTATGGTGCACTAAGTTGCACACTTGCCCGATCGGGCAACCAGGTAGCAGTCTTCACTTGCCCGACCATTTTTTCAACTTGCCCCGGGCAAGTGGGCAAGTGTTAGTGTCAAGCCCTGCAAATGTCTACGTAAAACCTGATGTTGTTCAATGTCCAATGAACTGCAATTCATTCAGCTGTAGTTCACTTATATACACCAAAGGCTAAGCTCAACTAAACTGCACTTATCGTCCAAACTGTACTGAAATCTAGTCTAAGCTTAAATCACTACATTGAACTCTACATTGATTAAGTTGAATTCATCCAAAGTTTTGATTGATAGATTGAATACTTTATAACAGGTTATAACCTTACCTCAGTGCTAAGCTACAATAAGCCTAAAAGGATAACACAAAAATCTCTGAGGGCTTGTTTCCAGTGCGGCCCTGGCTATGTGTATGCATAAACTACACTAAACTACACTGAAGTCGGCTCTGTTCTGCTCAGCTAAACTAACAGTTGCTGTTGGCTCTGAGAACCATCCAAGCCGACAATGCAGCATGTCTAGAACCCATCAGACGATGCCATGCTTGCTGGTCTGTTAATTATTTCTCATCGTTGGTATTTGACACCTGCCGGGGGAATGTCAACACAGGCCCCAGGCCAGCAGCTGGGAGCTGTGTGTGTGTGTGTGTGTGTGTGTGTGTGTGTGTGTGTGTGTGTGTGTGTGTGTGTGTGTGTGTGTGTGTGTGTGTGTGTGTGTGTGTGTGTGTGTGTGTGTGTGTGTGTGTGTGTGTGTGTGTGTGTGTGTGTGTGTGTGTAAGAGAGAGAGAGAGAGAGTTCATGCATGTCTGTGCCTGTGCGCGTGTGTGTGTGCGCAACAGAGAAAGTGATTGACATCGGTCGTGATTTCATTTGGTGCCCATACCCTGGAGGAGTAACTGAAACAAGTTTTTTCATCTTGTGCTGCAAACGTGTGGTTGTAACACTTTCTTCACTAAATGCTGTACCCTCAAGCCCCAGCAGGTAGCTAGATGTCTAGGCAGGTAGGTAGTTGGTTGACTGGGCAGGTAGGTAGCTGGGCAGGTAGGTAGCTGGTTGACTGGGCAGGTACTGTAGGTAGCTGGTTGTCTGGGCAGGTACTGTAGGTAGCTGGTTGGCTGGGCAGGTACTGTAGGTAGCTGGTTGGCTGGGCAGGTACTGTAGGTAGCTGGTTGGCTGGGCAGGTACTGTAGGTAGCTGGTTGTCTGGGCAGGTACTGTAGGTAGCTGGTTGGCTGGGCAGGGAGGTACTGTAGCTGGTTGGCTGGGCAGGGAGGTAGCAGGTTGGCTGGGCAGGTACTGTAGGTAGCTGGTTGGCTGGCCAGGGAGGTAGCTGGTTGGCTGGCCAGGGAGGTAGCTGGTTGTCTGCACAGGGAGGTAGCTGGTTGTCTGCAGGGAGGTAGCTGGTTGTCTGGGCAGGTAGGTAGCTGGTTGTCTGGGCAGGTAGGTAGCTGGTTGGCTGGGCAGGTAGGTAGCTGGTTGGCTGGGCAGGTAGGTAGCTGGTTGGCTGGGCAGGTACTGTAGGGAGCTGGTTGGCTGGACAGATACCTCTACCCTGTTAAATACAAACGTGGACAACCCTAATCCACTAGGGTACACACTGAAATCCATCCACGTATATTGATGATCTGTCCGTATCCATCCACATTAATTAATTAATTAATTAATCAAATTTTTACATCCGCATCCATCTGCCATCCACCTTATGTATACTTAAGCTATACACTCTACAAGCTCACAGCACAACACACGCGACAGCACAAAAGGCTGTGATCGGCGACTATTTATTCACTTACCCCCTCCAGTCATGACCATACTGTACATAGTACTGGCGTTGTACAGGTACAGTATATCCCCTTTCCATGGAAACCTGTTACAGTCTGCCATTCTTTCATCGCAAATCGTGATATGTCCAGCGCTTATCGATTCTCATGCAGTCCCACACGAGGTTCCACAACAAACTTATTTTAATCATCCCTTCTGTTTTAGTTAATTTGAAGTTTCTTTAACAACTTTTAAACTGCTAGCTAGCCAATGGCTGCTGTGTTGTTGTGTTGCGTTGTTTTGGGGGTCCTGAAATATATGCAGCCATCTATTGTGCCTGATGGAAAATAATATACCATGCACACCGAGATTTTGACATTTGATTTAAAAGCAATAAGCCCATAGATGCCATTATTTTGTTTCTTATTTAAACGCTTTAATAAGCCTATGTATGTATACTGTACATATATGCTACTAATTTATTTCAATCTGTGGATTATCCAATATTAATTAATTAATATTGGATAATTAATATTAGCGGCCTGTAGGCTATGGTTGGATATATGATGCACACAGGGCTATTGAAGAAGAGTCAAGGCATATGATATAACCACAATTTCTATTGATTCCTTAGTTTCCACAACACCACACCATTTCATGTTTTTGGAGGGGTGCCGCCCCACTCCATGCCCCTGCAGCTTTGGGGGTTTACTTTGTGTAAACACAAACATTTAACACAACAGCGATGATGCACATTGTGACTGGCAAAAATGTGATCATGTTTGATTATGAGAGCACCTCTTTTAGGAAGCATAATTGTTGGATGCACATTTCTGATATCCAGGACTTAAGTGCTAGCCTGACCTCAGTCTGAATTGTCAATTCGTTTCATTTAGTTTCTCTTCATTATTCAGACTGAAGTCCCTCTGCACCACAACAGTTTCTAGGATGGGTGTAGCACTTTCCAACGTGCGTTAGTCCAGGCTTTCCGTTTTCGCACAAGGCGAACGAAAATGAAAGCCTGGGTGTCGAGGCTAGGATGGGTGTGACCAAAGCAGCAGTCTTAACGGTGATTGGTTCATATGAACACCTAAGAATATTGGGAAAGCAGACAACATTGGGAACGAATTGAGTGGCAGGGCTGTTGGCCAATCAGGTGCTGGGATTGGATTTCCAACAGGCACAAACAGTCACAAAGGCAGGGAAGCCAGTCCTTGAATCAGAGGAAAAAAATAAGCTAGTATTTTTAAGGTGCTGATTCAGGGCTGAGCCAGACTACTTAAGTGCCACTTCCTGGTGGGAAACTTGAAATTTCATCAGATAGTATAGATATTATTATTATAGGGCATGCCAGCTGGCAGAGATTTACACTCTATAGTCATACTGGGTGCACCTTTCCATGTGAGTCACATGAAGAATTGTAGTATCTAACATGGTAACTAATGGTTGATGGTTTGTTATAACAGGTAACTGGGCTGTGGGCAGATGCAAAGGAATGGCTGCATGGAAGGTATGTTGTAACCAGTAGGTGAATATCTTGCTGGTGGTGGCGAGTAACCTAAAGTTGCTTTTGATTCTCAACCTGTGAGACAGAGGGACAGACAGACATACACGTCTGCTGCTGCACAATGGTTGCAGCTAAACTCCCTCGGCTCAGACTCACACTTGGGTATAGGATGGTGGGGGCCTGTCTTTGAAGACCAGTCGTCAGTTCCTCCAGTTGATCCATGAGGATTGAAATGTAATACAGCAGGGCAGAACCGAGACAAACAGCCCTCCTGAAAGATCCTTTTTGTCTTGGCGATGAACGTTGGACGGGGGGCAGGGGCAGGGGCAGGGGCAGGGAGTCAGTTCCACGTGCTTAGCGGAGCAGTTGTGAAAACACACAAGGCCTCTGCGCCAAGAATCTCACTGCTACCGTGAGTTTAGGACGAAATGCAGAACAAACACATTTTGAATTCTTGACCCGAATTTGACCGATTTCCCTCCCGGATTTGCACTTGTACTATAAATGACATGTAATGCACAAACATGCTATATGAAACTGGAATATGATCTCGTAATTCGTCTCGTGTTTTGTGTGTCATTTATTATTTTTAGTTTAAAGGTGCATAATATATACTACCAATCTATTCTATTCCAACTTCTGGCTGTAATGGGGAGATGTATGTGTGTATGTATGTGTGAGGAGGAGGGGGTTCTGATGAAGGGGTCTTGGCGTTGAGAAGGATTAGTGTGTGGGACCTTAATCGTGTTTCAGAAGCCTGGGCTCAGCGCCTTGGAGAGGGCCTGGAGACAAGTAATACTGGCCTGTCTGGAGCAGAGGAACTCCTGTCAAAACAATTGCCCTTCTTGAGAATGTAGACCATGATATTGGGGGGCACTGACCAGGGCCAAGGAGCACCAGGGAAAAATGCAACCTTCTGAGGTGTATCTCACTTAATGAAAGAAAGTGCTTGACAAAGTTATTACCGTACTTTCCAATATGTTACTTTGTTACTTTAACCACTACTTTAAAACTATGCATAGTATGATTATTTAAATGGGGTGGGACAATTCACTTACCTCATAATACGATTTAGGGTTCCAAATTTATATCGATGTCTGTGATTCAATTCCATATATTGATATATTGCTACTTCACTTTTATTATACTAGAACATTTTAAAGCAATTCTAAATAATATGGAACATGACAACTTCAACCTTTTTGCCTGTATTCATGTTTGTATGAATAGTGTTTGTCTGTATGTAATGATATGGAAAATTATGTTTTTTATGTAGTTTTAATAACACAGCAAGAGTAGGCGCTGGGCATAAGTAACAACTAATGAGGATCTAATAAATAAATCAAATCAAATTTTACTGGAAAGAGATTTTGCCAGTCCACAGAAAACTTTATTCTAAAATGGCTGGCTCAAGTCAGACACAAATACAAACTTGAAACGAGGAAAGAGAGGGACTTTCAAGTTGTTTTTAAAATCTCAAATCTCCCATCTTTTCCCCCCACATCATTACATCTCAGTGAAGTACTCTCTAAGCTCCTTATATTACTGCTGCTTGTTCGTGGTCTTCTATTTTGGATGCGCTCTATTTAAAAATTGCTTACGTGTGTGTGTGTGTGTGTGTGTGTGTGTGTGTGTGTGTGTGTGTGTGTGTGTGTGTGTGTGTGTGTGTGTGTGTGTGTGTGTGTGTGTGTGTGTGTGTGTGTGTGTGTGTGTGTGTGTGTGTGTGTGTGTGTGTGTGTGTTTATACAGGGCCCTCTCGCCCCCACAGAAACACTCATGTTACTATGCTTGGATAATTATGCTCTCTGCTTTTAGCTGTCATAACACAAGGTATTTGGGCACAGGCGAAAAAACAGCGTAGGTTGTCATACTGGAACAAAACCACCGTCCAGACATAGAAACCCATGTTTAACTGCAGAGGCAGCAGCAATGAAGGCCGGACTACAATATAGCGCCGCTGACAACGGAATGTAACTTAGAGAGATACCCTGTCAATGCAAAGAAAACAACGAGAGATTTTTAGAGAGAGAGAGAGATTCACTCACCAAGAATTCTTGTAAATCCTGCTTTACAGTTTGATAGTTTGAGACCACTGGGGTCGCAGGCGCATAGAGGCAGAGAAACTGACATTGACCAACATAAGCAGACAGAGACATAAATACAGTCATAGAGCACTATAGGCCTGGCTACATGTGTGCGAAAAATACCGTATCTCTCGGTCTCAGAGACATTCATTAACGCAGGCAAGCAGGCAGCCAGACAGACAGACAAGGCCAGAGACAAGAGCAGAAAAAGAATACCCAGAAAAAGCATAGACATAGAAATATCCCAGTCTTTCTGATTCCAAGCACAGATACAGTAGCTCAAAACGGTGCGTGCATGGATGCACACACTGACGCTGGATGAACTCATGCTCCCACACACACGTACGCACACATGCATGCACACACACATGCGCACAAACCACAGACATATATATTAAGTAAGGGTGGGTGGAGTAGAGTCAGTGGGAGCCCGCAGACATATAAAGACTAAGCCTATGCAGTGAGTGTGAGGCGAGCACAGTAACCTCCAGCCCCAGTTCAAGCCTCCTTCATCCTGCCAGGCGACCCACGTGCACACCCAGGCCTACGGAGGTGTTATTAGAGTAACTGGATGGATGGGTCTGCATGGCTGACCTGCTGCTGCCACATGATAGATGGTGCCAAGGTTCTGACCCAGGCTTTGAGCTGATGATGGGATCCTGCCTGTGTACTGCGTGAATGAGACGAGATGATTGTTTGGTTGTTTGTTTGCGTGTGCGTGCGTGTGTCCATGCGTGTGGCTGTGCGTTTACGGATGCATGTGCAGGCGTGTTTCTGTAGCGCATGTGTAAGGGCTGCGAGTTGGGCGAATACGCATACGATCGGTTGTGCGTACAGTATGTGTGTGTGAGATGTGTGTGCGTCCAAGTACGGGTGTACTGTGAGAGGATGTGTGTGTACGTCAGAGAGAGAGAGAGAAAGAGATCTCGCCACCAGATCAACCAGTGACAGGCTTTAAGGCGCCCATGCTGTCCCAGTTACTGTGTGGTGGTTTAGATGGCTGTCTCCCTGTCTGGCCTGGGACTGAAGCCCACCAGAGCCTTTTCTCCTCCACTGTCTCCCTCTCGGCTTTCCTACTGCCTGTCTAAATGAAGTCAAACACAGTGTGCGTGGCTCATTCATTCATGTCCTGCTGGATCAATCTGTTTGTTGAACACGCTCATTTTGGGTGCAAATGTTCATCGAACTAAACCAGAGGTTTTCAACCTTTTTGATACCAGGGCCCACTATTTATTTAGCATTTGAGCGACGGACCACCATTTGAGGACATTTTAGCCCCACAGACACCAAAACTAAAGATTTATTTTGCTTTTGTCCACAATTCCAGGCTGCATTTGGGACACAAAACATACAGATCAAAAGTGCCTGTTAATCTTCTAGTTGTGTAAACTTGGGCTAATTCAGATGATGAATATTATAACTCTTGAGTGTAAAAGTGAAACCAAATGGACCCACAAGGGTCCATTTGGTTTCACTCATTTTCATTTTTACGCTCTCGAGAGTTACATCTCGTTCACCAACTTTTCATCTGATTAACCAACTTAGCTGGGGACCACCTGGAACCCTCTCAAGGACCACTGGTGGTCCCCAGACCACTGGTTGAAAACCACAGAACTAAACAATTGAATTGATTGTTGTACTGTATTTCTGGCCTGACTGACATTTTGTCTCGTTGATTCATCTATATATCTATCTACCATTAATGATAAAGATAAGTTGGCAACATGGTACGCCACGTTTTTAGTTGATTATTGAGAAGCCAGATGGTGAACATAAGTCTATATGTTGTACCTGGATATCAAAACACACTTATTAGCTATTCAATTAATCTGAAAAAGTACCCATACACTAATGGTTCGTTGTCATCAGTGTGTTTTTAGCATTGTGCAAACAAAGTAAAGCAGTAAGGGTTCCAAACAGGTTCTGGGTTGTTGGGAAACAGTTGTGTTTGGATCTGCCGCGTCGTCAAGTATTTATTTGCTTTGCCACTGTGTGTTCCCCGGCTTCAGTAATCTGTGCTAAATGGAGCGTGGCAGCAGGCTTTGTATCATGTCAACAGCAACACTGAACACACAGGGCAGACCTGCTCACTGCCTTCTCCTTGCATAACTGCTGGGAGTTGATCAAGTAGCTGGTCACTGGTACCAAATGGGTCGCACTCGCAACAATTAAACCCTACTCCTAACCCATCTTCCAAATGTTGTTTTTTAAAATGTCACAAAAAATGTTCATGAATTTTAAACATTTTTCCACGTACCGTATTTGAATATTCGTAATAATAGATGAAATCTATTAAATACGCAAAATAACTTTATCCCTAGATTAGGTAAAATAGGCGATCTGTGACGTGTTTTGAGCTTGTAGATCGGCTACTGTCACTAGTTTGTGTCCCAGGGAGACATAGCATTTTTCTTTTGGTTTTCAAGCTTTTGGCAGGCAGGCAGGCGGGCAGGCAGGCAGGCAGGCAGGCAGGCAGGCAGAGAGGGAGAGTGAGAGACATACAGATATGAACATTTATGTACATTTCATTGTGTTCCAAACATTCTTTGTGTTCTGTTGTTCTGTAACTTTATTTTGTGTGTGCATGCATGAACATGTGTGTGCACAGGCTGTGTGTTCCCCGGCTTCAGTAATCTGTGCTAAATGGAGCGTGGCAGCAGGCTTTGTATCATGTCAACAGCAACACTGAACACACAGGGCAGACCTGCTCACTGCCTTCTCCTTGCATAACTGCTGGGAGTTGATCAAGTAGCTGGTCACTGGTACCAAATGGGTCGCACTCGCAACAATTAAACCCTACTCCTAACCCATCTTCCAAATGTTGTTTTTTAAAATGTCACAAAAAATGTTCATGAATTTTAAACATTTTTCCACGTATTTGAATATTCGTAATAATAGATGAAATCTATTAAATACGCAAAATAACTTTATCCCTAGATTAGGTAAAATAGGCGATCTGTGACGTGTTTTGAGCTTGTAGATCGGCTACTGTCACTAGTTTGTGTCCCAGGGAGACATAGCATTTTTCTTTTGGTTTTCAAGCTTTTGGCAGGCAGGCAGGCAGGCAGGCAGGCAGGCAGGCAGGCAGGCAGGCAGGCAGGCAGGCAGGCAGGCAGGCAGGCAGGCAGACAGACAGACAGACAGACAGACAGACAGACAGACAGACAGACAGACAGACAGACAGACAGACAGACAGACAGAGTAAACCATATGACCTGCAAAAAGCCCTGCCCTGCGCCTTTAAAGTGCAATTAAAAGTTCAATATCCACCAAACCACGCGACCACCTCTGCTTCTGTTTCCACGGCAACCAGCAGCTTCATTGCCACAGCCCCACCTCAACCCAGTGCAACGCACAGTATAAACACACTGTACATCAGCAGCACACATGCATTTCTGTTATATGCTGCTATTTATACTATTGTTAATCATTCCTAGCACTGTCCCTCCTCCGGAGACCGCCTCTATATAGTTGTATGTGTTGACTGTGTAGAAGATCAATGGAGTACAAGTGATTGTTGTCATGTGATGGATATAGCGATTCATTTGAGGGAGTGAGAGAGAGGGAGAGTGAGAGACATACAGATATGAACATTTATGTACATTTCATTGTGTTCCAAACATTCTTTGTGTTCTGTTGTTCTGTAACTTTATTTTGTGTGTGCATGCATGAACATGTGTGTGCACAGGCGTGTGTGTGTGTGTGTGTGTGTGTGTGTGTGTGTGTGTGTGTGTGTGTGTGTGTGTGTGTGTGTGTGTGTGCGTGTGCGTGTGCGTGTGCGTGTGCGTGTGCGTGTGCGTGTGCGTGTGTGTGTGTGTGCATGTGCATTTTTAAATGCATGTGTCTTTGAAGGTACAGTAATAGCAAGCACATCCCCTGAGGCAGAGAGATGAGCACTCAGCACTACAAGAATTTAAAGACTGTCACATATCCGGTCTGTGCGCCCACTGCTACCATACCCATCTCCATTTAACACTACATGTCTTGGATTCTTTGCTTCTTCTGCTCATTCTGAGCATCTTATTGTCCACCGCCAGGCCGTATACATGACCAAGGCAATGGCTAGGACTATGCTCTTTGTTGGTCTGTGAACAGATCAGCTCCAGGCAGCGCCGTAGTCCTGTTATAGGTATAGATTTATTCAAAACATACATTATTTTTATAGTACTCGTACAGATTTTTGCAAGTTGGTACACATGATCTCTGTAGTAGTCATGTGATCAAGACAAATCTGTCCATTTTTTATATTCCATCCTGATTGACTAAGATCGGCATCTAAAGTTTGTAGGGGTTGTTTGGTTTGAGCAAAATGCCACAAATCATGAACACAGTGAATCCATTCACATCTATAATCACTGAATTACGAACTTTGCTGGCCCACAATGACCTACAGCCTGGCGCAGACCTATGCTCCAAGGAGTGCCAGTGACAATACTTGATTTTCTGGGGAAACACCTGATGGAAGGGATGTGTATCTTGTGTAATGTTGCCCTTGATATACAAGGGCAACATTACATATACATATACTGTATACACGTCTCATTGTTTAACCAGTGCCAATATCCTTCCAAACTACAGTATGTGTTTGGCAAGGTTTGGGCTTCTTTTTATGTTGTGTAGAGTTTTTGTAGTTTTTGCTTAGTGTGTGCATGTGAAAGGCGAAGTGGGTGATAGAGACTCATATATGATATGATAAAAGGGGGTTGAGAGGGGAGAATCACAAATTGTGCATGGGAGAATACTAAATATGTCCGTAAGGGTTTACAGGAAATCTATTCATAAATGATCATACACAGTAACAGGGCAGGTACAAAAGTAATAAGTCATTTTCTGTATTTAGTGTCCTGTCTATTGCATGACTTGTACTGTACCTGAACCTGGTGCGTCCTTTAAATCTCTCCCACACAGGACTTATGTGTTGTCCTTGTGCAGCTAGTTAGACAAACCTAAATGAACCTGAACTCTGCAGCGTTGAAGCTTCAAACATATGCACATTTGCGAAGCAGAATGCTGCTTCCTATATTTCTCATCCACAATATACATAATATATGACATTGACTCCCTCTCCTGCTTTGATGCATGTACATAAAAGGTTGCGTGATATTGGACTGCTGTGGCAGAATTCGCTTTACACAGAGTTCGTCTTGTTATTGCTTCCTGCCTGCTGCTGAAATCGTTACTGTGGCAGTCATTATTGGGGCTTGAAAAAATGGATCTTTCTGCAACGGTCCCTATAGGTCTAATTTACTTAGTTAGACTGTCGCCCTTTAACGTTATGAGAGAGACCATGTTGGATGTTCTCACTGATTTATAGGGACTGGTGTGGTAACTGTCCAGGCGAATTAACAGCAATACTTTTGTTTTCAATGATGTTTATGTTTATGATAATGGCTTTATTACTAAATCAGTTATTTCTGCATTAAGTTCCCTTTTCTTGTGCTTGTATAGACCCTGATTTAGTCATATTGTGGTGCAAGCCCATATACTCACAACGTGTCACACAGTGTAAGATCTGTAAGATAATGATCTATTCTACTACACAGTATGTACTGTACATCTAAGGGTTCCTTAATGACTCTGGCCAACATGGAGACAGTGTTCACAATTTACATATAGCAGATCAGGGATACTTTTTAATGGTTCATAATGCGTTTAATCATGCCATGGTTATGA
The DNA here is from genome assembly GCA_039105355.1 of Benthosema pterotum. Classification (NCBI taxonomy): domain Eukaryota; kingdom Metazoa; phylum Chordata; class Actinopteri; order Myctophiformes; family Myctophidae; genus Benthosema; species Benthosema pterotum. Next base: position 25,755,454 of record CM076980.1, read on the forward strand.
TATAGAATTGTCTTCTCATGTCATGGATGAATTAACATTGTATTGTTGTACTGTACTCATAACAGTATTGGGTATATTTTATGTAATCAGTGTCCTGATTTTGCTGAGCAGCATCAAACTGTATTAGCTGCTTTAGTCATGCTTGAATATTTCCAGGGTGCTGGCAATAAGATATAATGATATAGGCCTAGACGTTTTTCTTTCTTATTTTCCAAATGGAAAGATGCAATACAAATAGTAGCCACATTTCTGAATCATGAATTATCACCATCAAACATGTAATTTAAAATATGCTGAAAGCTAATCTGTCCCTCACATTCCTCATCATGAACAGTGGCTTTAAAAATGAATGGAGAGATTGTGTAGATTGTTTTTCCTTCTCATAAACTATCATGCCATAATCATCTCAGCACTGTGGCTCAGAGCAGGTCACCCAATGTTTGGCGGTTCGAGACCCGGCTCCTCCTGTCTACAGTTGTACATGTCGAAGTGTCCTTGGGCAGGACGCTGAACCCCAAATTGCTCCCGATGTGCTGGTCGGTATCTTGCGCAATCAGTGTGCGAATGAGTTATGTAATGCACTATATAAAGTGCCTTGGATAAGGCGCTATATAAATGCACAATTTACCATTTATTAACGGCAATGTACTATATAATCAATGCATGTTCCAAAGGCTTGAATTAATAAGGCTGCATTGTCTTATTAGATAATTTATTGAGTAAATTCATGCCAGAATATGCTGGAGGAAGCTTTGTTTTGGAATTAATCAAAATGTGTATTATTGAAATCAAACGCAATACTTCACAATAATTGCAAAGATGGATTGAATATGAATATATTTTTAAGATAGACAGACGGACAGACAGATGCATAAAGTTAAATATCCTTTGTTTAGCATACACCAATGTCAATTATTGTTATTACTTTCCAAACAACCCTTAAATAACCTCCAGATCTCTCCTGATCCAAGGTGAATATTCCTTCAATAGCCCCGGTAGCGGTCCAACCCCCAGGCATGTATTTTCCCACCACTGAGCCCATAAAGTGGAAGAATGCGCCTAATCCTGCTCAGAGTTATGACATATGGTCAGTGGCTTAAGTGATCTGGGAGCCAACTTAAGATGGAGGAGGAATGCTGCTCCCAAAGGGGGGCAGTGGGAAGGTAAATAATGGAGACAATGCTGCTAGATATGGGAAAATATTGACACGGCTGACCCCCGTGCTTAACTGGAGGTAAGGCTGGTAACATCTCACAGCTGTTTGAGCTAAGAGCTACTGCGGGGTCACTTCAATATGAACAGTTGGGTTTATAATTGCTGATATATCCAGGTGAGGGGGGGGGGGGGGGGGGGTAAATCATTACCTGGTGGTGGTCATAATTCAGGATAAATTACCAAGGATCCAGACGGGGATGAGGTGCCATGCAGGCTGACAACTGGATGTGGAATACTATGAAATCGTGACAAAATTGAGACATTTATAACCTTCACACTGACACAACACAAGTATCACTGATTTCATTGTATTCTTATGATGGCATCATGTCAGATGTAAGAGATGTCTTCCCAGACTTCCCACATAATAATAATGATAATAACTTTAGACAGCTTGGTAGTGAGCATGTTTATTCATGGAAGTTATGATGACATCATGTTACCAGGGTCTGAAATCACCGGCTTGTTCCCAACGAACTGACCATCACCTCTGAAGTATATAATTACACTCCTACTTCATCATACTAGAGTGTAAAGAGAATTTCTTTGAAATTTGCTAGAATAACTTGAAACCGAAATGTCATTAATAGTTTGTGCGCTACATTGGCTCCATTGGAAGTGTGTATATGTTTGAATAAGCTCTCGTCTCTCTGGATACATACTGGTATGCCATGGACAGGGACATGGGGAAGAACACACCTAATTTAGCAAATTGTTTAATTCTTAACCACATTTTAGAGTTTAACGTTTATAAGGTTAATGCAGTGTCTCTCGCTTGTAGTGATGACATAATGTATCAAATAGCATGATAACATTTTTCTTTTTTTGTTTTTCAATTTACTTTTTATTACGCTTTCAAAATGTTCACATGATTTTTCATTAGGCCTACAACATTTCATTGAGGATAAGGAGCAGAAATCACCTCAAATCTAAATTGGATAGGCTATATGTGAGCCAGCAGGAAAGCATCAGCACTTCTGATCAATGAGATCAATACATAACATCTAATCTAATCTGGCCTTTCTGACTTGAGGAAAGGACAGTAGAGGCCAAAGTACAATTACAGCCATTTGCAGGAAATGTGGATCAGAAAAATATCTGGTTGGTTAAAAAGTAGAAAAGATTGTATGGATGGATTGAATGATACTCGGAGATGGTCATTACCTTTGCAGTTGTACTGTATAACCATCAGTAGTTTAATTCTGCTGTCACAGAACGAGTCTTTCACAAAAAATGAATCAGCGTGGTTTTATCTTGGGGAGCAAACAACAATCCAATTTCCCATCCCAGTTGCTGAATGCTAAAAGGTTGAACTAGAGATTAGATTAGATGAAGATGGCAAGAGGAATTCTCTCAAATGTCCCAATCTGTTGGCTGAGAAAGGAAAGTCAGTTTGATATCCAAGGTGTAAAATTGAGAGAGTTGACCACAATCCTGTTAACGCCTGCTTTCACTGCTTTCCCTTGTGTAGCTTGAGACTGATACAAGAAGAAAAACACTCCCCCCGGCCCCCCACACATACACACACATACACCGTGTGTGTGTGTGTGTGTGTGTGTGTGTGTGTGTGTGTGTGTGTGTGTGTGTGTGTGTGTGTGTGTGTGTGTGTGTGTGTGTGTGTGTGTTGTGTGTGTGTGTGTGTGCGCAAACAAGCACACACAAGCACACACATTACAGAATGCACACCCAACTTAAACACAAAAGTTGGTTGTACTGACTAAGTCCCTGTTATAGGTTTTCTGTTTACACATACATTGAATATAAAAAGCTGTGGTTAAAGTGGTTAAAGCACCTGCATGTAATGTTAAGCATGCATGTACTGATCTCAAACAATCCGAAAAAAGCTTACAGATCGCATACCCACACATGAAGACATACACACACACACACACACACACACACACACACACACACACACACACACACACACACACACACCACACACACACACACACACACACACACACACACACACACACACACACACACACACCCTTGAAGGGAGGGAGGAGCTGGCGCTAAAAGACTTGTAATTTTTGTTTTGCCAACAAAGGCTGTCTAATCCTGCAGAGAACTTTGTTGCAACAGCTATTGTGTGTCTGCAGTGCCCATGCATGCGTGTGGGCGTGTTGCTGTGTGCGTTTGCATGTTGTAATGGAGAAGGGGGTGAGAGAGAGAGAGGGAGAGAAATGGAGAATAAAGACAAGAACAAGAGCAGAGGAAAGAAATGAAAGAGAAAGCAAAGCTTGATTTCTGTGGATTTTATTTATTGCATGTGCGTGTGTGTGTGTCTGTGCGCGCGCATGTGTGCGTGTGTGCATATCCATGGGGGTTGGATCTGCCCCCCCCCCCCCCTCAGTTTTCTGCATGACAGAACTCATTTCAACTCTTTCTTACTTTAATCTCTCTCTCTCTCTCTCTCTCTCTCTCTCTCTCTCTCTCTCTCTCTCTCTCTCTCTCTCTCTCTCTCTCTCTCTCTCTATCTGTCTCTCTGTCTCTCTGTCTCTCTCTCTCTCTCTCTCTCTCTCTCTCTATCTGCCTCTCTGTCTCTGTCTCTGTCTCTCTCTCTCTCTCTCTCTCTCTCTCTCTCTCTCTCTCTCTCTCTGTCACTGTCTCTCTCTCTCTCTCTCTCTCTCTCTCTCTCTCTCTCTCTCTCTCTCTCTCTCTCTCTCTCTCCCTTCCCAGGACCTCTCCTCCTCCTCCTCCCCACAGACCTCTGCTCCTCCCGGTCACTCCTTGGTGCCAAGGGGCCACTGGGGTCAGGGGGAGGGGGAGGGGAGGGTGTGTGGCTGAATGCTTGTTGGACTCGTTTAGCTTAAGAAGGAGATGATCTCTCTGATATTGGCCCGGGGGCCCGGTGGGGGGAGGGGGGTGTGCTCTGGCCCCTGTGGGGCCGAGTCGAAATAAAGTCACCACTGTGTGACAGGTGGAAAGGCGAGCGAGCTAATAGCTTTGGAGCAGTGAGGGAGAGCGATAGAGAGAGGAGGGCTTTGCCTCCTTTCTATCCCTCCCCTCCCTCTCTCCGTCTTCAAAGCCTGATCCTGTCCTCCTGCGTTCTTCTTTTTTATGTCTTTTTTTTCTTCTCCACATCCTGTGTCCCTCCATTCGCAGGCTTAAAGAAACCCAGTGAATCACACTTACCTTCCTGTGACAGTCTGAAGCAAACAGAGAGAAAGAGAGAGAGTCTGGTGGGGTTTTACCCAGCGGGGGGCTAATCAGAATTAGGCAAATGCGTCAGCTGTCACAAAGTATATCACACACACACAAGGGTTTGTTGCTCAGGTATGGGAGCGTATGAGAGGAGGGTTTTGTCTTCCAAACGTCACTGCACGCCACACGTCTCTTATTTGCCACTCAAAATGTAAATCAGGCAAAACTATAGGTTTCAATCGCCTGACCTTTTTCCACTTTATGACACGTCTAATGAACTGTTTTCAATGCAAGGAGGAGGACAGCGGGCAGGAGCGCTTTATTGTCATGCTTTGTCGACTACCTGCTGTTCATGTGCGCAGCTGTCACCAGCATTACTCTGATGTGCCGAAGATTATTTATAGATTTGTTTCAGTTCCACGCATATTCATTTTATGGCTTTTTTTCATGGTAATATATATAAAAAACAGTAATTTTCTGACACGCTTGAGGGTTCAATCCCTAGCCTCAGGGGATCAACTGACACTCACAAGTCAGATATTTTGCTCTTTTCTGGGTCAGGGGAAAAATGATGAATAGCTCTTGGCAAATTCCTCTCTCTCTCTCTGAGAGCATCATCTCTCTGAAACAATGTGATGACTCCAGTACAATGTGACAGTTCATACAGGTAGTTATATACTCATGATATACTGGGTGTAAACATCAATCATGAAGTAATCCAGTATATGAAGATGTTTCACCAAGGGCGGATCTAGGCATGGGCATGGGGGGGCAATGCCCCCCTAAATACCCAGTCTGCCCCCAAACACGATGCAAAACAACCCAAGATATTTCAAATTAAAGTGCTTGTATTTAAAATGATGTGAAACACTACTACTGCTACTAACTAAAAACTACAGTTGTGTCACCACTAAACCAACAGCATTTCATCATTGAAAAAAGAAAACTCTCTGAGTCAGACCTTTAGCTTTGCATGCTGCGTGTCTGTTGCAACTTCAACAACAACTGATGTGATTATTGATGCTTTACTTGACTAATAAGTCCTGTAACTGAAAATGGTAAGGGTGCCAAAAAAGTGATGAAGTCGCACCCATACCATTTTCTCTTGCCCCTCCAACATGTTCTCTTGCCCCCCCCAAATAGGACATGTTACATCCGCTCTGTGTTTCACCAAAAAAGTGACTGCTTCTTTGAAAGTAAAGCACATTACTGTTCAATTGTACTCATTAGTTTTCAACTTTGCAGGGTTCCCGCGGGATATTAAAAAGTCTTAAAAGCATTGAATTTACGAATTTGAAAATAATACCTTAAAAAGACTTAAAAAGGTCTTGAATTTTTATATCTAGGTCTTAAATTTTGCGCAGTTACATCGAGCCACGTGTGTCGGAGCGATCAAAACAGCGTCTGTATTGGACGTTATTAGATCGATCCTAAAGAGATGAATCGATATGATTCATTCCATCAGCTGCGCAAAAACCAGTAACCACAGATATACAAGCTCATATAGCCATGCATTGCAATGGGGCACATTGCTTGTAGATCATCTACGTTCAGTGCAAGTGTCTGTGTGACGTAGTGTTCAGGGTCTTAGAGTTACGCAAACTCCGTTCATTTCCTGGGGCCAGTCCATTGGATTCGCTTCTACATAGACCTCTACGGAACGAGGACAACAAAAATATGGACAGCTGGAGTTTTGAGCTCACGCGAGTACTTGAACCACGTGACCGGGCTGTTTTCTGTCCCCTCAATGTCGCAATTCTCTATACTCTACGCCTCGGACACCACAGCGCAACAGATGATCATCTGAGCAGAGCTGTCGGGACCGACAGCTTTACACAACTTTTTATTGGATAGTTGCACACATCTGTGCTTCCATTCACGTCCATAGCCTTTTAAATCGTATTTTCCATCCACAACGTGATACACGGGATGGTGGTGGTGGTGGTGTTGTTGTCTGTATCGAGACTAGCTAGCGTAGCCATAGCTAACGCGATGAGCTAACGCGCTCGCGTCTATGGCAGGGGTTTTCAACATGTGGTCCGGGGACCACCAGTGGTCCCTGAAAGGATTCCAGGAGGTCCCCAGGCTAAATGATGGAAAGTTGGTTAACCAGATGTAACTCTTTGAGAGTGTAAACATGAAACCAAATGGACCCTTGCGGGTTCATTTGGTTTCATTGTTTACACTCTCAAGAGTTAAAATATTCATGAATTATCCCAAGTCTACACAACTAGAGAATGTAGAATATTAATGGTCATTTCGATCTGTATTTCACTGTGTTGTTTTCTCTGAGATCCAGTCTGGAATTGTGGACAAAACTAAATGAAATCTTAGTTGTGTGGTCTGTGGGGCTAAAATGTCATCAATTGGTGGTCTGGCTGAAATTCTGAATAAATAGTGGGCCTTGGTATGAATGAGGTTGAAAACCACTGGTCTAGTCATTTGGCTTCCTTTGATAATGAATGTATACTAGTGTAGTTGCATCTACTTGTGTCACAACAGGCAGACCTGTCAAAGCACTCCTGAATACTCAGACAGACATGCACCACCTCAAAGTCCAAACACATAGTTGTTTTTCATGTTCCCCTTATAATTTCCTGGGGCTTATTAGGACTGTAGTAGATAATAAAAAAGAAACCCTATGTAGCCTAACCCTAATTACCTAGGGTTTTTAATGCGTCAGATCGCACTGTATCGTATTGTACTAAATTCCAACAAATCGAAATTGTATCGAAATTCTACTGAATCGAATTGTATCGTTCTGTATATAAAATAAATCGTTTCTGAATCGTGTAGAGACCAATCCATGCAAATCGATACGTATCGAATCATCTTGTAAGGGTGACCAATGCTAGTTGTGAAATATAAAACGTCGCTTATTGACGATGGCCGTGAAATGGGTATTACGTTTTATATAAATGGCCTTAAAAAAGGTCTTAAAAAGACTTAAATTTTACTTTAGGAAACCTGTAGGAACCTGCTTTGGTTGTGAAATGGTTCTTCATTTTAAACATTAGGTAGAAAAAAACAGTCTGATGTTTTTTTCTGAAGTCTTTTTATATAAAATAAATATTTTAATGATTTTAGCAAAACTTCTGCAGCATTTGAGTCCAAGACAAATTTCTCCATGCAGACAACACAGCATTTGTTTTACGGTATGTCCATCATATAACCTCACATTGTATGGTCTGGCATCCCTATTTTGGGCATGTCCGGTGGACCTGGTCAAACAAAAATAGCAATCATTTTTCACTTTTCCTCATATTTCTATGTTTGTAGTTTAGGGCTTAATTAACTAAATCATTCTATTTTAAACCTCATTCATCTGAAGAATTTTACCACTACCCCTACCTACGCCCCTTGATCATTAAAGATGTTCTAAAATCATCATCGTTATTTTATAAAAGTATCTCACTCCTTCAACAAAACACGACATGAATAGTTGAAGTCGATGTACTAATTTGATTTGACTTTGATGTTCCCAGTGATGGAGGCTGCTATGTTGAAGTCACTATCAGGAGGATCAAGCCATCCTGAAATAATTTAAGACACGGTGACAGTTCAAAGGAATTGACTACATTTAATCAGAATTTACAATCACTATAATTCCAAGATTAATGTTTGTTAATGGTATAAGAAGTAGTGGATGCTGCATTCACACTAACTGACCGAAAAATAAGCTACGAAACTACCAAGCATGGTCAGTTCACTGTCGCCAAGTCACAGATAATGTATTGCTCAACAGCTAACCTTGTTGACATTGTCATGCTTGTGTCCAAGTGTGCGGAACAACATTGACATTGACAATTGAACAAGTCAATGTTCCGGGAAATATAAAGGGTAGGGTTAAAAAAAACAGACAACTGGCTGGGGTCAAGAATGTGTGGACAGAGAAGAGAAGTGGAAATTGTGAAACAAAAATATATGATTGATTGACAGATAACTGCGTCATTGTAGCCCTGGAAAAAATAGTTTATTCCAACTCAACTTCTTTGTATGGCACCATGTTTCATTTACTCTGAGGATGTCAATGCCTTCATGCCACAATTCCCATAATGCCACTAAATGGGCGCAAAACATTTAGAAAACATATTCACCTTTTTGTGAATTGGTCTGAACAATGACAGACTATAAGTGAACACCTTCAAAATTCATGATTCATTCATGCCAGGGGTGTTTAGTTTCTACAGTACAGGCACATACTGTACCGCACACAGAGCACAGCGTTTGTTTTGTGTGCGGTATGTACACTGCAGGAGTGTTATTTTAAGTCTGAGAGTGTCAAAATGTGTGCGCAACAATACAATATGTTCACTCTCTATCTTGGCGACATACTGTATATACACACTGGTGTGGCTGTGCAGTATTTGCAGACAGACTGTATAGGCAGGTGGCAGAGAGGGGTGTTTACAGTCCCTGCCCATTTTGGCACATGCATCTGACAGATCAGGAGCTGTTGAACATGACTGACAAATGATACGCCCAGTGACACGCCTGTGCACTGTAGGTGAATGTAGACAGACAGATTCATATGGAGAACCTGTAAAAATGATTCTGGTTTATAATGCCTCAAGTTAACTATTGAGGTTTGTGGATGAGTGTTGTTGGGCAAAATCCATTGAACATCCTTTTTTAACTGTCCTACAACGTACAATGCTCTTGTGATCTTAGCCTTGATAGTATAGATTTATTGTGCACGGGTAACTGTCAGTAGAGCATTCACCTTTGAATTATAAGATACTGTCAGCTCAGTGTATGCGTTCAGTAACATAGCTTGGGTAATCAGGAAAAGATGGATAAGTACTGGGATCTGGTGGTAGGTGAAGTGCTTCACCTCAGCAATCCATCTCCCTGCTGTGTTGCACATTGTAAAGGGAATTGATCCCCTTGTTACTTGGTGGATACAGCCAATAAAACCACTTACTTATTTATTGATGTAGAATGAGTGATTGCCACATACCCCCAGCAAGAAACACATGACACATTACACATCATACTTCTGCCCAGAGGCAACGAGGTCCGGCGTTATTCACTTTTCAGTAGCCAAGTGTGATTGATGGAATGCAAATTATTCCAGGCTTTTAAGGTATGCATTTTAAAGGCCTTGACAGTGAGTAGGGATTATTGACAACTGACCACAATTCCACAACCACTTAAAGTGGCCTCAAAAATGTTAGTATATGTACTTCACACCATGCTCAGACAGCAAGTACAGAGCCTACTTAAGTCACTTATTCTAGAGTTTCAACTGTGGCCTGCTAACAGTGAGTAGTAACTGATATTGATCTGTTTGTTTTTTTGTTGCATATGCACAAAAGGAATGTCAGCTACATACCGTACATGGAGATTTAAGTGATAATCCAGTATTCTCCATGTAGGCTACGGTATGGTTATCCGGGGTTTGATGAGGTCAGTGTCACGATCTCCATATATGGAGACTATGATGGTGTGATGTGTCATTAAGCGTAATGAGCTGATGGTCATACAGTATATGATGGCATGGCTTGATTGGTTTTGCAGGTTTTCATAGTAATCTGCAACATACAGTCACAATGATAATAATAATAATAACAGATGTCTGAATCTTCATTCAAGAATCTTTCACTATATAGCTGCTCTCTAGACATCGCCCACAGCCCAGAAGTAATTTCTCCATCCATATTCCTTATAGACTTTTCAAAATTATTGCAAACCAACTCGGGTCAAAACTGACAAAACCAACTTGGAACAAATCATGACAACACACACAACTTTTTAGATTGATCAAATAATTAGTAAGAAGAAAAAAATGGATGTGTTTGTTGTCATGATTTGTCACGACCCGAGTTGGCTTTGTCTGCAACATAATCGTCTTCATATCAATTTGGAAAAGTGTATGAGCAAAAGTATTGGGGACTGTGGGCGACGTCATGAAAGGGGCAGGACTGCACAACTCTATAGAACTTGACATACATGGGCTAGGTAGATACAGTAGACACTAGACACAAGTCTTTGCTTTTATTTGACATTACAGCGCAACACTGTACTGTATATTCCCATATTTCAGGTATGCGAGACACACTAGGGTGGGTGAGAACAGCCGGCTGACTGACAGTTTATAAATCAAGTCCTGGGTAAAGTCACTCACTCACTCAGCGTGTGAGTCTTTCTTTGCTGGCTCCAATCTAAATCTTTACTGACAGTGAGCGGTGAGCTCGAGTACACAACGCCTGATGTTTTCACAGGGTCCATGGGAACCTACACAGAAAAAGTACAGGGTGTTCATTTAGCTGTGAACCTTTAGGGGTCCAATTCTTTACACTCTTGTAGTTAAGTGGACACTCGTTCCACTGTGTATGATCTCACAGCAACACAAAGACCATAAAACTCTAATGCAATACAAGCCGATGCTACTGTTAACACAGGCAGGCCTGTCATCATGCTCATAGACTGTGACAGTGAAATGGGGTCAGTGACACACGCACACACAAACACAGACACACACACATACACACACATACACATGCACTCGCACAGCAGTGTGATTGACAGACACATTGTAAACCAGCTGATGACTGTTGGTGGTGTCTAACCAGTTCCTGTGTCATGAAGAGCCCTCAGCACCATCCTGTCATGTCTGTGATCGTCGTGTGTGTGAATAAACAAGGTGCACATATGGGAACAGAGTTGATCTGGTGCGATTTATAGACCATCAAGTAACCACAAAGTGACTCCACACAGGCCAGAATCTCAGGAAATTCTTGTTTTCCTCTGCCTGTTCAGTAGAATCCTGCAGCGTGCAAGGGGTGGTTTTATGTGTGTGCAGTCGGCGTATTGTTCATATAGGCGTAGTGCTTGTTTATTGCCAGCCTCTTATTTGCCCATATCTCATGTGTGTGTCAGTCTGCGTGCACGTGGCAGCGATGATGAAATCATCAGGTGTGTGATTGACAGGCGGGAAAATGGATGAGGTCACTCTGTTGTGACTGCAACCCACGCTTTACAAACTGGTCTAACTGGTCTGTTTAATTCTTTCAACCACTTATACACCTCCCTCCCTCCACCTCTCTCTCTCTCTCATCACCCTGTCCACCCACCCTCTCCATCAACTCCTCTTCCCCTATGCCCTAACTTCCTACCTTTCCTACTCCCACCGTCCTCTCTTCCTTCTCTCGCCACCTCCCTTCCTCACTCCCTCTCCATCATGCTTGTGATTCCATGTGAAGAGGAGAACAGTGCAGGGCAGAGATCCTCCACTCTGACACTCCCACGCAGTCATTAACAAGAGGGGTGTGAGAGAGAGAGAGAGAGAGAGAGAGAGAGAGAGAGAGAGAGAGAGAGAGAGAGAGAGAGAGAGAGAGAGAGAGAGAGAGAGAGAGAGAGAGAGAGGGGTGTGAGAGAGAGAGAGAGAGAGAGAGAGAGAGAGAGAGAGAGAGAGAGAGAGAGAGAGAGAGAGAGAGATCATCATCAGAGAAATGATGATATTCTCCCATGTGATGAGAATAGACGTTAGCTATACTTGAAAGGCCTGGAAAAAAACATGGCGCTCAATCACTGCTGCTGCTGCTGTTCCAGTACATCCACTGCTGCATCCTGCACTCACACAGCTGCTGGATCTGTTACTGTTGACCTGTGCACGCACCCGCCAGCCACACACACACACACATGCACGTCGTACGCACAGCAGCACACGCGCACGTGCGCACACACACACAGACATGCGTGCACATGAGAGAGCTCCTAACTAAATTCTCAATCACTCATTCTCTCCCTTCTGACTGAATGAGTGACATTGGCTCCTTTCTGCTTCAACTGCATCTCTTTCAAGCTCCTTGCTGGGACTGCGTGTTTTTTCAAGGAAAATGGAGAGCGTAGTTATGAAAGAAACAGCATGTCTAAAAATAGCAGGGTTTTGGGGGTGCTCGAAGTGAGCATTAAATAGCCTTTCATCTCCCCTTGCAGCATGCCCTGCTCTGTCTCTCTCTCTCTCTCTCTCTCTCTCTCTCTCTATCTCTCTATCTATCTATCTATCTATCTATCTATCTATCTATCTATCTATCTATCTATCTATCTATCTATCTATCTATCTATCTATCTATCTATCTATCTATCTATCTATCTATCTATCTATCTATCTATCTATCTATCTATCTATCTATCTATCTATCTATCTCTTTCCATCATTTTCCTTTATGTGAACAAAAAGTGAAGTCCAAAGGTTAATGCATGCATGCACGCAACACATTGTGTGATTGTCTACACTTGTGTTGCTCATTACATTACTGCTGGCATATACCAAACCAGACAAGCATTTTCAAATGCTTCCATCATTTAGTACAGAAGTGACAGACACTTCTAGCTTCCTTTCTCAGCTGTTGTTTCAGATCCAGAACATATAGTATAGCATTCAAGGAATGTGAAATCATCGATCTAGCCCGAGGCTAAAGTATATGTAACATGACAACTCACACATTTGTAACAGGTTGAAGTTATACTGTTAAGGGGGGTCTCAGGTTACATCAACAGAAACAGAGATGCATGCAGACAAGTAGTTATGGCCAAACAGGATCTTGTATAGATCAGTGGTTTTCAACCTTTTTGATTCCAGTGCCCACCATTTATTCAGAATTTGAGCCACGGACCACCATTTGAGGACATTTTAGCCCCACAGACCCCAAAACTAGAGAAGATTTATTTTTATTTCGTCCACAATTCCAGGCTGGATTTGGTAAACAAACCAGTCAAACATACAGATCAAAATGCCCATTGTTCTTCTACATTCTCTAGTTGTGTAGACTTGTGCTAATTCAGATGATGAATATTTTAACTCTTGAGAGTGTAAACATGAAACCAAATGGACCCGCAAGGGTCCATTTGGATTCATGTTGCTCTCAAAGAGTTACATCTGGTTAACCAACAATCTATTTAGTCTAGGGACCATCTGGAACGATCTCAAGGACCACTGGTTAAAAACCACTGGTATAGATGGTAACGAAGGTGAATATAAGGAAGAAGCTGGTGTGGATGTTGGCCAACCCTTTGCAGCTACCTACCCCCTCCAGAAGGAAACGGGTGGCTGTGTTCCAGCTCTCTACGCATGCAGGTTCATCCTCCCACTCCTTTGTGACGGTATAGCTATAAAGCTGTACAATGATGCCAACGGTTGCTCCACACTACCAGGCATTCTGCCCGGTCCGCAGAGAAATACTCTTGTGACTCTTGCACATGTTATGACTGATACCTGGTAATGGAAACACAAAACATTAGGATAGAGAATCCACAGTGTTATGAATCCAGGACTCCTTTTTATCTTTTTATTCTTATTGTTTTTATTGTGATCTGTTTTTTGTGTGTTTTATGACATCATACAGCATACTGTATGCTTTTGGGTTGATTCCACACTATCCCTGCCAATGTGTCTCTCACCAAGTACTTTGGCAAAGTAAGGTAGAATCCTGTAGACTGGAGTACTGTGCAGTGGAAAAGCACAGACCTAGGTAGGTCACTCAGCCTGGCGAAGATCCGCCTTCTGTGGAGCTACCTTTCTAGGTTCGGTTAGTGATTTATCGTAGAGCTCTGGGGTCTGAACGGCGGAGCGGGGTTGGGAAGGAGCGCTTGTTTTATCCGCCGGCTACTACTAGTAGGGCGGGGCGAAGGAAGTTTTACTGAGGTTATGGTTAGGGTTAGGTTAGGTTTAGGCATAGGTTTACTGAGGTTAAGTTTAGGGTTAGGATTAGGTTTAGGCATAGCCTAGTTTTATTGGGGTTGTGTTTAGGGTTAGGTTGGGGTTAGAGTTAGACGATGCTTTATGCGGTTACTAACCCTAAACATAACCTCAGTAAAACTATGCTTCGCCCCGCCCTACTAGTAGTAGCCGGCGGATAAAACAAGCGCTCCTTCCCAACCCCGCTCCGCCGTTCAGACCCCAGAGCTCTACGACAAGTCACTAACCTTCTAGGTTCAGGTCGGTGTGTGTGTGTGTGTGTGTGTGTGTGTGTGTGTGTGTGTGTGTGTGTGTGTGTGTGTGTGTGTGTGTGTGTGTGTGTGTGTGTGTGTGTGTGTGTGTGTGTGTGTGTGTGTGTGTGTGTGTGTGTGTGTGTGTGTGTGTGTGCTTGTCCATGTGCTTGTGTGTCATTACCATTAGCCGGCAGTGTGATAGTCAGTCTGACAGATAGAGTGTTCAGATAGGTAAACATCTATCTTCCTCTCCCTATTTTACCAGACCTGCCCTTTGTGTGTGCACTTCATCATTCTCTTGTTTGTCCTCTTATATCTGACAACAAAAGTACAAGAATAATGTTCTGCTGTTACTATTGAGCTTGTTTTCGATTGTAACTCGATAAGTATCAGGTGGATTTGTGACGTCAAGTGATATTGTGGTTGTAAAGGTAATAGAGGCAACTTTAGTTTGTACAAACACTGTGTTTGTAAGCAGACTTGTAAAAACAGAATGTAACTCCACCTCACTTCCACTCTATTGGCTCATTATCGGCTGGAGACTGTGCTGTGATTGGATAAAACGCTGCCTCGCCTCTCTCACAACCCCCACCCCCCTCACAAATTAGCACCGCCTTTTCTGAGCCCGATGAATGTTTTGTTTTCATGATTTGTTGACAACGAAGTTTTGGGCCGTCTGCAGGACGACGCAAGTGTCTGTCTGCAGGAAAACGGTTATAGCTGTAACTGTCTCGGCTTTGTCTTATTGCACTGTCTATTGCCTTGACTATTGTCTTATTGCACTGTCTTGTCTTATTGCACTGTGGAAAATGGAAACGCTATTTCATCCCTGTATATGTCCTGACATACACTGGAGTGACATATAAAAAAAACCTTGAACCTTGAACCCTTGAACCTTGAACCTAATGAAATTACATCCCACAATAATCAATTAAATGGCATATCATAAAAAAGCGAGATTAGGTCAAAACTAGTCTCACATTGCCAATGATCAGAGATCTTCGCCCAATCATACCTGTAGATCTCTGAACGAACCGGGCTAGATGAAGCAAATCATGAAACAGAAAGCAACAACTAGAATGTGTTGAGTATCAATAAAGGAAAGATGCACTTTAAGAATGCAGAGTGCACAAAATGAACAGGAAACATATAGGGGACATGGCATGGAGAGTGGGCCTGTCTGGGTGCAGTCTGTTTGATTTGTGCACTGTTTTGGCTTCATGCCTGGCTGCCATGATGCTTGCCGCTCTGTGTGTATATATGTACAATGATATGTATAGTCTACTGTCTGCTGTATGTCTCTGTTACACAGAGTGTGAGGTCCTGCATGATGTGCATATGTGTGTACACTTACTGTGCAACATTAGTCATTAATGTGTCACTGTTAGCAGTACACAGAGAAATTAAACGTGGGGGTTGTACAAATGGATAAATCAACACTTGAGGATTTCACTGGGTATTATTAAAGTGCATTCCTCTGCATTCATTGCAACATTGTTGTGGGTTACCAGGGGCAGCTGACGTAAAGATGGAACAGGCAACGGCAGCCACACAAAGGGGAGCGGAGAGCTAAGA
>CM076980.1:25776329-25831329 GCA_039105355.1 Benthosema pterotum
AATCAGCCCAGCCACTCTCTTCAGCATGCAGGGACATTTTGCTTTATGGCGTCATAAACTTGGCCCCTCTCTCAAAACACACCGTTTTAAGAGATGACACTAATTGGCGTGTTGTTTGAAGCAACTCAGGGTGCTATCACCTCCAGCTTGACGGCGGCTAATTAGCCCAAAGGCTACAGTATATGGTGGGCTAAATGGTGTGGTTAAGGGTAATTTACTGACTGTTGAATACACTGTGACACACTTCATGCAGTCACATGGCGGTGTTGGCAAGGTTGGCGTACAATTGATTGACAGCATTGTAATGGCATCATAAAACGAATATTGTGGAATCTGTTAATTGGATAAATGTTTTGTGAAAATGAGTTTGTTGTAAACTGTTTTACATTACGAGCTACAATAATGCAATACCGAGATGCCTTTATGGAAAGATATATATAACTGAACTGAACATCATGTGTGAGTAAAGTAAAGTGATTGGTTTGCGTCTCTCGAAGTACTCGATTGGCTGGTTCAGGTAATGACATAATAGTGATGTAATTAAGTGATCTCACAGGTATTACCTCCCGGAGGTGTTGGGGTACTTTCTCTCTGGTCTCTCACTCTGCTCGTGCACAAGTAGGCCGTGGCTTCTAAAGTACTAAATAATAATAACAAATGATTTGTATTGCACCTTTCATAACAGAAAATGCAGCTCAAATGCTTTAAAGAGCAATAAAGTAAAGAAAGATTATAAAATAAAATAAATGCAATGCACCTCAGCACCTGCCATTTTATGCTACATCTTTGGATGGAAGAAATGCAACTGGTAGGCCTACTTGATACAGGGCAGTAGACAGTTATGGATGAAATATAGGGTTAAGATTCATTATTACACTCAACTGCATTTGTTTCACTTATAGTTACTCACAGCTCACACAGCTTCTACAGGGACTGCAGTATAAGGCCTAGCCTATTTTGAAGCCTTGGCTTATAAAATCCATTCTTGTGGACTCTTCAGTTCATAGTTCTCTTCTATATACCACCACACTTGTGAAACCATAACACACTATATATAAACTGCAGCCTGTAGGTAGAGAAAGAATCATTTATTTCCTTTTTTACGCGCCATGATTCAACAAACACCGTTTTGCGCAAAAATCTAACTGAAGTGATCTTGAAAGACGGCAAGACGCGCGCAGCAGTAAGGTAATTAGTTGGTTGATTAGGTTTCTGTGGCGGCGCGATGCCAGTGGGAGGCGCCTGTTGAATTTTCACCCACTTGCAGCGCTGTGCGGAGTAGGCGGGCGGCGCGGGGAAATCTGATCTCCCTTCGCTCGTTTTTTTTACTACACGACTGCCCCGTAGCTGCACATTGTCAGAGGAGCAAACCCCGGAGAGGACGCACCACCATAGTCAGACGCATCGTCAGTGCGCACCAATCAACCAGCCAGGCAGTTTGTGTGTGTGCGTGTCAGTGTGTGTGTGCGTGCGGGGGGACTGAAAACGTGCTCCTAGTCTGTACTTCACATGCAGCCAACCATCGCCAGCCAACAGTACGAGCTGAGCTGCTGCCTCTGCCGAGACAACAAACAGTCACACACACTCACTCACACAACAACACGGACTGGTAGCGAGGAGAGGAGAGGAGCTGCTGCCTGCGTGCTGCGTGTTTGTCCAGGGCTCTGCCTCTCTCACCCGAAAAGAACAAAACCACACGAACCCGGACAGTTGGGTGGATAGAATAAGTTGTGATTCTGGTGCGGGTTTCGGTTAACCTCTGTGGACGTTTCCACGCAAAAACGACTGGATCTTTGGGGTGAAGAAGTTGTTGTTGGTGGTTGGTGGCTCGGAGCAGCACCGTGTCTCTACCCCGAGGACTCTACACTCTACAGTGGACACTTGCAGGGATTTTCGTGCTGCTCCCCGGAAGAATTAACACTTGTGGACGGATCTAAGATCAGTTTTTCCCCACGTTCACTGGAGTGTAAAATCACTTTTTTCTTCTGAATGCGTGGCGAAATCTAAAAAAAATCCCAGATTTGGTGTTTTCTTTTAAACGGGATACATTTGGTAAGAACACGTTCCCATTATTTTCACACCCTATATGCGCCATGATTACTATCCTTTATTATTATGGAGTTAATGAGAAACTAAATGCATTGTTAGTGCGCCGCTGTCCTTATTCATTCACAATCACTTCCTCGTATAGATTGAAGTTGGACAGGTTTGACAGTAGCCTTTAGCCTATATAGTAGTACTAGTAGGCCTACTTGAGTCTGGGAGGAATATCAGTCTTGCTTGCCCACAGAAAGCAGACGGACACACCGTGTCCTGTTCAGCGCGGCGATCCGTCCGTATACCACTGACTGGACACTGGACAGGTGTTGCAGAGGAGAAGCGACCGTGTGTGTGTGTGTGTGTGTGTGTGCGCGCGCGCGCGTGTGTGTATGTGTGTGTGTGTGTGTGTGTGCGTGTGCGCGCGCGCTGGGAAGTGATGCCGGTGGTGCGTGTTGTGTCCAGTTAGCCTACTTTGGAAAACCAAATTATTGGCGACTCTGGGTGATCATATACCGCTGAATATACAGAACGATACGTGTCTATGAATACATTTATGCTGCGTATAGCTACCCAACGTGTATGCATATTTAATGTTCAAATTATTATAGGGCATTTATGAATGTCCAATCTGCGTGAATTCAGTAATGAAGTTCTGTTCAGAATATGAATTATAAAATTGGCTTAATTATACCAAAACCGCACTGCCAGAAACTACTCTAGCTGCAGCATTGACGTCTATCTTATGGATCATGTGAAGTCGATTTATGAATTGCGTTCTTTTTCAATTCTATCCTTTACTGTCATTTTGTCTTGCCCCCACACCCCGAAAGCTTTTTTTTTTTTCTTTTTTCGTTTGAATGAATTGGATCATGCGCTCTGAACTGTGCGGTGGTCCTGGTCTGGTCCCACCGCCGCCAGTACGGCACTGACTGGCTTCAAACGAAGCCCCACATTGTTTATGGGTTTCAGATGATAAAGGCTATTTTTTTTTAACACAAACTCCATTCTGCATTTCAGTGGCCGTTGTGGCCGCGAAAAAAACGAGAAAATTGTGCGATTACTAGACTATTATGAGATATGAAAGAGAAAGTGTCCTAAAATCCCACACCGGAATTTCAGACACATTCAAACTTCGCATCATTACAATTCCCAAACGGAAAATAACGGATGTTCAAGGTTTAATGCTTCAAATTAGGGTTATCTGTTGAGCCGAGAAATTGTTCTATATGCATGGGCCGCTAGGTCTAAAATGACTCTTTTCATTTCACTATAGCATGTTGTGCAGAGACCTAAGTCTTTTTTCCATGTTTTTCCATTCTATTTCGTTTAATGACTGGTAAATGAAGCCCTCAACTGACTTTCTTAATTAGTTCTAACTTGTGATGGCATTGCATAATATGGCAATATAACCAAGCCTCAATAAGTCATGCAGCCTTTGTGCTCCTTGTGTCTTCATGACAGAAGGCAGACACATCAGGTTTGCGTTTATTGAATGTTTATTAGGCTTTTTTTTACTGGGACAGACTGGAGACGAGGCAAAAACCTCAGCAATTTAGAGAGAGTGTAAAATGAACCTTTTTTCCCAGGTAAAACGAAACCATGGGGTTTATTATGTTTGCTGTGTGCAGGCGACAAGCAGGCGAAACGGACAAAACGGCCATGGCAGTTTCCTTGGCAGTGGCAGTCGCACTTTAGGCTAGGTGTCAGTAGGTGAGAGGCAACCTACTCTCTGTCCACGTATCGTCAGACTAAAGTGGTGTGAAGTGGGTCTCTCTCTTACAACATGACCACACCGCTGACCACTGATCAATATCAGCTTAACTCAAAGGCGAAGCTGTCTGAACTGTGAATGCTTTTAAAGAGTGATGATGTGATAGTGAGTGGTGAATAGAGAGACAAAAGATTTGAGTGGTGAAGAGAGAGAGAAAAAAAGATGTATATGATGTATATCTCTCTCTCACACACACACACACACACACACACACACACACACACACACACACACACACACACACACACACACACACACACACACACACACACACACACACACACACACACACACACACACACACAAGATGGGCAAGAGCACCAGACAGAGGGAGACTGAAGTGAAGAACGGGATGTCACAGTAACTGGGTGAACATTATGTTGTTGGAGGCAGGCAGAGTTCTCATGCAGGGAAGAGGTCTGTCTATCTGGTGTTAGTTAGGTGTTAGAGAGAGAGAGATACATGTCAACCTCTCTCTGTCGCACTCTCCCAGTGGAATGCCATCTAGCCCAGTCGAGTTCCCAATGCCGGAGCGGCTCTTTGCCTTAAGCCCCACTCCGCCCTGAAAAGAAAGAAAGACAGTGCACCCGTGTGATTGTACTGTTACAGTAGGTTAATTATTGAAGATTACTGACATTCTCTGTCTGTGGGGTTTTTAGGATTTTTTGATGTAAGGTGGAACTAGCATGTGACCACTTGAGAGCCGATCCTTTTCGCTTAGGGAACAGAATGACTCAGAAATGTGAACGCCTCACTTAAAGCACTTTGTTGCTCCGAGCTATTATAATATCAAAACAGTTTTGCATGATTAATGGCATGTTTTATTAACCCGTTTTAGGAAAGACTGATATAGCCTATGGAGAGAGGCTTTAATTTGTACAACATCTTAAAATAAAGCTAGAGAGTAGGTGGATGTGGATTTTTTCATGTGTTAAAATGGCATTTTGAAAATACATGGGTGGAATTTCGGCAGTTTCACACCAGTTGCAGATTCTTAGATCACAAAGTTAACATCTCTATTTTTCCTTTACCTAGTAGATAGTTCTATAGTGATTTAACTTTTTTCCAGTACATCAGTTAATCTTTCTCTTTTGTTTTATTTATTCTTATTTTCTTTGTTGGTATAGTGATCAAGTAAACTATTTTGTGGATAGATCTTTGATCTAAGTGTCAGTTTGGAATCTAATATCCTCATCTGTATGCATGTAGTTCATCAAATGAACACGGATTGAGCTCATTTTGTGCTGACTTTGTCTAAACTCTCCTCCAAAGCAGACACTAGCTCAGCAGTCAATCAAGACCATTGATTGTTCTCTCCCCTCCACTTGATGTTAACTAAGGCCTGTTGTAACTACAGTTCAATTCAGAAACGCTGCTTGTCCGGACAGGCATTAGGCCTCCACATCCTGAGCATTCATTTCACACCAAGAGAAACAGGCCATTTAAATGCATACTCAGAATTTTACTCTAGAGCGGGCGCATGGAAACTCTGATAGCCTTTTGTAAACGTGTGAAGTGAATGGCTCATAGATTAAATTAATTCCGGTGTCGGTGACCTTATTTTAGTGTATCCTTCTATAGTGTGTACACTGTAAAATCCTCGCATACATTTAAATATTGATGCATTGTTGGTTGTATGTGACACAAATTGTTTTCACATGATGCCAGGAAGTCCATAAACGGTAACACAGTTCAAACACGGCATTATCATAGTTACAGTGCTACTAAGACAGCGTTACGGTGTCATTACAACACAGTACTGCACATACAGAATCGCCAGGCCAGATCATACAGTGGAATTAGGACATGGCGTGGCTGGAAAGAAAGCTAAATTGTTTTGTATTTTTCTCAGAACAATTCCTCTTTGTGTGTGTGTGTGTGTGTGTGTGTGTGTGTGTGTGTGTGTGTGTGTGTGTGTGTGTGTGTGTGTGTGTGTGTGTGTGTGTGTGTGTTGGGGGGGGGGGGGGGGGGGGGCGACAAAAGCTTAGCGTTAGCTCAGCCAACCGTGCATGACCCCTAAGCGTCACACTTTTCAGGGTTAAATGAACACTCAGGATATTTTACTACTAGAAAGGTGGGACTTAAACAATGGCTACATGTGTGTACCTGCCAGAGCAAACGGGCGTCTCTTGCCCCGTCTCACACCAAACTGGAGTGGGCCCCACAACCCTTATCGAGCTGTGTAAACAAAGTGGACGTCATGTGTTGTAGGAGGCAGGAGAGAGCGGGAGGAGAGGAGAGAGGCAAAGGGGAACAGAGGGGTTTAAAGGTGGTAGTGTTGGAGGAACAGTCTCCGTCCATAGTGGACGTAAAAGGATGTGACACAGTATGAAGAGGTGTGTTTGCAGTATTTATCATAGGTTTGTGTGTGTGTGTGTGTGTGTGTGTGTGCGCATGCTTGCGCAATGCATGTATTTTTGTGTGCAATGTGCAATTCAACTTTATGTCTGTGTACATAGCCTCAGCGAGTGCATCCACCTGTGTCCATCTTTGAAACTCCCTCTAGCTGTGCCTCCACCAGCCTGTGTCTTTACACTTTATCGTGTGTGTGCGTGTGTTTTCACGTCATTCCCCGCTATTTTGGCCCCGGTGTGTTTTCTGTACAGTGATAATGTGCAAACAGAGCCTAGTGAAGCCGGAGCCCCGGCCTCTGCCTGGCCTCCACTATGTGCTGAGCAAGGAGTGGGTCACAGATCCTCAGAGGAAAGAAAAACAGTACTGCTAAGACTAAAGACAACACGGCCTCTCTCTGGAGCGCATGTGTGTACAATACACCTCTCTGTGCGCAACCGAAGCCCTCTCTTAAACTCCGCGTGTCAGAGTGTGTGTGTGCTGGGGTAGAGTGCGGGTGTGTGCCCTTGTGTGTGTGCGACGTGCATGCGTGTTAGATTAATGCTATGAGGGTGTGTGTGCGTCTCTCTTTACGTGTCTGTATATACGTCTGCCAGCCAAGGCTATTCTATAGAAGGACATAGTCGCTAAAGTTTAAGCTAACAGCAGTGTGTGTGCATGTGGGGGGTTCTGCGGCATTGAGCTCTTTGCTTTTCTGGGCACCTTTTTCTCATAGCTCTGCTCCCCTCCGCGCATTCCAACTTCTCCTGCTTAAGCAAACAGTGAACATGGCACTCCACCATCACACACCGACTTGCTGCCGTCATGTTCCGTGCTGCCTCCTCCTCCTCCCCGTAGCCAGCCGGCCGCATTGGGCAACTGATACTGTAGACTTCAGCATTCTTTGCCCTGCAGAAAGATAAGCAAGAGTGTGTCAGTCAGTTGCTAAACCATGCTCAAGATCCTCTCATGCAGAAAAGCCTCCTGCGAAAAGACTGTCAGCCTGTTCAGTTATTAAGCCAGGTCTAATGTGTTTTTTGTGCTCTATGTATCATGGGGTCGTGGCGTTTCTTGGAGAGGCATCTACTGTGTGGACATGCTTGACTCGCCTACGCAGAGCGCAGCTAATTGTTTGATTAATGAAGCTTGCAAAATGGACGTACACGGCGAAATTTCTGAGCTAATTGGGCGCCAGTTATTGCCGTTCCAGTCTGCTATTGCTGCCTTAGTACTGTATGATTGCTCCAGTGCAGTTATGATCATGATTACAGGGCTCTGAGAACACTTCTGAGAAACCCTATGATGTGGGATTTTCCCCACAATCCCCAAGATCTGTATGGAATGTTCTTATTTCGACCAAACTTCGTCTAGTTCTAGTAGTGTACACAATGGACCCAAAACGTGGCTTCACTTTCTATAAATCAAGTTCATGGTCATTTCCGTTTTATCTTTTACCTTCATCTGTACTCTTTTCACACATCATTTATTTTGGGTTTCGGGACCGACTTCTGGTTTTACTGTTTATTATGGAAGCAATCGGCACAACTGCCTGTCATGCATGACATGCTCTGGAAATAAGAAGTGACACATTGATTATTTGGTCTGATTACACGTTGTCTTCATCTCTGTTATTTCAGCCAAAACGAGCCAGGATCTTAAAACCAACAGTCACGTTTCAAAGCACTCTTATGCCTTATGTATACTTGGCTCTGCGTCGTGTCGCACACTGGAAATGGCTGATCTACAAGCTTGCAGCACTTTGCAGCCTGACGTATTGTGAGCTTGCAGATCCTACAGTATATTGCAACGGTACACAGCAAGCATGAATCAGGCCGTTCACTTCTGCCATTCAAATCGTGATGCCATTGACCTTCCTCCATCTGTGTGTTATGTTTTCCAGGAGGGCGAGGGGAGTCCTTGGCTTGTTTCCCGTGGTGTCGGAGGCCACTGTCGTGTTGAGACAGCATGCACGCACATGATGCCGTCTGAGTTGGAGTCGGGCCTCACTGCTCTGCGTCTCGCCGTGTCGTCTGGAGGAATGACGGCTCTCTGGTGCTGTGTCTGGCTATCCTTCCTCCTCCTCCCTCTCTCCGCCGCTCCAGCCCGCCTGCCCACCGCCCAGCCCACAGGTAGGCCAAGACACCATACAGTGTCATGTGCAATAATATAAAAAAGTATAGTGCATCAGCCTTCTTTCATTGTTTCACTTTCCGGGGCTGCCGTGGCTCAAGAGGTAGAGTGGGAATCGGAAGGTTATCTATCTCCCCTTGCATTAGTTTTGAAGTGTTCCTCAGCAAGACACAATCCCGTAACTTGATGAGTAGGTCGGTACTTTGATGATGTGACTGTGTACAAATGGTAGAATGTAATGAACGAAATCATTCGTTCATGAATCGAATGCATGAAAGCTAAGCTGTCTTGGATAAAGACACTACCTAAATGCACCATTTACCATTTAGTGTTATGTCTGGAGGGAAAAACAAACTTACAGGATGTTAAATCGATTGGACATGTATTTAACAACACCACAGACCAAGACACAACACAGAAGGGACTAGGCTCGTTTTGGTTTGGTGATGCTCTCACTCAGCCGAAAAACCACAGGGAAAAAGAGCGAAGTGAAATGACTTTGTCTGAAAGGCAACAAAAGACACCAGGGAATGTTTAACTTGTATTGTTGTTCTCTTCTATTGTTCTCTTTGCTTCATTTCTCATACGAGGAGACGCGCTCAAATGCGATGAATTCACCACTTCAAACGCGGACATTTTCAAACAACATTTTTGTGTATGTATGCAAGTGTGCATGTTTGCCCCTCCATGTGTGTCATGTTTTGCGCGGGCGATTTAATTGGAGTCGTGCTTTGGTTTCATGCTGAGCTTAGCGCGATTCTCTCCCATCCTTTGTTCCCAAGATGGAGAAATACCCTGTACATCAATCCAAAGTAAACGTTGGCTGTGTTGCCTTTAATCTCCACATATTGCACAAAAAGACGCTAAACACGGCACAGTAATCTGTTTCTGAGGCACTGGCCAAGAGGTGGGCCCCCCCCCAATGCTACTTCTTGTTTTTTAATCCTATGATTGAGTATTATTTAAACGAGCCTTTGACACACTATGCTACACTGCTTTTAGAAAGTAGCCTCATGGCTTTTGGAGATGACCCAACTGTCTGATGCAAGGAAAGATGCACCCATGCCCAGTGTGTGTGTGTGTGTGTGTGTGTGTGTGTGTGTGTGTGTGTGTGTGTGTGTGTGTGTGTGTGTGTGTGTGTGTGAGTGTGAGTGTGTGAAAGAGAGAGAGAAAGAGAGAGGATGGCCGTGCGTCAGAGCTGTCCGTCTCCTTGATCGCTGAGCTCACACCACCCCTCTACCTATGTGTAAACATCACTCATCATCTTAGACTCCAAATGCTCTCCAGCCTTTCCATGATGTAACGTTTCAAGAGACACTCTTTTTATAACCTTTTATTTTCCATGGATTGAGCGATCTTTTGTTTGTCTGCTGGTTATTGCTGTAGTCTGCACAGTGAACTAATACGTGTCACAACACAATTACCATGTTAAAGGGATGATGGTCTGCTGACAACATGGAAGCCGCTGTCAGCGTCAAAGCGTTTCTAGGCCAGATATTGTTCTTGGCAGAGTCAGACGGCACTCCTGAAAATAGGGTTCAGAACATGACTCTGAACATGCGCTCTAGAGACCTAAACCTGATTTCTTATTTATACTTACCGTAGTCATGTGGCAATCTGAAAAGCTGTGGCAGGCTAAGGTCACTGCATCGCTTTGTGATGTTATAGAGATCAGTTATTCTGGATGTGTATTGGCTGATACACACCCAGGCTGATGTTGTTCTTAACCAGAATGACTAGCGATGGGTAAGCAGGTAGGGGCTCAGCACCTAATGCTTGAGCATTAATGATATTTTAATTACACCACTAATGCCACAAGCTGTCCTCACACTACTGTAAATTTATGCACTCGTTTTTTTGTTGTTGTCGTTGTTGTTGTGTTTTACATCGCAGGTGCATCGTGAGATAAGATAATGACTCTGAGATTCAAATTATTCTTAATGTACAGTACAAGTACAGTACAGCGAACGTGCAATTGTGGCGTCGTCTTTGTGCTCCAAAATCAATTATGTTTTTAAAATCAATTTCTGTGACCTGACCTCGGTGGAGCCTCAGTTGTTGCTTCCATGCACCGCTGAGGGTTCTCTGTGTCCACAGATGAGATCACGGTGGGGACAAAATGACTGATTAGCAGATGGCATAGTTTCCCTTCAGCGCTCCACAGAGCGGTGGCACTGTGCTGTGAACTTGTCACCCAACGAACTCAGGACTGGGACACAGTGGGAGGCTGTGTGTGTTGTGTTGTGTGGGGTGGGGGCTGGTATTTGTTTTTTGTCTTTTAGTGGGTGTGTGGTGTTTGTAAATCTGTGTCCATGCGTGTACATCTTACTGTATGTGTTTGTGTGCAATTGTGCGACTGTGCGCTTTGCCAAATGCACTCATTTGTGCATGCGTGTATGTACGCGTGCGTGTGCGTGTCCGTGTCCGTGTATACTCTGTTGTCAGGGCCCAAAGGCCCTGCTGAGCTCTCACATGAAATATGTGTCTCCTCTGCGAACCAGCAGACATATAACACTCTGTAGCTATTGTATGACTGTGTGTTCACGTGCGCGCGTATCATGCACACACACACACACACACACACACACACACACACACACACACACACACACACACACACACACACACACACACACACACACACACACACACACACACACACACACACACAGAACGTTAAATTAACACAGAGGGATTTGCTGTACATGCATCTGTATACATTTGTGCTTTAGGAAAGTGGGTACTCAACACGTACATGGCAGAGTTCTGCGTGTGTGTGTGTGCGTGCATGCGTGAGATTGTGTGTGTGTGCTACAGCATGCTCAGAGACTTAACCTGGATTATGACAGAGAAGCTGTGGAAAAGATGAGAGGAGAGACGGCGGGACAGTGGTCTCAAATGAAAGGACACACATGGCTGGGGTGACAAAATGACAGAGAGACAAGAATGTGTGTGAGTGGGCCGGGGGGAGGAGGGCATTGTCTCACACCACTGTCACTAGTGAAGAGACTATTGGAAATGTGTGTGCAGTGTGTGTGTGTGTGTGTGTGTGTGTGTGTGTGTGTGTGTGTGTGTGTGTGTGTGTGTGTGTGTGTGTGTGTGTGTGTGTGTGCAGTGTGTGTGTGTGTGTGTGTGTGTGTGTGTGTGTGTGTGTGTGTGTGTGTGTGCATGTCATCAGCAGAGGTGTGAGTTTAGCCAGTGACTGGGGTGGTGGTGCAGGTGGTGGAATGGATTGTGGCGTCTGAGCGTAAATCTGCACACGACGTGTTTTTTACAGCCATCCCAACGACCCAAGTAACCCCTGCTGACATTTACGGCCTGTGCACACTCACTTGCACATCTCGCACGTGCGCACACGCACGCACGCGCACACACACACCCTTGCCACTATATTATTTGAGGAGCTACCGTAGCTTACGCTCCGGTGTTGGTGTTGTGTATATGCTCCTTAAAGGGTAATTCCACCCATTTTCAAAATTTTCTGAAAGAAAAATCATTAACATGGTGAAATACAGTACATCTTGATGATGTCATCAGATATATTTCACCATGTTAATGATTTTTTCAAATGGACCTCCATTTTTAGGAAATACAGAATTGGGGGAACTTTTTCATCATGTCCACACAACATCTTTAAGGTATATTAATGACATATTAAAATGTTGAAAATGGGTGGAGTTCCCCTTTAAGTCTGTGTGCCGACACTTCACCAAAACACAAAGGCAGCCAGCTTCACTCAACAGCTCCATACAGAGCAGACTGGCAGTCAAAAGCCACAAAGTTATATCGGAGAACAGCACACTACAATCATTTCTCATCCCGCCGCCTTTCAGCAACGTCACAAAAGACCACATATCCTCCTCAGGATCCCTTGGGAGGACATTGTGAGCTTGTTGATTGGTTATTCTTTTTTTTTAAAGATTGTACATCTCAAGTAATTTATCCTAATAAAGAAATGTTAACATTTTCATGAGCTCTTGGTACATCAGCAACGACGCTGGCCTCAGGGTGTGTTAACCATTGAACCCCTGGTCCGTGTGTGTGTGAGTGAGAGACTGCACCTCATTAATGCTGTTTGAAACACACTCTGCATGTCATACTGTGAATAATGGATGAAAACCGAGTGTGTGCGTGTGCCATACACACCTCTCTCTCCACTCTTTCTCTCTCAGCATCTGTCTCTGCGTCCCTGTGCCTGTCTGTCCGGCCGTGCATTCCATCTCTTTCTGTCTCATTTGCTCTGAGTTGCGTATCATGGATATTGTAATTGCTCAACACTGAAATACTGCGGTTTCACACACACACACACACACACACACACACACACACACACACACACACACACACACACACACACACACACACACACACACACACACACACACACCTTTTCAGTCATGTATAAACACATCCAATTCACGTCTCTGTTTGTTTCACAAACCCAACACAGTTATACACACTGATCCATAAGTTCTTTCTCTCCCACTCCTTCTCACTCCCATCATCCGCGCAAACGCACGCACGCACGCACGCACGCACGCACGCACGCACGCACGCACGCACACACACACACACACACACACACACACACACACACACACACACACACACACACACACACACACACACCTGTGTGTACGTGCGCTGTGCAGCTGGTTGGCTGACAGCAGCATTGACATACGGCTGGGTTTTAATTACAACTGCTCCCCTTAAGGAAATTGTTGAGATAGTTAACAGATAAGACCGACAAGCAGAGGAACAAAGAGACTCCTTGTATCCAGAGAGGGGAGACCTTTCGTACGGCTGTGTGTGGGTGGCTGCTTGTACTTAAGCCGGATCTTTGCAGTTAAACCTGACAAAATATTTGCTTTGTCTGAAGAGAGAAATGTGTATTTTATTAGCTAAAGATGGAGTGCCGTAATGAAAAACCATGATCATCAGGCGCTATGATTATACTAGGAGAAAGATATTTTTCAAAACACAGACACCCACCAGTTCATTAAATCCTTCCATCCATTCATCTTCAACTGCTTATCCATAGTCAGGTCACAGGGGCAACAGCTCCACCTGAGAGACCAGATTTCCCTCTCTAGAGCAACATTAGTAACTTCTGTAATGTCTGGGGGGTACAGAGGCCACTGAATTGATGTAATCCCTCCAACTGCGCCTTGGATCTAGGAGGAATGATGCTCAAGAAGCATCCTAACCAGATGCCCAAACCACCTGAGCTGGCTCCTTTCCAGGCGAAGAAGCAGCAACTCTACTCTTGAGCTCTCTGCTCGGTCGAGCTTTGCCGTCTGGATCCTTCTCCATCCAACCACACACTTGTGAACATTACCTCCAGATACTTGAACTCCTTCACCAGTGGTGATATATCATACTTGAACTGCACAATCCAACTGGCTTTCTGCTGAGGACTATTGCCTCAGATTTGGAGATGCGGATTGTCATCCCTGCTTCCATACACTTGACCACGAACCAATCCAGTCAGAGGTGAAGGTCTTGGACCAAAGGCGGACGCAGTCCCCCACAAGAAACTGACCTAGACGCTTTACAAAACTACAAAAATCACAACACTCCATCTTGAAGGTTTTCACCTCCATTCCATGTTTCTCTTTTTCTCTCTCTCTGTCTGTCGCTTTTCATCTGCGTCACCACTTAGTTTCTCTGTCATTATCTCTGCCAGGACAAAGACAGGGCCAGAGATCGTGTTTTCACCCCTGAGGTGTGTGTGTGTGTGTGTGTGTGTGTGTGTGTGTGTGTGTGTGTGTGTGTGTGTGTGTGTGTGTGTGTGTGTGTGTGTGTGTGTGTGTGTGTGTGTGTGTGTGTGTGTGTGTGTCCACACACAATTCTACTGCAAAAATGCTGGAGGCAGCTAGACCGATCAGCGTCAAAATGTCTTCGCAATACTGCCAGTAGCCAGTATGCCCAAGAACTCAAATTCCCTAAGAACTCAGGTCCCAAATCAATGACGGCTGTTATTTCTATGAATTCATAACCTCAGACACATCAGCCCTTATCTATCCGATGTATGAGATGTACACTGGGCTAATTCACACCTCCCTTTGGTTTAAGCTGTGCAACCTTGTTAATATGTAAAAATATATTTTCCAGTGTTTTTTTTTTCATTAGTTATGTTTGTAAATATCATTAAGTTGGGTTGTGCAAACCACCATATGAGTCATGACGCAACGCATGCAGAAAGAAAACAACTCTTGTACGAACGAGGCAAGCGTGGGCGACACACTGTTCAGTTAAAGCCCATTAATTGGTGTTACACTTTCAAAAAAACTTTTGGTCATTTTATGTCTACTCAGTCTCATGTGAACACACCAGACAGTTTATAAGTTACTCCTTTCAGTATTTAGATATTTGATGTTCATTTTAGCGCCTCCAGCTCCTTCCCATAGAAACCCATTATAACTTAAAACTCCATTTTAACCATGACAGATTATTCGAAAACAGCCAATTTTTTTTCTGGTGACTGATATTGTCCTCGGAATACGTGAGAGGACCGTGGAATTTCATTTACAGTTTTTATTGATTTTTAAAATATTGTTTTATTCATTTGGGTAGGCCTCCCCAAATATGGAGGCGGCTACATTTTCCAAAACAATATTTAAAAAATAAATAAAAACTGTAAATGAAATTCCACGGTCCTCTCACGTATTCCGAGAACAATATGAGTCACCAGAAAAAAGATTGGTTGTTTTCGAATAATCTGTCATGGTTAAAATGGAGTTTTAAGTTATAATGGGTTTCTATGGGAAGGAGCTGGAGGCGCTAAAATGAACATCAAATATCTAAATACTGAAAGGAGTAACTTATAAACTGTCTGGTGTGTTCACATGAGGCTGAGTAGACCATAAATTGACCAAAAGTTTTTTGAAAGTGTAACACCCCTTTAACTTAACGCTCATTGTGTCACACGCATGGCGCATATCGGACACCATGTATGTTACTGAGTCAGAACGTTGGAGCGTGCTGCCAATCCAAGTGCCCCTTTTCTAGTTCATTGGGATTTTTTTGGCCCTTGATGCTCTCTTTCTCTTTCATCACCCTCACCCCTCACACACACACCCTCATGCATATTGCTGTAATTCATAGTTTCCGGAACAATGTAGTTTTATGTAAATACGGTCGTCATTGTATCATCACCCTCACCACACCACATCACCACTCTCTCTCTCTCTCTTGTTTGTTTCAGTGTTGTAAGGACAAGTGGAGACCTGTCCATCCATGTCCCTGAACACGTCACATCCTTCTCTCCCTCTGCTGCCTGCAGTGTACACACACACACACACACACACACACACACACACACACACACACACACACACACACACACACACACACACACACACACACACACACACACACACACACACACACACAGACACCTTGTTTAATTGAGTGGCAGTGCTTACTTTCCTCTTGGTTCTCAGTTGTGCCTCAGAAGGTGTAGCACCAATCGACAGCATCACCTTGCTCTCTCTCTCTCTCTCTCTCTCTCTCTCTCTCTCTCTCTCTCTCTCTCTCTCTCTCTCTCTCTCTCTCTCTCTCTCTCTCTCTCTCTCTCTCTCTCTCTCTCTCTCTCTCTAATCAAATCAATGGGCAGTGTTCACACCAAGACATCTGCTAGCTCAATCCCCCTCCTTCTCTCCTTCTCTCTTAATCAACTCTGTTAATATTTCTCTCAGGCTAACCAGGGCGCAGTGTTGAATCCAGGGTGCAGTGTGTGTGTGTGTGTGTGTGTGTGTGTGTTTGTGTGCAGGTATGTGTTGTGTTTAGCAAACCATGCTATGCCCTGCCCCACTCACAGGCCCTACAGTACATGTGCTTCTGTTTAAATCCCCCATGATTCCCGGTGATGGGGGCGGGGGGGCTGGGTGGCTGGGGGGCTGACACTTCTAATATTAAAACCAAACTTGGCTTCCATCTTTCTCTCTCCTCTCCCTCCAGACACACACCAATGTTATTTTGCCAGGAGAGTTAAAACAATAAACGTGTGTAACTCCTGCAGGCTGTAATGGAAGGCCCTCCTCCCCTCTCTCTCTCTATGGAAAAGAAGGAAAGAGAGACGACAGACGGTGGTAACTGTGTCTGTCTGTGTGTCTCTGTATGCGTGTGTGTGTCTGTATGGATGTGTGTGTGTGTCTGTCTGTCTGTCTGTATGTGTGTGTCTGTGTGTGTCTCTGTATGTGTGTGTGTGTGTGTGTTTATGTCTCTGTATGTGTGTGCGTGTCAGACTGAGTTAAATACCGTTTTTGCAACGTCAGGTTTCTTGAGAGAATATTCAACATTCAGTAGTTCAGTTCTGGTCTGGCCCAGGTTGCTATGAGGTCTCACAGGGCTCAGTGTTACGTACACTTACAGCATACCACCATCACACACCATGATCACACTCCGGGTTTAGAACGGATGTTTTCCGGCTGTTTAAAATTGCTGAATAGCGCAGATGTCCCCCTTGGTTGGATTGTCCACCCTTATACAGTATTCTCTATTCTGTAAGGAAGCAACAGGATCTAGTCAGACACTAGGGCTGTTACCTACATGTTCCTACGCTACATGACTATAGTCTTTATAGTGGAAAGCTGACCACGGTGACCATTAGTGGTGGATATTGCTTGCAATCTCATGATAGATATGTATCACGATACAGAGGCCACGAAACAATATATAACGATAGCCTAAATTGATTCATGCATTAATTAAAAAAAAAAAGACCAAAAAACACAATAAGACATTCTCAGGCTCACAGGTGTCATTAAATAAAAAATAAAATGTCTAAAACATCCTAACAAGGGCTCTGGGAAGGGAGTGTGCAAGGAGGGCTTTAATACCATTAAATAGGGGTACGTTTTTCACCAGTGATAAACTAGATAATTTGTGATGTTTATTGCCTTATCGATATATCAGCCTCTCAATCGAAATATCTATTGCCCAGGTGTTCGGTCGATTTATCGCAATAGATATATATAGAATACAACACTAGTGACCATGGCCTTCCACTCCTGGAGTGTAGAGTGTAATAGAAGTGCTATTTTCTCCTTGGAAGGAGGACAGTTGGCGTCTGGACGCACACAGCAGTCAGACTGAGAACACAAAAGCAGAGGTGAGGTTGCTTGACAAGAGGATCTGACTCAAGACCTGGCTCTCTAAACTGGGAAAAAGAACACAAGTCAGAAGTTACAGAAATTCCCCTGCGAAGTGTTATTTTGGAGCTGGAGTTGTATCTGGTAATTGAGGACATATTTTTGTTTCCTTCTGCAACAATTTTCTCCTCATCGCTGCATGGTGATTTATCTGCTGCTGTTGATCTGCCGATGGTTTACTACCGCCGAGTCTGAGGAACAGGCAGATTCTTCTGTTTTTTTTTTTAAATGTACATTTTTAAGGCATGATTAACTGGCTTGTGCTTTGGGGAAACAGGAAAGAGAAGACGGTCCCCAAACCCTGCAACATTATGATTGATTATACCATTCTAGTAGTGTTCCTACCCGGTCACAGGATCTACCTTTCTCAATGGAAGAGCAGCGTGACCCCTCCAACCACTGCAGATGTGGTTAGTTATGCTGTATTAACATACTCTTGACATACAGATAAAATATCAACATAGACAATGCAATTGCATTAATTAAAATAGGCTCCAGGTTGCAGCTTTAACTGTAAAAAGGGGTGGAGAGGAAGTCATAAAAATGGAAAGAGATCCCAGACGGACAGGGAGCACATGCTAGCCTGGCTAACTGGTCCTCACCCAGCTCCTGTTTCAGGGCAGCGGGCCGCTGGGACCGGACGTTTCGGGAAGTGTTTCCTGGGGTTCCGCGGTGGTGATGAGAAGCACATGGCTCAGGAGCTCATAGTGGCTCCACGCGGAGGGGTATAACAAGCGGGCCGAGAGATGGGGCCCACGCGGGCCCTCCGCGCTAATAAACACAACCATAAACACAGCCGTAAACTACCCGCTTTTATGTCCCGCTCATCCAAAAAACCAAACCAGATACTTCTGTCGTTTTCCACGTTCCTGTGTTTACAGTTTAGTTTGTTTTTCTTGAAGATTGTTCTTGTAAGCTCAAGTTTTTAAACTATAAAGCCATAACATTTTAAGATATGCCCACTGTGGTCAAATTAAGCTTTACAGTGATCCAGCACAGCATTCAGTGCTTGCAATTTATTATTGGACGTTGGGTGTGGTATTGCATATTTTTTATTTTTCTTAAAGGTTGCAAAACATATTTAGCAGTGTGTGTGTGTGTGTGTGTGTGTGTGTGTGTGTGTGTGTGTGTGTGTGTGTGTGTGTGTGTGTGTGTGTGTGTGTGTGTGTGTGTGTGTGTGTGTGTGTGTGTGTGTGTGTGTGTGTGTGTGTGTGTGTGTGCGTGCGTGTTTGTGTGTGTACATGCATGTATGAGTCTGGGAGCATTCTCACAGTAAAACATTTATGCTTGCTTTTAATGTATCCAATTGTAACTGAGAGTATACAATTTGGCCCATTATGTGTTATGTGTTCATTTCATTCCATGTGTAGTGGATCTACTTATATGCTTTCACTGATTAACAGCTGAAAGTCTGTCTGCATGCTTGCATGTATAGATGCCTTTGAAGCTGTCCACATGTGCCGGTCTGCCTCTCTGTCTCATAGTCTAATAACTAGTAGAGTATCACAGAACCTATTGACAATATAAGCAGACCTTCGGTTGAGTGTGTCTTAACATTGTCCGTATTCCCTGACTTTGATGTCTTCGTCCAATCCCCACCACCACCACCATCACCTCCCCCTCCTCCCCGTTTCTACCACCATCCTATCAGTGCAGGACAGTGCAGGGAGGACACCAACCATCACAGGGGGCTTCAGTGTGTGTGGGGGTGGGGGGGTCACAGTCGGGTCAGGGGAGGTCAAATGGTAATGTTTCAATCACTCTCTCTCCCCCATGCGGTGTCAAGCAGTGTTCAGAGATGGGTTCCATCAGTCGCTCTGTGTCCTGAAGTCTGTGTCAGCATGGATTATCTGCAGAATGCAAGTCTACAGAACTGTTTGCAACATTCAGCTAGACATCTAGGATCTGTATTTATTGGGAATGTAAGTGGTGTGTTGGTGACCGTACGAACGTTGCTATGGCAAAGTGTTATTTTGTCGTTACTTGAAGCACTGCTAGACTGCTCCTGCTCTACTCTAAGAACTGTTGGACATGGACCTATTCAACAAGTGGTTGGAACACTTCTTTCTTTCATTTAGAAATACACACTTGTTTTCCAGCTAAACCTGCAAAGCGACAAAGCATAAACGGGCCTTCTTGTTTGGAAGACAGAGTACCGTTAATTTGCAATCATTTCTGGTGTCGCCAAATGGTTTCCTGCTCTTTGTACCGTCTTGGTCCTTCAAGTCATCATCAAGTTGATATATTGTGACGTTACCAGGGAACAGTACATCCACTCTGACAGACTTCTCCTCTTAAACAAGAGGGAGAAAATGGAAGTATTTAGTCCCAGGCAAACAAGATCACGCTTTGAAACGCCATATTCAGGGACCCCCCAAAAACAGCAGCTGTAGCTTGTAATCTGATTGGTTCCTCTCGTGTTGTGTTATTTTGCAGTTGATGCCGTGATTATGTTGTATAGAACCCAGCACACGTTGCATGAGAGAGACATCTTGGGGTCTTTTGTGAGGCACGGCGCAAACACACACACATGCGCACGCACGGCCCACACACACACACACACACACACACACACACACACACACACACACACACACACACACACACACACACACACACACACTCACGCACTATAAGTCCTGAATTGAAACTAGGCCAGTCTGTCTTTGGAATGACAATTACCAACCTCCAACGAAACCCCCAGCCTCTTGTTGTGAGGGTGAGGATGGAGGGGTGGATGAGGAGGAGTGTGAATGGAGCGAAGGCGATTGGGCGCTGCCAAGACGCGCTGGACGTACAGTAGCTTCCGATGCTCGTTAGCGCAGTCAAGCGCGTGGGCCAGGCAGGGGGGGTATGAGAGAGTATGTGTGCATTTCGTTGGGAGGGGGAAAAGTCTGTCTGCCTGTGTGTCTGTATGTGTTTATTACGTGTGTGTGTGTGTGTGTGTGTGTGTGTGTGTGTGTGTGTGTGTGTGTGTGTGTGTGTGTGTGTGTGTGTGTGTGTGTGTGTGTGTGCGTGCAAGTGCGCCAGGGCGGGATGTTTAGTGAGGCAGTCTATACCTTTAACAAAAAATAATTTGGGGGTCCCTTTTGACGGAGCACGGCTCTCAACCGAGATGAAGAATAACATCCAACAGGCTGGAATCCACCCCACCCACTCCTCTGATCTCTGCCGAATTATCCCTCCTCCTCTCTCTCTCTCTCTCTCTCTCTCTCTCTCTCTCTCTGTCTCTCTCGCGCACTCTCTCTCTCTCTCTCTCTCTCTCTCTCTCTCTCTCTCTCTCTCTCCCTGTCTCTCTCTCTGTCTCTCTCTCTCTCTGTCTCTCTCTGTCTCTCTTTGTCTCTCTGTCTCTCTTGGCAGCCTGTTAGTGGTCGGTGTGAGGTTGTCAGGCCAGCTCAGATTAACATCATTGTCCTGAGGTATTTACATCCGGCCAAACCATATTAAACAGAGATTAGGGGAGGGTAGTGTTTTTTTCTGCATGTTACCCCCCCCCCCCCCCCCCCCCCCCCCCCTCCAAAAAAAAAATCCAAAAGGTGTAAAGAGAGAGGCAGGATCTGTTCCAGGAGGAGCGTGGGGTTTGGGATTTACAATGGTCATTAAGCTGAGAAATAGGAGAGGAAGAGAAATGCTCTCTTTCTGTGTGTGCGTGTGCGTGTGTGCGTGTGTGCGTGCGCGTGTGTGTGTGTGCGTGTGTGCGTGTGCGCGCGTGCGTGTGTGAAGGTCATGTGGCGCTGGTTCTGTGGGGTTGGTTTGGGGTGGTGTATCGGGGTGGTGGTGGTGGTGGTGGGGAGTGCATGCCAAACGGTCGGGGTTGGCAGTGAGTGGAGGAAACTGGAGTAAAAGAATGGCAGTGGAGGTCGGCGGGACACGCCGTCCTCCCCGTGTTGGACACACTGCTGCCAGCAGAGGACCAGGAGGTCCACTGTGACTCTGTCCCACTTCTCTGTTTGAGTAGAAAGGGGGAAAAATAGTCACCCATTCATTCTGTGTCCGTTTTCTGTTTGTCGCTCTCTCACTCTGGGTCTGTTTCAGCCTTGTCTCTTTTGCACTGCACGTCTATGTGTTTCTCTCTCTCACTCTCTCCCTCTCTCTCTCTCTGTGACTGTGTTTTTTGGAGAGTGGAGTTTCCATTCATTCATTCTTTCTATTTCTGTCTGTGGCTGCGTCCTACTGTCCCACATGTCTCTGTAGGTCTCCCTGTCTTTATTTCTGTCTCTCCATCTCGCTGTCAGGAGTTGATTAACTGGATTTTCATCAGACTATCCGCCTCCCGCTCCCACTGTCAAATAGTTGCATTCAGACACAAGCTCCTTTTGCTATTGAGAGAATGTGTGACCCTGTTTTTATTTGTAGCCTAGCAGTAGACCCTACACACACACACACACACACACACACACACACACACACACACACACACACACACACACACACACACACACACACATGCGTGCCCTTAACATGCATACCATACCCACAGTCAACCTCATGCAAACAGTTGTCTGCCAATCAAACTGGAACGATGCAATCGCCCCCCCAAAACGGAAAGCATTGGGTCTGCCCGAGTTCAAAGACCACAAGTGGAGATTTCTCCATGGATGGAGCAAACAACTAATTACCTGCAGTAAAAGAAAGGGGAGCTATTTGCCGCCCAATTGTTTGGGAGCGTTTTATTTGAGGCTACCTCACTGTACAGCTGTTGGAAACATGGCACTGTTGTATTATTAGCTCACTGTAAGGAGACGTAGGAGGGGAGGGGGGCTCAGAAAAAAAAAGGATCTTGATGAAGACAAATGCCTCCCGGTGCCATATGGAAGACATCACTTTGAAAAAACTCTTTTTTTTTTTAAGATGGCGATATGGCTTTAAAACTCTGCACGGCACTCCCTTCTTCCACTATAAAGCCCAATTAAAGTACCTGTTCTGCCTCTTAAGTTGGCCGTAAAGGTTGGGCGTTCCGACCACTCCACAGTTTTAATTAAGTTCTGAGAGTCTTCAGAATGTGGTTCTCAAAGTGGAATGTGGGGACGCCCAGGTGTCCCTGAGTGGCTCCCCAGATAATTGATTGATGGTTAGGAAAGGAACCAATCAGACACTTAATGTTCTGTAACTCTCCCAGTTAATTGAACACTGTACTGTACTACAGACCGGGACCTGGATATTAAAAAAGTCCATCGCCTCCATGGTGCCAAACTGAAGGTCATTAAAATGCACTGCTCTAAGAGTTAACTTTTTATCCCACAATCTGATGTGATGCTGGGCTCTACACAACCATCCCAGCAACAGACTGACCTCATGCTTCTTTCAATGCATGAGCATCCAAGCCGCTTCTTTCACCTGACAGGGTGTGAGTTTCCCTGGTTGAACACATCGCGTGAAAGGAACACGTTATTCCAAACAGTTCCTTTCCCTTCCATCAGGCGCCTGTTTTAACCTGTGTGGAGGTGGCTGCATGCGAAACGGGCTGTGACGGCAAACAACACGGCATTGTTCTGCATCACTGCAATAAATCAGCGGAGAACATCAAATCATAAAGGACCTACCACTTGTAAAACTGTTTTTGGAGGTTGATATGTGATAGCATTGAAGACACAAGTAGAGTGTGTGTGTGTGTGTGTGTGTGTGTGTGTGTGTGTGTGTGTGTGTGTGTGTGTGTGTGTGTGTGTGTGTGTGTGTGTGTGTGTGTGTGTGTGTGTGTGTGCGTCTGTGTGTGCGTGCATGCTTGTGTGCGTGTGCACATGTGCCTTGCTCCCCTCAAGTGACATGAATAGCTCAACACACAGGTACACTGGGGCTACTGTTTGCTTGTTTGCACACACTTTTAAAGTTCAAAAACACTCTCCCTACTTGGCGTTTTAAAGATAACCATCAGGAATATATTTGGCCTTTTAAATGTTTTTCATTTCGAAGCGTTTTCTTCATGAGTTTGACAAACAGCTCTGAAATAAGAAATTTTAGTTGTTGTTCTTCTTCTTTCCAGGTCCAAGTGTCAGGTCTGTGTATCTCTAGTGTTCACAAATACTAAAGAAAGCATGTTCAATCCAGTAAACCACAGTGTAAACAAAGCCAGTTGTAGTTTCAACAGTATTTCAACAAGTGAGGAAACCGTTATGAATCACTTCTCTAAGCAAAGACACAGTCACACACACATACACTCACACATATATACACACACACACACAGACTTGATGCCGCCTCAGTGCAGCAGAGCGCAAAATAGCAGCCATGGTCCCCCTCCCTCGCTGACCTTACAAGACTGTAACCGTGGCGACAGCTAAACTCCCCCGTCTGGTTTCTCCCCCTCTTCCTGTTCCTATAAGCATCCCCCTCAGACACAGAGAGAGAGAGAGGGAGAGAGATGACAGGGAGAGTGAGAAGTTTGGACAAAAAAAGTGGCACTGGGGTTTGAAGGACGAAAATAGTGAGCGTTAGAAAGTCAAGTCGGAGGGAGATGTGGATAGAGATGACAGAGACCCAGAACATAAGAGGGGACATGGATTCAGACAGGAACATGGACACACACTCACACACACCAACAGTGAGGGAGAGAGAGAGAGAGGGGCATGGAAAAGCCCTGGCCACATAAAGAGGCCCTTTCATCCCCCGGGGGCTACAGGCTGCCTGCCTGCGGGCCCCTGGAGGAGTTTGTAGAGGATAAATAAACCTCTTCAGACGCACAGAAAAGATGCAGTCTGCCAAGCAGCGTTAACGGACAGCACACCACCAGTATCTCAAAGAGAGACATTATGCCATTCTGAAGGGCCAGTTGTTATGATATTGAGCTGAGAGGCAAAGGAGGGCAAGGGCCCCCAATCCTCCTGATTTATGGAGTGACCACTGATCCTGCTCTGTCGGGGGTGGGGCTTCGTGTGTGCGTGTGCATGTGTCTGTGTGTGCGTGTGTGCACGCTGTTTTAGGAAATGCCTACCTTGTAAGTCCATTTGGTTTCATGATTACGCTCTCAAGAGTTAAAATATTTACTATTCGAATTCGCCCAAGTCTACACAACTAGAGAATGTAGAAGATTATAAATTAAATATTTATGATCTGTGTTTGACTGTTTTGTCCAGCCTGGAATTGTGGACAAATGCCGAATAAATAGTGATCCCTGGTGTCAAAAAGGTTGAAAACCACTGCTTCATATGAAAAACTTTGGAGTTGCCCACCCTGCCATTCGTCCAGCCCACCCTAGTAGGGCTGTCTAAATCCGGCCCTGTACTGTACGTACGCAGCACTTAAATGTGAAGCACAAATGTGTCCAAATGTGTACTGTACCTACACACACACACATGTACACAAACATGCGAGCACTCCACAGTAGCACACACCCACACAGAGTGTAGATATGGCACATTGCTTCCAGCTGGCCGGAGGTTCCGGACAGAGTGTCCCCCCCCCCCCCCCCAGCACCCAGCCTGCTGCATGTTGCCAGGCCCGGACAAGATAACAGCAGGAAGCGTCTAGATGAGGATGCCAGGCTGGATGGATGTCACCAGAACGGAGTGAGAAGAACCATCAGTGTGGAAACTGTGGCGCACAGTGGCCGTGAACAACATTCCTCCACTGACAACAGTACACTCAGAAGACCTCTGAATTGGCGTTGGAACATTTCACTCAAGGAATTAGGAATTAGGCTAACCAAATGGAATTAGGAATTAGGCTAACTCAAGGAATTAGGCTAACCAAATGGACCCTTGCGGGTCCATTTGGTTTCATCTTTACGCTCTCAAGAGTTACATCTGGTTAACCAACTTTCCATCATTTAGCTTGGGACCGCCTGGAGTCCTCTCAGGGACCACTGGTGGTCCCCGGACCACCTGTTAAAAACCCCTGGCATAGGGAACTGAGGCATCGTTCTCCTTGAACGTGGTCCATAAACAGTATACCAGAAGAACAAACCGTTTTCCAAACAAATTAATTTGTATTCAAATGAGGCATTTGATCTTTTTTCACTTTCGAAATGTCCATTTCCAAGGTCCTTAAATTCCATCGCTGCATAAGGGGATAGAAAAGTCATTGATGACCTGGAGTACTCCAGATCATTACCCAAGCGTTTCTTTAGCCTGTACCCCGTACTCCTCTGAAATGCTGCATTTCCTTTTTACGCGAGGAGGGATGTATCTTTGTCACGTGCTACATTTTGTTGTTGAGTTGAGTTACCAGCCCTTAGGGTTGTAAACAACCGAACCAGAGAGCACTGCTACGCACCCGGGTCCCGCTATCTTTTTTTCCCCAGGATCAAAGCAAATGTGTTGACGCTAAAATGACACAAACACATTGCCCCCCCGTTCCAAACAGAGGCAATTAATCATCCAGTCACAGTGTCCTCCTGCTCTTTGATCATTTACATTTGCCTTCGCTAACCAGAGGACATATTACAGTGTTGTGATGTGTATGCTGAATGTGGGAGGGTATACTGTGCAGTTCATTGAATTGTCACACACTATTTTTGGCGTGTAGCTGTAGTCCCACTACCGCATCATTATGTTCTCAAGTCACTACATACAGTAAGTTAACATCATGTCTCTGCACGGCCCCATTGCCCCTCATTATACCTCCCAATGTATGAATGAATAAACCATTTTAAAACACTAAAATGCAATTCATTATTAATATAGGTCCTGTATATTGCCAGTACAGTGTGTGGGTATCTAGTGAAAGTCTTTAAGAAGTCCATATAATATCTCTGCAACGATGCAACAGAGGCCAATCCCTGTAACTTGCCACTGATATTCAAGCAGAAATGTAGATGGCTCAGGTCCAGACTCAATGCTACTGTTCATTCAAGGTAGCCAATAGTGGGAAGGTGGGGGTGGGGGGTGTTGGAGTCCATAAAGCTGAGCTGAGCTACGAGCCCCCGGAGATTACTATATCTCCCCCATAAACTCCAATGTCCCATGTTTAAGACCTTAAGATATTCTTAAGACCTATTTTCTCCCTTCCCTATTCACAAGGGCCCAAAGATACACACTATGGTAAGAGGCAGTAACTTACACAAGGCTGGAGGGGGGCTGTGCTTGGATTTACGCCCCTCTCCGTCTCTCCTGAGCGGTTTTCCTGTCCTGAATGGAACCATTTATATGAAAAAAGAAACAGGGTAGTAAATATCACTGTCAAGCAGGGGTGGGGAGGGGTATTGGGGGGGCGCCGAGCGACGTACAACCGTCTTTAGCGCTTTATTGACTTTGTCTGCATTTTCTTAACATGCTTAATGAGACAGCGAGGAATTGACGCACACCTCATCCATTCTTTTAAGTCTGGGGTGTTGCACGGGGATGAAAGGAGGCCGAGGCATGTCATTTTTCATCCGGCTGCTCTCAGTGGCTGCAGAGATGCAGCGTGGCGTGTTTCTTACACTCACACAGATGTAACCATTGTACAAGTCTCATTTCTTATACTTCTTTTTTTGCTTGCTCACTGATTTATTGCAACACTTTGGGTCCGTCCCCATGGGGAACTGGTTGGAACGGTGCAGTCTAGCTACTCTTTTTCAGCTGTCAGAAGTTAAAGAGTTTTTTGGTGAATGCACCACAATTGTCGCTGTCGGGGCAGAAACTCCCAATTCATTTTTCTGCATCTGTTTTTTTCTTGCAGTCAAGTCTTTCTGTCACTATTAGACACCCTTTACGTCGGTGTGTTAGTCAAAACAACATTGAAACAATGAAAAGTATAATAAATTGCTTCTGACAAAAACAGTTACTCCATTGCATCCTCAAACTGTCAACCGAAGCACCTAATGCCACTCCCCTCTCCCCTGCGCCTGTTTTTAATATTCTGACAAAATGTTTGCAGTTTCTGCAGTTGACAGTATTGTATGTCAGTGGTTTTCAAACTGTGGTCCAGGGACCACCAGTGGTCTCTGAGATGATTCCATGATGTAACCCCTCTTTGAGAGCGTAAAAATAAAAGCAAATGGACCCTTGCAGGTCCATTTGGTTTCATGTTTACACTCTCAACTCTTATTGACCATAACTCAATATTGACCATCTGAATTAGTCCAAGTCTGCACAACCAGAGAATGTAGAAGATCAATGGTAAATTTGATCAGTATATGTTTGAATGTTTTGTTTTCTTTGAAAGTAAAATAAATTTTGGGGTCTGTGGGGCTAAAATGACATCATATGGTGGTCCGTGACTGAGATTCTGAATGAATAGTGGGCCCTGGTATGAAAAAGGTTGAAAACCACTGTGGTATGTACATCAAATGTCTATGTGGCCCTCTTCTTACAGAATTAAGCATACAGTGCATTAAGCATACAATGCATTAAATTATTACTACGGTAATATTGAAGATGTGCTAAACAGCCACCATTAAACGGTTCACTCTTCACTGTCAGTGCAGAGAGCTACTGTATGGGTATCTGTCAATGATGGCGGGAATGCGTCTCTGTTGGAGCACACATACTTTGAATGTTGGTCCACAGGAGCAGCGTCGCCTGCCTTACATCCCAATCCAAGCCATATCTATAATTCATAGGCTGTATTATGCATTCCCCGTGAAGATTGTCCCGACTGTGGGAGTCTGGCTGCGCGTGAAGCGTTTTTTTATTTTATTTTTGGGCTTTTTTTCCCCTCCTCAACCTTTCCTCTCGGCTCCAATTTCCTGATCTCAGCGAGAGGCTGTCTGCGGTGGTGTAGCACCAAGAGAGAAAGACGTGTCGGGGATGGATGTGTGTCTGTGAGCTGCTGTAACTGGCCTTCTGCTGGGTCAACGTTGGGCAGATTCTCTGCCATAAATCACACTTTGAACATGGCCCTTTTAGAGCAGGCTCTCCTAAGGGTACGCACATACGTACATGCGTGTGTGTGAGTGAGAGTGAGAGAGTGAGAGTGAGAGAGTGTGTGAGTGTGTGAGAGTGTGTGAGTGTGAGTGAGTGAGTGTGAGAGTGTGTGTGTGTGTGTGAGAGAGAGAGAGAGAGAATATTGAACTGCTGCCTGAGTAATTAATTTGAATTCTCTCAGAAATGTGTGTGTGTGTCACCATAATCTCTTGATGGTGTCGATGTATAATTGAAGTCTGAAGAGACCTCGGGTGGAGAGAAGAGGGATATGTCCCTCTCCTCTCCTCTCCTCTCCTCTCTCCTCTCCTCTCCTCTCCTCTCCTCTCCTCTCCTCTCCTCTCCTCTCCTCTCCTCTCCTCTCCTCTCCTCTCCGTCCTCCCTGGTCCAGTGTGGGCAAGCATCCTCATCCAGGCAGCCAGTAAACATGTTGATGTTTCCCTGACTCTAACTAAGTTGGCACTCTCCTGCTGGAGTAAA
Organism: Benthosema pterotum; assembly: GCA_039105355.1. Lineage (NCBI taxonomy): Eukaryota > Metazoa > Chordata > Actinopteri > Myctophiformes > Myctophidae > Benthosema > Benthosema pterotum. Next base: position 25,805,015 of record CM076980.1, read on the forward strand.
TGAGTTGCTGTTTGACAGAGGAGAGGAGTCGGGGAGGGAGGGGTGACTTCATCTGTGTTCTCCTTGATGAAATTGATGGAAATTATATTTGTTTTTCTTCACTGGCCCACTGAGCCTTTCCAGTGAACAACTGAACCGCATTTCATTATGAATTGATTACACTACATTTGTTAGATTTGAATAGTAAGCCGATCACCCATATCTTATCCCCTCTCTCTCTTACATTCCATAGACTCTGTGTCCAGCGAAGCAGCCTTCTTGGAGGACTATGTCCTGGGCGTGGGAGACACGCTGGAGATGTCATGTGACCGGGGAGACCCTGGCCAGTCCATCCTCTGGTTCAAAGATGGCGCCAGTCTGGTGCCTAACAACCGAACGCGCCTGCGCCAGAGGGTGCTGCGCATCATCAATGTGTCGTATGAGGACTCTGGTGCCTATTCCTGCCGCCTTACCCATGGCAACACATTGCTAAGCAACTACACCATCAAAGTGACAGGTAAGCCATGACGACCCTTTAGTCAACCTCATCATATCGTCATTCATTTAGACATACATTCCTCATGCATTCATTTGTGTTTAAACTTACTCTTTAGATTTAGAGACATAAGTTACCATCGGCTATATTGCGTGCATACACCGTTGTTACAACTTTTAAACTAAATTCTCCAGAGCTAATACATTTTCAACTTTTGAGGACAACCTTGTCCTTCGCTTAAACCCTACATTTGTTCTCTTTGTCTCTTTTATCTTCACAACTCTCTCAACCGAGAGATGACACACGAGAGAAACAGAATATTGATTCCCTTCCACCTTTTCCATCAGGTTAGAAATATGCGAATTGAACTCAGCCCAGTTTTCCAGCTGTCTTTTTGTTTCTGTGTCCTTCTGTGTGTGTGTATATGTGTGTCTCTCTGTCTGTCTTTTCTTCTCTCACTGTGTCTTTGTCTCAACCTCTCTCCTCTCTCTCTCTCTCTCTCTCTCTCTCTCTCTCTCTCTCTCTCTCTCTCTCTCTCTCTCTCTCTCTCTCTCTCTCTCTCTCTCTCTCTCTCTCTCCTGAGATAGTTTCCCCTCGGTGTATCTCTCCGTGTCTAATTCCCTCCACCATTTATATCGCTCTTTCAGCCTTTTTCATGGCTCTCCTCATCATTTAAATACATGCTGGCTCCGATCATCTCTCCCTCTTCACGCTGTGCATCTCAGAGTGACAATGGCTGCATAAAACCATGACCACTGAGAGATGTTGTAGACTAGAGAACAAAGATAAGAATTCCTCTGTTTTATTATTGTTGTGGTAAAGAAACGAAATAATTATAACTACCCCAAAGATGATTTAATTGAAACTAATATGTTATGAATGGCATAATGTTCAAAGTAGCGTTTAAAATATTTTTTCAAGTCAAAGCCCCCTTTTGGGACCTTATTTTGCTACTCTATTTGTGTTTGGGAAGGCGGTATCTCAGGTCCCTTGAATGTCGATCTACTTCCCTAATAAGGTCCTGTAACTGCCTCTTTCTGACAGACAGACACAGACACATTCAGATAATTAGTCAGTTAATCAGTGGGTCATGATTCATGATTAGTTCCTGCCACTAAGCTGAAACAGCCATGCCTTGGCGCTAGTGTCATTCGTCCATAGCAGTTTACAGGAAAACGAAGATGGGAACGGCCTTTATGTTTGTATGCGTTGTGTTATAGTGTTGCCAGAGAGGAAGGCCAATTGACTATAGTGTCTACCAACTAGAGAACCAAACTCACACACACTCACACCAGCCTAGACACTCAAAGGTTACATTCATTATCGTGTGTGAGACTAAATGATATCTTAAACGTGTGTGTGATGCAAACAGATCTGTTGTAGGAATGTTGGAGGAGGTGGTTTCGGGGGGGAGGGTGCATGGGGGGTGTCAGAGTCATAGAGAGAAGTGAGCAGTAGCTTAAAAGTCGTCCCCCAACCCTGACCAACCCCTTCCCGTAAAGCTCCTGGTCACCAGCTGAGAGCGTTATTGACAACTAATTAGAAAGCAATTAGCCTCAAAACGCTTCATCATTGAAAACAGATGGGGTGGCAAGAAATGAGAGAGTTTTCTCTCACACACATGCACACAACCCCCCGCCCTGTACGCATTGCACGCTCGCACACACGGACACACACACACACACACACACACACACACACACACACACACACACACACACACACACACACACACACACACACACACACACACACACACACACACACACACACACACACACACACACGTGCCTGGCTGTGTGCCTGGGAGTAAATGGTCTTTTCCAGGCATGTTCTGATCTCCTACTAGAGCCAACATATTGGACAGGCACACCGGGAGCATAATCACACACACACGCACACACGCGCGCGCACACACACACACACACACACACACACACACACACACACACACACACACACACACACACACACACACACACACACCACTGCTGCGTGCTAATAAATGTCAGTTTAATCAGTGCTTAAATCCTGTGCGTGTTCTCTGAAAGATGATGCCCATACAAGTCATGGAATCTTGTGTTTGCGTCTTAAGTCTTTGGTCTGTCAAGAGGGGGAAGGGATCTCAGATCAAACTTTGGGAGGATTTTCCGTGAATGGGGTGACCGACCGACATCTCAAAATGTGATCCACCAATGTAATGTCAGTGCAGTACCACAGGAGCAGGCACACAGTAGGCCGGTAGAACTAAAGTAAAGTATTCTCATCCCTGCCATCAGATACTGTACTTTTCACTTTCCTTGAGAAGATAAAATTGCACTAATGCTTTACAAAAACATCCGATCTACAAGCTCACAATGCTGCGCCATGCGGTACATTGTAATCTATAGGCTATTTTTGGCATGCAACAAAGTATAAATCAGTCTTAACTTGTTCTACAGTACATCCACTGTGTGTGGTTGCAATATCCTGTTCTGTTCTCACCTCCAACACCCAGTTCCACACACACCCAGATCCACACACACACACACACACACACACACACACACACACACACACACACACACACACACACACACACACACACACACACACACACACACACACACACACACACACACACACACACACACACACACACACACACACAGGACCTCAGCTCTGTCTTAAATACACACACGCGGCGTATTATGTTTTTCCTCAAATATTTGAGTAAGGTGTCAGATATTTAGCGTCCGTATCAGATTTAACACCTGGATGGAGTCCAGACATCAGAAGACTTGCAGCCCGTATTGTACACATTAGTAATGTAGGAGGGGAAGGGAAGATGTCTGCTTCATGGGGTTAACGGGTTGAGCGTCTTTTGACAAGTACGGAGTTGAACTCTACGTGTTTGACGAGACATTTATGCATGTACTATATGTTCATTTTTTAAAATCCAGAGTTCCCTCCCTTCCCCTCCTTTTTAATCTTAAATCACTGGTTAGATGTGGTGAATAATATTTTGGAATCAATGCTATTTTAGTATTTTGTGTTAATAAAAAAACATAACAGTACAGAACATCCTGTTGGGAGATAACAAGTACACACTGTAAAATCCTGAGTTGACAATGTACACTGAGGATTTTGCACACGCACGCCGCGCGCACACACACACACACACACAACACACACACACACACACACACACACACGCACACACGCACGCACGCACACGCACACACACACACACACACCACACACACACACACACACACACACACACACACACACACACACACACACACACACACACACACACACAATTGTATCACTGTAGCACAGAACATGATTGATTTTCAGACAGATATTTTATTGGAAATGGAGGGCATCTCATTATGGGCCTCTTCTTTAAATCTAATGTGTGTATATCAATGGTAGACACTCATCCATTAATGCATCCATAGCAGGACTCGTGCAGAATAAGTAAAGTCAAGATATTAACAATAAAGGAATGCTTGTCTAGCGTTGTTCGATTACATGGGGCAATCCAATGTAAATAATGGACCCTGACGATGAAATGAACTCAACAACAGTCCTAATCCAGTGAGAATGCGACGTCCAACTGTAGAAAGCATCAACCTTGATGGAGAAAGACCAGTGCTACTTGGGTTGTCAAGTCAAAACCACAAGTAAAGGTGCTATAGGCTCAGGTTTAAAGGAATAGCTTTAACTCAACACCAGTAGTTGTAGTACCGCTGGAGTGTGGCATCAATTGATGCAAACAATAAAAAAAAAAAACTCCTTGTCAGGAGTTTGAGGCTTAGTGAGTGAACATCTGGAGCCCATTAAGTCCACCAGTGGGAAGTGAACCAGAGACTCTTGAGGTCAGACTGAAAATAATTACCAAGGCCTCCACGTAAAAATGTGTGAAACAGAACAGATTAAGAAGACACCCTGAACCAAGAGGTGGCAACTGTGGATTTATGTGCAGTATGCATGTTGTGTTTGGGTGGGCATGTTTGTTTACGTGTGTGGGTGTTGCCGGCATATACTGTATGTATTTACCGTATGTGTGCAGCATGCATCCTTTATGCATGCATTAAAGCAACTGTGCAATGCTAACGGTTGAATGTTTATACTCTACATGTGTGAGTGTGTGGGAGGTTGGATGTGTGCATCTGTATATGCACATTGACCCAGAACATACTGACATACTGCGCCAGTCGTTTAGTAATGTGTGTGTGTGTGTGCGTGCGTGCGTGCGTGCGTGTGCGTGTGTGTGTGTGTGTGTGTGCGTGCGTGCGTGCGTGCGTGTTCAGATAAGTGGGTTGGTACTGGGCAGTGGGTACATGCAAATACACACAGGCACCCAAGCATACCAAACAAATAACTACCATGGTGGTTCCTGTGCACACATGCACATATTTGTGTTTGTGTCTCTGTGTGTGTGTGTGTGTGTGTGTGTGTGTGTGTGTGTGTGTGTTTGAGAGTCCGTATGGCTGTACTCATGTGGATAGTGTGTGTCTCCACATATGCCTGCAGTCACACAAGCATGTCGCACCAATAGCAGTGCTAATAGTCCACTCATTTGTAATGTCTGTGGAAATGTTTGGTTAGCAATCCGACAGAGCCGCTACGCTACACAGAACTGTGGACTCATTCATGACTTATTCAATGGCCACAGTCAATTTTAAAGTGTGTGTGTGTGTGTGTGTGTGTGTGTGTGTGTGTGTGTGTGTGTGTGTGTGTGTGTGTGTGTGTGTGTGTGTGTGTGTATGAGCACATGCAGTAAAATCCTTTAGTGTACATTGTCAACTCAGGATTTTACAGTGTAGTACTTGTTGGTGTTACACACCATTTAATCTCCCAACAGGCAGCTGGCGTGTGCAAAATTCCTCTCTCTCGCTCTCCTTAATTCCCCCGTTCTTGCTTAAAAATCTGTGGTTAGATAAAGTCTGTGAAGCTGTCTTTGATTGCCGCTATCAGATGGGTAACAGAGTTCAAGTCGTCGGGTGAATTAAGATGTTTTAAAAACATGTTTTCCAGACACAAATTAAACCCAGATTTCGATGCTTTACAAAATAATAAATTATCTCTTCAGTGAGCTGGCAAACAATTATTTAAGCTTAGGGGGTAACCGGGGCTTACACTGGCAAAATCACTATACAATTGCTAACAGCTATGCAATTGGAACAAAAGTAAAGTCTATTAAGATAGTTAAGTTTGTGTAATGTAGCAACATACTGTATGTGTTAAGTTCATATACAACATAAATCCATAGTATCTTTGCTCCTCTGTCTTTCTAGATTCTTTGTCCTCCGGAGATGATGAAGACTATGATGAAGATCCAGAAGATGCAGGTAATGGAAATGGTGTGTTTTTCCATTTCATAGTTTATTTTTTCTTATCACCCTGTGTCTGTGAGCGTGTGACAAGCACTGGCTTCAGAGCCCATAGAACACTGATTCTCAACCATTTTAATTTCAAGGTCTCCCAGTTTGATTTGCATTACGCCGCAGACCCCCATTTCATTTACCGGAGGACCCACACAGTGAAATCCTCAGTGTTACATTGCAGATGTACACTGAGTGTACATTTTTATCCCCTCAGATATTACAGTTATATAGAGTGTACATTTTATCCCCTCAGATAACAACCTATGCTATAGTTGTCAGATACCGGTAATGGTTGGTTTTGAACTGTCACTAATGTAACTCCCCCCTAGAATCAGTGTTGTAGAATGCAGACCATAATATACCGGTATATGGATATTTTGATTTTACACCTTTACTTGATGGAACAGTAGACTGCCAGCAAATGGGGGTAGAGAGATCAGGGTTGACACACGGCAAAGGTCGTTGGGATTGGGATTGGAACCTGCATCACGCTGTCTGGCTGGATTAGCAGCCTAGGTGCCTGCACGTCTACGCCAGCTGTCTGGGCCATAGCATAGCCTGACAAACACACAGGTCACAAGACAGAATCAGACCCACAATGTTGGGATTATGTTGCATCAGCATGCCTGTACAAAGGGTCAGCCCCTATGGGCTATATTCACACTCTTTTCTTCTAACTGAGACAAAAAAAACTGAAACAAAAAAAAAACAGCAACACTCGTCTCCAGAGCACAAGAAGAGAATAAATTAAATCACAGAGTGGCACAGATAAAATACAGTTGTGGAGGTTACGCCCCAGTGCTGCCGGCACTGACGTGAGGTGTTTTGGCATTCCGAGTCATTCAGAGTTCAAGACCAGGTAGCGAGAGAGAGAGAAAGAGAGCTGGAAGACTTCTGCTGCTGAGGCTCAGCGCCTTACAAACCCTGATCTGTCAACTAAAGTCACTGGAGAGAATGACGGCTCACAGAAGAGTGGAGACGGAGAGAAAGGAAAGGGGAGGCATTGAGACAAAAGGACACATATATACAGAGAGATACGGGAGCGGATAAAGAGCAAAGAAGGGGGTGAGGAGCACGGGCGTTCTCCTATGCAGATGCACACTGTTTTGCCAGACTTCTTTGAGAGAGAAGAGAAGCATAGAGTAAGACACAGAAAGATGGATAACTTGTCAAATTCCGCCTGGTTTCACTCTTAATTTACGCAAAAAAAGAAAATCGCCACATATTTTCTCCCTCTGAACACTTGGTCATACATGATTATTCTTTGGTCACGGGAATATTCATTCCACCTGTTTCCTGACACCTCTGGCTTTGGCTGTCGTAGTCCTTGCTCCTTGGATGCTTCTAGTGCTTGGAATTTAAGCCCACTCTGATGTAGCACTCATTGTTAATTCGCCTGGGCGACCGTCAACTTAGTACCTTACAAACATGAACATGTCTCAATGTGTGTCTTTATTTCGAGTGAAAGCGCAGAGTGTATTCTATGTGCAGGGGTGGAGCGGAAACCAACTTAAAGAGGTTTTTTTTTACCCCAAAAGAGAGGCTCAGAATGCCGGTAAATAGCCACAGCCAGCTCAAGTTAATCTCTGGATGTAAGTCTACCTCATGACATGACGAGCAGGCTCCTATTTCCTGGCCAAAAGGAGAGGGATTAGCCCAGAAACGTTAAACCCCGTATCGGAGCTTAATGTGGTCTAAGCCAGTACTAATTAGCCCGCTGAACGGGGGAGAATGGCCCATGTGATCAGACACTGCTGGATGAGTGGATGCCTCGGTCACTTGTAGGGGAAACCCTTCTCAGGGAGATGGAAATAATGGAGAATGATAACAGAGACAGAGGGGGAGAGAGAGAGAGCGCAGAGGGAAATAATATTGGACGTGACTGAGTCAGAGACGGGGCTTGGCAGAGAGAATAGAATGTGAAAATTGAATTTTAAGAATGATGAAATCAGGTGCAGTGAGAGAACACGAGATAAGTAAGTAAACGCATGACAATAAGATGATGGGGAGAGAGGGAGAGGAGATAAAAGGTGAAAGGCTAATAGAAGTAGAAGACAGGCAGAAATAGTTACTGATTGACAGTGAGACACATAAGCGGTTGACAAAAGTATCAATCAGACCACAGACGGACCGAAGCAGGGAAGACATGTAGAGAGTGGAGGAAAAAAAACAAAAGCAGGTGAGAGAGCTAGAGAAATACAAAAATGAAATAGTTGCACAAGGCTGTCACTGCAGAGAGCAGGTTTAATGATGGCTGTGGTAGGATTTGTTCTGTCTCAGGGGACTACAGACTGAAAAATAACTAATCAGTGCCGTGCGACAAAGCATGAATTTGCCTCTTTGCATAATATTCCTCGGGTGGACTGACAGACTGACCGACAGGTGGGCAGACAGACAGGCAGCTATAGACCCGATGTCAGTCAGAAAGACAGACAGGCAGAATGCTGCAGTCATGATCTCCTGCTTCTGCAAAACACCAGTCGTCCATCAGCTGTCTTTTCCTCAGCCATCCTCTGGGAGATGACATAGGGGACACTGGCCCCGAGTCAGACCCTTCATGAACTGATGTGAAACACGGATATCATCGGGCTGACATGAGACACGTGTCTGTTGTTTGTTCTGATGTTTTTGCTCTTTCTCCTTGCGGGAGGTGGACAGAAGTGCTAAAAACAGTGCTATAAAAACAGTATAGCAGTATGTACTGTATCTTTCTTGTCAAGACATCTCTCTCTGCTACTATGCTACAACTACAATGTCATTTTTATTGAAACAAGTCACAAGAACATGTAATAACCTGCAGATATACAGTACATACATACAGTAGTTTACTTATACCAATATTTTCGTTACTGAAGTACATCCTTCTACGTTAAAGATGTGGACCATCATTGGTTTCAACTAAATCAAGCCATTTATATGTCACTGAAAGCTCAGGAAAATTCTATCTTTCTTTACCCCAAAGTGTTACATTTTTGGCAGATGTGTCCCATGTCATCACATCAGTAGGTTGTTGTTTTTTCATCTGATCTATTTAATATCAATCTTCAATAACCATGTAACCACTTGTTAAGACGGAAACTTATTGCAGCCTGCAGGCATACACACTCAGCTAAGCTTGTATCAAGTGAAAAGGAGGCATCTGGAATGTTAACAGAGGCTAATCTGTGCTTGTGCTGTGCTCCTGAGCTATGCAGGGCCCTGTTTACCCTGGCAGGGGAAGAGAGGGCTGGACACTGGGCTAAACTACAGATGGAGCCACTGTAAAAGTCCCATACTTTGTAGACGCTCCTCCACTCAGTTGAGTGGTCTATCTACAAACTGCTGGACTAACTCAGGGAGAACTAATTGCATTTCAGACCAGTAATTTAGCCTTCATTTCTAGAACTTCTCGAATGTTCTTTGAATCGTTTTCTTTTACGAATAGTCAAGGTACTATTCTTATGTCTTGCTTGAACTCAGGTTTTTTTCTTTCTTTTTTTTTTAGAAAACAAAACAAACACTGGACATTTTTGGAAAATGTCATTACTGTGTTGGTATTTCTACCTAAATAGTTACAAAGATACCGAGATTGCTTTGTTAACAGTTGATTGAGGAGAGATTTGTTGCTTTTGCAGTATTTATAGTTTATAATTTGCCTTACCTTTAACACTGCATATTTCCGTGCCAAATGCTGCTGCCCATTCAAACATGTTTTTTTGTCTTTCTTGTTAATACTTTGTCTTTATTGAAAGTTTGCAATGACAATTCAAACTTTTATGTTGCACTTTGGCACCGGCACCCCTAAAGGAATTATCTGGAATGGTTAAGGGTTGTTCCCTCTTTCCAGCTGAAATCAGAATATTCGTACGTTGGAGCGCTGGTTAGGAGTGACAGCTTGTGCAGAGTTGCACTTTAAAACCTATCCATTTATTCCTACATTATACTGCTTCCATTCACACTAACCTCCCATTCAACCTCCTCCTGTGTTTGCATTTGGGCCCCCGGAGCGAAAGCCCTCCAGGGGCATCCAACCTTCAAAACCTGTAGTGTAATCACTAGAGAAATCTGCCTGCCTGCTTGCAGGCGTCGGCAAGGGCAAATTACACAATTACCTCCTCCCCGCCCTCCCAGACACACACGTTTCTGTCTGCAGCGCTCCATGCTATGGTGCTGCAGAACAGCCAGTCTTGTGCCAGTTAATTGCTGCTGAAACAGTTTAAGTTTGTCTGATATAAACTCAACAGTCCTGCTTCTATACTGGCAGCGCACACTGTTGGATATACAAATCGGAGTGCCTATGGGTGTTTGTACATACATACTTTGCAAACTTTGAGTACATACATATATACCTACATACATACATACATACATACCTACATACATACATACATACATACATACATACATACATACATACATACATACATACATACATACATACATACATACATACATACATACATACATACATACATACATACGGTACATATATAATGTTATGTTTTGCGAACAATCCATAAATTCTTAACCAACCTCTCCCGGTCAGTATGTCCGCCGGGGGTGCAAAATCCCCGTGGCACTCGCACTCCTGATGGCCACTCGCACCGGCTTGTTATCGGACATAAACCAAACAAACAAAGCTGCCAGAAATACGGTCGCTTATTTTTAACCTCCCCTCGCTGCCTTTTGCCTCACCCTTAGATAACTCCTACGGTTGGAACAGGATAAGCTACAGTGTGGCGTGCATAACTCAGAGCACACACATAACTATCATGCACTAGTATCTGCTGATGGCATTCCATCTTCTACTATGATGACTGTTAGTGAGTCTATCCCGGGAGGGGAGGGTTATCTACAGTTCCAGCTCCCCACGGGGGGTATCTATGCTGGTCCTCCACCCCGAGGTAGCCCCCTTCCACCCCTCTATGCCCTTTCTTCCACTGAGGAAATACCATCTAACCCTTTAGGACTACTGTGTGTGTGGCCAGAGACGTTTACTGTAATGTCATGGGGCATACAAATGCGTGCTGCAGAATGCTTGTTGATGAGCACCTGGCCTGCACTCGGGATACTTTACACACAGTGTTATCATCTCATTATAGGCAAAAATGGCCACTCATAATTCTTCGCCGGAAAAAAAATAAAAAAGAGAAAATAACAGACCTACAAGCTGTGTTGGGGGCTAAATTCTTGTGACACCAGAAAACAACACACTGTATATACACATCAAGTGTATAAAGGATAGCACTACTTGCCTTGCTCCCTGGGGATTCAGAATAATGAAGTGAAACGAAATTATATTTCAGACTGTCAGGCAACTAAAATACTGGACAGCTGCATAAACCAGCTCTTTTATGTATGTGAAGGAAGTGTGGTGAAATAAGTAAAGCTGCACATGTGCAGCTTTACTTATTTTAAGTTGACTTTACTATTACTATTTTAAGTTGACTAAAGTGAAGTAATAAAAACATGCCCTTATTTCTCACTGTTTATACAACGTTTATATCTTGTAGCGTGTTTATATATGACCTTCGCTTAAATGTAACGTCAATGGGAAATGCAACATGGAGCCATTGAAACCACCACACTACACCACAGTCTCTTTCCGATGTATATATCATATAGCGTTAATACACTGCTGCCCTGTGAGGTGAATGGCTCCCCCAGATATTTCTGTTTCCCTGAAGGAGGAGGAATGTCTATTTTGGGTTCTTCTCAAAACCATCGTAATGGCAATCCAGTCATCGCCAGTAGGAAGGCCTTTTAAAAAACCCAGCCGAAGCGCAGGGAAAGAAGGTGGAAGAGAGGCACGGAGACCACACATACGGACTGTTTTGAATGTCTGCTGTGTGGGTGCTTGCCTGTGTGTGTGTATGTGCGTGTGTGTATTTTGTGCCAAGAAAACAATGTGCTCAGACTCCTCTGAGGTTTGTCTCATGCTGTGTGCCATGTCGCTCCAAATGTACAGAGACAGAGAGGGAAGCAAAAAGGAGAGAGAGGGTATAAAGAGAGAGAGAACATAGAGAGTGGAAGAAGAGTAGAAATATCTACCCGTTGCTACCCTTTTTTTGTTGTTGTTTTTTTAAGGCGTCTGTGTGCGCGCCTAGAGCTTGTTTGTCTTATCAAACTGGGGAGATGCTGATTCAAGCTGGGAACAAAGTTATTCTTCAGCTGTTTCATTAGCACGCACGCACACACGCACACACACACACACAGCTAAAGAGAGGGAGAGGGAATCCACATAAATGTACACTGAGCATAGATATGGACACATGAGAGAGAACACACACACACACACACACACACACACACACACACACACACACGCACACTCGCACAGTGCACAACCAAAACCGCACAAACTCAGGGGAGTTCAAAGGAATGATGTAACATTTTGTTTGCTTGCTTTCTAAGAAGATGAGTCTATCTGAGAGTGTTATGCTCTATCTCTCTCTCTCTCTCTCTCTCTCTCTCTCTCACTCTCTCTGGGTCTGGATATAATTACACTATGTGCACGAGGCTGATGGCGACAGCCAGAAAAATGTGTGTTAGAGTGTGAATCTGTTCACGTCAGCCATCATCCCAACCACAACCCCAACCTATTCCGACACACACTCCTCTGTCTGGTGGTTCTGCTGAAGTGTAGTGTAGAGGTAAACCCCTATACACACACACACACACACACACACACACACACACACACACACACACACACACACACACACACACACACACACACACACACACACACACACACACACACACACAGGAAAAAGAATGATTCATAAATGGGAAGAGTGAAGGGAAACCGAAAATATTATTACAAGTAGTCGTTACAACAGTCTAGCCAGTATTACGTTGTACTAATAGTAGTTATTGTACTGTTACATGCAATAATGTAACCAGTATTACCAGTAGGTTTTACTGGTTAGAACAGTTACAATAATCTAGCCAGTGCCATTTCCAATATACTCCAACCGGTATTACCAGTTGTAGTTACCAGTATTAGTATATATACCATTTATTTAGCTTTCTTCACACACAGATTAAACAATGTCAGTGACACATTTGAAATTCAAGACCAGTCTGGTGAGTCTAGTGATTTATAACTATGATTAAAGCAAATGCTGAGAACTCTTTTCTGAATACAATAACCCAGGTCACTCACATTCTCTCTCACACACACACACACACACACACACACACACACACACACACACACACACACACACACACACACACACACACACACACACACACACACACACACACACACACACACACACACACACACACACACATTGAGATGGTAATTAGCTCCTCTCCTTCTGTATTTAGAAAGTAAGAGAGACATCTGATGACCGGTCAGCCACCTCCCCTTGCCTTTGTCCTTGGACACACACACACACACACACACACACACACACACACACACACACACACACACACACACACACACACACACACACACACACACACACACACACACACACCCATGTAAAGAGAGAGCAAGCTATGCCTCGCTGCGCTCACCCTCCACACCCACACAGCCAGAACAATAGTGAGTCCCTGCCCTGCACCAGTGCCATACAGCACCAATAGCCTCCCTCATTGTGACCTGGCTCCTTCTCAATACAGCTCAATAAATCTGCCCTGACACCCTCCAAACTTTGGGGATTGCAGACACTAATGGACTTGTGTATTGTTGTTATTGTGGCTGAAAATGATGGCTATTGTTTGCTCCTTAAAAACTCCTTCAGGCAACGGTTTTTAGGTCGTTTCAGTGTCTGTCAAACAGTGTTTACACAGTTTTAGTGTCTTGGACGCTTCTCTCAGCGCCGGAGGGTGGGTTGGCGGTTGGGCAGTGCTGCTCTATCCCTGCTGAGGTGTTGTTGCGTAAAAAGGGCATTTTATGCTTTAATGTTGTGTGCATTCGATAAGTATTTCAATTATATTAGGCTGCCTATGCTGTGTGTTATTCCACACTTGTTGAATGGGCAAAGTATGAATCGGCCCTTGAGCCAATGAACCCCTACCTGCTCGGTCACCGTGAGTCGCTCTAGATATGAGCATGAGCTAAAGTGCTTATTCATGTCCTGTGTAGCTCAATGAGTAGCACATGGTGATGGTGCAGGCCACCCATGCTCCAAATGTATACACTCACAGCACTGCTCTGTGCAGAAAAGCATTCACCAAACACCATCTGCTTAAAATGTAAATGGCAACCTTTTGCACTGTTGTTATGCGATGTGATGTCACAGATTCCGATGTGATGTCCAGTTTTTCCACAAGTGCTCTTTCTTTTCTTGTACTGTACTTCTAAATGTAGACATTTATGTGCACATTCACAATTATGGTTCCAACACAAGCTGACTTGCTTTCCCCTATGTCTGTCTGTCCCCAACAGAAGCTCCATACTGGACCCGTCCCGACAGGATGGACAAGAAGCTGCTGGCCATACCAGCCGCCAACACGGTGAAATTCCGCTGTGCGGCGGCCGGAAACCCCACTCCCACAATCCACTGGTTAAAGAATGGCAAGGAGTTTAAGGGAGAGCAGAGGATGGGAGGGATCAAGGTAAGCCTATTTTCCATCAGCTAATATTTCATTTTATTTATTGTTCTTCTCTGATTTATTGGACAGAAAAGTGGATCAGTTCAACCAGTTCTGCTGGCATAATGAACAAAGCTTTTGAGCACACAATGGCACATGCTGCTGTGCCTCTGACCACTGTGGCAAAGCACCAACACTCTGAAAATGGCCAGATGTACAATCTCGGCGCAATGTGTTGTGAGCTTGTAGATCTCACCACGTTCAGCAAAGTGTGAATTGAGTGAGTCAAAGACAGCGCCCAGAGATTGTTGTTGTAACTGTATGATGACAAAACTTTAAAAATAGAATGCGTGTACAGCAAATGTTCCTGGGATGAATAGAGGTCAAATTGAAAAAAAGAAAAGAAAAAAAGAATAAAAATAAATACTCGCAGCTTGAATTAGGCCATGCCACTTCCACCCATGAGGCTGAAGGTGCTGCTGTGTTGTATACTGACAGATGACATGTGTGGCAGGGGAGATGGCTGGAGCTCAGTGCAGCAAACAGCTGCTGTAACCAGTTGGGTCATCAGATTCACTCCAAACACTGGACTTTTTATTTGGAGTGATGTCACTTTATGTAACAGTGGTTTACTTTTGTGTCCCTTGATCAGAAGCATTCGCCAGCCTGATCTCAGAACTGCAATAAGCACAGCAACTCAAACAGCTGTGTGAACTGTGTTTTGCTTTAAAACAGACTTGAAACATGCTATCCCAAAAGTTGCTTGTATCAATAGCAGTTGGTTTGCTTTTGTACGCCCTCGCTGGCCATGTCGCATTAAATGTCTAATCCCAGGACTGCAAAAAAATATAGAGAAACTCAGACACTGTGCCATGCTTTGAAATCGGCTTGTATAACACTCTTCAGTTTACTTTAGTATGCATTCTTTGGCTCTGACTGTAGCACAGCCAGCCCAAATATCTGTAGTGCAGTATGTGTATTTCAATTACATGAAGATTCAAGCAGTCGCAAACTGGGTTTTGCTTTACTTACGGTACGGTACTTTACCCAAGCTATAGTAGGCACTCATTTAGCTCCATTCAGTTTACTTTAATATCCCTCTCACTTGCCCTGGTCCGTTTTAAATCAGTCATCCTGGTCTTGCAATAAAAGCACAGAAATTCGAACAAATGCAAACGCATGTTTTGCTTTGAAATAGATTTAGAACTTTCTGGCAATAGACTTGGTGGCATTTTGACGAGCAGTGCTGTTATCCCGCGCAATGTAGTATTACAAGAACATAGAAATTCAAACAGCTGTAAAGCACACACACTGAGCTTCAGCTCAAAACAAACATAAATCAGGACAGTAGTTAAGCAACTAGTGGGCCTTTTTCTCCTCTTGCAAGACTGGGCTGTTTGCTGTGGCTATTGGTAATGGAGGGTTACAGTCTAGCAGAGAGTTTTCCTAGCAGAAATGCACCCAGTGTTGGCCTTATATCTAAGACCCCAACCAATTGGGAGCAGTATGTACAGTACCCCCGATGCCTGTGGGCAGAATCCCTCCAGAGCCTTTCTCCTGTGTCTCGCTTATAGAGTCAGTTATGAAATATTACAGCCTGAAATCCAATATTACAATAACATACCCTTAGAATAAGTCATATTCAAAACCTGGCCTTCCGAATACGACGGTGAGCAGAATGCTAGCATGAGTTGTGAGCTCCCTTAAGCCAACTCATCAAACTCAAAGGAAAAAAACAATAATCAGCCAGCAAAGTCGAGCATTGCGCAACAAAATGACGATGGGCCTGAAAAACGCCAAAACCCCCAGCCAGCAAGTTAGGTGGCGTTGTGCGGTTATACATTCTCCCATGTGAGATCTGGACTTTGAAGAGTTAAATGTAATGAGATACTGGAGCTATTAACAGCTTAGAGAGATCTCCAACATCTGCTCCCAGCAGAGCAGTACCAGTTGTCCACCTCCCTCTGTCCCCACTCTCCCCTCTGTTCCGACGTGCACACACACACACACACACACACACACACACACACACACACACACACACACACACACACACACACACACACACACACACACATGCACACACGCACGCACACACACGCACACGCGCACATAAAATGCACATGCATACAAATACCACACACACATTATAAATATGCATACTCACAGAGGAACAGGTATCTACATAGGACATGTAACATACACACAGACTATATATACACACACAGTATATACTGTACATACACATATTCACATATCACACACACCAGACACATACAACCACACATGTCATGCAGTATACAGAAAGACACACAAAGACGCTCAAAACACACATGCATACTCATGCACACATAACCCAGAGAGAGAGAGAGACACACACACACACACACACACACACACACACACACACACACACACACACACACACACACACACACACACACACACACACACACACACACACACACACACACACACACACACACACACACACACACACACCTGTCACCAGCACTCCAAACACAGCAAGCTGTCCTGGAGTGTCTCCCTGACAGTAGCTTTTAGCGTTCTTAGTATGCATGAAGATCAACCTCTACTAAAGCTTTTCTGTGCTGCATTACAGACAAAATTAAACCCTAAATTGACTTGTCAAAGCTTTTGGCTGTCTATGACTCATCATTCATCAGTTTGCCTTATCGCTTTTTCACAAACAAATGTTTTTTTTTTTTTTACAATCCAAAATGTGGAAAAGTGACTCACCGATGACTAGTCTACCAATTAAGTGCCTAGAGATGTATTTGTTCTAAATTACGGCTTTATTAGCATAGACTTTGCATTCAACATCAGTGGCAACAAAAGGTACAAAACAACTAAGCGTGACCAGCTATTTCTGCAGTATCACTGTTGAAGTGTTGCCCAAGCCAGAACATGTAAATTAAAATGGGTATAGGGTTAAATAGTACAGGGAACTAACTGGCTAGGGACAAGAATGAGTTTCTCTTCCATTTATAGAACAGAGCAGGAATTGTAGGGAAAGATATGCAGAGTGGAAATGGTGAAACCAAAACATACATTTGATTGACGCTTCACTGCGTCATCAAGTGCTGAAGAAATAGTTGAACCTTTCTCAACTTTTTTTTGCAGGGCCCATCACACAGGGGCCAGGCATCGGAAGCTTCATGGTGCTTTGTCACTGCTAGTGGGATCACAGAATTGGTTTTCGTTATCATGTAGGGATTTATTTTTTTGTCAGCTGTTACAGTAACAGCTGACATGTCTTTATGAAACATGTAGTTTTACACACTGTGATAGTTAAAATATGATAAAAAAAACAAAAAAAAAAAAAACGTTCTGCAATTCTTACAACTAAATGGATATTTATTTTCCCTTTATCCTATTATTTCAATTCACATCACGAAGTCTGTTACATTTAATAGTTGAGTTTTGTGCCTTGTCTATGTGTGTACTGCGCTGAAAATTATTACAAACTGAAACTACAAACCTTTATTCTTTACATCAAATGTATTCTTGGACATGACAATAACTCCTGCCCTGATAGAGATGTTTGGCAGTGATCAATCTCTTATTAAGTTGTTGCTCCACGCATTATTCACCCCCACATGATTACTGCCACCTGCCCAGCCCCTCATCCATTTAAAATGTCCCCATTAGCCAATCACCATGTAGCCCCTGTTGGCCTTGGCAGAGGTGAAGAAAGAGGTGACCTTCTATAGAACCTAGACTTCTATGTGTTGAACAGAATGGGGTTGGGGGTGGTAGTTTTGGCCTATGACACCATGGCCTCTTGTCCAGGGTAGGTCAGGGTCAGCCGCTGCAGCCACCCCACCCTCTGTCCCCCTCCGTCCCCCCACAAGTAATGGTGATGTTAACAAGTGGTTTAATCTCGCATTGAGTAAGTTGTATTGGGTGGTGTTCATCTAAAGGCTTTAAAGATTATTATTCATTTTTAACCCTGCTTCTATGTTTGTAGGTTGACAGTGTTTCTGACACAGTAAATACTTTTTATTATAGCACATTTCAACAACAAGGCAATTATACCAGTAACACAATTATACCAGTAAGATGCCCAACATATGGAATGCGTTTGGTACAGGCTATAAATGGAACATGTCTCTAATTACAGGAACTGGGGTAGTGTCTTGTGTACATGGTTTGATTATGGCTTGCCATATATGAAGTGTGTCTTGAGTGTACAGGGTTTGATGAGCTCAGATCAACATATGGAATGTCAGAACAGAATTTTATGAGGGCCCAGGTAGGGTCGGGCCTTAACTTTAACTTAACTTAACTTAACTCTTGGGCCTGTTGCGAACCCTAATTTTTGGGGCCCACACTAATAACTTTGGGTCAGGCCCGTCTAGAGTTTGATTGGACAGCTTTCAGCCAAAGGGGACACATCGAAGAGGAAGGACAGATGGTGAAGGATCAACATTTTCCATGATCTATTCTTCCCCATGTGTTCATATACTGTATGGAGACGGCCGTATATGGAACATGTCACGGAACATGATGTCACAGGGCATGATGTTCTGATATCCATATATGGTGGCGTGACCCAACTGACGGGTGGACGGGTTTTGCAATTTTTCATAGTAAACGGCAACCTACATTCGCAACAATTATAAAATGACTCATCAAGATAGATCTGCTATGACATGAACTAGTGTGTCTGTCTCTGTCTGTAGGGTCTGCCTGCGGTCATGAGTTTGTGCTATACCCAATCTTGTGTCACAGCCTCTTGTTGGCCATCACACAACCCTTCCCCCATCTCCCCCATCTATGAGACGGCTGTGATGAGTTCATCTAGTGGGGTTAGAGAGGGGAGGAACCGTCCGGTGCTCTGACAGGCTGACAATGGCCTTCTAAAGTCTCTATTCCTCAAGCAGAGCCCTGGAGGTGCAGGACCCTCCCCTCCCGTCTCCTGTCTCCTGCAGGCGTTCATATTGAAAAGTGCCGTTGAATGACAAGATCATTTTTAGGCCGACAGCCGTAGTTAATTTCAGATGAATAGATGTGGCGGAGTGTCGTCTTTAGAGGTTTGACGGGTGAGAAGATGATCTCGTCACATATCTGAGGAATCGTGTGTGTGTGTGTGTGTGTGTGTGTGTGTGTGTGTGTGTGTGTGTGTGTGTGTGTGTGTGTGTGTGTGTGTGTGTGTGTGTGTGTGTGACTTTGTTACATCTGACAAAATGATTTCATTCTAGTCTTCTCAGCAAAAGGTGCGAGACCCCCGTCCTATATGCTATTACTTCATGGTAATAATAGAGGTCCTCGGATCGATCAGTCAATTTTCACTCCAGATGACTCGATCGGTATAGTGTTGCAGTATGTTGGGAGTATAATACACTAGTATGTTTGTTGTGCTCTACCTGGCTGAATGTCTGATACGGCTGAGTTTGATTGATGTGTGGAGATCAGTGCAGTAGAGAATGTGTACCTGTATCCTTGCCAGTCTGTCATTTAGTTAAATTGCTCAGAAGTGTGGAAAGTACATGCAAGGCAGAGCATTAACACTCATTAGTTGTCTGGAAAGAACCTCCTTTGTATTTTACTGAATAGGCCAACAAATGCTATGTTCCCTCATGCCAGTGCAATCTATAGCAAGTCCTGTTCAGTCATGCTATGTTATTTTTATGAAGAAAAAATGCTCAACAGTTCACTTGTTTCTATGCAATAGCTCATTAAAGGATCATCATTAGTTTTGACTCAATATTGCTTTGTTCATAAGACCTTGTATTATTGAGTCTTATCAGTGTAAGGAAGATCACTGCACTACACTAGCTTACATGCAGAGATTGTAAATTCAAATCTTTCAGAACATCAGACAATTGGAAATATATAGAAATATCGCCAAGATCGAACTACAATTCATCTAACAAATTCTGTGACACCACAGACACTGGACGATGTTTTGAAACTCAGATTCTAACCTCTCAGGTCCCACAATATGTCTAATAAAAATTAATTGAGACGACATACACTTGTTGAATATACATACAACTGGATGAATAGTATAATTGCTAATTTGTAAAGGAAAGACAATAAAAAATGAAGCAAATGACATTCCAGCATGGACGTGGGAGACGTCTCGGACATCAACTTCATGGAGCCTCTTCCATTATTGAGCGGCAGAGCCTAGAGGTCGGAGTTCAGCTCTCTATTGAGCCATCAGTGGGAGAAGGAGAGGGATGGGCGTGTCACAGGCCCATTGAGCCCTCTGAGTCCTTGACAGCCCAGAGCCAGCGCTGTTGTGTGTTGGTGCCATATGGCGGAAGGGCTTTTATTGTGGACATGCTAAACTCTGGCGGCAAAAGTGAGACAAAAGTTGACAATGTAATTATTGTTGCGCCTCGTTTTCTCCCATCCAGGGGCCTGCTGGTTCGAACGTTCGGTTGATCCGCAAGTCTGAGCTTGGAAGGTAGTGTTTCTAATCTGCACTTTGACATGCTATGCTTCCAAGGCAAAACCTCTTAAAACGGTCACCAGACTGTTACTTTTTAAGATTTTAAGCTTTTTAAATCCCTTTCTTGTGCTGATTTAAACCACAGCTCCAATTGTGAGCCTCCATAGAGCGGATACCTTGCCAGATTATTTCTGGATCTTATTAATTTTAGAAGTAGCACAGTCATAACTTTCCTCCCCTGCGTCTAGCCTAAATAGACTGTGGCTATCAAAAGACACTACCTCCCAAGTCTTTAATTTCCCTATGCATTTCAGCCTGTCGTGTTTTCCTGTGAACGACCATACCCCAGGTTTTATGTCATCACTTTCTCTGTTGACACAATTGGCCTGCAAAGCCAAAGTGGGAAATGACAGACTAAACAACAAACTTTGTGGAACAGTTGCTTTAATGATCAGCCCACAGGGCCTTTTTCTATCAGCTTCCCCTTTCTCTCCGTCTCTCTGGGCAACACTCCCTCTCCTTCTCCCTCCTTACCTCGCTCCTCTCCCTCTGTTCACCTCCCTCTCTCTCTCTCTCTGCGGGTCAAATTAGATGGTAGCAGCGATCCAAGCCACTGGGCCGCTCTGACATTAGTCATAAATTCTGGTAACTGGCCCCGTCGGTTCTGACAGGGCTATTTTGCGAGGTGAAGACTGAGGCCTGGGACCATAAAGGGAACAGCAAGGCTTCCTGTGTTTCTCTGCGACTATGGTGTACTCCTACACGCTAGTGAAAAAAAGCTCTGTGTTAACAAATTCTGCACTCTAGTAATAAGTGCTTCAACTTATTTAGCCTTGGAGATCCACATGGCTTTGGGTGTTTGTTTTGTAACACCTACACGCCGCAAAAGGGTCAAGGTTTGCAAGCTATGCAGAATAGTGTGTGGACTGGAGTGGTTTAAAAGTTGAATGCGGAATAGTGTTGAATGCTGAATAGTATTGAATGGTGTTTTTGAAGGACGAGCAAGTTGATTTATTACAATTGTAAAATGTTGGGTCAGGTTCAGCTTAACAAAATTCTTCATGTAGTTTCGACCTTTTATTGAGAACCAAGGAATGCCCAGTGTACTCAATTTGTCTGCTACAATCCATGAAACACACTATGTGCTTAACTCTGAGTGTCCAGATCAACCCATAAAGGTCCATTTAGTTACATTTATTTTGGACACACTCATGGATAAAGTAACAACTGAAGATATTTGACCCCCTTCCTCCCGCTAACACTAAACACAGCCTTAAATGACACATTCACCCCAGACATTTCTAGCAGCCTAAATCTCCTCCTGGACATTCCCATGGCTAGTGGTCCTTCATGGAGATCCAGCGGCCAAAAGCCTTAAAACCTTTAAAGCCTGGTATAAGCTCCTTAATAATTTAATTCTGTTTGGAATCTGGCGTGATTGGACTGGATGGGATTATCACATTCGACCACTAATGCTGTGGGTTCAGCCGGGGTTAGTTGGTATAATGTGGCAATGGAGGCAAAGTGGCACATTGGGCACACAAAACATGTCTTTACAATAGAATGTAACTCTACAAATGGATAAATGTACACTGTAGGATTTACTATGTAGACTTCAGCACTCTGGCAGCTGAGACCCATTTAAAAATGCATGCGTGAGCTAAGCTTAACCAGCAAATATAAGTGTCTAATAATGGTAAATGGTGCATTTTTATAGCACTTGTATCCGGGTGATTGTGCATTATATTCACACACAGTCATACACCGATGGTGGAGCATACCATGCAAGGCACAAACCTGCACATCAGGAGCTATTGGGGGTTCAGAGTCTGGCTCAAGGAAACTTTGACACTAACTCTGGGAGATTCCAGGCTCCAATTGGGAACCTCACATTCCTATCAGTTCCTGGCCTAATATTATCAGGCTACACTTTAGTGCAGCTGGTATACATTTACCTGCTTAAAACAATATACTATTAATAATATAATAGGTTTTGCTTAATATATTAGTATATTTTTGATGATCCCTGTCCTGTCAACATAATATTCGTAGCG
This sequence comes from Benthosema pterotum, assembly GCA_039105355.1. Classification (NCBI taxonomy): domain Eukaryota; kingdom Metazoa; phylum Chordata; class Actinopteri; order Myctophiformes; family Myctophidae; genus Benthosema; species Benthosema pterotum. The sequence continues at coordinate 25,827,878 of CM076980.1, forward strand.
GCATTATTAATTCTCGACCGTTGCATAAATCTCTGTTTATCTCATCCATGAATTACCACAAGCATCACTTCTCCTCTACTCGTGACAATTTATGCAATTTGGACACTCTCATCTGGAGCCACTTACAAATTACAATAAGTAAAAGTAAATATTCATGAAAATAGAAGAGGGAGAATAGTGTGAAATGACAAAAAACTTGAAATGGGTAAACAGTAAACATATATATACATATGTATAGCATCTAAACTGAAGCTTTAGTTTAGTGTCGACTTTTGTGTGACTAAACAAATAATAAGCTGCGCTGTTGTACGTCATAACATTACATTTACAGTATACGTAATACCAACTTGGTAACAGACGTTATAATCATTTATAATAATTTGACCAGATACCATTGAAGAGCGGTAGTTTTCAGCTTTTACATGAAAACTTGCCAGATGATCAAAGCTAAAAGAAATACTTTTCTGAAGCGGTAAGGCCTTTTTCTATATTGGTGGTTGTTTGACTTTCGCTAATCACAGCCTTCATAGTTCAGTCGCGTTTTTTTTTTCCTCCTCAGCACCACGTCTTTTGGATTCTGTTCCCTCACAGCACTTAACCACAGCACAAGGCATCACTCATCTGCTCATGAGAGCAGCCATTGACTTCAGTTTGACTCTGTGTGCGGGGGGTTACTGAGGGAGAGAGACATAGAGAGAGAGAGAGAGAGAGAGAGAGAGAGAGGGAGAGACGGGGGTAGACTGGGTGGAGCCAGTCGGTTACGAGCGCACACACGCACACACTCTCTCTCTCACACACATACACACACACACACACACACACACGCGCTCTCTCTCGCAAAAACTCATTTGCCAGCTCTGAGCGGCCTGGTCTGTGTTACCATGCAACAGAAAAAAGAGAAAAAAAAGCACACACAGGCATAATATTTACCCTGTTACACTATTTTCCACACATGCCTCCAAGTAGAGGGAGAGCTATAGAGAGAGAGAGAGAGACAGAGAGATCGGGGAGGGGGCAGAGCGTGCACGTTCATCTTTCCCCACAATGACATACATTATATGAATGACTGCTTCGTTGATCTGAAACACAGCAGGGTTAAACGTTTGTGAAAAGACTTTGTGTGACCCGTACATGTCCGTGCGTACGCGCCGCACTCCTGCACGTCGCACACACCTCTTAGTCGCTGCATTTTCCTACGCAGGTGATGTTAAGTGTTCCACCAACACTGAAATGCCTTGCTGACATCACCTGCCCCCCCTCTCTCTCTTTAGCGAAGGCTGACCTTTTCTCTGTCGAGTTCAGCTGTGTGGAGCTGCTCTCGCCACAGCAGGTAGTAGTTCGCACGGCGGCAGGCGCTGGGTTTCGTGTTTCCACTTAAACTGCTGGAGATGTTCTCCTCCCTCGGCCCGCGGAGACTCAGGTGTCCGCTGATGCGTGGCCAAGGACTCTATTCCCGATCCACAAGCGATGTGCCGTCATGTCGGTATTTGTCTGCTGTTAAACGCATGACAACTCGCACCTGGTTGAAATTCTCACTGAAGTCCTCGTCTCTTGTTTCTTGGGTTTGGGGCGACGGCCTAAAAAGGACCCGCGATGGTTTAGGGTTCCGTTTCGTGCCGAGTTGGAAATGGATAAATGAACGCTAAGGATTTTATAGTGCGTCTGTCTATGGGTCTGATTCTTTCGCGTCTTGTTTTATTTACAGGCTAATTGATTGTCCTGATGTTGAGTTTGTCGTGTTCTGTTTTCAATGTGGGTTATTCATTTACTGAAGCAAATTGGTAACAGTAATCTAATTCTGTCTCTCTCCCCCTTCCCTCTCCTGTCTCCTTCTCCTTCCCTCATGTTTCTCCAACTTCTCTTTTCACTCTCACTCAAATCCTCTCCTTTCTCTGTCCCTTCTCCCCTGCTTCCTTCTCTCTCCCTTCCTCCCTTCCTCCCCCCAGTTGAGACACCAGCAGTGGAGTCTGGTGATGGAGAGCGCCGTTCCTTCAGACAGAGGGAATTACACCTGCGTGGTGCAGAACAAGTACGGGACCATCAAACACACCTACCAGCTGGACGTTCTGGGTAAGGAGCATGATGATATAGTAAACACACCACACAGCAGTAAGGTACTGTGTGATGGAACAGGCCGCAAGAGTGAAAACGGAGTGGGCGATTTCTTTCTTACGTTGTAATATTTGATGTTCTGCCAGACGACAATTTAGTGATCTTTGCCAGGAATACAGTAGCTAGATCTGGTATCTACAGTACTTAATGCTACAGTTCCAACATAGCAGTTTCTGTGACCATATATTCTTGGCAGGGAGTTGGTGTAAGTAAATGCTCTGTTACATTGTATTGTATGTATTAACCTACATAACTACAGTAACGTGACCATATAATTCTGCCTCCTCCTGTCCCCCCCTTCGGTCCCTCTTCCTCCAATCAGAGCGCTCCCCTCACAGGCCCATCCTCCAGGCCGGACTGCCGGCCAATCAGACGGTGGTATTGGGCAGTGACGTGGAGTTCCACTGTAAGGTGTACAGTGACGCTCAGCCTCACATTCAGTGGCTCAAACACATCGAGGTGAATGGCAGCCGCTACGGCGCCGACGGCGGGCCCTACGTCAACATCCTCAAGGTGGGTCTGAGGCTTTCTGTTAGCCTGATGCTGATAAATCAAGCGTTACTCTGTCTTTAACCCAGCCTGAAGTTTAGAAACAAGATTGGTGGAATGAGTTCTAAAATGTCCATGAAGATCTTGGCAAAGACTGAAGTCATAACCTTTAGCTTATGAATGAGCTGTGAAGGATCTTTGACAGTACAAGGCTCACAGAGTTCAACCTTGAAACTAAGTGCCTTTCTTGGGTGGGTCTGTCTTTGAGAATAGATTTTTACATGTCAGTGGGACAGAATGAAACGAGAGATTCACACATTTTAAAAAAGAGAGTGAGGGAGAGAGGGTTAGTTTAGGATTAACTAACACTCCAAACGTTGCCTAGAGGCCACCTTGATGTGTAGACTAAACCCATGAGTGAAGAAATGAGTAGAAAGCATTCCTCACAGGGGACACCACCCTAACCCACCAGAGAGAGAGAGAGAGAGAAAGAGAGAGAGAGAGAGAGAGAAAGAGAGAAAGAGATTTGTTTTAAGAGAGGAAAAATGAAGAAAGAAACCAAACGCCTATTTTTTAAATTTTTATTTGAGACTACAGAAGAAGACTCCCGTTGCAAAAAAACAAGAAGGTCTCATTTTCTCATTTAGCCTCAATCTTCTTTTTTGTGCTCTCACTCTCTCTCTCATATGAAGGAATAAAACAAACATCTGGTTTGGACTAAGTTAACTGCTGTGGTGGCGGCATATAGGCAGAGGGGGAGAGAGAGAGACGGGCGCTGTTAACCACCGGGCTCGCAGTCATTCGCCGTCAGATGTGCTGCGTCGCGTGGTTTGTGGGGGAGGAGTGGGAGA
>CM076980.1:25833829-25879576 GCA_039105355.1 Benthosema pterotum
TTCTCTGAGAGTGCATCCTTCAGTCGTATTAATGTTCCTTTATATGAAAGCGTGCAGCAGAGCACGGCTCTTTGATTCATGACTCTGCCTGGATGTCACTGTTCATTACTAAAGCCCTGGGAACAAGACTCTAAAGGCTACACACACACACACATGCACACACACACCTCTACCCTCCGTCACACCACATCAGACACCAAGTTTGAAACCGACTCCCCCGCTGGTCATTGCTCCGTATAGTTGACTATTAGTCACAAGACCAGAGCCGCAGCTGTTGTGGTGGCTGATGCTCTTCTATACAGATGAGCTCATCTCAGCGCCGCAACTCTGCATCACCAGCATCGTTCATTCATTTGAAGTTCAGTGCAGGGAATAGGTAAGGGAGTATTGTCAAAGCATTGCATTGATTCAATTTGAGCTCCCAGGAAATCTAGCTGCATCGGCAAGTCAATAAGTCACACCAAAGTCGAGCTTTAAGGTTATTAGTTAGCTTGCAACTCAGAGCTGGGCTATGCCTGGTTTGCAGTATGTTCAGTGTTGTGCAGGTGTGTCGAGAAGCTATTTTCAACCAAGCATAAATCAGGCTTAAGGTAAGGGGAGTAAGGCTGTTTTTCCGATGCAGTGAAAGTGTAAGACTGCCTGCCTTTCCAAGTCAAATTGAAATCGTTATATTAGACAGCTGTGCTACTTTGTTCACTTTCTTTTATTATTGTTTTATGCTTCTATGCTTTCACAGCTACAAGTGGGTGGTGGGTGTTGCTGTGTTGCTTGGGTGCCTGTTGTTTCCAGGTGGTGGTGATGGGACCGTTGCTGTGGCACCAGACGAGGGGGAGAAGAAGCTCCTCTTCCTCCTCTAAAACCCTCCTCCAGCAACGCCTCATCCTCGGGACTGGCTCTCTCTCACTCTCTCTTTCCTCCAGGGTGTGTTTGTTTGGTGCTGGCATTTCCTCCTGAGGAGCTTTGGGTTCATGAAATCTCCCCTTCTCTCTCCTCTCTCTGTTTTTCCCTTTTCCCCTCATCCTCTGCAGACAACCGGCATAAACGCTACGGATAAGGAGCTAGAGATTCTCTTCTTAGCCAATGTGTCTTTTGAGGATGCAGGAGAGTATACTTGTCTAGCAGGGAACTCTATCGGCTATACTCACCACTCTGCTTGGCTCACCGTGGTGCCAGGTATATTTTCTGGTGTTACTTCCTCTCTTTATGGGTCTCCTCTGGTCTTATGTGTTGTTGTGTTCCTTCAATCCTAATTGCATACAGTGGCAGCCATTTTAAAAAGTCCCAACAGTTAAAATTAAGTTCACGTGTCATCTTGCACATTCTGTCAGCTAATAAGTGAACGGATTTGTAACTTTCCCCCAAATTCCTGTGGTGCTGTGGAATTAATGCAGTACCGCGCTATCTCCAACATGGACCGTATGCAGTAAAAGTGGGGCTTTTTATAATGCCTGCACCTGTAGTATATGAATATGATGAATATCATTTTTCTTTTGCTGATGTCATGCTTTACTCAGTAGCACAATAATCAACTTTCTACTCCCGCAACACCTGCTTTGTAATCACCGTACGGCACACGCGCGGCCGCGTATACTTGTTAACACGTGTAAAAGTGCATTACATCCATCTCATTGCCCTTCTCCCACCGGGAGGATAGACGTGCATAAACCTCTGTGAGGAACACGCGCTCGTTTCCTTTTTTCCTCCTTTCATTTTTATTATTTATTTTCCAAATCATCTGTTGTGGTGTCCCCGGGCTACAAAGCAATTTAAAGACATTTCAGGGCTCGGCGTACAACACAGTAATTACCTCCCAGGAGAGCGCCACAACACAGGTGCAATTACCTGCCTGGAGATTCAGGTGTAGATGACAGTTACATCATCTTCTGCTACTCTTACCTCGTCCCCAAACAACCCAAACGGGACCATTGTAGTTTGGGAGTTCCTTTTTTTACACGAATGAACAAATGATTTATCGATTGTTTATTAATTGGGACGGTTTCCCACCAGCGGCTGGAAAACTCCCAAGTCCCCCATGGTTGAAATGTGCTACTGAGCAATGTCATGTTTTATAGGTTTAATTAAGAATGATCTGTTTGTTTGCGAATGTCCGAGGCACAAAAAAAAGTTTTTAAAGTAATTATCACAGCGCCAAAGCAACACATAGAAGTGTTGCTGCAATACAATGAGAGATAATAATGGACACATTTTATTCATTTGCGCTGTGGTGCAATCACATCCCACAATGGAAATGGCCGCTGTAGAAGGTCAGAACACGATGTGAGCTTGTAGATTCGGCAAGCAACTTTGTTGTTTCACAGCATATTAATGGGGCATAAGTTAGGTAGACAAAACAGACCAGCAGCTATATCCTGCGCCACCCCTTGCCCCTCATTTCTAAACACTAAATTTGCCTTTTATTTTAATATTTTAAAACATTAAACAAATAGTTAAAATGGTTGATCTACAAGCTCACAGTATGTCCATATAGATTGGTTACTATTTTAAAATGTTTTAAAACAGTATAAAAATGGCAAATAGGTTTAGGGATAACAAGCTGGGGCCCCAACTGTATTTATTTACTAAGCAGTGGCTTGCATTTGTGTTTATTTGTGCACCCCCCCCCCCCCCCCCCCCCCCCCCCATAGCTGTGGATGTAGACAAGGAGGACGACTATGCAGACATACTGATCTACGTGACGGGCTGCGTGCTCTTCATCCTCACTGTGGTCATCATTGTCCTCTGCCGCATGGGCATGACCAAGCAGAAGACACTGCCCACGCCGCCTGTACAGAAGCTCTCCAAGTTCCCTCTCAAGAGACAGGTAACAGAAAGTAGATACAAGATTTGCATCATCAAATAATCTGTCCCTCCCTCTCTCTCTCTCTCTCTCTCTCTCTCTCTCTCTCTCTCTCTCTCTCTCTCTCTCTCTCTCCACCCCTCTCCCTTTTCCTCTCCTCGCTTCCTGTCTTTAGTGAAGATTGAAACAGTCTAGATTGTACTTTAGGATTAGCAATTACATTCTTTCCACAATGGCTCTGTGATGGTGTCATCTGCAAATTGTGCTGAATCAAATTTAGACATTGTGAATCTTGGAACACGTTACCCATGGTGATGTGGTGCAAAGAGCAGAGTAAATAAAACTGCCCATGTCTGTTGTATTCAAGCCAATTCGAGCCAAACTAGACCGTAAAATCATACCAAATGGAAATGTAAGGATTGCATTTGTACCCATGAGTAAAATGTACAGTATACTCTTTTTTAGTGTGCCCCACTGAATATCATTGCTGTAGGGCAGAAACCTAGAGATCTAGAGATTTCACCTTTTTATAAATGTATGACCCACTTTTTCATCATATATAGATAGCCGAAAATAGCCGAAAATAAAAATCTACATGCTCACAAGTTGTGAACATGAAAACTGTCACTTTTCTTTAAAGTGAACCTGTCTCCAATAGGCGTAATAGGCACGGGTTGACACAGGTTATTTCCTGAAAAGTAACCGTTTTGAACGTCTTACACAGTCAGACAGTGACAATGTACTGTAAGACCTGAGAGCAGGTGCTGCATCCATCTTTATATGAGCTCCGCATGCGAGCATGTGTAGCTCTTGTGTTTCTGTCGGTGATGTGGCGTAGCGCGGAGGCTGGAAGGCCTCAGGCCTCCGTGACATGTGTTCACATTTATCTTGGAGCGGATTCAGCCGAGGGGATATTTATGCCCTCCCAACGACTGTCAGTACCAGTGTTAGATTTCACTCTCATCTAACACACACATACACACGCACACGCACATGCACATGCACACATACATGCACACGCACACGGAAACACATGCATGAGCGCACATACAACACACACAGTCACACACACACACTTGCACTCCTCAACTGTTTTGGGAAAAATCTTAAAACGCAGCAGCTGTGTCTCTCAGTGAAGTGGCCTTTCATTACAAGCACGAATTATACTCTGTCGTACGACAGCATCCTGCAGCAAAAATAGCAGATCTGCAAGCACGCGGCATGGTTGCGATGTGACACATTGTGTGCTTGCAGATCTGCTATTTCAGGAGAATATATAAATCATGACTCTCACACAGTCCCACCCTTACATAGACATACTGTATGCTGTACTGTATGTGTGTGTTTACGCGTATATCCATGTGTGTGTTTCTGTGTGCACGTGCACATGTTCCCCTGCTCCGGCTTCGTAATTAGAGGCTTTCCCTCTGAAATGATATATATGCGTCCCCATTTTTAGAAAAGATTGTTACTTGGAATCCGGACTCTGTAGTTCAAGAATACAGGCGAGTCTGTATTCTCTCAGCAGGAAAAGGTCTTATATAGAGCCTTAAAAAAAGAACTGCCATATGTTCCCCTTTCATGTTTTTCTGAGTCTTTCTTTTGTGTCAGAGAGTGTTTATGTAAAAAAGAAGTGTTTTTTTTCCCTTCTCCAAGACATCTCTGTAACATCTCTCAAAAGTCTTTGCTTGCAAACATGAGAATCTTTTCCATCTTTATGCTGTGGTCTTTTATGGCAGTCAGTTCAAGAGGGACATTATAGCGTGCGTGCGTGCAAAGGGATCTTTCCTTCATTTTTCGCAACACTAATCTACCGGTTGTCTTTCTCCTTTTTCATAACTCAGAGTAAATCTCCTAGAAAATCTCGTGGTATGTCCCATCTGATATTACTCCCATTCCTCTCAAATTGTCAGTCGGGTTCGACGGCTGTGGTGTTTTGCTTTGTTTCACAACCCTTATTCTTCGAGTTTTCATCCACCCCCTCACTTTCTCTCCTCTCCTCTTCTGAGGAAGGGGTGTCGAACGGGGACATCTTGGTAGGTGGACATGCCCCCCCCACACACACACACACATGCACTCCCAGAGATAAATGAACATGGTGGAAGGACACACAAACAGATACACACACCTTGGCAGGTCTCATGACATAAACACATTCATCAGTAAAACGCCCATCTGCCCGCCGGACGAGTCAGACGAATGGTGATGGAGTTGCGGAGCCTGCAGGCGGAGTGGCAGCAAACACTACGGCTACGGCTTTCTGGAAATGGAGCTCAGCTGATAGATAGAGATGTCCATCCACCTGTTTAGTGGGTCTGCCACCAACTGCAGCATCACATCACACCCCCCTCACCCTCTATTTGTCTTTGTTAGCACCCTGCATCTTACTCTTCTCCTCCTGTCCCCCTCCAGCCACCAAAGGCTGGCTAGCCATCTGTAAGGTGTCAGCAGGCAGACAGTGGCTGTAGTCCCCCGCGGGGACAGCGGCAGGTTATTATTTGGTGCTGGTGTTATGTCCGATGTACCTTGTGCACGTAATGATTGCTAAAATGTGTGCGTCATAAAGCTTTTTCTTTCTTTCTTTTTTTTCTTTCTGATATTTTTGGGGCTTTTGTGCCTTTATTTTGTACAGCAGTCAGAGAGGGTCACGCTGCAATGGTCCACTGTGAACAGGAATCGAACACGGAGCCTGTACTTGTAGTGTATGCTCTGTGTGGTGTGTGGGCCATCGGCGTTCCCCCTCTTTTTGTTCAGCGAGAAGAGAAACATTTCCAATGGCATCCGTTGCATTATACATTTATACATCATGACATGTTGAAGTATTGTTCTGAGAGACCTTCACTTGATTCCAGAGCATATCTTGGATCGGATCAAAGAGAAAATCACTCTCAGCAGTTGCACATTTTTATTTCAAACCTTTCAGGATTCAAGTCATGGCTGGATGGTTTCTTAAAACAGGCCATTTTCATAGCATGCTCCCCGTCTCCGTCTGTCTCTCTCTCTGCCTCACATAGACGCCGCCTCTGCCTTTTCAGAAACTATAACAACCTTTTCTCTTTTTGCACTCAAGCAGGTGTCTCTGGATTCCAACTCCTCCATGAACTCCAACACCCCATTGGTCAGGATTGCCCGCCTGTCATCCAGCGACGGACCAATGCTGGCCAACGTGCTTGAGCTGGAACTGCCCTCTGACCCCAAATGGGAGTTCTCCAGAAGCAGGTAGGAAGAAAGAAAGAAATACCAAATACAGTACATATAGAATTTGCTGAAATTGTAGAACATTGGTTAACATAACATACAGTAACTGCTTTATTATATGCTTACAGTATTCTTTGCTTTAACCAGATCCCAATGTAACCCAATTTAATCTACATTATTGCCTGTATTCTATTTTGTTTCAGACTAACTCTGGGTAAGCCTCTGGGGGAAGGCTGTTTTGGTCAGGTGGTGATGGCCGAGGCCATCGGCATCGACAAGGAGAAACCCAACAAGCCGCTGGATGTTGCTGTGAAAATGCTGAAAGGTGTGCCATTTTACTAATTTTACTGGGTATTGTGGGTATTGTAGGTAAGCTCCAGGAAATACTTCTTTCTGTGAAAAGTGGATAGAAGTGGGCAGAGCTGCTATAAGACTACTTTCTCTCCCTCTCTTCCTCTCCTTCCATCCCTTTGTCTGTGGTTTCAATATTTCTGTGGCTCTGTACTGTACATTTTGTCCTTCTGTCAAGCACCCGGTGACAATGTCAACATGTATAGCAGGGCTATTAAGCATCACAGTCGTCATCATAAAACGGGGCAGGACTGTGACACTCGGTGGTTCACAGGCTAATGAAGTTAGATCGGACCCCTGGGTTTCTGACACTGGGCCAGGGCCACCCTGAACAATTTTGTCGAATAGCCCTGATATATAATTCAGTTTGTAGCAACTTGTGAATTATTTTTAACTCCCTGAGTCCCTCTCTCTCCTTCCCTCCCTCCCTCCCTCTCAGATGATGCCACAGATAAGGATCTGTCAGATCTGGTGTCGGAGATGGAGATGATGAAGATGATCGGGAAACATAAAAACATCATCAACCTCCTGGGAGCGTGCACGCAGGACGGTGAGCTCACCTGGAGAACATCCCATTTATCACAGAACGCAGCCTGACAGCTTCCTTGTCTCCAAAGGACAGAACTGCACGTTGGAAATTGCAATATTAAGTTCTGGGGTTAAAATGAGATGCTAATGCTATTCAGTCTACACTGGAATAAATTAAAAATGGGACAAATTATAGATGAAGCCTCTGAAAGGTAAACCGTGACCTGCTCACGCTTCTGCCACCCCCAACAATTTGAATAAAACGGCTAAAAATGAAAGGTAAAGTTACTGAAAGTCAAAGTGTAATATTAAACACTTAATGTTACCTGGTGTGCAGAATATCTCTAACTGTGCACAAGTTCCGTGTCACATCTATTAAAGGCTGCAATATTCCACTACAACTATTTCCACTACAATGTCCACCTCTGGTGCTGGTGCAAATACTACTATAACATCTACTGAATACATTGACTGTGTTATAAACGCATCTTTAACTCCTGTTACCTGCCATTGTCTTTCCCCAACCTTTGAAGAATTACCATGTCACGACTGTACCTCCATTTCATGAAAATCTGCCTGAAAATAGTCACATTGAAGTCGTGTTGAAAAAATCCCAACCGCAGCAATCCAAAACAACAACAACAAAGAACAGAACTAGAACTAGATACGGAGCTACAGGCTTGTGTATGTGCTGTTTTTTGAATTGTATAAAATACTAATTGTGTTTGAAGTCTAATGAAGTCACTGCCGTGGTTTCAGGGCCGCTGTACGTGCTGGTGGAGTACGCGTCCAAGGGAAATCTGAGAGAGTACCTCCGTGCCCGGCGGCCACCGGGCATGGACTACTCCTTTGACACCTGCAAGATCCCTGACGAGCAGCTGACCTTCAAAGACCTGGTGTCCTGTGCCTACCAGGTGGCCCGCGGCATGGAGTACCTGGCCTCACAGAAGGTACGGGACATCAGGGAGATGTTGGGGAGGAGCGCACACTACCAACACACACACTCACTCTCTCTGGCCATCTTTGAGGCATGTTTTACACTGTAACACTGTGTGTGTGTGTGTGTGTGTGTGTGTGTGCGTGTGTGTGTGTGTGCGTGTGCGTGTGCGTGTGTGTGTGTCCACAGTGTATCCACAGAGACCTGGCAGCCAGGAACGTGTTGGTCACCGAGGACAACGTTATGAAGATTGCCGACTTTGGTCTGGCCAGAGACGTGCACAATATAGACTACTACAAAAAGACCACAAACGTGAGTTTATTTCAGTAGTCAGTAGTATAACAATGTTGTTGTACCGCGAAGGGTAGAGTTCATGTCAATAACTCAATAATAATATTGGAAAATAAAACATTTAGGAAAGTATCCTACTAATACATTCCCTGCACAAATGCTACCAGTATTTACCTTGTGTAAAATGGCCAAAAATAAATGATAATCCAACTTAGAAAATGTTTGGCTGTTGTGTGTATTACACATGGTACGTTCTTGTTGAAGGCAGAAAACCTCTACATGTTCACTTACTGTAATCCTCTCTGGGCAAGAGGACAGACCAAAGACCTAAAAAAAAAGCATGAAAGGGAGGGCAGTGGGCCTCCGGTCTTTGAACTGGGCCCGGATTTGATGGACGTTCTCTTGTTTTGTTGGACAGTAGTGTCTGGGCTGTACAGAATAGTTCTGCTGACCCAAGCGCCTCTGTTCTATTCTCTGCTGTTGTTGCAGGGTCGTCTACCCGTGAAATGGATGGCTCCGGAGGCGCTGTTCGACCGGGTCTACACGCACCAGAGCGACGTGTGAGTTTTACACGAACCAACACACACACATGAACACACACCCTTTTCACATGCCACCCCTCCAACCATCTGGATGTGCTGTACACCCAAGGAATTCGGGTTGTTGGAATATCACGACGGTGCGCGTTAGCATCAAAAAGTAAGAGACGTAGCTAGCGTGTGAATATGGATTTGCGGCGTTCCCTCGGGGGCCTTTTGCCCCGGCTCTCTTATTATCTTGCCACCGGCTCTGTTCTTTGCTCGCTGTCATCTGGGCTCACTTGATAATCCAGGGGCCCATTGTATATCAGCATCCACTGCATTCCGCGCCATGTTTGTACCTTAATCTCCCATTATGACATCAGAGGGCAGCCGAAACGGCACGCGGGCCCCAGGCATCTTAGCATTATTTTATCAGTGTAAATCCACTCTTCCCTGGAGTAGGGCAAGATAAGCAAGGTCATTCTCTGTTATCACCAGGTATTCCCCTCTGGGGTGATTGATATTACAAAGGAAAACCAGACGGTAAAGACAGGCTTGGATTTGGCCTTTTTTATGACCTTTGATTGTTCCTGATTGTTCCTCGAGAGTAGTGGTTCAACGTCTCCCAACTCCCGTCAGTCTAAATAGTATAATCACAGCCTCTGCGCACAGCCTCTGTGCCTTCCATCGTGATCTGAGAACTCTTTGCTCCCCTCAATGTTCTATGGTGTGACTCCTAAGACACGCTGGACAGAACTGGTGCCTTTGGTAATGTTTATCTCCCTCCTGCCCCCAACATCCCCACCACGCCCCTTGATACCCCCCCGCCCCGCCTCCCCAGTCGCAGCCAGACTTTGCGTCCCTGGCAGCCCCATCCAAGTCAAACACAGGCCCCTGTCAACACTGGCCTGTCTCTGTGTGATTACAGTAGTAGTGGGAACGGATCAGTCCTCTCTGGTTGTGTTGTTTCAGCAGGTCTGGATTACTACACAGTTTAGTCAGTCTTTATACAGTAGTCCAGTCCACTCTTTCTCACTCTCTCCCTGTGCGCGTGAGCGTGTGTGTGTGTGTGTGTGTGTGTGTGTGTGTGTGTGTGTGTGTGTGTGTGTGTGTGTGTGTGTGTGTGTGTGTGTGTGTGTGTGTGTGTGTGTGTGTGTGTGTGTGTGTGTGTGTGTGTGTGTGTGAGATAGAGAGAGAGAGAGAGAGAGAGAGAGAGAAAGAGAGAGAAAGAGAGAGAGAGAGACAGAAAGAGAGAGAGGAGAGAGAGAGGAGCATTTTTGTTCAGTCCAGTGGTATGGCTCATGCTGGGAGAAGACCCCGAGACCAACACACTGTAATGATAATGAGTTGGTAACTGGTCCACTGTCAGCCCAATTATTCCTGGCTTCTGCTTTCTATTATCTTTCTTCCTGTACACCTACCCCTCTTCTATCACTTAATCTCTGTCTTTCTCTCTCTCTCTCTCCATCCCTCCCTCCCTCTGACAGAGGCAGGTGTCTCTCTCGTTCTCCAATTTTCCCTTCTCTATGACCATCATACTTTTCTCTCCCTTTCCCTCCCTGGCCGGTCGGCTGGTCAGTCGGTCGTCCAGTGAGTCCACATTGCAGCCTGGTAGCTGCTGTCTGAGCAGAGCGTGGATAATTAGATTAGGGCCCTGCTGAGAACTACAGCAGGAGGAGGAGGGCTCCAATTCAGAGCCACTGGACCAATGGCCAAACAATGGGAGCCCGGGCTAATAGACCAGTCCATTATGTGATTACCTCCCCTCATGTATTACCCATTTTACTGAGTGAGCCTGCTGCCAGAGAGAGTCAGGGACGGGGTGGCTTGAAGTGTGTGCAGACTTGGGTTGTACTCGAGTTGGGATAAAGGATTGTATGGTAACTGAGCTTTGTTAGTTTTGGATGTACTGTACTTGGGCCTTTATGTCCATTACACATAATCACACCCTCCTGGTTATATAAAATAAGCAAAAAAAAAAGGCCCATGCACAGTAGCAACTGCAAAGTTGCAAGAACAAATAGACAAACCAAGAGTACTGTTGCTTTTAGTTTAAACTGATGTGTAGATATTCTTTAATCAAATCCATGCAAAATAAACCTACATATATCCATTTTAAGGTGATAGCTAAATAGTCGTAATCCGATTAACCAGTTAAATAATCGTCCGATGAATAGATTATGAAAATAATGGTTAGTTCCAGGCCAAGAATAAAGCCTTCTACAAAATCTGTGTGGTCAGTGGTCAGTGGTGTTGTGTTGCTCCAGATGTGCCCAGCTGGCCAGGGACTGAGTCCCGCCTCCTGTTCCTCCACACTGTCACCCTCTCAAATCTGTCTGGGAAAAAACAGTAAAGATACAAAGAGTGAGAGCTGGACCGCCCACTCTCCTCATCTGAGAAAGAAAGCCTTTTATCAGTAAGAGCATAGATCTGATGTGTTTCTCCTAATGCACACAAACAGTACACTGTACCGTTGCGTCCATGCAGCTCTGTGACCTCTGACCTTTACCCTCTGTGCGTGTGTGTATGTGTGTGTGTGTGTGTGTGTGCTTGTAGGTGGTCCTATGGAGTGCTGCTATGGGAGATCTTCACCCTGGGAGGGTCTCCGTATCCAGGCATCCCTGTAGAGGAGCTCTTTAAACTGCTGAAGGAGGGTCATCGGATGGACAAACCAGCCAACTGCACTCATGAGCTGTACGTTGCATATGTGTATACATATAATGAATTCCTCTGCCAAAATTGTTAATATGTTACTCCACCAAAACACGCCTTCTTACTTGATTACAAATGAGCTTGTTGTTAAAATAGTGAAAATAGAACAGATTAAGAAGCTATCAACAGATAACAGCAGAGATGAGCAGCAGTTTGCAGATCCTAATCCACCACAGCATTCTGCAACATGACATTCACAAGTTGTTTCAGTTGTCGTAAGTTGTCTCAAAGCAAATTGCGTTTTACATTTTTATGCTTTTGCAGGTGGGGAGGGGGACTTGGGAAAGTAATCGTGATTCAGTATGTAACATATTACTTTGATTCAAATAGTAAGTACTATAATATTATTACTTTTTCTAAGGGGTCATAAGTAGTAAAGTAAAAAATATTACTCTCCTAAGTAATGCTGCTCAACTCTGCTGGAGAAGCAAATGTACAATAGCTAGAATAAAAATGATTATTCTAAGCCATTCATTTTGAGGGGCACACGCCCCTGCAAACGACTGGCCGTAATCCACGCTCTCCCAAACTCTGCAAGCCCCACAACTTGCAAACCCTGTGATTTCACGTGGCAGCCAAGATTATGGACTTTTGTGATTTTCTTTTTTAATAGCGGTGCACTTGTGAAACATACGACTGCAGTGCATTACAAGAACAGCGAGTGGAGAGGTTCCATCTGCTAACATTGGACTGGGTTTTAACTGTTGGCTTTACCGTTCATTTCCAGGTATATGATAATGAGGGAGTGTTGGCATGCTGTGCCCTCTCAGCGACCAACCTTCAGGCAGCTGGTAGAAGACCATGATAGGGTTCTGTCCATGACCTCCACTGATGTAAGTCTCACCACAATGCCGGACCTGATCTTAGATTTGAACTTGATAACCTAAAGCTGATATTGGCTAAAGGGTGTAGCCGCTCAGACATACCTCAATCATACCTTAAAACTTCTACTTTTGCAATTGAGCTGTATCAGCCGCAAAACTGGTTGGAAATGTTTCCTCTAAACTAGAATGAAAAAGTACACCCATTTTTTTGATTTTTTGATTTTTTTTTACTCAGCCATGTTGGAGGACAGTGATGTGTGTTGAAATTATTCATTCTTATGCACATGGTTTATTTATCGTACAGCAGTTTTCTTAACCAAGTTACAAAGTGGTTAAAAATCCAAACTGAATTAACATTTGACCTCTCCCTGTGACAGGAGTACCTGGACCTGTCGGTTCCCTTCGAGCAGTACTCTCCTACCTGTCAGGACTCAAACAGCACCTGCTCCTCAGGTGATGACTCTGTGTTTGCCCATGACCCTTTGCCTGATGAGCCCTGTCTTCCTAAACCGCTGCCCAGTAATGGGGTGATAAGGACATAATTGCCCCCACATACACACACACACACACTGGGAGGAGGCAATTAAGTCCCCTTGCCACACTCCTCCCCCGTGAGACTTGTGACCACCTCTCAGTGTGATGTCTCGGCAGCCTTGTTGAGGTTGGGGGGAAAAAAAGAAAACAAAACAAAAAAAAAACTGTCACTTGCAATACTTCCACAGCGCTTCAGTTCTTCAATTGATCTTGTACTTTTGGTAGAAAATGCTGTACGATTGAGGGTGTACATTTTCTATTTGAGAGACTCCTAAGTATTGAAGGAAGGATTTTTGTTTTCTTTTGCTGTTGAACCGTGTTTATTTTATTTTATGTTTGTTTGTTTGTCTCTTCCTTTCAATGAAATGAAATTCTATTTTTGTACCTGGCCAGTCTTTTTTTTTAATTGACAATCCGTGGGGGTCAAACCATTCCGTGCCTACTTGGGGGAAGCTCCCAGAACTGAAACAAGGAAGTGATATAAGAGGAGTGGAAGGAGAGACAATGGTCAGAGACTGGTCGCGTGATGCAGGGGCATTTGTTTTTATTTCTATTCTGCATGGACCTCTCAGACTGAGATACTGTACATGGTCTACCCGGAAACAAAGTTTGAACTAAATACCAGCAAGGCAAGAATCTGTTTGATAATGTGACTGGCTCTTCCGACGACACTTTTGTCCTTCCTCAAAACATACTGTACTTCCTCACAAACTGGCCGGCACTCCGGCGTTTCGCCTTCTATAGATGACATGATATTCAAGAATGGACATGAGTACTCCTGGCTACATACATAGTATGTGTTTATTCCTGAGTTTAAGTGAATCAACTTAATGCTTCTTCCTCCTAAGCAAGCAGCTTGGGGGGGACCATGGAACAATGCTCTCATCCCTTGTGAGGTTTATATAATTAAGGTTTGTAGGAGTTTTTTTTTCTATGTATCTAGAAAATGATTTATTGTAAATATATAAATGCAAATATGTATCATATTGCTGTGCACAGCTATGTACTTAAAAGACAAAAAACTCATTTTTTCTAAAGTATTGTTTTAGAACCGAAAGCATTGCAATCTAGGGAAGACACTGTCATGAAAACATTTAGTCATTTTAATAAGTGATTACAAAAAAGGTTTTATGTTTTATGTATATTTGTAAAGATATTTATAGACTTAACATGTGGTTCTTAAGTTGAAAGATCTAGTTTTAGATTTTAGTACTGTAAGCAAAGATTTTTATTTCTTTTTTTTGTAACTTATTTTAAGATAGATTTGCAATGTTTATTTTTCACAACTGGCTGATTCTTACTTTTCTGGTTTTCAATCCATATTTTTCATTTATTCTTAGTTTGTTTACAGTCAAAGAAAACTATATAAGAATGTATGGCAGACACAAAGACATTTTATAACTTAACAGTGTTTTCAGAAAGCAAGTGCAAGATTCAAATGCCAGAAGTGAGACTTACAAATGAATTGAAGCTCCAACTGAAACTGTTGAAAAAGAAATCAGCTGAGTGAAATGGTTAACAGTTGGTTGAATTTGATACAATTTGTTTGAAAAACTAACAACAATGTAACTTGCTGGGCAAGAAATTGACAGTGCTTCGCAATATGTACCCGAGAGGCCTTTTAGTATCCCTGAAGTGCTCAAAGACATACTGAATAGAAATATGTGTCAAAGTATAGCTGCTGTAATTTTAGCCCTCCCATTCATAAGTATACTGTATATTACTGTATATGTTTCTGATCTAAATCATCTTAACACTGTCAAAGTGTTGCATGCACTCATAGTTAAATTAAGTTATATAGGTGCAATCCCCCGAAAGAGCCGTGTGCCCTGTCGTAAGTGTCCTTGAGCAATGCATATATGTACTCTCTAGTGGCCATATTCTAAATCATTCTGAATACGATTTTTTTTCGGACTTATTCACTCGTGCACCCGTTTTTCGGTCATACAGTATGTCATTGTGTTACTTTAGTGCTACTAAAGAACCTGCCCAGAAGCTTGAGAAGTTATCGCTGCTCCATAGTGTTAATATTAAGAAATGAAGGCATGCTGTTGTGTCATAGAGAGACTACACAGCAGAGAAAAGCTCAAGTTTGTCAAAGCAGACTCTGAAACGTATTAAGTATGCGTGTGCGTGTGTGTGTGCATGTGTGTGCGCGCATGTGTGTGCGCGTGCACGCACGTGCCTGTCCATGTGTTTGTTTGTCTTCGCGAGTATGTGTGTGCATGTGTAGTTACGGGTTGTGCCACCGTAACACACTTCTTTTTAAGCCTAGTTTGTCAAGGAGAAGGAAAAAAACAAAGTGCCAAATCTTTAGTCTTAATAGTCTTCTTTCATCCTGTCTTCTGAGATCTCTGAACCAAAATCACTGCACTGCCAGCGAGAATGTAAGACGTGGACGGCTTGGTGGAAAGTGCGTCGTGGCTATATGTGCAGGGACCGGTTATGAGATTGCCAAATAACAACCTCCCAGTTCCCCCCCAAACGTTTATGCTGTTCTCTCCAGCTAACCCCAAATAGTGGAAGGGTTGAAATGTTTACACAGCCTATGTTTAGTGAAAGTCTCAAAAGGGAACGTTTTCTGTTTTGTTTGTCTGTTTTGGTCAAGTTGCGTTGAAGCAAGATTTGATCCGCTCATTGCTGAACGGAAACAGAACAGTTGGTAACCACACCGTAAAATACTCAGAATTCATTTAACTCTTGAGCGTCCATTTGTACTCTGAGTTACAAATGGATAAATGAACACAGATCATACTGACCACTTTGCAATGGCTACAACATTATGTAGAAACCTTACTTTAAAACAGATGGCTTATTTACAATAATTATTATGATAATAACAATTACTTATACCAACAAACCTAGTGCGGAAGTCATCATTATATTTCTTCTGACTGTATTCACTCCCAGTTTTGGCCCCATACATATTAAGTGCCTGGAACCGTTTTAAAAGGAAAAACAAAGGAGATTATCCTGTTAAATTTTGACCTTGTTTTGAATGTATAATTACAAAATAATAATTATAATAGTGATGATAACAAACTGTTCTGTCTAAAATGATAAAAATAGGTCACATCGTGTGAGTTTCTGTGAACCAGACAAAAGGCACTTGTTTAATAACAGCAGGGTGGAGCCAATGAAACTGATAATGTTCCTCTATTTATTCTTCCATGCTGAGTTAAAGCTTTCCCTATGGCGAGAGTGTTACAGCTATATGCTTTCCTCATGATTCATGAAGAGCCAGATTATGAGAGAAGATGTATACTCCTTTTACTTTATGTTTTTGGCAGGGGGTATATCTTAATTGTTATTTTGATTTCCATTTGTTTCTTTTGTTTTTCCTTTTCCCCCCTTGTTGGTATTTATGTGTAAAGCGTGATTTATGCTTAGGCGTATGGAGTTGACTGACAAAAATAGCTGATCTATTGTGTATTGGCTATTTTCGTTGTGTTGATCTGTCATAGGACAGAGCATAAATTAAGCATACTGTAAGAACTACAGATGACCCCTTTACTCTGTTAAGTCCCCTTCTTTGGTTGGAGTGAACTGAAGGATTGATGTCCAAAAAGACACTGTATACCGATGGGCATCGGTAGGCAACCATAAAACCATTTCTTCTTTCTTTTTTTTTTTTTCTTTTTTACAAATAAAAAATGTTTCCAACCCCATAGATATAACCATTTCACACTGTAAGTTCGGTATAGGCCTAGAAATTACTCATTTCTAAATGTAACTCATAACTTTGCTTGCACTTTCATGGCAAACACTCATAATTGTCATTTTCATTTCTCTCAAATGATGGATGCCTGATTTTTGGATTAAAACTCGTTCAGTTGCTCCTCTTGCCTTAACCCAGGCAGGGCGTGGGTTCTATTGTACGTTGGGTGTATATTGTACAGTACAGATCATCACCTATTCTGTTGTCTCCACTCTGACTGACTTATTTATTTTGTATTAATGTATTTAATGGAAAAAAGAAAGAACATATCGGGAAGTTGAGTCTCTGTTTAACAAAAGGGGGGTCTGCCCCTAACAGTGAGATACATATTATCTATGCCTCCAATGAAAATTTCAAAGATAAAGCTCTATCTTGTTCCCAGGTTGGAATTGTTGGTTTTTCATTAAATGGTCATCCTTCATGCAGTTTTTACTTTAATTATTATGATCATGCAGCTCTAACCTACTGCGGTGAGACGTTACAAATTAATTTATAGTTTGAAAATTCTTGCTTTTATGTTGCTGATACAAATAGATGCTTTTGAAGCCGCGTGGGCTGTTTTGTACAAATCTTAGCAATATATTTGAATGACCCTTTTGTTGTTTTTATTTGGCATTCCACATCTTTTACCACCAGTTCAGTATCACAGGAACCACTTTCTGTCTATCTATACCCCCAACATCATTTCTACAGCTCACGTAATTTATTATTTTTCTCCTTTGTTTGTTTTGTCCGTTTGTGTTTTTTTTTTCTTTGTCTTTTAACATAGCAAGGTGGAACTAACCATTTGGTATAGTGTTTTATTTGTTTTTTTGTAACTCAAAGCTTGTTTGTTTGTTGCAATGTACCTGTTCATGATCTCATTCAGTCTCTCTGGAACATTCCACCACAACAGAACCCATTTGGGCAAACATCCCACACAGGGACAAGAATCTCTCTCTCTCTCTCTCTCTCTCTCTCTCTCTCTCTCTCTCTCTCTCATCCTCTCTGTGCCTGACAAACTATGCTGTCAAAGAGGTTTTCAAATAAACATGTTATAAAAGTGATCTCCTGTCGAGGCTGTCAGTCATTCCCGTAACTTGGAGAGGGGAAAATGTGCATTAATCTCCTGTTGCGTTAAAAAAAACTTAAACGAAAGCCAGGGCAGGAAAAATTGGGACTCCTGTCATACAAATTGGGTGTTTTTAATTTTAATGACCGACCAAAATACCACAGTGTGTACACATCATGCATATCACAGGCTATTGCCCCTCTTAAATCACAGCAGGGAAACACAAGCAGCATACATCTCAGCTGCCACTGCCTATGTTAATTACAGTAAACTAATTCTCTCTCTCTCTCTCTCTCTCTCTCTCTCTCTCTCTCTCTCTCTCTCTGAAGTTGTTGTTCAGTTGTGCTCAATATGCATGGATGGAGTTGCAAAAGAACTGTAGTGGTAGTAGCTGTCGCTAGTCAGCGAGCAGCTGGTTGCGGGCATGTTGTTGTGTTACGTGGAGTTTAGTGACTTGGTGAAATGTGTCACCCATGCGATCACAAAGATATTTATTTATACAACAATAGGTTATTTTGTGGGCGTCGCTTAAAGTCGTTCCTGGCCCCAGTGATTGCATGGTTTGAATTGGAGGAAAGTCCGTGCTCCCGCAGTTTAACTAATCTTAGCCTGGTCTAGCCCTCAATGATTTTGGCCTTGGGGGGCGGGTTGTCGTGGGATCCACACGGCGGAAGTGCTGCGCTCTGATTTGATCTCACTAACGTGTCGTCATCTCCGGCCCCTCCCCCTCCCGTCCACTGCTGTTCTACGTCACATCATTTAGAGCGACGCCCACCCCGGAAGGTTCACTCCGCCCTCAAGGCCACTTTCCAACGTGCGTTAGTCCAGGCTTTCCGTTTTCACGCAAGGCGAACGAAAATGAAAGCCTGGGTGTCGAGGCTAAACTAATCTTAACTAACAGAAGTACGCGGTTCTTACGGGTGCTTCAATACGCCATTGAGCTATTTGCAGTGATATGTATAGCGATAGGCGGGGCTTAATGCCTCCGGTTCTGCTTCTATGTGTGATGCTTGGCGCTTAACTTGAGTTTACACTTGTGATAACTGATGATGTTGTAGTGAGTGACAGAATGAATCTATATGTAGTGACAGAATGTATCTATACGTAGTGACAGAATGTATCTATACGTAGTGACAGAATGTACTGTATCTATATGTAGTGACAGAATGTACTGTATCTATATGTAGACTAGTGACAGAATGTAACTATATGTAGTGACGGAATGTATCTATATGTAGTGACAGAATGTATCTATATGTAGTGACAGAATGTATCTATATGTAGTGACAGAATGTATCTATATGTAGTGACAGAATGTATCTATATGTAGTGACGGAATGTATCTATATGTAGTGACAGAATGTATCTATATGTAGTGACAGAATGTATCTATATGTAGTGACAGAATGTATCTATATGTAGTGACAGAATGTATCTATATGTAGTGACGGAATGTATCTATATGTAGTGACAGAATGTATCTATATGTAGTGACAGGATGCGTCTATACTGTATGTGGTGGCATAATGTATCTATATGTAGTAACACTGTAACAGAATGTATCTACATTATGTATCTATACGTAGTGACAGAATATAGCCTACCTACAAAGTTATGTAAAGCAACATGGCATGTATCGGAAATTCGGAATGCGTACTGTTCTGTGTCAGGGTTACAGAATATTTCCCATGCAGAGTATGCCTGTGTGTAATAGTTATAATAATGTGTTGACATTTCGCATTGCAATAGTCTCAGTGAGTCTAAGGATGGGATATGGTTTCGGCTACATTGAGAAAGAAATATTGATATTGCTACAAAGACAAAATAGAGAGAGAGAAAGAGAGAGAGAGAGAGAGGGAGAGAGAGAGAGAGAGAGAGAGAGAGAGAGAGAGAGAAGGGGCGAAGGGAGGGAGGGAAAGAGATAGAAATAGAGAGAGAGAAACAGAAAGGCTGTTAGAGAGAGAGAGGGAGGGAGCTGGAGGGTGATGGGGGTCTGTATTCAGGCCGTTGGCCCCGGGCCTCGTCTCGAGTGCGTCCTGAAGGGAACATCCTGCCGCTGTGGAACTTCCTCGCTGGGCTGAAGTGGTCCATTCACAGAGCCCTTGTAAGGGGGGGCTTGTTTTTGCTGCTAAATGGATGTTTCTGTTTCAGAGGTGTTTGCCCTGGTGGAGGCTTTCCACTCCTCCAAAAACGCCTTCCCTACTGCTCCCCTCTTCCTCTTTTACCCCATCCCTCTCTCCTCTCCTCTTTCTCTCTCCTCCCTTAACCCCAAGGCTCTCGTTCTTGAACCCCCCCCCACACACACACACACACACACACACACACACACACACGAGCACTCTATCCTTACTATGCTTTTTGACCTTTAAATCAACCCTTATGCGTGTGTGCTTGCGTGTGTGCAGGCGTGAGTGGGTGACCAACCACAACCCGACCATAACCCCCCACCCAAACCTTTCTACCAGCCACTTTACTATACAAAGGATTGGCTGTATCTACTTCTACAGAGCATAGTTTCAAAAGGCTATTTGCTTGTGTTGGTTCAGATATCATTTTAGCCATTTAAACCTTGTTTGCCCAGGATCCTCCTGGGATCTTTATTACTGTGGGTTAGGGTTCCTCTTCACTGAAAATAGCCAATCTACTACCTGGATCAACTATTTCCAGATTAAGTATGCCAGTGTTCCAAGAAAATAATTTACATTATTCTGGAACTATGGTGGCTGCTTCTTGGTTGCTGCCCGTAACACTGCAGGTTGAACTAGGATTCAAAGTTCAACACTCGTAAATGGTCCATATAAGAGCATCAGCCGAAAGCCTAAAGTGCAAAACGTAAGTAAATGCCAAGCAGTTGGCGACTCCCCTCTTTCAGGCTGGTAGCTCTTAATCGGCCACTTGAACATGTTCGTTTTAATCATTACAGCCATGCTTTTAAAGCACTGTTAGCAATATTGTGTAACATGTGGTTCCGTCTTGCTCGGTGGGTGAAGCATAACATGAACACTGCTGGAGTAAGAGGTTCTATTTACTGCATGGCTTTAATAATAAGTACAACACTGCACTGAAGGTTAGGAGTTCAGTTCTCAGGGGGACCACCCGTGCTAGAAACATACACATACACTCCTACCACCGCTATGACAATTTGAATAAAAGCATCCGCAAAATGGCATATATTAAACAAGGTTTCTGTTTGTGAATTCCAAATAGGAGGGAAGACCAGGAGAAAATGGTAAGCACAGCAGAGAGAGAGACAGACAGAGATTTTCTGGAAGATTCTCATGAATCTAGACAGACCAAACTGAAACTCAACCCAGAGCGCCCGACGAACTCAGCCATTTTTATCGCCGTCTGGATTCATGCTCTGCCAAGGAGCACTTTAATTGTTTCTCATTCACTCAAAAGCCACAAAGGCTTCATGGGTTCCAGTATATACAAACTGTCTGCCGCTTTTTTTCTCGAGAGCTGAAAATAATTACTAGTTTCAAAATGGGGCAGCCTTGTCGCAATCCAATATTTGCACGGGTTTCAGAACGGAGGACTTATTTTGGTGTTTGGGTTGGTTCGGGGAAGTGTGTGTGTGTGTGTGTTGTGTGTGTGTGTGTGTGTGTGTGTTGTGTGTGTGTGTGTGTGTGTGTGTGTGTGTGTGTGTGTGTGTGTGTGTGTGTGGTGGGGGGGTCATGGTCAGGAGGCATGGCAGACAGGCACAAGTTTAAATAGATGTCGATTGTTATTTGGAATCTTTCTCTGCTCTGTTAGTTATTTCAGCTACAGGCAGAGAGATACTGTGTGTGTGTGTGTGTGTGTGTGTGTGTGTGTGTGTGTGTGTGTGTGTGTGTGTGTGTGTGTGTGTGTGTGTGTGTGTGTGCGTGCGTGCGCGTGCGTGTGCGTGTGCGTGCGTGTGCATGCGCTTGTTTAATTGTGTCTGACTGTGTGTCTGACTGTGTGTTAGAGTGTAAATGCGTGTGCGTGGCGTGTGCATGAGAGACAGAACGAAAGAGAGAATCTATATGTTGAGTGTAAGCATGAGCATCGTGAGAGCATCTCTGCGTGCAAGCTTGAAAATATGAATGCACACTTACACTTACATGCCTTGGGACGTACAGTACATACATGCACAGTAACACACATACACACACACACACACACACACACACACACACACACACACACACACACACACACACACACACACACACACACACACACACACACACACACACACACACACACACACACACACACACACACAGGATAAGTTCCTGAAATTGGACCTTGGAATGTTGTCACTGTAAGTGTGCCAAATCAGCGATTAACTGCGCTCTCCCAGAGACAGGCGTGTAGTGGAGTGAAGTTTGAGAACAGGTGTGTGTAAAACAATCTCATGTCCAGAGCTCTACTGGGAGCATGAGTCCCACTGCGCTGCAGCAATGCTGGACCACAGGGTGACCAGACCCAAACTGTTTATTTGAGGGACAGAACTATTGTATGTGGGGGGACAAGCGGGAAAGCACGTTGCTAACGCGGCTAGCAAGTTATTAAGATCTTGGTGTCATATTAAAAAAAAATGAGGATTTCAGTTCAAATATAGCAAAAAATAACCGGTGGACTCCGGTGGCGTTCAAGACTAGGCTAGACCACGGCCCATATGGGGATGATCTTTATTGTACATCATTCTCAGGACATCTTTAACAATTTAAATAATAAATGCTTACTGTTGTCCAGATCTGACTAGTTATTCTCTCTGATTCCTCCAGGGACATCTGTCTTTAGTGGTCAGGATTTGTGTTGCTTGAAATCAGGTATTCTGGGCCAGAATGGACTAGTCTTGGATTGCCTTGATCTGGAATCATGACGTCACTAATGTATCACAGTCCTCATCGTGTTTACTTGGTATAGTATGTTTTTTTTTCGAGACTTTTTGAAAATGATGAAAACGGGTCAATGGTCTTGGAGGACATACTATAATCCATGGTTTTTAGTATTTTTGAAGACCATGGCCTGTGATTTTTTCTTGATTTGGTCTCTTTTCAAATTCATGTAAATTAATGTGATTAATGTTGAACCTGTAAATGACAACAAAACAAAACCTAAGGCACTGGTTGTAGTACTTCTGGTTTACCGGAACAGGGTTCAACTCCCTGCGGTGCCCTGCTCAATATGTTGTATTTACATGGTTTATTTTTGTATCATGCTCATTATGTTGATGAAAAGAAATGACAGAATTGAGGAAAAGGTTAAGGCTATAGTCCATGTTTTTAGTTGTTTTTTGAGGATTTTCGGAAAGTGACGAAATTGACAAATAACATAAGGCTATGTCGTCCATGGTCTCGGCAAACTATAGTATTACATTTTCGACATTTACAAGGATATCAAAATACAAAATTGATGAAAAGGATAAGGCATTGTCCATGATTTTTGAGGATTTTTTTTCAATAAATAGGGTGAAATCAAGGAAAAAACAATGTTCATGGTCTCGGAGGACATATTATAGTATGTCACTTTTAGTCATTTTCGTTGTTTTTGAATAATGTCTAAAATTGAAGAAACACAACAGACTATAGTACATGCTATAGTATGCCGTTTTTCATAATTTTTGAGGATTTTCGACGAAAAAAAAGAAAAACGACTTACTACGGTATGTCGTTTTTTTCTCATTTTTTTCCTGTTGTTTTTCTTTGAAGAAACTAAATACTAGATAAAAAAACAAGACAAACAATCAGTCAAATGTCCTGTTTTTTGTTCCATAAATGTTGTTACTCAAAGGCCAATGAACACTGACACACAGCAGGTACTGAGTAGCTCAGTGAGATGGTTGCAGGTGAATCTGGAGTCTGGTGAGGTGATCTGGAGGTTGTGAGTTCCAATCCGACTCAAGTACATACTTTTAGGAACGATATAAACTGAATTGACCCCCAAAATTGGAAGCTCTATACTTCTAAAACGATAAAACATTTAAAAGATTTCTTTTCAGACAAAAATATCCACCATAAGATGAACCTAAATAACCTTGAATGGGGTTTCTAGGTGTAAGTATGTAGGACTAACAGCATAATAAAGTTTGTCATTGAGAATGATTTGCCATTTAAGTTAAATAGCTCAAAAAAAAAACCTCAAGGCTATAGCCTTACGTTTTTTTCATCGTTTTGAGGATTTTTCAAGATGCCGTTTTTCATTGTTTTGAGGATTTTTGAGGGTCTTCGAAAAATGTCGAATTTTGAAAAAAAAAAACAAAAAAAAAACGCAAGGCTATAGCCTTACGTTTTTTTCATCGTTTTGAGGATTTTTCAAGATTTTGAAAAAATGACAAACGGGTAAAATGCAAGCCTATATCCTTACGGTCTTGCACAGCATGCCGTTTTTCATCGTTTTGAGGATTTTTGAGGGTTTTCGAAAAATGTCGAAATTTTGAAAAAACGCAAGGCTATAGCCTTACGTTTTTTCATCGTTTTGAGGATTTTTCAAGATTTTGAAAAAATGACGAAAACGGGTAAAAATGCAAGCCTATATCCTTACGGTCTTGCACAGCATGCCGTTTTTCATTGTTTTGAGGATTTTTGAGGGTTTTCGGAAAATGTCGAAATTTTGAAAAAACGCAAGGCTATAGCCTTACGTTTTTTCATCGTTTTGAGGATTTTTCAAGATTTTGAAAAAATGACGAAAACGGGCAAAAATGCAAGCCTTTATCCTTACGGTCTTGCACAGCATGCCATTTTTCACTGTTTTGAGGGTTTTTGAGGGTTTTCGGAAAATGTCGAAATTTTGAAAAAACGCAAGGCTATAGCCTTACGTTTTTTCATCGTTTTGAGGATTTTTCAAGATTTTGAAAAAATGACGAAAACGGGCAAAATGCAAGCCTTTATCCTTACGGTCTTGCACAGCATGCCATTTTTCATCGTTTTGAGGATTTTTGAGGGTTTTCAAAAAATGACGAAAACGGGCAAAAATGCAAGCCTATATCCTTACGGTCTTGCACAGCATGTCGTTTTCATCATTTTGAGGATTTTTGAAGGTTTTCGAAAAATATCAAAATTTTGAAAATACGCAAGGTTATAGCCTTACGTTTTTTCATTGTTTTGAGGATTTTTC
The DNA here is from genome assembly GCA_039105355.1 of Benthosema pterotum. NCBI lineage: Eukaryota > Metazoa > Chordata > Actinopteri > Myctophiformes > Myctophidae > Benthosema > Benthosema pterotum. Next base: position 25,858,378 of record CM076980.1, read on the forward strand.
AAGATTTTGAAAAAATGACGAAAACGGGCAAAAATACAAGCCTTACGGTCCTTCACAGCATGCCGTTTTTCATCATTTTGAGGATTTTTGAGGGTTTTCGAAAAATGTCGAAATTTTGAAAAACGCAAGGCTATAGCCTTACGTTTTTTCATAGTTTTGAGGATTTTCAAGATTTTGAAAAAATGACGAAAACGGGCAAAAATGCAAGCCTATATCCTTACGGTCTTGCACAGCATGCCGTTTTTCATCGTTTTGAGGATTTTTGAAGGTTTTCGAAAAATGTCAAATTTTTGAAAAAATAAAAGGCTATAGCCTTACATTTTTTTGTCGTTTTGAGGATTTACCTTTTTTCATAATTTGAAGATTTTTCGAAAAATGACGAAATCTGGCAAAAGCGCAAGGGTATAGCATTACAGTCTTGCTCAGCATGCCGTTTTTCACCGTTTTGAGCATTTTTGAGCATTTTCGAAAAAATGTCGAAATTTCGAGAAAAAAAACGCAAGGCTATAGCCTTACGTTTTTTCATCATTTTGAAGATTTTCGAAAAATGACGAAATCTGGCAAAAGCGCAAGGGTATAGCATTGCAGTCTTGCTCAGCATGCCGTTTTTCACCGTTTTGAGCATTTTTGAGCATTTTCGAAAAAATGTCGAAATTTCGAGAAAAAAAACGCAAGGCTATAGCCTTACGTTTTTTCATCATTTTGAAGATTTTCGAAAAAAGACGAAATCTGGCAAAAGCGCAAGGGTATAGCATTACAGTCTTGCTCAGCATGCCGTTTTTCACCGTTTTGAGCATTTTTGAGCATTTTCGGAAAAATGACGAAATTTCGAGAAAAAAAACGCAAGGCTATTGCCTTACGTTTTTCACCGTTTTGAGCATTTTTGAGCATTTTCGAAAAAATGTCGAAATTTCGAGAAGAAAAACGCAAGGCTATAGCCTTACGTTTTTTCATCATTTTGAAGATTTTCGAAAAATGACGAAATCTGGCAAAAGCGCAAGGGTATAGCATTACAGTCTTGCTCAGCATGCCGTTTTTCACCGTTTTGAGCATTTTTGAGCATTTTCGAAAAAATGTCGAAATTTCGAGAAAAAAAACGCAAGGCTATAGCCTTACGTTTTTTCCTCATTTTGAAGATTTTCATTGCAGTCTTGCTCAGCATGCCGTTTTTCACCGTTTTGAGCATTTTTGAGCATTTTCGAAAAAATGTCGAAATTTCGAGAAAAAAAACGCAAGGCTATAGGCTTACGTTTTTTCATCATTTTGAAGATTTTCGAAAAAAGACGAAATCTGGCAAAAGCGCAAGGGTATAGCATTACAGTCTTGCTCAGCATGCCGTTTTTCACCGTTTTGAGCATTTTTGAGCATTTTCGGAAAAATGACGAAATTTCGAGAAAAAAAAACGCAAGGCTATTGCCTTACGTTTTTCACCGTTTTGAGCATTTTTTAACATTTTCGAAAAAATGTCGAAATTTCGAGAAAAAAAACGCAAGGCTATAGCCTTACGTTTTTTCATCATTTTGAAGATTTTCGAAAAATGACGAAATCTGGCAAAAGCGCAAGGGTATAGCATTACAGTCTTGCTCAGCATGCCGTTTTTCACCGTTTTGAGCATTTTTTAGCATTTTCGAAAAAAATGTCGAAATTTCGAGAAAAAAAACGCAAGGCTATAGCCTTACGTTTTTTCCTCATTTTGAAGATTTTCAAAAAATGACGAAATCTGACAAAAGTGCAAGGGTATAGCATTAAAGTCTTGCTCAGCATGCCGTTTTTCACCGTTTTGAGCATTTTTGAGCATTTTTGAGCATTTTCGAAAAAATGTCCAAATTTCGAGAAAAAAAAAAACGCAAGGCTATAGCCTTACGTTTTTTCATCATTTTGAAGATTTTCGAAAAATGACGAAATCTGGCAAAAGCGCAAGGGTATAGCATTACAGTCTTGCTCAGCATGCCGTTTTTCACCGTTTTGAGCATTTTTTTGCATTTTCGAAAAAATGTCGAAATTTCGAGAAAAAAAACGCAAGGCTATAGCCTTACGTTTTTTCATCATTTTGAATATTTTCGAAAAATGACCAAATCTGGCAAAAGCGCAAGGGTATAGTATTACAGTCTTGCTCAGCATAACGTTTTTCACCGTTTTGAGCATTTTTGAAAAAATGTCGAAATTTCGAGAAAAAAACGCAAGGCTATAGCCTTACCTTTTTTCATCGTTTTGAGGATTTTTTCAATATTTTGAAAAAATGACGAAAACGGGCAAAAATGCAAGCCTATATCCTTACGGTCTTGCACAGCATGCCGTTTTTCATCATTTTGAGGATTTTTGAGGGTTTTCGAAAAATGTCGAAATTTTGAAAAAAAAAAACAAGGCTATAGCCTTACGTTTTTTCATCGTTTTGAGGATTTTTCAAGATTTTGAAAAAATGACGAAAACGGGCAAAAATGCAAGCCTATATCCTTACGGTCTTGCACAGCATGCCGTTTTTCATCGTTTTGAGGATTTTTGAGGGTTTTCGAAAAATGTCGAAATTTTGAAAAAACGCAAGGCTATAGCCTTACGTTTTTTCATCGTTTTGAGGATTTTTCAAGATTTTGAAAAAATGACGAAGACGGGCAAAACGCAAGCCTATAGCCTTACGGTCTTGCACAGCATGCCGTTTTTCATCGTTTTGAGGATTTTTGAGGGTTTTCGAAAAATGTCGAATTTTTGAAAAAACGCAAGGCTATAGCCTTACATTTTTTTCATCGTTTTGAGGATTTTTCAAGATTTTGAAAAAATGACGAAGACGGGCAAAACGCAAGCCTATAGCCTTACGGTCTTGCACAGCATGCCGTTTTTCATCGTTTTGAGGATTTTTGAGGGTTTTCGAAAAATGTCGAAATTTTGAAAAAACGCAAGGCTATAGCCTTACGTTTTTCATCGTTTTGAGGATTTTTCAAGATTTTGAAAAGTGACGAAAACGGGCAAAAATGCAAGCCTATATCCTTACGGTCTTGCACAGCATGTCGTTTTTCATCATTTTGAGGATTTTTGAAGGTTTTCGAAAAATGTCGAAATTTTGAAAAAAACGCAAGGCTATAGCCTTACGTTTTTTCATCGTTTTGAGGATTTTTCAAGATTTTGAAAAAATGACAAAAACGGGTAAAAATGCAAGCCTATATCCTTACGGTCTTGCACAGCATGCCGTTTTTCATCATTTTGAGGATTTTTGAGGGTTTTCGAAAAATGTCGAAATTTTGAAAAAACGCAAGGCTATAGCCTTACGTTTCTTCATCGTTTTGAGGATTTTTCAAGATTTTGAAAAAATGACGAAAATGGGCAAAAATGCAAGCCTATTCCTTACGGTCAAAAAGCGCAAGGGTATAGCATTACAGTCTGCTCAGCATGCCGTTTTTCACCGTTTTGAGCGTTTTTTGAGCATTTCGGAAAAATGACGAAATTTCGAGAAAAAAAACGCAAGGCTATTGCCTTACGTTTTTCACCGTTTTGAGCATTTTTGAGCATTTTCGAAAAAAAATGTCGAAATTTCGAGAAAAAAAAACGCAAGGCTATAGCCTTACGTTTTTCATCATTTTGAAGATTTTTCGAAAAATGACGAAATTTGGCAAAAGCGCAAGGGTATAGCATTACAGTCTTGCTCAGCATGCCGTTTTTCACCGTTTTTGAGCATTTTTTAGCATTTTCGAAAAAATGTCGAAATTTCGAAATAAAACGCAAGGCTATAGCCTTACGTTTTTTCCTCATTTTGAATATTTTCGAAAATGACCAGATCTGGCAAAAGCGCAAGGGTATAGTATTACAGTCTTGCTCAGCATGCCGTTTTTCACCATTTTGAGCATTTTTGAGCATTTTCGAAAAAATGTCGAAATTTCGAGAAATAAAACGCAAGGCTATAGCCTTACGTTTTTTCATCGTTTTGAGGATTTTTCAATATTTTGAAAAAATGACGAAAACGGGCAAAAATGCAAGCCTATATCCTTACGGTCTTGCACAGCATGCCGTTTTTCATCATTTTGAGGATTTTTGAGGGTTTTCGAAAAACGTCGAAATTTGAAAAAAAACACAAGGCTATAGCATACGTTTTTTCATCGTTTTGAGGATTTTTCAAGATTTTGAAAAAATGACGAAACGGTTAAAAAATGCAAGCCTATATCTTTACGGTCTTGCAAAGCTTGCCGTTTTTCATCGTTTTGAGGACTTTTGAGGGTTTTCGAAAAATGTCAAAATTTTGAAAAAACGCAAGGCTATAGCCTAAAGTTTTTTCATCGTTTTGAGGATTTTTCAAGATTTTGAAAAAGTGACGAAAACGGGCAAAAATGCAAGCCTATATCCTTACGGTCTTGCACAGCATGCCGTTTTTCATCGTTTTGAGGATTTTTGAGGGTTTTCGAAAAATGTCGAAATTTGGAAAAAACGCAGGGCTATAGCTTACGTTTTTTTCATCGTTTTGAGGGTTTTTCAAGATTTTGAAAAAATGACGAAGACGGGCAAAACGCAAACATATAGCCTTACGGTCTTGCACAGCATGCCGTTTTTCATCGTTTTGAGGATTATTGAGGGTTTTCGAAAAAATGTCGAATTTTGAAAAAATGCAAGGCTATAGCCTTACATTTTTTCATTGTTTTGAGGTTTTCAAGATTTTGAAAAAATGACGAAGACGGGCAAAACGCAAGCCTATAGCCTTACGGTCTTGCACAGCATGCCGTTTTTCATCGTTTTGAGGATTTTTGAGGGTTTTCCAAAAAATGTCAAATTTTTGAAAAAAACGCAAGGCTATAGCCTTACGTTTTTTCATCGTTTTGAGGATTTTTCAAGATTTTGAAAAAATGACGAAAACGGGCAAAAATGCAAGCCTATATCCTTACGGTCTTGCACAGCATGCCGTTTTTCATCGTTTTGAGGATTTTTGAAGGTTTTCGAAAAATGTCAAATTTTTGAAAAAATAAAAGGCTATAGCCTTACATTTTTTTGTCGTTTTGAGGATTTTTCAACATTTTGAAAAAATGACGAAAACGGGTAAAAATGCAAGCCTATATCCATACGGTCTTGCTCAGCATGCCGTTTTTCACCATTTTGAGCATTTTTGAGCATTTTCGAAAAAATGTCGAAATTTTGAAAAAACGCAAGGCTATAGCCTTACCTTTTTTCATAATTTTGAAGATTTTTCGAAAAAGACGAAATCTGGCAAAAGCGCAAGGGTATAGCATTAAAGTCTTGCTCAGCATGCCTTTTTTCACCGTTTTGAGCATTTTTGAGCATTTTCGAAAAAATGTCGAAATTTCGAGAAATAAAACGCAAGGCTATAGCCTTACGTTTTTTCATCATTTTGAAGATTTTCGAAAAAATGACGAAATCTGGCAAAAGCGCAAGGGTATAGCATTACAGTCTTGCTCAGCATGCCGTTTTTCACCGTTTTGAGCATTTTTGTGCATTTTCGAAAAATGTCGAAATTTCGAGAAAAAAAACGCAAGGCTATAGCCTTACGTTTTTTCATCATTTTGAAGATTTTCGAAAAATGACGAAATCTGGCAAAAGCGCAAGGGTATAGCATTACAGTCTTGCTCAGCATGCCGTTTTTCACCGTTTTGAGCATTTTTAAGCATTTTCGGAAAAATGTCGAAATTTCGAGAAAAAAAAACGCAAGGCTATTGCCTTACGTTTTTCCGTTTTGAGCATTTTTGAGCATTTTCGAAAAAAATGCCGAAATTCGAGAAGAAAAACGCAAGGCTATAGCCTTACGTTTTTTCATCATTTTGAAGATTTTCGAAAAATGACGAAATCTGCAAAAGCGCAAGGGTATAGCATTACAGTCTTGCTCAGCATGCCGTTTTTCACCGTTTTGAGCATTTTTTAGCATTTTCGAAAAAATGTCGAAATTTCGAGAAAAAAAACGCAAGGCTATAGCCTTACGTTTTTTCATCATTTTGAAGATTTTCGAAAATGACGAAAATCTGCAAAAGCGCAAGGGTATAGCATTGCAGTCTTGCTCAGCATGCCGTTTTTTCACCGTTTTGAGCATTTTTGAGCATTTTCGAAAAAATGTCGAAATTTCGAGAAAAAAAACGCAAGGCTATAGCCTTACGTTTTTTCATCATTTTGAAGATTTTCGAAAAAGACGAAATCTGGCAAAAGCGCAAGGGTATAGCATTACAGTCTTGCTCAGCATGCCGTTTTTCACCGTTTTGAGCATTTTTGAGCATTTTCGGAAAAATGACGAAATTTCGAGAAAAAAAACGCAAGGCTATTGCCTTACGTTTTTCACGTTTTGAGCATTTTTGAGCATTTTCGAAAAAATGCCGAAATTTCGAGAAGAAAAAACGCAAGGCTATAGCCTTACGTTTTTTCATCATTTTGAAGATTTTCGAAAAATGACGAAATCTGGCAAAAGCGCAAGGGTATAGCATTACAGTCTTGCTCAGCATGCCGGTTTTTCACGTTTTGAGCATTTTTTAGCATTTTTCGAAAAAATGTCGAAATTTCGAGAAATAAAACGCAAGGCTATAGCCTTACGTTTTTTCATCATTTTGAAGATTTTCGAAAAATGACCAGATCTGGCAAAGCGCAAGGGTATAGTATTACAGTCTTGCTCAGCATAACGTTTTCAACGTTTGAGCATTTTTGAGCATTTTTGAAAAAAATGTCGAAAATTTAGAGAAAAAAACGCAAGGCTATAGCCTTACCTTTTTTCATCGTTTTGAGGATTTTTCAATATTTTGAAAAAATGACAAACGGGCAAAAATGCAAGCCTATATCCTTACGGTCTTGCACAGCATGCCGTTTTTCATCGTTTTGAGGATTTTTGAAGGTTTTCGAAAAATGTCGAAATTTTGAAAAAACGCAAGGCTATAGCCTTACGTTTTTGTCATCGTTTTGAGGATTCTTGAAGATTTTGAAAAAATGACGAAAACGGGCAAAAATGCAAGCCATATCCTTACGGTCTTGCACAGCATGCCGTTTTTCATCATTTTGAGGATTTTGAGGGTTTTCGAAAAATGTCGAAATTTTGAAAAAAAAAACAAGGCTATAGCCTTACGTTTTTTCATCGTTTTGAGGATTTTTCAAGATTTTGAAAAAAATGACGAAAACGGGTAAAAATGCAAGCCTATATCTTTACGGTCTTGCACAGCATGCCGTTTTTTCATCGTCTTGAGGACTTTTGAGGGTTTCGAAAAATGTCGAAATTTTGAAAAAACGCAAGGCTATAGCCTTCGTTTTTCATCGTTTTGAGGATTTTTCAAGATTTTGAAAAAGTGACGAAAACGGTAAAAATGCAAGCCTATATCCTTACGGTCTTGCACAGCATGTCGTTTTTCATCATTTTGAGGATTTTTGAGGGTTTTCGAAAAATGTCGAAATTTTGAAAAAACGCAAGGCTATAGCCTTACGTTTCTTCATCGTTTTGAGGATTTTTCAAGATTTTGAAAAAAACGACGAAAACGGGCAAAAATGCAAGCCTATATCCTTACGGTCTTGCACAGCATGCCGTTTTTCATCATTTTGAGGATTTTTGAGGGTTTCGAAAAATGTCGAAATTTGAAAAAAAAAACACAAGGCTATAGCCTTACGTTTTTTTTTCATCGTTTTGAGGATTTTTCAATATTTGAAAAAAATGACGAAAACGGGCAAAAATGCAAGCCTATATCCTTACGGTCTTGCACAGCATGCCGTTTTTCATCGTTTTGAGGATTTTTGAGGGTTTTCGAAAAATGTCGAAATTTTGAAAAAAAAAAAAAAAAAACGCAAGGCTATAGCCTAACGTTTTTTCATCGTTTTGAGGATTTTTCAAGATTTTGAAAAAATGACGAAAACGGGTAAAAATGCAAGCCTATATCCTTACGGTCTTGCACTGCATGCCGTTTTTCATGTTTTTGAGGATTTTTGAAGGTTTTTGAAAAATGTCGAAATTTTGAAAAAAACGCAAGGCTATAGCCTTACGTTTTTTTCATCGTTTTAAGGATTTTCAAGATTTTGAAAAATGACGAAAACGTGTAAAATGCAAGCCTATATCCTTACGGTCTTGCACAACATGCTGTTTTTCATCGTTTTGAGGATTTTTGAGGGTTTTCGAAAATTGTCGAACTTTTAAAAAAACGCAAGGCTATAGCCTTACGTTTTTTCATCATTTTGAAGATTTTCGAAAAAATGACGAAATCTGGCAAAAGCGCAAGGGTATAGCATTACAGTCTTGCTCAGCATGCCGTTTTTCACGTTTTGAGCATTTTTTAGCATTTTCGAAAAAATGTCGAAATTTCGAGAAAAAAAACGCAAGGCTATAGCCTTACGTTTTTTCATCATTTTGGAATATTTTCGAAAAATGACCAGATCTGGCAAAAAGCCAAGGGTATAGTATTACAGTTTTGCTCAGCATAACGTTTTTTCACCGCCGTTTTGAGCATTTTTGAGCATTTTTGAAAAATGTCGAAATTTCGAGAAAAAAAAACGCAAGGCCTTACGTTTTTTCATCGTTTTGAGGATTTTTCAAGATTTTGAAAAAATGACGAAAACGGGTAAAAATGCAAGCCTATATCCTTACGGTCTTGCACAGCATGCCGTTTTTCATCGTTTTGAGGACTTTTGAGGGTTTTCGAAAAATGTCAAAATTTTGAAAAAACGCAAGGCTATAGCCTAAAGTTTTTTCATCGTTTTGAGGATTTTTCAAGATTTTGAAAAAGTGACGAAAACGGGCAAAAATGCAAGCATATATCCTTACGGTCTTGCACAGCATGCCGTTTTTCATCGTTTTGAGGATTTTTGAGGGTTTTCGAAAAATGTCGAACTTTTGAAAAAACGCAAGGCTATAGCCTTACGTTTTTTCATCGTTTTGAGGATTTTTCAAGATTTTGAAAAAATGACGAAGACGGGCAAAACGCACGCCTATAGTCTTACGGTCTTGCACAGCATGCCGTTTTTATCGTTTTGAGGATTATTGAGGGTTTTCGAAAAAATGTCGAATTTTTGAAAAAATGCAAGGCTATAGCCTTACATTTTTTCATTGTTTTGAGGATTTTTCAAGATTTTGAAAAAATGACGAAGACGGGCAAAACGCAAGCCTATAGCCTTACGGTCTTGCACAGCATGCCGTTTTTCATCGTTTTGAGGATTTTTGAGGGTTTTCGAAAAATGTCGAAATTTTGAAAAAACGCAAGGCTATAGCCTTACGTTTCTTCATCGTGTCGAGGATTTTTCAATATTTTGAAAAAAATGACGAAAACGGTAAAAATGCAAGCCTATATCCTTCGTTCTTGCAGCATGTCGTTTTTCATCATTTTGAGGATTTTTTGAAGGTTTTCGAAAAATGTCGAAATTTTGAAAAACGCAAGGCTATAGCTTTACGTTTTTGTCATCGTTTTGAGGATTCTTGAAGATTTTGAAAAAATGACGAAAACGGGCAAAAATGCAAGCCTATATCCTTACGGTCTTGCACAGCATGCCGTTTTTTTCATCATTTTGAGGATTTTTGAGTTTTCGAAAAATGTCGAAATTTTGAAAAAAAACACAAGGCTATAGCCTTACGTTTTTTCATCGTTTTGAGGATTTTTCAATATTTTGAAAAAATGACGAAAACGGGCAAAAATGCAAGCCTATGTCCTTACGGTCTTGCACAGCATGCCGTTTTTCATCGTTTTGAGGATTTTTGAGGGTTTTCGAAAAATGTCGAAATTTTGGAAAAAAAAAAAACAAAAAACGCAAGGCTATAGCCTTACGTTTTTTCATGGTTTTGAGGATTTTTTAAAGATTTTGAAAAAATGACGAAACGGGTAAAAAATGCAATCCTATTCCTTACGGTCTTGCACTGCATGCCGTTTTTCATGGTTTTTGAGGATTTTTGAAGGTTTTTGAAAAATGTCGAAATTTTGAAAAAACGCAAGGCTATAGCCTTACGTTTTTTCATCGTTTTAAGGATTTTTCAAGATTTTGAATAAAATGACGAAACGGTGTAAAATGCAAGCCTATATCCTTACGGTCTTGCACAACATGCTGTTTTTCATCGTTTTGAGGATTTTTGAGGGTTTCGAAAAATGTCGAACTTTTAAAAAAACGCAAGGCTATAGCCTTACGTTTTTTTCATCATTTTGAAGATTTTCGAAAAATGACGAAATCTGGCAAAAGCGCAAGGGTATAGCATTACAGTCTTGCTCAGCATGCCGTTTTTCACCGTTTGAGCATTTTTTAGCATTTTCGAAAAAATTCGAAATTTCGAGAAAAAAAAACGCAAGGCTATAGCCTTACGTTTTCATCATTTTGAATATTTTCGAAAAATGACCAGATCTGGCAAAAGCGCAAGGGTATAGTATTACAGTTTTGCTCAGCATAACGTTTTTCACCGTTTGAGCATTTTTGAGCATTTTTGGAAAAATGTCGAAATTTCGAGAAAAAAACGCAAGGCCTTACGTTTTTTCATCGTTTTGAGGATTTTTAAGGGGTTTTCGAAAAATGTCGAATTTTGAAAAAAAAAAACACAAGGCTATAGCCTTACGTTTTTCATCGTTTTAAGGATTTTCATATTTTGAAAAAATGACGAAAACGGGCAAAAATGCAAGCCTATATCCTTACGGTCTTGCACAGCATGCCGTTTTTCATCATTTTGAGGATTTTTGAGGGTTTCGAAAAACGTCGAAATTTTGAAAAAAACACAAGGCTATAGCCTTACGTTTTTCATCGTTTTGAGGATTTTTCAAGATTTTGAAAAAATGACGAAAACGGTTAAAAAATGCAAGCCTATATCTTTACGGTCTTGCACAGCATGCGTTTTTCATCGTTTTTGAGGACTTTTGAGGGTTTTCGAAAAATGTCAAAATTTTGAAAAAATGCAAGGCTATAGCCTTACGTTTTTTCATCGTTTTGAGGATTTTTCAAGATTTGAAAAAGTGACGAAAACGGGCAAAAATGCAAGCCTATATCCTTACGGTCTGGCACACGCTGCCGTTTTTTCATCGTTTTGAGGATTTCTGAGCGTTTTTCGAAAATGTCGAACTTTTGAAAAAACGCAGGGCTATAGCCTTACGTTTTTTCATCGTTTTGAGGGTTTTCAAGATTTTGAAAAAATTACGAAGACGGGCAAAACGCAAACATATAGCCTTACGGTCTTGCACAGCATGCCGTTTTTCATCGTTTTGAGGATTATTGAGGGTTTTTCGAAAAATGTCGAATTTTTGAAAAAATGCAAGGCTATAGCCTTACATTTTTTCATTGTTTTGAGGACTTTTCAAGATTTTGAAAAAATGACGAAAACGGGCAAAACGCAAGCCTATAGCCTTACGGTCTTGCACAGCATGCCGTTTTTCATCGTTTTGAGGATTTTTGAGGGTTTTCAAAAAATGTCAAAATTTTGAAAAAAACGCAAGGCTATAGCCTTACGTTTTTTCATCGTTTTGAGGATTTTTCAAGATTTTGAAAAAATGACAAAAACGGGCAAAAATGCAAGCCTATATCCTTACGGTCTTGCACAGCATGCCGTTTTTCATCATTTTGAGGATTTTTGAAGGTTTTCGAAAAATGTCAAAATTTTGAAAAATAAAAGGCTATAGCCTTACATTTTTTCATCGTTTTGAGGATTTTTCAACATTTGAAAAAATGACGAAAAACGGGTAAAAATGCAAGCCTATATCCATACGGTCTTGCACAGCATGCCGTTTTTCATCGTTTTGAGGATTTTTGAGGGTTTTCAAAAAAAATGTCAAATTTTGAAAAAACGCAAGGCTATAGCCTTACCTTTTTTCATAATTTTGAAGATTTTTCGAAAAATGACGAAATCTGGCAAAAGCGAAGGGTATAGCATTAAAGTCTTGCTCAGCATGCCTTTTTTTCACCGTTTTGAGCATTTTTGAGCATTTTCGAAAAAATGTCGAAAATTTCGAGAAATAAAACGCACGGCTATAGCCTTACTTTTTTCATCATTTTGAAGATTTTCGAAAAATGACGAAATCTGGCAAAAGCGCAAGGGTATAGCATTGCAGTCTTGCTCAGCATGCCGTTTTTTCACCGTTTTGAGCATTTTTGAGAATTTTCGAAAAAATGTCGAAATTTCGAGAAAAAAAACGCAAGGCTATAGGCTTACGTTTTTTCTTCATTTTGAAGATTTTCGAAAAAAGACGAAATCTGGCAAAAGCGCAAGGGTATAGCATTACAGTCTTGCTCAGCATGCGTTTTTCACCGTTTTGAGCATTTTTAAGCATTTTCGAAAAATGACGAAATTTCGAGAAAAAAAACGCAAGGCTATTGCCTTACGTTTTTCACCGTTTGAGCATTTTTGAGCATTTTCGAAAAAATGCCGAAATTTCGAGAAGAAAAACGCAAGGCTATAGCCTTACGTTTTTTTTTCATCATTTTGAAGATTTTCGAAAAATGACGAAATCTGGCAAAAGCGCAAGGGTATAGCATTACAGTCTTGCTCAGCATGCCGTTTTTCACAGTTTTGAGCATTTTTGAGCATTTTCGAAAAAATGTCGAAATTTCGAGAAATAAACGCACGGCTATAGCCTTACGTTTTTTCATCATTTTGAAGATTTTCGAAAAATGACGAAATCTGCAAAAGCGCAAGGGTATAGCATTGCAGTCTTGCTCAGCATGCCGTTTTTCAACCGTTTTGAGCATTTTTTGAGCATTTTCGAAAAAATGTCGAAATTTCGAGAAAAAAAAACGCAAGGCTATAGGCTTACGTTTTTTCATCATTTGAAGATTTTCGAAAAAAGACGAAATCTGGCAAAAGCGCAAGGGTAAAGCATTACAGTCTTGCTCAGCATGCCGTTTTTCACCGTTTTGAGCATTTTTGAGCATTTTCGGAAAAATGACGAAATTTCGAGAAAAAAAAACGCAAGGCTATGCCTTACGTTTTTTCACCGTTTTGAGCATTTTTGAGCATTTTCGAAAAAATGCCGAAATTTCGAGAAGAAAAACGCAAGGCTATAGCCTTACGTTTTTTCATCATTTTGAAGTTTTTCGAAAAAATGACGAAATCTGGCAAAAGCGCAAGGGTATAGCATACAGTCTTGCTCAGCATGCCGTTTTTCACCGTTTTGAGCATTTTTGAGCATTTTCGAAAAAATGTCGAAATTTCGAGAAATAAAACGCAAGGCTATAGCCTTACGTTTTTCATCATTTTGAAGATTTTCGAAAAATGACCAGATCTGGCAAAAGCGCAAGGGTATAGTATTACAGTCTTGCTCAGCATAACGTTTTTCAACGTTTGAGCATTTTTGAGCATTTTTGAAAAAAATGACGAAAATTTCGAGGAAAAAACCAAGGCTATAGCCTTACGTTTTTTCATCGTTTTGAGGATTTTTCAATATTTTGAAAAAATGACGAAAACGGGCAAAAATGCAAGCCTATATCCTTACGGTCTTGCACAGCATGCCGTTTTTCATCGTTTTGAGGATTTTTGAAGGTTTTCGAAAAATGTCGAAATTTTGAAAAAACGCAAGGCTATAGCCTTACGTTTTTTTCATCGTTTTGAGGATTCTTGAAGATTTTGAAAAAATGACGAAAACGGGCAAAAATGCAAGCCTATATCCTTACGGTCTTGCACAGCATGCCGTTTTTCATCATTTTGAGGATTTTTGAGGGTTTTCGAAAAATGTCGAAATTTTGAAAAAAAAAAAAACAAGGCTATAGCCTTACGTTTTTTCATCGTTTTGAGGATTTTTCAAGATTTTGAAAAAATGACGAAAACGGGTAAAAATGCAAGCCTATATCCTTACGGTCTTGCACAGCATGCCGTTTTTCATCGTTTTGAGGACTTTTGAGGGTTTTCGAAAAATGTCGAAATTTTGAAAAAACGCAAGGCTATAGCCTTACGTTTTTCATCGTTTTGAGGATTTTTCAAGATTTTGAAAAAGTGACGAAAACGGGCAAAAATGCAAGCCTATATCCTTACGGTCTTGCACAGCATGTCATTTTTCATCATTTTGAGGATTTTTGAAGGTTTTCGAAAAAATGTCGAAATTTGAAAAAACGCAAGGCTATAGCCTTACGTTTTTCATCGTTTGAGGATTTTTCAAGATTTTTGAAAAAAATGACAAAAACGGGTAAAAATGCCAGCCTATATCCTTACGGTCTTGCACAGCATGCCGTTTTTCATCATTTTGAGGAATTTTGGAGGGGTTTCGAAAAATGTCAAAATTTTGAAAAAACGCAAGGCTATAGCCTTACGTTTCTTCATCGTTTTGAGGATTTTTCAAGATTATTTTGAAAAAACGACGAAAACGGGCAAAAATGCAAGCCTATATCCTTAGGTCTTGCACAGCATGCCGTTTTCATCATTTTGAGGATTTTTGAGGTTTTCGAAAAATGTCGAAATTTTGAAAAAAAAAAAACACAAGGCTATAGCCTTACGTTTTTTCATCGTTTTGAGGATTTTTCAATATTTGAAAAAATGACGAAAACGGGCAAAATGCAAGCCTATATCCTTACGGTCTTGCACAGCATGCCGTTTTTTCATCGTTTTGAGATTTTGAGGGTTTTCGAAAAATGTCGAAATTTTGAAAAAAAAAAAAAAAAAACACAGGCTATAGCCTTACGTTTTTCATTGTTTTGAGGATTTTTAAGATTTTGAAAAAATGACGAAAACGGTAAAAATGCAAGCCTATATCCTTACGGTCTTGCACTGCATGCCGTTTTTCATGTTTTTGAGGATTTTTGAAGGTTTTTGAAAAATGTCGAAATTTTGAAAAAAACGCAAGGCTATAGCCTTACGTTTTTTCATCGTTTTAAGGATTTTTCAAGATTTGAAAAAATGACGAAAACTGTAAAATGCAAGCTATATCCTTACGGTCTTGCACAACATGCTGTTTTTCATCGTTTTGAGGATTTTTGAGGGTTTTCGAAAAATGTCGAACTTTAAAAAAACGCAAGGCTATAGCTTACGTTTTTTCATCATTTTGAAGATTTTCGAAAAATGACGAAATCTGGCAAAAGCGCAAGGTATAGCATTACAGTCTTGCTCAGCATGCCGTTTTTACCGTTTTGAGCATTTTTTAGCATTTTCGAAAAAATGTCGAAATTTCGAGAAAAAAAAACGCAAGGCTATAGCCTTACGTTTTTTCATCATTTTGAATATTTTCGAAAAATGACCAGATCTGGCAAAAGCGCAAGGGTTGTATTACAGTTTTGCTCAGCATAACGTTTTTCACCGTTTTGAGCATTTTTGAGCATTTTGAAAAATGTCGAAATTTCGAGAAAAAAAAGCAAGGCCTTACGTTTTTTCATCGTTTTGAGGATTTTTCAAGATTTTGAAAAAATGACGAAAACGGGTAAAAAATGCAAGCCTTATCTTTACGGTCTTGCACAGCATGCCGTTTTTCATCGTTTTGAGGACTTTTGAGGGTTTTCGAAAAATGTCGAAATTTTGAAAAAACGCAAGGCTATAGCCTTACGTTTTTTCATCGTTTTGAGGATTTTTCAAGATTTGAAAAAGTGACGAAAACGAGCAAAAATGCAAGCCTATATCCTTACGGTCTTGCACAGCATGCCGTTTTTCATCGTTTTGAGGATTTCTGAGCGTTTTCGAAAAATGTCGAACTTTTGAAAAAACGCAAGGCTATAGCCTTACGTTTTTTCATCGTTTGAGGATTTTTCAAGATTTTGAAAAAATGACGAAGACGGGCAAAACGCAAACTATAGCCTTACGGTCTTGCACAGCATGCCGTTTTTCATCGTTTTGAGGATTTTTGAGGGTTTTCGAAAAATGTCGAAATTTTGAAAAAACGCAAGGCTATAGCCTTACATTTTTTCATTGTTTTGAGGATTTTTCAAGATTTTGAAAAAATGACGAAAACGGGCAAAACGCAAGCTATAGCCTTACGGTCTTGCACAGCATGCCGTTTTTCATCGTTTTGAGGATTTTTGAGGGTTTTTCGAAAAATGTCGAAATTTTGAAAAACGCAAGGCTATAGCCTTACGTTTCTTCATCGTGTCGAGGATTTTTCAATATTGAAAAAATGACGAAAACGGGTAAAAATGCAAGCCTATATCCTTACGGTCTTGCACAGCATGTCGTTTTTCATCATTTTGAGGATTTTTGAAGGTTTTCGAAAAATGTCGAAATTTTGAAAAAACGCAAGGCTATAGCCTTACGTTTTTGTCATCGTTTTGAGGATTCTTGAAGATTTTGAAAAAATGACGAAAACGGGCAAAAATGCAAGCCTATATCCTTACGGTCTTGCACAGCATGCGTTTTTCATCATTTTGAGGATTTTTGAGGGTTTTCGAAAAATGTCGAAATTTTGAAAAAAAACACAAGGCTATAGCCTTACGTTTTTTCATCGTTTTGAGGATTTTTCAATATTTTGAAAAAATGACGAAAACGGGCAAAAATGCAAGCCTATGTCCTTACGGTCTTGCACAGCATGCCGTTTTTCATCGTTTTGAGGATTTTTGAGGGTTTTCGAAAAATGTCGAAATTTGAAAAAAAAAAAAAAAAAAAAAACGCAAGGCTATAGCCTTACGTTTTTTCTTTGTTTGAGGATTTTTAAGATTTGAAAAAATGACGAAAACGGGTAAAAATGCAATCCTATATCCTTAACGGTCTTGCACTGCATGCCGTTTTTCATGGTTTTGAGGATTTTTGAAGGTTTTTGAAAAATGTCGAAATTTTGGAAAAAAACGCAAGGCTATAGCCTTACGTTTTTTCATCGTTTTGAGGATTTTTCAAGATTTTGAAAAAATGACGAAAACGTGTAAAATGCAAGCCTATATCCTTACGGTCTTGCACAACATGCCGTTTTTCATCGTTTTGAGGATTTTTGAGGGTTTTCGAAAAATGTCGAACTTTTAAAAAAACGCAAGGCTATAGCCTTACGTTTTTTCATCATTTGAAGATTTTCGAAAAATGACGAAATCTGGCAAAAGCGCAAGGGTATGCATTACAGTTCTGCTCAGCATGCCGTTTTTCACCGTTTTGAGCATTTTTTAGCATTTTCGAAAAATGTCGAAATTTCGAGAAAAAAACGCAAGGCTATAGCTTACGTTTTTTCATCATTTTGAATATTTTCGAAAAATGACCAGATCTGGCAAAAGCGCAAGGGTATAGTATTACAGTTTTGCTCAGCAAACGTTTTTCACCGTTTTGAGCATTTTTGAGCATTTTTGAAAAAATGTCGAAATTTCGAAGAAAAAAACGCAAGCCTTACGTTTTTTCATCGTTTTGAGGACTTTTGAGGGTTTTCGAAAAATGTCAAAATTTTGAAAAAACGCAAGGCTATAGCCTTACGTTTTTTCATCGTTTTGAGGATTTTTCAAGATTTTGAAAAAGTGACGAAAACGGGCAAAAATGCAAGCCTATATCCTTACGGTCTTGCACAGCATGCCGTTTTTCATCGTTTTGAGGATTTCTGAGCGTTTCGAAAAATGTCGAACTTTTGAAAAAACGCAAGGCTATAGCCTTACGTTTTTTCATCGTTTGAGGATTTTTTCAAGATTTTGAAAAAATGACGAAGACGGGCAAACGAAACCTATAGCCTTACGGTCTTGCACAGCATGCCGTTTTTCATCGTTTTGAGGATTTTTGAGGGTTTTCGAAAAATGTCGAAATTTTGAAAAAACGCAAGGCTATAGCCTTACGTTTCTTCATCGTTTTGAGGATTTTTCAAGATTTTGAAAAAATGACGAAAACGGGCAAAAATGCAAGCCTATATCCTTACGGTCTTGCACAGCATGTCGTTTTTCATCATTTTGAGGATTTTTGAAGGTTTTCGAAAAATGTCGAAATTTTGAAAAAACGCAAGGCTATAGCCTTACGTTTTTGTCATCGTTTTGAGGATTCTTGAAGATTTTGAAAAAATGACGAAAACGGCAAAAATGCAAGCCTATATCCTACGGTTGCACAGCATGCCGTTTTTCATCATTTGAGGGTTTTTAAGGGGTTTTCGAAAAATGTCGAAATTTTGAAAAAAAAAAACACAAGGCTATAGCCTTACGTTTTTTCATCGTTTTGAGGATTTTTCAATATTTTGAAAAATGACGAAAACGGCAAAAAATGCAAGCCTATATCCTTACGGTCTTGCACAGCATGCCGTTTTTCATCATTTGAGGATTTTTAAGGGGTTTTCGAAAAATGTCGAATTTTGAAAAAAAAACCACAAGGCTATAGCCTTACGTTTTTTCATCGTTTTGAGGATTTTTCAATATTTGAAAAAATGACGAAAACCGGGCAAAAATTGCAAGCCTATATCCTTACGGTCTTGCACAGCATGCCGTTTTTCATCATTTGGAGATTTTTACGGGGTTTTCGAAAAATGTCGAAATTTGAAAAAAAAAACACAAGGCTATAGCCTTACGTTTTTTCATTGTTTTGAGGATTTTTTAAGATTTTGAAAAAATGATGAAAACGGGTAAAAATGCAAGCCTATATCCTTCGGTCTTGCACTGCATGCCGTTTTTCATGGTTTTGAGGATTTTTGAAGGTTTTGAAAAATGTCGAAATTTTGAAAAAAACGCAAGGCTATAGCCTTACGTTTTTTCATCGTTTTAAGGATTTTTCAAGATTTTGAAAAAATGACGAAAAGTGTAAAATGCAAGCCTATTATCTTACGGTCTTGCACAACATGCTGTTTTTCATCGTTTCGAGGATTTTTGAGGTTTTCGAAAAATGTCGAACTTTTAAAAAAACGCAAGGCATAGCCTTACGTTTTTCATCATTTTGAAGATTTTCGAAAAATGACGAAATCTGGCAAAAGCGCAAGGTATAGCATTTACAGTCTTGCTCAGCATGCCGTTTTCACGTTTTGATTATTTTTTAGCATTTTCGAAAAAATGCCGAAATTTCGAGAAAAAAAACGCAGGCTATAGCCTTACGTTTTTTCATCATTTTGAATATTTTCGAAAAATGACCAGATCTGCAAAAGCGCAAGGGGTATAGTATTACAGTCTTGCTCAGCATAACGTTTTTTAACCGTTTTGAGCATTTTGAGCTTTTTGAAAAAATGTCGAAAATTCGAGAAAAAAACGCAAGGCCTTACGTTTTTTCATCGTTTTGAGGATTTTTCAAGATTTTGAAAAAATGACGAAAACGGGTAAAAATGCAAGCCTATAATCTTTCGGTCTTGCACAGCATGCCGTTTTTCATCGTTTTGAGGACTTTTGAGGGTTTTCGAAAAATGTCAAAATTTTGAAAAAAAGCAAGGCTATAGCCTTACGTTTTTTCATCGTTTTGAGGATTTTTCAAGATTTTGAAAAAGTGACGAAAACGGGCAAAAATGCAAGCCTATATCCTTACGGTCTTGCACAGCATGCCGTTTTTCATCATTTTGAGGATTTTTGAGGGTTTTCGAAAAATGTCGAAATTTTGAAAAAACGCAAGGCTATAGCCTTACGTTTTTTCATCGTTTTGAGGATTTTTCAAGATTTTGAAAAAATGACGAAAAAGGGCAAAAATGCAAGCCTATATCTTACGGTCAAAAGCACAAGGGTATAGCATTACAGTCTTGCTCAGCATGCTGTTTTTTCACCGTTTTGAGCATTTTGAGCATTTTCGGAAAATGACGAAATTTCGAGAAAAAAAAAGCAAGGCTATTGCCTTACGTTTTTCAACCGTTTTGAGCATTTTTGAGCATTTTTCGAAAAAATGTCGAAATTTCGAGAAAAAAACGCAAGGCTATAGCCTTACGTTTTTCATCATTTTGAAGATTTTCGAAAAATGACGAAATCTGGCAAAAAGCGCAAGGGTAATAGC
Organism: Benthosema pterotum; assembly: GCA_039105355.1. Taxonomy (NCBI): domain Eukaryota; kingdom Metazoa; phylum Chordata; class Actinopteri; order Myctophiformes; family Myctophidae; genus Benthosema; species Benthosema pterotum. Next base: position 25,878,041 of record CM076980.1, read on the forward strand.
ATTACAGTCTTGCTCAGCATGCCGTTTTTTCACCGTTTTGAGCATTTTTTAGCATTTTCGAAAAATGTCGAAGTTTCGAGAAATAAAAACGCAATGCTATAGCCTTACGTTTTTTCATCATTTTGAAGATTTTCAAAAAATGACAAATCTGACAAAAGTGCAAGGGTATAGCATTAAAGTCTTGCTCAGCAAGCCGTTTTTCACAGTTTTTGAGCATTTTTGAGCATTTTCGACATTTCGTAAAAATGTCCAAATTTCGAAAAAAAAAAAAAACGCAGGGCTATAGCCTTACTTTTTTCATCATTTTGAAGATTTTTCAATATTTTGAAAAAATGACGAAAAACGGGCAAAAAATGCAAGCCTATATCCTTACGGTCTTGCACAGCATGCCGTTTTTCATCGTTTCTAGGATTTTTGAGGTTTTCGACAAATGTCAAATTTTGAAAAAAAAAAAAAAAAAAAACGCAAGGCTATAGCCTTACGTTTTTTCATCGTTTTGAGGATTTTTCAAGATTTTGAAAAAATGACGAAAACGTGTAAAATGCAAGCCTATATCCTTACGGTCTTGCACAACATGCCGTTTTTCATCGTTTTGAGGATTTTTGAGGGTTTTCGAAAAATGTCGAACTTTTAAAAAAACGCAAGGCTATAGCCTTACATTTTTTCATCGTTTTGAGGATTTTTCAAGCTTTTGAAAAAATGACGAAGACGGGCAAAACGCACGCCTATAGTCTTACAGTCTTGCACAGCATGCCGGTTTTCATCGTTTTGAGGATTTAAAAAAAAACGCAAGGCTATAGCCTTACGTTTTTTCATCGTTTTGAGGATTTTTCAAGATTTTGAAAAAATGACGAAAACGGGTAAAAATGCAAGCCTATATCCTTACGGTCTTGCACTGCATTGCCGTTTTTCATCGTTTTGAGGATTTTTGAAGGTTTTTGAAAAATGTCGAAATTTTGAAAAAAACGCAAGGCTATAGCCTTACGTTTTTTCATCGTTTTAAGGATTTTCAAGATTTTGAAAAAATGACGAAAACGGGCAAAAACGCAAGCCTATATCCTTACTGGTCTTGCACAGCATGCCGTTTATCATCGTTTGAGGATTTCTGAGGGTTTTCGAAAAATGTCGAAATTTTGAAAAAACGCAAGGCTATAGCCTTACGTTTTTTCATCGTTTTGAGGATTTTTCAATATTTTGAAAAAATGACGAAAACTGGCAAAAATGCAAGCCTATATCCTTACGGTCTTGCACAGCATGCCGTTTTTCATCGTTTTGAGGATTTCTGAGCGTTTCCGAAAAATGTCGAAATTTTGAAAAAAACGCAAGGCTATAGCCTTACGTTTTTTCATCGTTTTGAGGATTTTTCAAGATTTTGAAAAAATGACGAAAACGGGCAAAAATGCAAGCCTATATCCTTACGGTCTTGCACAGCATGCCGTTTTTCATCGTTTTGAGGATTTTTGAGGGTTTTCGAAAAATGTCGAAATTTTGTAAAAAACTCAAGGCTATAGCCTACGTTTTTTCATCGTTTTGAGG
>CM076980.1:25880076-26335076 GCA_039105355.1 Benthosema pterotum
TGTCAGATTTCGTCATTTTTTGTCATTTTTTCGAAAAACCTCAAAACGATGAAAAACCGTAAGGCTATAGCCTTGCGGTTTTTCGAAATTTCGGACATTTTTTCGAAAATGCTCAAAAATGCTCAAAATGATGAAAAAACGCATGCTGTGCAAGAACCGTAAGGCTATAGCCTTGCGTTTTTGCCAGATTTCAGCATTTTTTGTCATTTTTCGAAAAACCTCAAAACGATGAAAAACCGTAAGGCTATAGCCTTGCGGTTTTCTAAATTTCGATATTTTTCGAAAATGCTCAAAAATGCTCAAAATATTGAAAAACGGCATGCTGTGCAAGACCGTAAGGCTATAGCCTTGCGTTTTTGCCAGATTTCGTCATTTTTTGTCATTTTTCGAAAAACGACAAAACGATGAAAAACCGTAAGGCTATAGCCTTGCGGTTTTTCGAAATTTCGACATTTTTCGAAAATGCTCAAAAATCCTCAAAATGATAAAAAGCGGCATGCTGTGCAAGACCGTAAGGCTATAGCCTTGCGTTTTTTCGTAATTTCTCATGATATAACACTTCTTCTCGAAAATGCTCAAAAATGACTTAAACTATGATGAAAAACGGCATGCTGTGCAAGACCGTAAGGCTATAGCCTTGCGTTTTTGCCAGATTTCGTCATTTTTTGTCATTTTTCGAAAAACGTCAAAACGATGAAAAACCGTAATGCTATAGCCTTGCGCTTTTTCGAAATTTCGTCATTTTTTGAAAATGCTCAAAAATGCTCAAAATGATGAAAAACAGCATGCTGTGCAAGACTGTAAAGCTATAGCCTTGCGTTTTTGCCAGATTTCAGCATTTTTTGTCATTTTTCGAAAAACCTCAAAACGATGAAAAACCGTAACGCTATAGCCTTGCGCTTTTTCGAAATTTCGTCATTTTTTGAAAATGCTCAAAAATGCTCAAAATGATGAAAAACGGCATGCTGTGCAAGACCGTAAGGCTATAGCCTTGCGTTTTTGTCAGATTTCGTCATTTTTTGTCATTTTTCGAAAAACCTCAAAACGCTGAAAAACCGTAAGGCTATAGCCTTGCGTTTTTTTGAAATTTCGACATTTTTTCGAAAATGCTCAAAAATGCTCAAAATGATGAAAAACGGAATGCTGTGCAAGACCGTAAGGCTATAGCCTTGCGTTTTTGCCAGATTTCGTCATTTTTTGTCATTTTTCGAAAAACCTAAAAACGATGAAAAACCGTAAGGCTATAGCCTTGCGGTTTTTCTAAATTTCGATATTTTTCGAAAATGCTCAAAAATGCTCAAAATATTGAAAAACGGCATGCTGTGCAAGACCGTAAGGCTATAGCCTTGCGTTTTTGCCAGATTTCGTAATTTTTTGTCATTTTTCGAAAAACCTCAAAACGATGAAAAACCGTAAGGCTATAGCCTTGCGGTTTTTCGAAATTTCGTCATTTTTTGAAAATGCTCAAAAATGCTCAAAATGATGAAAAACAGCATGCTGTGCAAGACTGTAAGGCTATAGCCTTGCGTTTTTGCCAGATTTCAGCATTTTTTGTCATTTTTCGAAAAACCTCAAAACGATGAAAAACCGTAAGGCTATAGCCTTGCGCTTTTTTACGAAATTTCGACATTTTTCGAAAATGCTCAAAAATGCTCAAAATGATGAAAAACGGCATGCTATGCAAGACCGTAAGGCTATAGCCTTGCGTTTTTGTCAGATTTCGTCATTTTTTGTCATTTTTCGAAAAACCTCAAAACGCTGAAAAACCGTAAGGCTATAGCCTTGCGTTTTTTCGAAATTTCGACATTTTTCGAAAATGCTCAAAAATGCTCAAAATGATGAAAAACGGCATGCTGTGCAAGACCGTAAGGCTATAGCCTTGCGTTTTTGCCAGATTTCCTCATTTTTTGTCATTTTTCGAAAAACCTCAAAACGATGAAAAACCGTAAGGCTATAGCCTTTGCGTTTTTTAAAAATTACGAAATTACACATTTTTCGAAAATGCTCAAAAATGCTCAAAATGATGAAAAACGGCATGCTATGCAAGACCGTAAGGCTATAGCCTTGCGTTTTTGTCAGATTTCGTCATTTTTTGTCATTTTTCGAAAAACCTCAAAACGATGAAAAACCGTAAGGCTATAGCCTTGCGGTTTTTCGAAATTTCGACATTTTTCGAAAATGCTCAAAAATGCTCAAAATGATAAAAATGGCATGCTGTGCAAGACCGTAAGGCTATAGCCTTGTTGCGTTTTGCCAGATTTCCTCATTTTTGTCATTTTTTGAAAAACCTCAAAACGATGAAAAACCGTAAGGCTATAGCCTTGCGGTTTTTCGAAATTTTGATATTTTTTGAAAATGCTCAAAAATGCTCAAAATGATGAAAAACGGCATGCTATGGAAAACCGTAAGGCTATAGCCTTGCGTTTTTGCCAGATTTCGTCATTTTTTGTCATTTTTCGAAAAAACTTCAAAACGATGAAAAACCGTAACGCTATAGCCTTGCGCTTTTTCGAAATTTCGTCATTTTTTGAAAATGCTCAAAAATGCTCAAAATGATGAAAAACAGCATGCTGTGCAAGACTGTAAGGCTATAGCCTTGTGTTTTTGCCAGATTTCAGCATTTTTTGTCATTTTTTCTTCTTTTCGAAAAACCTCAAAACGATGAAAAACCGTAAGGCTATGCCTTGCGGTTTTTCGAAATTTCGACATTTTTTCGAAAATGCTCAAAAATGCTCAAATGATGAAAAATGGCATGCTGTGCAAGACCGTAAGGCTATAGCTTTGCGATTTTTTGCCAGATTTCGTCATTTTTTGTCATTTTTTTCGAAAAAACCTCAAAACGATGAAAAACCGTAAGGCTATAGCCTTGCGCTTTTTCGAAATTTCGATATTTTTCGAAAATGCTCAAAAATGCTCAAAATGATCAAAAACGGCATGCTGTGCAAGACCGTAAGGCTATAGCCTTGCGTTTTTGCCAGATTTCGTCATTTTTTGTCATTTTTCGAAAAACCTCAAAACGATGAAAAACCGTAAGTCTATAGCCTTGCTCTTTTTCGACATTTCGATATTTTTTGAAAATGCTCAAAAATGCTCAAAATGATGAAAAACGGCATGCTGTGCAAGACCGTAAGGCTATAGCCTTGCGTTTTTGCCAGATTTCGTCATTTTTTGTGATTTTTCGAAAAACCTCAAAACGATGAAAAACCGTAAGGCTATAGCCTTGCGGTTTTTTTGAAATTTCGACATTTTTTGAAAATGCTCAAAAATGCTCAAAAATGATGAAAAACGGCATGCTGTGCAAGACCATAAGGCTATAGCATGTGTGTCAAAGTCTAGGGTGGGGTCGCATTGGACTGATGTGACTTCATGGGGCCGGAGCGCCGCGGTGCAACCAGTCCCAGACCGCAAGCATGCGTGGCACACGCATGGTTTACGAACACAGCCGTTACTTCTACACTAAAGTATATCACACAAGTCATATTTATTATTAAGAATAGCTATTAATATATATTAATGACTTTTCATTATGGTTTATACATGTAGCCTAGATTAAGACAATTGCTATGAAAGATCGCTTTTTTATCTACAGAGCATCAATAAAACATACGAAAATAGCATTTAAATTTCAAATACCAAATTTAAGTAAGTATGTGTTTAACTAAGTATAGTTCTCGCTTATTCCACCCTTGTACTGCTGAAGTAATAGTTCTCGGTTATACACCCATGAACTGCTGAAGTATAGTCCTCGCTTATCCACCCTTGTACTGCTGAAGTATAGTTCTCTCGGTTAACACACCCTTGTAACTGCTGCAGTATAGTTCTCTCGGTTACACACGCTTGTACTGCTGAAGTATAGTTCTCACTTGCAGCACCAGCAGCCTAGCCTGGGTAAACGACTCCCCCTGCGGACAACAATGCTTTCTCTAGCCGTTCAAAAGAGAGCTCACAGGCATTTCTTCAAACGATCATAAACTTTTGTAGGAACGTGCTAGAGACTTACTTTTTTTTTTAGATAGACTCAGACACTTTTGCTCCTACAAGCCTGGGGCCGGATTAAATCATCTCGCGGGCCGATCCGGCCCGCGTCGCCTTGAACTTTGACATATGTGTGGCTATAGCCTTGCATTTTTGCCAGGTTTCGCCATTTTTTGTCATTTTTAGAAAATCCTCAAAACGATGAAAAAACGTAAGGCTATAGCCTTGCACTTTTACGAAAATTCAAAATTTCGACATTTTTCGAAAAACCTCAAAACGATAAAAACGGCATGCTGTGCAAGACCGTAAGGCTATAGCTGCCTTATACTCAAAACGATGAAAAACCGTAAGGCTATAGCCTTGCGTTTTTGCGAGGTTTTGTCACTTTTCGAAAATCCTCAAAACTCCTCAAAATGATGAAAAACTTCATGCTGTGCAAGACCCTAAGGCTATAGCCTGTCATTTTTGCCAGGTTTCATCATTTTTTGAAAGTCGTCGAAAACTATGAAAAAGACATACTATACTATGTAATATTTTTGAAATTTCAATATTTTTTTGAAAATTCACAAAAATCCTCAAATCGATGAAAAACGGCATGCTGTACAAGATCATGTACTATGGCCTGTCGTTTTTGCCAGGTTTTTGTCATTCTTTGAAAATCAAAGAACGGCGAAAAACGGCATACTACGTATCATATTGTGTTGCAATTTGATAAATTATATTACAAACTATGCTTCAAGGTATCCTTCCATGCAACCAGTGTTGGGCAGTAACGAATTTTAGATTACATATTACTGTAATATTATTACTTTTGCTCCAAAAAGTAAAGTAATGAGATTACTCTGCAAAAATGGGCAATGAGTAATGCATTACTTTGCAAGTAACGCCAAGTTACTTGTTTAAAATGAGCTTGTTGTTGTATGCAAAAATAGAACAGATTTACATATCGACAGATACTGTAACAACAGAGATGTGCACTAGATTATAGATCCAGTACACATGTTGCATCCTTTGCACAGTTATGTTCACTACAAATCGCTTGCTGCTTTATTTTGTATTTTATTTTTAAATACGACCTAAACTGTCTTTGAAAACAATGGTGAAAAAAGTTTAGAAAGTCAAAGAGACAAATTTCGTGATTTGCGATTCAAGGTTAAAATGTTCCCATTGCTTCTCTCTGCTCCTTTTATTTATTTATTTTTATCTAAGAAAGACATTTACAATGTCGGATTTTGTTGGCTTTGTTTTCAGTTGCAGTTTGTGGGATTGGAGACTATTATTACTCCAATAAATTGGATTCAGTTCTAAAAAGAGCTCGCTAAACAGTTGTACATGCCTATTTTTTCAAAGGTGGGAGTTGAGAACTTGGGAGAGTAATAACGTAATATGTAATATATTACTCTTTGATTCCAGTAATAAATAAAGTAATGACATTACTTTGTCTAAGCTAAGGGGTAACGAGTAAAGAAGTTACTTTCCTAAGTAATATTGACCAACACTGCATGCAACACACAGACAAAATGGCAAACAATGTTTATTGTCAGTCAAAGGTATACATCCTATGAGCATTCAGAAAATAAAACACATTGTAGTCACATTTTCCTCTTTTATGTTGGCTGTCTGAATGCATTACATACAGTATGTGGCAGAGTTTGAATTCATACTTTTTCATCTGGTCTACCATTATATATTTTCTAAATATAGCAAATTTACAACAAATTCTGTGCTGGTTTGTAAATCTGCTATTTTATGAATAAGTAGTTGTATGGCAGTATCTCACACGAAAAACAGCAGATCTAAAAACTCGCAAGTTATACACTTCCACGCAACCAAGTACAACTCATAATAATTCTGTAAACACAAATTTTGTACAAAGTATCAGGGGAATCCATGACTATCACTTCAGTAGAACCTGTAGAACCCCTTATGTTGTACACATACTGCAACTTGGTGGATTTGTTTACTGTTGTATTTCTTCACTGACATGTAAGTTAACTACATTCGATGCTGTGCCAATAGTTTGCTTACATTCAATTCCTGTACCCAAGTCTGACATACGCGCACAACGCAGCGTGCAGCACGTGCACACACGACACACACACACACACACACACACACACACACACACACACACTCACACGCACACACACACACACACACACACACACACACACACACACACACACACACACACAACACCACACACACACCACACACACACACACACACACACACACACCCACACACACACACACACCTCACACACACACACACACACACACACACACACACACACACACACACACACACACACACACACACACACACACACACACACACACACACACACACACACGTCTGTCTTTGTAGATAGAGATATCACTCTTATAACCAAACATCTGTCCTCTGGGGTGCATATTCTCTGGGGGAAAAATATTTTAGATCAACTAAACGTCTATACTCTAATTAAAAGTGTAGAGTTGAATCAAATTGCACTGTTAAAGCACCAGATGGGGCTAGATGGAGGTGGGGTTTAATTAAGAGCAGCTTGAAAATGTAATGATTTTCATTCCATTCTGAATTCTGCATAGGGCAAAATATAATGATACGTAAGTGGAGAAACTCCACAATCTTTGCAATAGACACACACTTGTGAAACGACTCAAGTTTTAAAGTGAACACTCTCACACATTATACATAATAATAACTTAACTATGACTTTTCAGTAGTTTGCCATTATATACAAAACAATTTGATACAAACAAACCAAAACGTACATCATTGTCTGAATAACATTAAATTCCAAACAAAATACAGTATCTCTCTTTTGAAACCTTGCTGGCTACACAGAGCAAAGCTTCGTCTTGGAGAATCACTTATCTATAAACAAACTCGGTGCAGCGAACATTTTGCTAGAATAACAAAAACAACACTTTTTCAGTCAATATGTACAAAATTGCTCTCCAGAGGTGGTTGTCCAAAATAAAAGAAAAACATTACTGTATAATAGAAAATCGCAAGTGTACTTAAAGTTCTTTCATGCTTTGGTTATTGACAGCAACTATCAAAGGAGAATTCCAGACTAATTTCTTTCTTACCTTAACCTGCTATTATATCCCAGAACGACTGGTAGGCCTACATAAGTCCATTCTGAGTGCCCCTCAGCTCCAAGCATGCAGTGGGTTTGACAGATTGCCTTTTTACAGCAGCCCATTTGCAGACTGTATTATGAAAGACAGATGTCTACAAAAACACTTGGTTCTTGGATATAATATCAGAATAAGATAAGGAAATCTATTGTCCACAATTCCCCTGTGATGTTCCTCGGCTCTTAGTGATGATACGAAGAAAACTTAAATCTTCAGGCTTTTCTGTGTACTGTGCAATCACTGATGAAAATGTTTAAATGTCGGGGACATTTACTCACAAATGTTGTCTACATATAAAAACAACTTTACTTTAAAATCAACCATTTATATGGCATTGTTGAAGAGGTTGACATTCTAAAAAACAATAAATAGGTCTTTAAATAAGAATACGAATTCAGACTTACATTCTTTTAAAATATAGGAGAAAAAAAATAAAAGGGACGCAGATACCAGTACCCTCGCACGCAGTCTCTTGTCTCTAATTCTTCCAGTTCTTAGCAATAAAGAGCGGCACATTGGAGAGCTCACACACACCACAGGGGTCCATTAGGAAGTTTCATCCTTCCAAGGTTGATGCTTTGTTCGCTATTTTCACTATTCGGTGTGCAACAAATCTCACGTGGGCGGGGGGCCGTTAGTGTAGCGCAGCATTGGGTAGAAAGATCGGGCAAAGTTGTTGGTCAGCGTACAGCTGAAGTCCTCCTCAGACATGGGCACCAGGCAGGCTAGAACCAGCAGGAGGAGGAAGAGGATGTGGAGGGGGAAGGCAGCGCGCAGAACCCGCTGGAAGAAAGGGCGAGGTGGGGAGGAGTCCCTCTTCTTCTCCCTGGAGCGTGGGCAGATAAGGCAGTGGGTTATGGTGTGTGGTGTGGAGTAGACACACCCCACAACGGAGTCACACAAATCCTCTTACAGGGCCAAAACAAAACACTTCATTTGAGAAAGGTTACTATAGTTAACCAAAATGAACAGAATATAATTTAAGTTGACATACAATGACAAAGAGGCCTTGCAGCATAAACAGAGAGAACTGAGTAAAACATACAGTAAGTTAAAACTCTGAATTAAATAACACTCAAGGTGCCCAGCCCAGCAATATAATTAAGAAGTAAACAGCTAGCGCTCAATAAATAGCAATAGACCCACTGTGCGGAGTCTGTGGACACAACTGAAAGAGTCACAAAATAAAAGTAAAAACTAATGAACTATATAAAACTTTATTACACTTGGTTGAATGCTTGATTCGGAATGGCCAGTCGCTGAATTCAGCTGTGTTTTATTTCTGGCTTTCTGTTATAAAACAGTCCACTGTCTAATCAAAGCCTCAAGCACCTGCTGTGCTGCCCAGTTTACAGCCATATCCAACAAACACTCACACACAATGTCATTTACAGCCCAAAAAATGCTCCCAAGAATGTTTTTGAAAATACCTGAAGTGAGAAATAGACTGTAAAATTGATTCTATTTCATCACTTCCTTGTTTTCTGACTGTGTTGCAGCTGGGTAGGCTCCCAGGGTGAACACTTAATACTCTCATTACCTTGAGGGGACAATTTATTAGATGAAGTACTAAGTAACTGTGCAATAAGTGGGATAATTCATTGCTAGGTAGTCATCACCTTCACATTGAGGGAAATTAACCACCTCCGCTTAGTGTTGGAGTTAATCAATGTCAGTGCGATTTACATATCAACAATGACCATGTATTATCCCTTAAATAATAACCTTGGTTGTAAGGGAATAGTGAAAAGGAATTCATGCCATTAATAAATTACCTTCTTGTAGTGGTGGGTTTGACTGCCGCTGCACTGGATTCGGACTCCTCCTGGAATAAAAACAGTGAACACTCAGGAAATGTAACAGATCATCATCAAGTGTATTGTTTCTAAATGAATAGTAGAGTATGGATCATAGACCCAATGAGAATGATAATGTTTAATCTAAACAGACATGATACCGTTCAAAAACAGTAATGTTTATGGATGTTTTCACAACATTAAATAAAGTTTCCAGAACATTTGGCCTATATCTAGTTTGTCAACATATTAGATCAAAATAATTGTGTCAATAAATAAGTTACTGAATACTAAAATACTAATCTACTCATATTTGTTTGTTTGTTTGATTGATTATTATTTGACTGTGGTGATGTCATGATGATGCCATACCTTCTGCCGCAAGAGAGGAGACACCAGTGTCCCCAGGCCAATGCTGTCCACCTCTGAGCTGCTCAGACAGGGTTCCTGACAAACACAGGACGATGGTATTGTTTGCTCACTGTACCAACACATGTTGTCAAAGCAGCAAAAGAACATGTACATACCAGTCTTCCTTGCAGTATGAGCAGGTCGCTGGCCACCTGTCGGAGCAGCAGGCGCAGCTTGTTGGAGATGACGTGGACCTTCTCCTTGGCCTCCACGCTGTCCTCCTCCCCAGTGGAGGCCTCCAAGAGGAGGTGGGAGGAGATGTCCTGCATGGCCGAGACCTGCCTCTGACCAGCACGCAGCTCCCTGTCCAGAGCCTGTAACACACACACACCAAGATGTGAAGGCCCAATGTACACTGCTCCCATAAATTGAATTGTACTTCCGCAGTGTGACACAATATGCGTTTCACCAGCTGCTGTGAAAGCACAGCTGGTCAATCTTTTCTTTCACGCCCACTTTCTCTACTCTGTTCATGCTACACTATGTTACCCAATGTAGTTAAAAACATTTTTTTAACTCAATGTTCCACTAATTTATGACATGATTCCTGGTGTAGATGTGTGCACTACTGAGTGAATCTTTCTGGTTACAACTGGATTGAGTAAAATAATAAGGATGAGCTTTCATTTGAGTGTCATGTCTAAAACAAGTATCTTTACCAGGAGTGTCTCTCTGTGTTCCAGAAGGGCAGTGTGCGGTGTCTTGGGGTCATGAATGTTGACAGCGTAGCATCTGTTCTCAGCCCGCGCCAGCCACATCAACAGGGAGTGGAGCATTTCATGGAACTCCTACAATAACGACAAAACACCTCAGGGTAAGGCTAATGAGAAATGTGATGAGCAACTACAGTGAAAAGTCCCAGATATTATACCCTGGGCTCTAGTTTGAGTCTAGTAAGAACTCATCATAGTCATAGTCTTCAGCCTACCCAGCACAAGGTTATGACAGGTGCTAATGAAGACCCGTCCAGTGGGATCCAAACGCTTGCTGTGGATGTGGTGTTCCTGTTTGGTGAATGCAATAGCACCCATGAGGCCACCATGACATACTATTCATCTTGTGCAGGCAGACCATCAGAGATGTCCTCCGACTGATAAATCTGAGCTAATCTATAGTCACTGAATGGGCTTGGATGGCAGAGAAAAACGCCCAGCCAACAAAACTACAGACATTGCTTTGAATAACAATCGTTCTGAATACCTTTGTTCTGGATTTGTTCTCAGAACCGAAAGTTGTCTCTAATCAGCATGTATACTAACCATGAATAAACCATTCTACGAGCTCCATCTACCGGTACAAGCACACAATGCTTTTGAAGCACATCGCGATCTTGTAGAATAGATATGTTATCTTCGCATAAAAAGACATTCTTTAAAAAGGAACATTTTTAAACCTGGCACTCCATCAGGGCGTTGTGCAGTCGCCTCTCCCAGCTCTCCAGGGCAACGCAGGCCTGAGTCCAGCTGTGGTTAGCTGATCGCAGGCCTTCCTGGAGCTCACAGAGCTCTGCACTATCTCCACGCTGGAAGCGTCTGCTGCTCAGGTTGATGGAGATCAGCAGACACTTGTAGCTGTTGAACGTCTTCTGCATCTCCTGGTCCAAGACAAGGAGAAAGACAAATGAACTGAGGTCAAGATGGGAATTAACTTAACAGCATCTCTTCCTAACCCGTGTTTCCTGATTTTTTGTGGCCACGAGGGGGCCCAAAAGTTGTTGTTTTTTTTATGCGGTGAAAGTGTTAAGCTCTTTTTATGACCATTTCACAGAAACAAAACAATCCACAGAAAATATATCAAACTCAGACAGAAATGTCATACAGTATCTCCATATTTTTTATTTTTTTTTTACCCGAAAATGAATGCTGTACTGTGTAATGTCACCAAACATCTACAAGCTCACAATGTGTTGCATCACAGCTATGCGCTACATTGGATCTATGAGAACAAGAATACTTTAATTTCCTGCAAAGTGTTTTGGACATAGCATCTTTACATGTCTACGCACGCACATAACACCCCTTTTGAGAAATACAGGGATAAAGAACTGACAATTTGATTGAACCCGCTGTTGCCTCAAGCTGCAGTATAGCCGTACCTTGAGTTTCCTGATGTTACACTCCATGTCCTTGAGGCAGGTGGCTGGAGCAAGTCTCTGCAGCCTCTCCAGCTCCGGCAGGACCCTGCCCAGCCAGGAAGTGATGTCACAGAGGTCAGAGTTGAGTTTCTGCCACTGCTCCAGGTCCTGTTTGATGTCCATGTCATGGCTGAAGTTTTGGGCCTGAATCAGCTCCCAGCGCTCAATCACACCTGGGCAAAAAATAAATAAAGAAAATAATTATGATTGAGCATTTGCAGCATGGAGCTTGTTAATTTTTTATTGATAATGATCACTAATCAGGTTTTTGGAGCATTTGAGCATTTTCTATTATTTTGTAGAAAGACGGGATACAGTACATTCAAAAGAACAGAACCATTGTCTTTTACTTAGAGCCTTCAAATACAGTACCTTTCTATCATACAGAGGGCAATTGACCTGACAGCTCGGTTGACAGATATCAATACACTTTAGACCAACATGTTTGTGCCAGCATGGATGAATATATTTCTTTCTTGATCGCCTCGTCTCTGTGCTCAATAACAGGCTTGACAAGCCCAAAGCTTACTGATAACAGGTACTCAATAAGCTTGTCATCGGATTTCTTCAGGTATCGGTTCAGTTCAGGCACCATACCTACTTATAGCATAGTTCCAACAGATATTGCATATGGACGAAAGAATATATACACACTTATAAAGCGTCTAAAGTACAGAAAGTCTGTGGACACATTTAAAATAATGTGCCCAATAAAAATAACCAACTAATGCTCAGTGGGAATAATAATGTAGGCAAGTATAAATAAAATGTAGTACTTTATTAATTAACGTTCATTAATTAAGGTTAAATGTACTTGGTAACATTACACAACATGGTTACCGTGCTCCCCTAAATGACGCTGTTGTTACAGCTGAAAGGTGGGAGTTGTTATGCCTCCATCTGGTACCTGTGCTGGTCTGTTTGTCGGCAGTGCTGGCGGTGAGGCCTGGTTCCTCCAGGTCCTCTTCATCGTTCAGGATCAGCTTGACTCTCTTCACACTGTTAACACTGCCGCTGCACTCCGACATCAGCTTCACCTGTGCACGCGTGAGCAAAGCAAAGGCCTTCATTCATTGTACTGAACACAAGGACAGCGTGTGTGCTGTACTAGTAGCCCCAAGGAAGGAGGCTCTGGTGGTGTGGGTATTTGTTTAATTGTGACTGTGCCTGCACCACACTCATTCAGCACTGCCGATGGAAAGATAAACGCATGGTACGTGTTGAGGATTTTGCTAGTGTGTGTGTGTGTGTGCGTGCGTGCGTGCGTGTGTGCGTGTGTGCATTACTTACATATCCCTGTGTGTGGTATGGTGTGCTGGTGGTGTGTGTGGGGGAGGACCCCAGCCCTCGGGGAACACGCTTCCTCTCTGGGGGTGCCCGACTGGTGCCAGTTGGGTGGGTCTGTCACAGACTTCACTGAGAGAGGAAAGAGAAGGATACGAGCCAGAGTCAAACCAACAACCTAATTCGTTTTTTTACAGAGACTGTTTAAAGTTGGATTCATCCTTCATTGCACGATGGAGGCACACATCGAAAACAGTCTTTCTACAAGCTCACACCACATCGCAACATGTTGTGAGCTTGTAGATCATCTGTTTTCGATGTGCGATGCCGCCCTGCAATGAAACTTTAAGCTAAGCTCAGTAAATAAAAAATCAACAGAGAACATTGCAGGAAAGAACGAAGCAGAGAGAGAATAACGGAAAGACTTAGTCATAAAGAAGCCGTAATTAGAAGAGACAAAAAGTGAGAAAATAGACCGAAGGGAGACATAAAACAAAAAATCGCAAGAGAGACAGAGAGAATGGAAAGAGATTAAAACCACAGTAAGGTTCTGCGATCACGGTTAACTTGTGCTTACTGAAGCATTCTGTGGTCTAATATACACAGAATCCTGTCAAACTGTCCATGCAAACATCTGCAATGCCACGACAATGGAATGATGATCCATGACATGCAACGAGCAGCATAACCAACTCAATAAGTAATAACAAGTTCAGTGTCTCATCATGCAGGTTCACGTCATCACAGGTTAAGATTGTTTGGTGAAAAACTCATGGAGTTCACGTTTCATTTGAAACATGAACCGTCGCTTCCTATGCAAGGGAGATCTCATCGGAAAGGCAAAAAGAAAAACATCACATAAAGTTCCTCATGCAGTGATCAGGTAAAATTTAATGTAAAATATAAAACCTGTTCATCCAATGACAATGAATGAAGGCCAGGCTGCAGGCTGTGAATAGGCACGTGGGTTGTGGCAGTGATGGTAAGTAAGGAGTACAACGCCTCATTGATAGTCCGTCATTATCATGTTGACCCGCACCAGAAATAGCAGAACTACACACTTGCAGTAAATCGCGCTGTGAGGTTGTAGATCTGCCATTTACAGCAACTGTCACCATCGTATGACAAACTATAAATCAGGCTTAATATCCTGAGGGGTTGCGGTTCATGCCTGGCTTAATATACTAGTTTTGTTTTTAAGCATGGGTCATATTTTTAGATGTTCCACAAACAAAAGGTGGACCAATTCCAAAATAGTGGAATTGGTCCACTTAAATTACTGGTACAATTCCTTTGTGGTGAAAATGCTTTAAAATAGGACCCAGGTTTAAGAAGAAACAGCATATTCCTCCTTTAAGCACACAGTGAGTCAGAAGCATGCAGGTGGCAGAGTGCCTACCCGAGGCCCCCTTCAACGCTTTGGCAGTCGACTTAACAAACGACTCTGTGCTCTCTGTGATCTCTACATCTGCAAGAAAGAATGCAAGACAACGGAATAACCTACACAGCACTGGTTACTGTACAGTACATCTATTCTTGTTCAGGTGTTAGCTTGGTTTCGCACGCTGTGAACTCAAGAGATTGCAAGTCAGCAGAACAATGGGTCTTCTGAGAAAAACACAGAACTAAAGTCAAATAACCAGCATGTACGTAGCTCTTAAGCTCAGAGAATTAAAGTCTGTCAAGCGTCTCTAACAAGACTGGACGTCAAGAGGAGGAGAGACAATTCTGACAATTCAAAAATAACCGTCGGCAGAACTGCACTGTAGACAAGGGAAGTTGTTGTCATAAGAGGTACAGAGATTAAGGGTCAATTTTCAGATCACAGAGTTGTCACTCCTGGTATAAGAGTTAGCACTTTGCTCGCCGGAGGCATCAGACAGCCACTAGTACCTGACAGCGCGCTGAAGAACGTGGCGTCCTCGTCGTCCTCGTGCGACGACGACCCTCCCACGTCCACGGTGTGGTCCCACTCCAGCGGTATGGAGTCCACGCTGACGGGGGTCTCCCGGCCCGACCGCTCCAGAGGAGGCGCCAGGAGGTGACAGGAGGCCTGGCGTCCCGCCGACACACCTCCCCCCGCCGCCCCCACTCGAGCCATGTCCTCTTCCTCGTCCTTCTCTGCCCTCCAGGACCTTGGAGGGGTGGAGGTCAGGTCTGGGGAGTCCTCCAGGTCCGTGTCCCTGTCCGACAGATCCCTCTCTTCCTCCTGGAACACCTGGAAGTGATGCCATGAAGGTTGGTTAACCAAACCATATGTAACTCTTTGAGAGCATAAACACGAAACCAAATGGACCTGCAAGACCATCCGAATTAGACCAAAGTCTACACAACTAGAGAACAACAAGATGTACAAGATTGATGGCCATTTTGATCTGTATGTTTGACCGTTTTGTTTTTTCCGAAATCCAGCCTGGAATTGTGGACAAAAGCAAAACTAAATCTTAGTTTTGGGGTCTGTGGGGCTAAAAGGTCCTCAAATGGTGGTCCGTGGCTCAAATTCTGAAGAAATAGTGGTCTCTGGTATGAAAAAGGTTGAAAGCCCCAGCTGTAGCGTACTGACCGGCCGTCGGTTGACCAGGCGGTGGTGGAAGCGCGCCACTCTGCCGAACACCTCCTGGCAGTAGGAGTGCAGCTCCTCCAGCTCATCCTCAATCAGCACAGCGTCCAGAGGAGCACTCTTCTGGATCAGGTTCTCCCCAAACACGATGAGGGCGTCGATCTTGTTGGTGTTCAGGGTGATCTCCTGCTGAAAACCCTGGAGAGAGAGAGATGAAAGGGAATCAGTACAATACTTATAATTGGTTAAACCTTTATGAAGCCCATTGACAGTTTCAACATCTTTCAATATGGTGTCACTATTTTGGATAACTGGCAAAATAACTATTATTATTATTATTATTATTATTATTATTATTATTATTATTATTATATATTATTATTAGTTTAACACAGAGCCCACTACACTAAATATAGTTCTCTGCCACGGGATTCCCTGTTTAAATGTGTGCGTGTGAGGTGTCTTGTCATTCTGCTCACTAACCCTCTGTGTAAAAACATCCGGGTCATGAGTCCCGGATGTACCACTCTCTGCCAGTGAAAACGGATGGTCAAACAAATAATAATAATCATTATGTCCCGAATGAAATGCAACAAAACGGCTACTGATCTGATCGGATCCAAAGGTGGATTAAAGAATGTAAGTGACTAAAGTTCGTATTCGGTGAGGAGAAAAGGTAAAATCCCATTCGTAATCCTCCTGTTAACCCGCCTTTTCTACCTTTTTGTGGCCACTAGGGGGCGCCAATATATATATATATATATATATATATATATATATATATATATATATATATATATATAATATATATATATATATATATATATATATATATATATATATATATATATATATATATATATAATATATATATATATTTTTTTTTTTTACGCGAGTGTCTAAAGCAGTGAAAGTGTTAAGTAAGCACTCAAACATACACAAAACATCCTTATCGTGATACAGGTGGACTTACATTGAGCTGTCTCATCTTGTCTTCAATGTCGCTCTCAGAGAAGTGCTCCACGTTGGTGAGCTGGAGGTCCATCTCTGTCAGCCACACCAAGATGCCCTCCCTGGTCCCCTCGAAGTCCTCCCTCTGAGAGGTGAAGTGCTGAAAGACCATGAACAGCAAAAACACTCCTTAACACTGTTGTTTTATCACTGACTGTTTTACTGAATAAGAGAGGGAGCCAAAATGTCTAAACGCCTACCGTAGTTCAGATTAAAGAGTCACTATTAGGAATCAAGACTGATTTATAGTGTCACATGTTTGATATACAGCTGGCAACCTCACAACCCATCGCAAATCACAAGCAACTGCGAACTTGGATATCTACACGTGACACCATTGCACGACAGCACATACATTGTGTTGTGGAAAACGCAGTAGTCTATTGCCCATAAAATGTTAAACCATCTATAGTTTAGTATTAGCTAGTAGCTACAATATAGTGGAAAGTATTTACAGATACTTGACCTGCAAGTCATACACACAACCACCACCATGCTGCATGCAAAATGTTTAACTTCCGGGGACTGCTTTAACTGCTGGCAACTATCTTTAAATTGCAATAGAAACATCCTCCATCTGTCCAGAGCCTCGTGCCTGAGTTTAAACACAGCAGCTTAGAAGCATCCATGCATTGTCACAGTGTCTGTGAAGTGACCTAAATACTGACAGCTTAGGACTTTGCCTGTGCAGCACTGCTAACATCATCACACCAGGGGTCACCCCACCGCCCCCGACAACATTTGTGCCAATTTGAGTCTGACAAAACTAACACTGAGCCTTCTTGGGGATATTGGCCTACAGGCATAACTACATTTCTCAATATAAAATCAGGGAGAACAAAACAACCACTGCAGTGATTTGTTAGTGTATACACTATAACCTAACACACACCATTATCATGATCTACAAGCTCACAATGTTCTGGACAGTTCGAGGATGTTTCTGTTGCACTTGTAAAAGCTCAGAGAACAAACATTCTCTCTCAAGCTTTCACAGTTATTATGGGTCCCAGAAAAGAACATTGTACCACATTTGTTTAAGAATCTTTGCTGACTGTAGATCTCCAACATTACAGTCTGGCATGTATCCAGCAATGAAAGAGTGTCCACACTGTTAGCATCTGGCAAACGGCAAATAGACAACCCCCTACCAGCCCTCCCCGGTTTTAGGCCATGACTAAACCAAACAGTGCTGCTTTCATTGAAATTGCAATAATTGAAAATATCCAACAACAATTAAATACAGCTGGATGAGCAAAAGGGTGACCTTACTGTACATTATGACTAACATACTGTAATAAAATGGATTTCTTTTAAAATGAATCATCATAACAGGATGTTCCATCTGCCCCCCTATCTCATCTCGAATGGAAAACAACGCACATACACAAACAACGCACACACACACAGGGATCCACTGAACCAATAGGATCCCACCTTGTACTCGCTGGCACACACTCTCTCTAGACCAGAAACACACAGGGCCAGGCTACCATCTAACTGACCAAGAGACGACTGCTCACCCACACCCAGTCCCTCCTCTGTGAACATTCTCACCTTGAGTCTGCGGAGCACGGCGGCCACCCTCCTCTGCAGGTGGTCCCACCGCTGGTTGCCTTCGTGGACCATGACCTTGAGTCTGCTGGCGGCGTCTGTCCTGTTCTCGCGGGCCAGACGGCGGTACTGCTTGTTGACCAGCTCCAGCTGAGTGAGTCTCTCATGAACCTGCCTCTGGAAGGCCTGTCGGTGGAAGCAACAGGGACGAATTTACAGCTGTTATCAAAGCAAACCTGGGCTTCCATAACACCCCAACAGTGAACCTGGGATGATTACCTCCATGCCACGCCCCAATGATTTAAAAAAATGTTCAAAAGTAGCCCAGACAAAGTATTACATGTATATAATACTTTCAGATAGTCAACATTTCGTGTTTTAAATAAATATTTGGCCTCGTAAAATATTTTAATTTTTTGATTCACCTATTTTTTTTCACCTAAGGTTTTGGATATTCCACTTACAGTAATGCACACTGGAATTAGACTATAAGAAAGTTCTGTTTTTTATATTATGGAATAAAATTAACTTGTACAAAATACCCTTTTACACAATATTCTAATTCATTGAGATGGACCTGTATATTTGGCAATTCTATGATCACACTGTATATGTATTTATAATCAATTCAATTGATTAGCTTGATTAACTGTTGCACCCCTTTACAGCAGATAATATAACACTAATGATATATTTGGAGCTGGACCTTGGAATAATGGTTGTGCACCACTCAAAAAGGCTGAGAATCATTGCTTTGAAGTAACCTGCCAGAGTCTGACCCCTGTGGTATCCCTCTGATACCCAGTAAGTATATAGGTCAGTGGTGGCTCTCTGTGGGATGAGGCATCAACAGTTGTGTTACTGTGCAGATCAAAGGCTCAGATTAGCAGCCTCCACCATGTGCTGGTAATCCTGGTCCACACATGACGGCCAAAGGCTCTCTGTCTGTCTACAATCACCCCTGGATTACCTGCCACTGACACTCAACAACAGACCAGGCTCAAACAGCATTAATGCATTTAGAAAGGCCAGTTCGTGGGCTGTAGAGGTTTACTAAATACAGTAGGCTGTAGTGTGTGTTGAGTGCTTTCTCTGAAAACCCTTGAATACCCTTTTCTAGGCATGTCACAATAGGTGTACACTGTACATGCACCATACTCGGCGCCGCTCACAATGTGACGAGTTGTGAGCTTTAGAGAATAACAATTTTAGGCACTTAAAACCAAAGTATACTGTAGGTCCTCATGCAAGGAAATTGTCTTGATGCATTTCTTTCCCCTGTGCATCCTATCATCTCCCATACCATCTGCCTCAGTACAGAGAGAATACTATGGTGGTGGATCAAATGCCCCTCTGTCTGTTTGAATAAAAAAATGTGTGTGTGTTATTGTGTGGTCTTTTGTGTTAACCTCAAACTTCTTGAGTTCCTCCTTGGCACTGGTGTAGAGGACATGGGCTGAGACAGGGTTGGCTGCGGTCTGCTCTGCTGTCTTCAGCCAGTCCTCAAAGCGAGAATAGTCGTCCAGAAACTTACACCACAGACGCCACGTCTCCTCGATCCTTCAGGGCAAGAAAGATGGATGTGTTTGAACTTCTCCTCATCCTTCATTTATCATTCATCACAAGAAACTACTGAGTGTGCAATGAATGTATAACATGAAATAATATGTGACTATGAATGCATTACTCCAGTCATCTATTGTTAGACACTGAGCAATCCTGAGTAAAGATGGCAGGTGAGAGAGGTGCTTTGTTGACAAAAAAGTTCAAGAGTTTTCAGTTCTGAGACCAATTGAAACAAGGGCTCAAATGTACCGCAGAGTAATTAAAAGTATGTTCAGTGATTTCACATAATTCCAATATTATTTTTCTTCCCTACTATAGAGTGTGTTGGCCATATAAGGAGTTCCCCCAGAGGAGAGGGGCCTTCCTCCTAACTATAGTGTTGGCGTGCCTGTTGCACTTCCACCAACTGGGGGGCATGTGCATGTGCACATCATTTTTCTTTTTTTTCCTTCCCCAACCAATTCACTGAATGCTCCATTAAAGGTCATGATCAGACCAATCATTGCTATAGTGTCTGTTCGCGCTACATATTTTAACTATTTGTGAAAATGAATGCTGAAAAGTAAACCACTATGGACATACATGTATGTTTTCCATCCAGACAGCAGTGCAGTGGTATACTACATTTGTGGGACACATTTTGTGGTCACCTTGAGTTGGTGATTTAAAGTCATTAATTTAAAACAGTATTTTCAGTGTTTTCAGTAATTTTATGAAGAAATTGAAGAAATTGAAATCGACATTACATAAATAAGAAAACAAATCTTTTAAGAAGTAGTGGAAATAGCTAATACAAGGCAACAACATGGTGCAAAGCACATGTTTTGAGCTTGTAGATGCTTTTTCCCCAGTAGTTCTTGTGCATGTGTGGCAAACGGCTAATGTCTCTTTTGTGTCTTGAGGTGAAGCAGTTTGGGAACAGGCGGTGGTGGTCTCACCTCATCCTCCTCTCCATGGACATTGCACAGATGTTCCTCCATCGGCGGTCCAGGCTGCGCGTGGTCTGCTGGATGGAGTCGTTCTCTGAGTCGCTGCTGCCGCCGCAGGCATCGGCATCGTGGAGCAGGACATCACAGAGCGTCAGGACAGACGCCACACCGTCCGTGTGCTGCTCTATGTCCCTCTGCAGGTCCTGGACAGAGAGAGAGAGAGCAACCACCATAATGGCATCAGGTGCAGGGCCAGATCTAGGCATGGGCAATGCCCTGACTGCCCCACCAAACATGATGGTATGTAAACAACCCAAATTTCAAAGATATTTTAAGTGCTTATATTTTAAATGATTTGAAACACTACTACTGCTACTAACTACAATTGCCTCACCACTAAACCAACTTTATGCATGCTGCGTACCTGTTGCAACTTCAACAACAACTGATGTTATATTTGATGCTTTACTTGCCTAATATACTATAAGTCCTTTAACTGACAATGGTATGGGTGCGACTTCATCGCCCGTGGCGTGAAGTGACACGGGCGCTGAAGCCGTCCCCATACCATTTTTGCCCCCCACCCAATTGGGAAATGTTACATGCAGGCCTGATCAGGTGGCTTCATGGTACATGAATTTAACTCACAAAACCAGTGCAGATATCTAGGCAGAACTCATCATTGTTATTCTTATTTTCCTTGGTAAAGGGAGTCACAGCCCTCCTGTGTTTCATCTTTACTGAAGCATAAGAGTGCAGGCGTAGTGAGGTGTAAATGCAATCAAAACCAAGAACTTGCTCTAATGACTGATGAGATAAATATCAAATTATAAACTGAGATCTATGCAAGTTCACACGGCACATACCAAATCAAACCGTATCAAGGTGACGCTACATCAGCAGTGCAACTGATTCATTCAATTTCATTTGAATATTTGCTACTACCACCAAGATCCCCACAGCATTTATTTTCCACTGACCTGCTTTTCTTTTCTTCTTAAAAAACCTTGTTCTTTATGTGTGAGAAACTGTCAGAATTGAGAATTTGCCTAGTTATTTTAAGGTGCACATACAAAAACATGTACCGATATTGTAAACCTTCTCCTGTCGGTCACTGAGCAGCTCCACCTAGTCGGTTTGTTCCTTATTTTCTTTGGGGAGCGGCTATGGAATGACTCGAATGAGGTACTATTAGCCCTCTCTCACTACCCTGTGACAGCACTTTTGTCAGCATTTGCTTGTTCGAAGTTAGCACTTTGAGGGTTGCCTAGGTGACTGTCAGAAGCCTGGAGCGTCCATCCATGAAGGGGCCATTTTAGACTTCCTTCTTCCTGTAATGGTGAGAAGATGCTGTGCTTTCTAAAGAACAGCAGGAGAGGGACTGCAAGTCTCATCTGCGTTTGTTTGTCTGTCTGCCTGTCTATAGTTCTCATCGTGCCTTTCTGCCTCTGTCTGTCTGTCTGTCTGTCTGTCTTGATTGTCTGTCTGTTGTCTCTTTCTACTGGTCTCTCTCTCCATATGTCTGCCCCCCCTCCACCCCTTTCTCTCTCTGAGTTTAATGAAGGCCTTTCATTCTCTCACCGGAACCCTTTCCCTGTTCATTCTCATCTCTCTCTCTCATATTTAAAACCATGCATTCATACAACCTTCTAGAGTAGAAGGGGAAAAATGACTAAGAGGGCTAGAATATTCTTTTGGGTTGTGCTACCGGTACATATAACCTCCATTTGCAGCCTGCTTCACTCTTGTAGCTCATTTCACTCATGGTACCATTTGTATTTGTCCTGAGTTCAATTAATGCTTAGACCAGGGTTTCCCAATTCATCTTCCTCAAGGGCCATATTGGGGGGTGGGGGGGGGGGGGGGGGTCCATGGCACACAGGAATTTGTGTTTTGTTTTGTTTTTCATTAATTAATTAAAGGGATATTTCACTTCCAAAAGGTTTGGTCATTTAAAAATCTACATAGGCTTTTGGGAACATGCCAGACAGTTTTTAAGCTGATATTCATTTCAGCTGCCCAGTCCCCGTTATATCAAACAAATAAAAACTGAGTGACTCAAGCAAATTAAAAACCATCCGAGTTGACAAAATGACCAAAATAAATCTTGAAAGTGAAATAGCTTAATTTACTGGTAGATGTAGAATAGGTTCTCAACCAGCTGATAAGTTACCGAGAGGGACCCTTATAGATCTTTATTTCTTGAGTGAAAATAAATTCATCTTCAGGGCAAAACCCATTTGAAAATACAGTATACGGTGATTATTATCATTTTATCATTTTAATTTAAAGCATGTCCACTTTGACTTGCATAGGCTAATACCCCCATTTTAATGCCGTTTATATCTCGTAAGCCGTTTTATTAATTTATAACATTTATTTAGTTTATTTTTATATCATAAAAGCATGCCAACTTAACTGTAAGAGAGTAATCTGAGTTACCATAAGTTGTATTTTTTGAGGGCTAGAAACTGAGAGTACCAATGGAATGAAATGTCCATGAAAGTGCCAAAAGCCCTGTAATATGAGTAAGGATAGTGGCCTGCGGAGGTATTCCCAAAATAAATAAATATAAAATTAATAATATATAATATAAAATATTAAATATATAATTAAATATATAATTACTGCAGGCCAGTAGGGGGCGCGCCCCTCTGCAGGCCGCCTATTGGAGAACCCTGGCTTAGACTATGCTCTGACCTGCTGTTCAGCTAGTTTCCTCTGGATCTCATCGCTGTGGCAGACGTTGTAGACGACAGGCTTGGACAGCTCTGCCTCGATACGAGACAGCCAGGTCCGCAGGTTACTCATGTTCTTATCCAGCTGCTGGACGGTCAAAAGGGTTTCCTTCAGCTTCCTCACCCTGAGGACAAAATAAAGGCACAAAAAGAAAGAGTGAATCAGACTGTCGATTGACAGAAAGAATCACCACTGTGATTTTACTTTCTTTGAGATTATTTTACCCAATAACATTTTCAGTTAATCAAATAATTGAGAAGCACGACAATTCTAGCAACTTACAAAAAAGGTTGTTGTAGGAAAGAAAAAGCAGGATATACAGTATTTTTATGAGAGGCCCATAAAAACAGATGTTTGGGAAACATTTTCGCATTCTCCACTGAAGACACTATAATCATGGGTGTCAGAAACACTACGATTTCAGCCAAGCAGCAGTCCTGTGGCTAGCCATGAATGTGGACATGAAACATGACAGGAGTCTAGGTCAATAATTAACTGTAATACAAACAGATCCAAAAACACCTCTTCTCTGTGATTAACATAGCAGTCTACTGTGACAGCGTTACACAGCATGTTATTTGCTAGGTGCAAAGAAGAGAGAGACGGAGACAGCTACATACACACAAACAAGGCTATAGTTATGTTGCTATAGTTTATAGACCGGTAAAGCAAACACTCTGGATTTGACGGACTCGACAGGTGTTATCATTGGGAGCAGGGAGTAGAAAATGACCTACATCTGATCATGTCTGAAAAGGCACAGTGGCATCATCCCAGTCTGACCTACTGTATATCAATGCATTCTGCTCCACACAGAGACACACAGTACAGAGAAAGAGATGATGTTTGGGATATACCTGTACCTTCATGGGATATACTGTATTGTAGAAGACCATAAAGTACATGTCATCATAATATTTATTCATTTGTTGGTAATTCATTCATATCACATGTGATGTACACTACAGTACGTGAAGAGGGTAGGCTACAACTCTACAGCTTAGTACTGTATGTGAGTTGTCACTGACCTACATAAGAGAGAGAGGGAGAAAGAGAGAGAGAGAGAGAGAGAGAGAGAGAGAGAGAGAGAGAGAGAGAGAGAGAGAGAGAGAGAGAGAGAGAGAGAGAGAGAGAGAGAGAGAGAGAGAGAGAGAGAGAGAGAGAGAGAGAGGGAGATTCCCCTGTCATTTCAATATCATTCCATGTGTCACTCCACCTCGTCACCTCACTGTCCCACTATGACAGTGGTTTTCAGCAGTTTTTGGACACCAACCAATATCATTTGTTGACATTTAGTGTCTCAGACCCCAAACTTATCTCATCTTAGCAGTATAATTGTGGCACCATCCATAGGATAGAGAAAAGGCAAACCATCAAAAATAACATAAGCAACTGCCTATCAAAACAGCACTGTACTGGCACGGTAAGTGCACGCAACATAACATACAGTAGATGGCAAAATATTACTTGGCTCATTAGCCAAGCAATGTTTTTGTTATGTTAAATGTGTGCCTTTACATAGCACCTCTATCCAAAGGGCTTCACAATGTGCACTGATGCTGCACCAGTCTTCATTAACACAGACATTAGCACAGGGTTCTGTACTTAGTGACCATTTGGGCTGTGCTTGTGAATGAATGAATGAATGAATGAATGAATGAATGAATGAATCCATGAATCCATGAATCCATGAATCCATGAATGAATGAACACATTTAAATTTGCACCAACGCACATGCAGATGTGTTGAGGTAGCTCAAGGTTGTGTGTGTGTGTGTGTGTGTGTGGGGGGGGGGCGTGTGTGTGCGTGCATGTCTGTATCCATCAGGTCATGTGACACTGGGGCGGAGGGGAAAGGAGAGATATGCGATGGCATCAAAACATCCACCCTGCTTAGGCATGCACGCACACATGCCGCTATCACAGGCGAGACATCATCGGGCAAAAATACTCATTATATCAAAACTGTCGATTCCTGGCAACCTGCTTTTGTGCTGGCTGCTGAATGACACAGCCCGCCTCAGTCTCTGTGCCTGCCTGCCTACATACATGCTCTGACAAAGCATAGCCCATCCCCCCTCGCTACTCCATCTCTCCACCCCTCTCTCCTCCCTTCCTTCCCTTTCACATGCATGCATGCACACATAACACAACACTCGACCTGCTCCCTCCATTCACCCAGCTGTCTATTGAGTCCCCCTCTGTGCTATGGATGCACGCAGGGGTGCCAGGGATAGCTTTGGGATCAGGACAAGACAGAGAGAGATACTTACGGCTGGTTCCTCACCACTACTCCACGACGATGGATGAGATGCTAGTTAGCTATAGCAGAGCACCCTCTGCCTCTCGCGCTCCCTCTGCCCACCTGGTCTGCAGTCCGCCTATTCCCTCCTCCTCTTCTCTCCCTCCCTCCCCTCTCCTCTTTTCTTCTTCTCACTTCAGCACGTTTGTTGTGCGTAATGCATGACCGACCCCTGACAGCATCTCAACATGCTGCTATAAAATCAAGATGACTATTAATGACTTTTAACTTAATTGTTGTCCTGCACTTTATGAACATCAGCAATGCTGGAAGTGTTTGCTGTGAGAGGGTCAAAGTGTACTTTTTGCTATACAGCAGTAGACTCCGATGAATATCTTTAGCTGCAACTGTAGAACATTAGACGTTTATCTGCAGTTGACGTCACAGGCACAAAAACTAAAATAGCACCTCTAAATGAGCACCTCTCTGTGTACATGAGTGTTTTCTGGGATCAAAGGTTAAAGGAGGGTCTGTCAAGCCACTATTGTACCTATTCCACGTTGTACAAGAGTCAATGTTACGTCAGGGGGAGTGAGAAGCAGACTATAGCTGAAGCTACAGACAGCTGCACGTACAGTATGTCAAATGAGGACAGATGCACCTTTAAATGAGGCCTGGGTTTTGTGGGAGCAGATGTCTGGTATTGAAGCTACTGTTTATGTAAACTAAAGCTACACAGCAGGGAGCAACACAAATCTATTCTTAAAACCCATAAATAAGAAAGAAATAAATCCTGAAAGGCACCAGCTGGTGCACTGCGTACAGTATATTATTTAACATTTGTATTACAATTGCTTTAATTAACAGGACTCTAGATCAACTTTTAGATTTCACTTGGTGTTGTGGTTTAATTGCTTTTCTGTTATATTTATTTTCTTGTGTTCCTTTTATCTGAAAAGCACAAAAATCAATTAACATGATAAAAACTTTCCACTTTAGCAGTTTTAAAGACTGGATGATACGCTTGGAGGTCATCTCGCAGGTACAACAACAGACCAACCGACACACACGCGCGTGTTCGTGTGCGTGCACGCCTCTAAACCCGCCTTGTTCAAACTGAGCAAAATCACCGGGGCAACGGAGTTGGCCCGTCCGCACGAAGACTCGTTTGGAAAAAGTCATCACCGTGACAACCAGATCTACGAGTGTGCAGCCAAGTGAAGTGCAGTCGTAAAGTTAATACAGTGCTTTTATCTCCCAAACACTTACGCACTAAGACAACACCCCATAAACAACAATCACTTACACCCTAAAATCACATGTCATAAAAAAACAATCACTTACAGTACAGTGCACATATTAAAACCACAGTACATACAACAAAATCTATTTTTATGATTACTTAAGTGCGATGCAAATACATCGCACTGATTACTTAAGTGCGATGCAAATACATTTGTACTTTTACTGAAGTAATATTCTGAAGATGCGACTTTTACATGTGCATCGTGACATCTTTAACTATTTGTCCAACACTGCCGAAATTAACGGCTGGGAGAAAAACGGCAAAAGAGAATAGAGAAACATTTGTTTTCCTGCTTGAAAAGGAAGGAGATTTGTGAGTGTGTGACCGTGAGAGGAGAGAGAGAGAGAGATGGATGGGGGCAGAGAAGGGCAGTGAGGACAAGTTAGTGGCGGGATGGGTGGGGGGTCAAGAGGGGGAGTGGGGTAAAGGAGGTAATGGAACTAAGAAATAGAACAAATTTGGAACAAAAACAAACAGCTTCTCGATTTTTCAATTGCCCTACATCAGCCAGATGAAGTCGGTTGCTGGTTCTAAATATCGCTTACAATATTATTTGTTCTATCAATTGTTCAAGCCCAGCCCTAGTAGCTCGACTGAACCAGACGAACATCTGTCTCCCTTTGGCCTGGTTCAGACAATAGAGGGAGATGAGAGGAGCAGAGGGAGAGGGAGGGGTGGAGAGGGAGAAAGGATTTAGAGAAGAGGAGGAACAGGTGGAAGAGGCAGAGGATGAGGGGAAGGTGGCGCATAGAGCTGTAGGAGAACTAGTAAATGTAAATGCGAAAAGTCTGTGAGTGCATGCACCAGCGTGTACGAAGACGCTTGTGTGTCTGTGTCTGTGTGTGTGTGTGTGTGTGTGTGTGTGTGTGTGTGTGTGTGTGTGTGTGTATCAGTAGTCGAGCGGGTGCTTGTGTGGCCCTTGGGGGCCAGATGATGACACAAAGGACTCGTGTCAGCACACAGCAGCTGCTGGAGCAGGATGACACAGGGACCCCGTTTGTTTTGGGGGACAAAGGCAAAGCAGAGGGCCTGTGTCAACGCCACATAATCCTCTCTAGCACGCCCGCGTGCACACACACAAACACACGCACACACACCCGCACACACACGCAACATCACAACATACATATCCAGAGCACATTGTCTCACAATACGCAGACACACACACACACACACACACACACACACAAGTTCACCCCCCCCCCCCCCCCCCCCCCCCCCGACCCAACTCAATTAGATCAAATCTCAGCACACATCATGTGAGACTGTACTGATGCGATAGATGGACAAAGTGCTGAGGACAGCCGTTATTCCGGTTGACACTCACACTGGACCAGCTTGACCAGTGCTTATCCAAACATGTGACACATCACCTCAGGATTCTGTCCACATGCACGTGCAGCCACGGTCCCACACACGCACATGCACACTCACACACGCGCAGCATTAACTCACTTCCCTTCCTTGCCTGCCCACTGTAGCATATGACAGGTTGAGCAAACACACTTTGATTCAGAGCTTTGCTCCGGGTAGCTGCTCTATAAGTCACTGTGGCTGCCAGTATATACTGCACAATGGTGACATCATAGGTTGGAAGTGTGAGCTCCAGACCTCTGCTGTGTGTCCTCTGTGTTGGATTAGTGTTCAGCAGCAGAGGTTAATGCAGAGTGGAGCTGACAGCACTGAGGCAGCACAATGCTGACCTGAGGTCAATCACAGCCGGACCTACCGGTACTGATCTATAAAAGACACTTACAGCTCTTTCTCTTTCTCCTTTCAGTGATCAACACATGAACCCAAATTCACCACTTAAACCATACTGTGGCCTCATTTCCTTTTGGTTGTTGTCCATGAGCCAGAGTTTGTTAATCATGGGCACAACCATCCCCACAGTATATTAAATTGTTATCACCATGAAACTTCCCCAGTTGATTGCTTATATGAAGACAATTATTAGTTTTATTAAATATACAAATTAGTCATTATATAGGAAAGCAAAAACTATATACATTATTATATAGGAAAGCAAAAGCAATATACAATAGCAAAAAAAAACAAATATGAAAAAGCTACTACTTGAAAGGGTTATCATATATTCATTTACTTCTATTGACCCTATCAACAATTTAATATGTTATATATATATATGCCCAGTGCCACTCAATTCATAAATAATGTTCCAGTTTTGGAGGTCTGGAAAACTGAAAGGTTCCCAGCCTCTGGAAAGGGGTCCACTCTGGTTTATGCTGTGTTGACTCTTCTGTTTTAGCAACATCGATCTTGAAATATATATTTATGTACATTATATTTATCAACACATAAACCCACATTTTAAATGAGTCTGAGGGAGGCGTGGTTAGTTTCTATGTTAAGGTAAGCAGCTTCTCTGATGTCTGATAAAGACACAGACATTCCTCACGTTTATCTTCTTGGAGTGTTTCAGTGCTTCACTAGACAGCATCTCATAACAGGTGGAGGAGAGATACAATATAATCCTCACAATCCTCCTTTTACATAGTTAACAAACAAGCATATTTGTACTCACATTCTGGGCCTACTAGAACATTGCAGGGAGTGCGGTGTGCATTCTCAGGGTGGGTTGATTTGATCAATCAATCAATTATATTTCAGCGTGCATCAATGTACCTACAGTAATGCACTCTGATTCTAATTAAAATATGAATGTATTTTTAATATGAGGATTCAAATGGCTCCTCGGCGAGTTAGCTAGAATAAAAGCCAGTCTGGTCTAGTTAAATGATGAAAGGGTTGGATACTCAGAAGTCTGAAATAGTCACATTGCACTGTAATGGAATTGTCTTGTGTCTGAATATAAATGATATAACAAGTGCATACATATACACACACACACGCACATGCACACACACTTCTAGGCTGTGTATGACCATGGAGGAGTGGCCGTGGGGAGGACAACAGGTCCACTGCACTTCATGGTGTGTATGTGTCCTGTCTGCTGCCATTGTTGCAGACATGGCATGGTGTTAATGACACATCAGTCAAACTAAAGAGCAATGCTTTGCAGCCAGCATCAACCACATGGTCAGGCTCTCATGACTACTATTTGTCCTATCAGCTCAACTGAGTGAAAGTAAACATGACTAGCTATAATACAAACTGTTATATTTAATAAAATATCTACAGTCCTTGCTGACTGGACGATTTGTTTGAAAAATGGTGGGAAAACGCTGCTGAAGAAAAACACACTTAATTAGTGTATAGTATAATTATGATTCATACACACATGCTCAGAAATTGAACTAGAATTTAAACATATACAAAGTACAGTTAACTATTAGGCTGTAATACTAAAAATATTACAGTATTAAATTAACCGATTATTTTTTACTGGTACATAGACAGCGGTAGAGAGATAGACAGAATGACAGAACGAAAGGCACATCCAGACAGAGAGATGGCGATACTGGCAGGGAATCAACAGCTAAACAGCCACCATATGGCTTCATGGTCGGCTCACCCCCACCCTCCCCAGTGACTCTGTCCATCTGGCGGTGAGAATACATTCCAACACACAGCATAGTGGCAAGGAGTTGCGTCAAGCATTCGCATGCGCACACACACACCCTAAGAGAGACCCCCTTCCACAAAATTAATGCAGTTAAAACCAGAAACGTAACAACATCCCATATTCAATCATCAATCGTCCCTCATTCTGCTTACTGCAGAGAAGGTGTATAGATTGCACTCCACATTTTTTGTGCACAATCCACTGTGTGCCATTAGCTGACTCAGGATCTGTAGGTGTTGTAAACATGTTCTGTATTCTGCACCAGGAGAGGCAGTGAGTACAATGCATGACTAAATGAGGCTGCTTTCTGAGATGGACCAAGGAGAACATTCTTTAATGAGGAAAGTGAATTACCCAAAGATTCTTAAGCCTAGTTCAGACCAGTGTTTTGAGACAAACCATTTCATGTCATAGCTTTTTGGTTTCCGATCTAAGAATTCAAAGTTGCTCTGAATACAACCGTTCCAAATTGTCGATTTTGTCGCATGCCTAAAAATACTCCAGGCTTACAATGAGTCATGGATGCAATGCAATGCAATGCCAGAAAATTTGAGCAGCTGACACATTATCATACATTAGAATGTTGTGAATCACAGAGGGTTCAGGTGCTGGTCAAGGAAACTTCAACAAGTCACATCA
Organism: Benthosema pterotum; assembly: GCA_039105355.1. Lineage (NCBI taxonomy): Eukaryota > Metazoa > Chordata > Actinopteri > Myctophiformes > Myctophidae > Benthosema > Benthosema pterotum. The sequence goes on from CM076980.1 coordinate 25,910,919, forward strand.
TCTGTTGTTAAGGTTTGAACCTGTGACCTTTGGCTAATGCTCCCTTTAGCAGGGTCACCCTGTCACGTCCTTGCTAAACGCCTGTGGTTTTAGAGGCTCCATCCTTGCCACTGCAGAATGCAGCCAGGCTTACATGTGTGGACCATCATTACATTATGTATTATGTATACTTAGACCGGTACCTAATGAACAACGTTGTCAAGTATGTTATGTCCCCATTAACCAGTATAATATTAGAAGTAAGAATTTTGTAACAATAATTATAATAACTTATTAATCCAATAGAGACCAATATTTCCATAAGCTTCTAGTGGCTAAGTTACAGCCACCCTGTACATGTCGGTCCATAAATACGACAGCATATCACCCAGCAATAGGTGATATTATGCAACATACAGTATATAACAAACCTGCTATGAGGAATCCACTGTGTGTGTACATGTGCGTGACAACTCACATGTTTTTTTCTTTTTCAAAAGCATCTGCACATGTGTAGGTGCACGTGGGATTGCACATTATTTGTTTATCAGATGCAGATAAAGCTGTCAGAAAGGAAGCAGCATGGGTAAACACTCGCGCCAGCTAAGCCTAATACTGCATTCGACCTATAAATGGAGCTTAAAGGAACCACACAGAAGACACCTTCCGACTGTATGCTGTCAATGAATGCTCACTCAGTGATGTTTGATTACCGTTGTCTGTCTGTCTCTCTACCCCATAGCTAATCATTTGATTGTCTTCAATACCCCCCACCCTTTCTATATGAAATAAGAGGAACTACACTATCATCATTAGCTGTCACAAGCCACCATGTTGGTGTCCTTATGTATCCAACAACTACTCTGTGCTTCTGTGGCTCCGCCCAGCGACCACTCCCCTCTGTGCACCAGTGGGATTATTTGTATTTGTGGATTAATGATTAATGTCTCTCTATCCTTTTTATGGACTTTGCTGTGAATTAATCTGCTGAGAGATACAGCGGCTACAGTGACAGCTGTCCCCTGTGTACTGTTATGACCTCTTCTCTAGATTGACCCCAGGCACAGGTTAGAGGCCGGAGAGATGCTGTAGTAGTGAAGGAGGAGATACAGACACACAAGTCATGTGCATACAAACGTGCACACACACAAAGTAGTGGAGACACGCAAAGGACAGAACAAGACAACATCTTGAATATAACCAAAGCCAAATTGCAATGGTGCGTTCACACGAGGCGTGCTGTATGCAATGATCACAGCATATTTGTCATTTCTGTTCTGTTGCTCACACCGAGCAAAAACATAGTTGTGAGCCTTCCTTCTTAAATTAAAAAATAGACCACCACAACACACAAACATACTTTACAACTACAAAAACACACGCCTCAGATACAGGTTTAGAAGTCCAAATGCTGTAGTGGTTAAAATTCACAGACCCACAATAATTACACACCTAAGAGCCTCAACTGGTCTCTGTCAAGTATAACAACATAGTGAAACATTCCCCTCTCAACCACTCTCAATGTAACCAATATGGTTTCTGTCAGTCATACAGTTGTTCAACAACCGTCTTGGATGAGTACTGAATCCAGAACACTGAAGTGGTAAAACCAGTAATTCAAAAAAACGTACAAAGTGCAAAAGAACTTCCTTAGGTCAGTCGCAGGGAAACCCTGATTATCTCAGAGTCAATGCCTTATCAGAAATATCACTGCAGTCGTCAATAAATTTGATCAATAATACCACTGTTAAACAGTTTAAGCCAAATCATGAGTGATTTCTGTCTCTTTCCTCAGTTTTAAACGGCTATAACTATCTGATAATACATTGAATTGGAACTACTATCTACGTAAAGTCACATACCTCTACTATCTTAGCCATCTTAGTTTCCATTTAGACTGCCTACAATCCAAACTATGTCAGTAACAGTATGAACTGTTTTACATTATTTATAGTATTTCCTTGCTTCAAACCACCTTCCACTCTCTGTACTTTACACATGCTGCGTGTAGCTGTATGTACCTGGCATCAATGTGGTCAAAGAGATGCTGCCAGCGGTCGTTGATGTCTTGGAGTTTGTCGTTCACCTCCGTCTCCTTGGTCTTGTTGCTGGCGGTGATGAGCTGCTCTCCAAGCTGCTTCAGGTGAGTCTTATTCTCACTGAACAGGTTCATCTCCTCCATGCAGTCCTAAAGGACAACACTACGGTCACTGGTGTGAATGTGTGAGCGCGTAAAAAGGGCTGTGCAGGCCTACTCTTGTACAGTTGAAGAACATGATTTTAATGTCAGTGACTGACTGTAATATCCTCATATGATGGATGGATGTGGGAACCGTCCAGGGAGCTAAAACTACATATTTAAAGCCTGTTTTATGTTAGTGTAATGTGAGCCTGTGCTCATAAGTATAGAGAGGTTTGACTATTACAGGTATTAAACAGATTTTAATCTAACTCCACCTCACCTCTACTCTATTGGCTCATTATGAAGCTGCTGGAAACTGCTGTGCTGTGTCTGGCCACCCCCCCCTAACAATAAAGTTCTTGACCGTCTGGGGAAAGCAAGTGTCTGTCTGCAGGGTAACAGCTGCAGCATCGAAGTAGAAGAAGGCAAAAAATATATACCGGTACACATTTTGAGTATTATAGCTAAAAAGCTATAATACCTTTAAACTGAAATCAAGTGTTTAAGAAACCTCCCACGGGGCTGATATGTCCGGGTATCACTGACGCCAATCCCCCCCCCCACACACACACACACACAGCGTGACTAATGCAGGGGCTGGGCCCCCGACACAAAACAAGTCCATGTGGCCTTGCAGGGGGACAAACAGCTGGCGTCTCTTGCACATTCACAGTCCCTCTGTCACATCTCACTGAGTTTAAAAAAGTGTATTACATATTTGGTCGAGCTGATCTGGACAAAAATGCTGCCAATTAATTCCGCTGTAATTGGTAAATTATACAAAAGGGTGTTTTTGTATAATTTACTAAATGTGATGAGCTACAATAGAAATATTTCTATAAAATGTATGTAAGGCTGTGTTCAACAGGTTTTGTGATTCAAGTTTAATTTGAACAATACTGGGGAGTTTCCCTGGTGGTCACTGCTGCTATCACAATTTAAGCCTTTTTCCACAAAATCAAGATATGGTGTTTTAGGCCATTCTACTGGCTTTTTCACATCCATACCAATATAATGAGAGGTTACACCCTTAATGTATACCCCATGAGTGAAGCGTTAATTTTTTCCCCGAATTTGAGATACACCCACATCACCTTTCGATTAGAAAACATATTTAAACATATTCAGAACAGGCTTTGCAGGCTGAGATTCATGGAGAATCTTATTATCAGAGAAATATGGCAGTTGTAATACATATCAAATTTATTTATTTATTTATTTTTCAATTAAAAAGTTACCCAGTATAGCTTTAAGATAGAAACAAATTGATTCATCACAGTCTGTTCAAGCATTGATGTGTCAGACTACAGGAAGAGCGGTAGACCCTGCTATATTCATTTTAACATAATCACTGTTACAATTGTATACAAAAACAGTCTTATACAATGTTAATTAGTGTAATAAACATTATAAATTTATAAGATTGTTTATTTGCTCATACATAATAACTTATTACATAGTAAGATAAGATCAGCACCACAGAACACCCCAAGCATCTGCCATCAGTCTAATCCCCTCATTAAAATGTAGAAATGTGTGTGCTCGCACACTTTTGCATGCGTGTGCACTCACACACCCACACACACGTGCGTGCACACACGCACGCACATACACACACAGAGTGCTTAATGTGATTTACTGTTTACTTATTATTTTGGGATTCCCAATTCCCATCGGATGGGATTATAATTTGTATTAATTCTGGTTTTGGGACAAAATGGGAATGATAAATCAACGGGACAGTAGTGGGATTAGCCTCAGTATGTATCACAGATTAACTGTTCTTGAACTATATCTTTTAAAAGAAAACTGCATAAAACACAGTGATATAAAAATAATACAAAAATACATTGCCTTTGCTAATGACTAATTTATTATTTTTAAAAAGGAATGGGACTTTGGGATTATTATATATTTTTTACCCTGGTCTAGGATTGGGATGGGATGTTTTCTGTGGAAGTGGGTTGGGAACGGAAGTGAAAATCCATAACTACAAGCTCACGCCACTTTTGAGTGTGATGTGTTGCTGTGAGTTTGCAGATGGGGTGTGACACAGTATGACACAATGCGCATGCAATATAAATGAGACATTACCTTCTTGAGTTTCTCCACCATCTCCTCGATGCTGAGATCAGAGTTATGAGCCACCTTGTTCTCCATCTGGGTCAACCACTCACACAGCTCCTTGTTCTTGTCGTTGAAGATGATCCAGGCATTGAGACGGTCGGCTATCTCTTGTTTACGCAGAGACACCTGAGCAGGGAACGCAGAAACACATGAATAGCACCTTTCTTCATTAGAGAAACCATTCAAGGTAAAGGAAAAACTCCATTATGAGTGCATGCCACACCTCCACATACGGAAACTGATGTAGCAACACAGATTGTTCATTGTGTGAAATCTGTACCAATAATTTGGGTGAAATTTTATTTTGTTTTGCAGTGGTGCTTAAATACTGTATGAATATTGTTGATTTAGAGATTTAGAGTTAATTAGTGTAGATGTATCTTTTTAATTTATTTTTTGTTTGGCTCGTTAACAAAACCCCAATATAAAAAGAAGAAGATAAATTTGATACATTTTGCAGTCAAGGCTCTCTCATTCCCTGAAGGCAAGGGTAGTATTTCTAATGCATTTGCAAAACGGATATTACAGCGAATGAAAGAGCAATAAACCCAAAGCAGATCATTGAAACTAAGTCCACATTTGGATCCTGGGGTGGCAGTGAAAGTGTAAATCTTCATAAAGTAGAGAATGAATGGACCGTTGTAAGCACATGTAGTGCATAGAAAAGCGCTATAAAATGCAATCCATTAGACAGAGGAGGTGTCACACATCAAATGGAATTGCTCATGAGTCTTTTCCAACAACATGACATTCTCTGGAGAACTGAAGAACCACTGTCAGTGTTCAGCCCTCAAGACCTTATAGCATTACGATTACGAACAGGCTACACTCTTTCTTCCCTGTTACTAAACTGGAGAACTGTCGTGCACGCACGCACAGACAGACACAGACACATACAGACATAGACACACACACAGATTTTAATACAAAAGGCCAAAACTCATTTTCCCCATCACCATCTGTTCCCCTGAACCCACACCCCCCCCCCGGCCTGCCTCAGACCTGTAGATTTCACTGAACAGCCTCACAAAAGTCCCCAGAAAATTTACTAACTCTGCTCAGCTCATGAATAGCTTTAGCTCCTGCAGCGCTTACTGCAGCGCTTACTTTGATCTTAAGTAGTTAAATGACTGCTTGTGTGTAAATGAAAACACCCATCAACACACATATGCGCGTACACGAGCACACGCACGGCATGTCGAATGGCAAAGCAAGGCAACAGTCCGAGTCAGATGACAATCTGGTGGTGCACCCTTTTCAAAAACATCCAGTTAATTTAATAATAATGAACCTGAGCTGAAACGTTAAAGACTCCACACTGTGCCAAGTCCTCCCTCCTCCTGTCTGCTGAGGTTTGGGACAAATCAACTGCTCTGAGTCAAGAATACCCATGTAACACACTCACCCTGCATACAACGCAGAAACCAAACAAACTGCCTACACAGTGTACCCTCCCATGTGGGCGTGCAGGCATGTTGTGGATGATGCCTTCTTAAGTAGGAGAATTTCTCAGCTAAGTTAAAAACCATATACTGGTATACTTGGTTGACCGGGGTCCCCCAGGGCTTTATCCTGGGCCCTCCTTAGTTTTTGCCTCTTCACCAAATCTCGTCACTGTCAATAACAGATTCACAAGCTCAGAGTGTTCCATCACCCTGAATAGTTCAAAGTAGTTAAATTCACTCTTTTGCATTTTCTTTGTGTTGTATATTGTATGACAACTGTGTACTGTCAAACTATAAGTCATTAATATCTGTCTCTCTGTAAAAAAAAAAGCTGTGGATATTGTGTAAAGAATGACTCTATTCAACGGTGTGTGATTTAAGTACATAACAAGGTTGTCTAGTGCAGCCTCATAGCCAATTTATTCTTCATCGTTGTACAACATAAATTATGTATACTAGTACATACCATACTTTTAATTAAAAACAACTTCCTGCATGTAATGTTGTAATGTGCAATGAGTGCACACTAAAATGTTAGTACTTTACTAAAATGTATGTTGCTAAGTGCTAACATCACTGTTCAGAGAAGCAATGGTTCCCAAACATTTTCACATCAAACCCCAAAAGCTACATCATGCCACAGAGCCGCATTTGACGACCTAGCATTAATTTTATGGACCCCCAGCTTAAATTAGGCATACGACCCCTGATTTAATGCCATTCATTGGTTTTACCAACATTGTAAAACCAATGTTAATTTAGCATTTAGGGTGTACAAATGGAAGTAAATGGACCTTTGAGCATTTGTACACTCTCAGAGTTACAGGTCCATAAGGGTCCATTTGGTCCCTAACTATCTCTAATTTACTACCCCCTGGAACTCCCTCAAGTCCTCCATAAAGGACCACACACAACCCTTGGGAAGGACAGCAGTCTTTAATTGATGCTATGGTTTTAGCCATGAACTTCACAGGACAGTGGTGAGCTCTATAGTACAGAGGAGGCTCATGATCAGCGATGCTCCACGACCTACTGACCTTTAGACACAGCTCCTCCCACTGGCAGTGCAGGTGCTCCACCTGCTCCTCCAGTAGCAGGACGTCGTCTGCGATGATGTACTGGGACAGGTCCGTCTTCATGGTGGACAGCTCCGTCAGGCTCTCAGCCCAGTCCTCCAGTGAGTCCTTGGTCTCCTGCATAGCATAACACGCAGCAGCCAAGCAGACAAACAAACAAAGCGGTCAGAGACCCCCACCACCAACGCTTGGCCACTCTAATCCTGACAACCACTCTCCCCTGTGTCCTCTCTCCAACTGCCCTGCCCCTCTGTCTCACACACACACACACACACACACTCACTCACTCCTTTCTCTCTGTCCCCACCCTAAGAGAGGATTAAAGGGCCATAGGCAGCAGGCCTGGACGGGACAAGGGGGGAAGGGAAAGAGGGAGGGGTGAAAATAGAGGGGAAGGGGTGAAAGAGGGAGGGAAAGGGATGGAGGGGGTTAAAAGCCCCAGATGAGCCAGAAGGGTTGTGTTGTGGGACAAACCTGTTGCTGATGTTCTCGCTTAGGAGAGAACTTGATTGTTTTTGTTGTTGTTGTTCTTTTTAATAGGAGCACCAAGTGATTAATCGTTTCGCCATGACAGCTGGACTATGAATGAGCTCTGATAAGAAGCAATGCAACAGACACACAAGTTTGGAAACACTGATAATTATGTTACCAGGATGTGTCCATGTATGGAAGTTGTCAATAAGTATTGACAGCCAACACTGTGTGAGTTGAGTAGTTGTGTTTTCCAGCCTGGGTGTCCCCCAGGGGTCAGCATACTGGACATCACCTCTCCAGGGTGATGCATCCTCCTTCCATCGACCTACATCTCTAACTCTCTACTAAGCCACTGATTCCTAACCTGTGGGTCATGAGGATATTGCAAGTGCTCCCCAAAATAGGCAAAACACTAAAATTGTTTTACTTTTATATTAAGGTTAATATCATCACTACAGTGACACCAAAAATTATCTATAGAGCACAATGTAATTCTAAAACCAAGATGGAACACAATCCATTGATTGCATTCACAACACATTCTATGAAAATGCACGTTGTTGAAGTTGTCACATGGCATGTGTGTGTGTGTGTGTGTGTGTGTGTGTGTGTGTGTGTGTGTGTGTGTGTGTGTGTGTGTGTGTGTGTGTGTGTGTGTGTGTGTTCGGGGGGTGGACCCTCATGGTGCACTAAGGGCTGGGAACTTCTGTACTAAACCCATCACTGCCCTCACTTTTTTACCTCCCTCTCTCAAATGCCTTCAGGGCATCACCGGACAGGTGAGCAGGAACCTTTTGAAGTCCAGTGGCAGCAAAACTGAGGCCCTGTACTCAGTGGCTCCAAAATCAGCTTCAAAGCCCTCAACTTAGCCCCACTTATCTCTTACATCCTCCAGGAGTGTGTGCGTTCACTCACACATACACACACCCCCCGCCATCCATCTATCTATCTATCTATAGTATATCCATATTCATGAAGCGTAAAAATGAACTAAACAAAAACAGGATGCCGATATTTATGCTAATCATAACAAGGGGTCCATGACTCAAAATGGCTTGTGGCGTGGTAGCCCTGTGTCCCTGGGGAAGCTTTCATGTGCACTGCACCCAGGCTCTGGAACCCCTAGCCCAGTCCCTTCCCACACACACAGACAACCCTCAGACGCTTACAACATTCCAATCCCTCCTGTTCAACCTGACAATCAGTCAATGTAATGTACTGTGTGTGTGTCTCCTATGTCCTTTGTAGTGTCCCCGTGCATGTCCATGCTCTACGTGGGATGTGTCATTTCCACTTAGAGGGCCTTTGTTTTTTTGTGTTCATGTTCATTTTTGATATGTTTGACCTCTTACACTAATGACAGAGTAACTGCTTTGTATTGTATTGCAATGCAAATAATCAATTGTATCATATTGTTTTGCAATGCAAATAATCAATTGCATCAATACTAAGTACTTCATGTCAGAGAATGTCATATCGTATCGTCAACCATGTTGATCCGGTGATCGGATCGCTGTTAAAATCAGGCCATCATGTACATTTTTTTCATGCTTTCATACTGCTGGTGTTACTGATGTGAAAGGGAACACAAACAGAATGTATTTATTAATACCTTGTTGAAATGCTCAATTCTTTGCAGCTCATCAATATAATCAGGCATCGATAGGTTGAGCCTGGTCTTCACATCTTTCACATGCAGCACGCCATCGCCTAGTTTGGCCTCACAGTGCTCCCAGGTCTGAAAAAAAGAGGAAAAAAATGGAAATGAAAACCACAAAATTCACACCCAGGTTGTCTTTTACTTTCAGAAATACAGAATACAGTATACTGTTAATTTAAGCTGATTGGATTAGCCCGGGCTATCCATCAGAGGCACGGGAAACCACGGCTAATCAGGAACAGATGGTTGCTGGTGACCTGAAGGTGCAAAACAAGTCTCAGATAATGCAGCAGTCAGGTGTGGATCCAGGTCGCTGAATCACAAGACTGACGTAGTGGAGTATTGCACATACTGTACAGCACATTATGGCAGATTGCATCAAAGACAACATGTTTCAAAAGTCACCAAACATGATAAAAACAAAATAGTAGCCTCAAGTCAATATCACTTCTAGATTTGATATCTTTGAACGAAATACAAATTACGGAAATACACTGTGTGTGCAAACATGCCTGCACATTTGTGCGTGTGTAGCATTCCAGCACCCAGTGAACTATCCCCTGGACATTGCTCTAGTTAAAAATGTGATCTTTGTCAGCTTGCCTGGTTAAGTAAACATTTGAACTGAATGAGCTTAAAGAAGAAAAAGTGAGTGTTTACTGTCAATGCCCCCGGCCTGCTCAGCGATATCACACCTTGACAAATGACTACAGAACCTCTTATTGTTTCTCAACAGATATGTTCTGTTTCATCAGTGGCAAAGCATGCAGATGTACACAGATGTTTTCAACAGCAGGCCTGAACACCGGTGTCATCGTCTCATTCGGCATTAAGCAGTTCAACATAGTAAAGCATTTGTAACTTGAGAGTATACAAATTGAAGCAATAAGTGTCCATAGTTACCTTAGTCAGGATGATAAAATACTTTTTAATACTTTATACTTTGTCCTTAAAATCCAGTGTCAAGTAATTTATATGCCCATACTAGTGTCTAGTTGTATTCTAATGGATGGCTATTGGCAATGCATGTATAGCCACTGTATAGCCACACCAGAGGACGTCACCCAGAACCACCACAGTAGTAGTTAAGGATGATGGGAGAATTGGGTTGTTCAGTTGAGCCATGCGACCACAGAGGCTGAAATGGAGCCCGTAATTCACTCTATGAAACAGCACAGCCCTTCAGACTCTCAGCACAGCATGGGTAGTACAGACAAAGTAGGCACAATAGAGGGTGGAAGAGTGTGAAAGAGGTTACACAGCAAAATCCTCAGTGTTCATCTATCCATTTGTAAATCTGTCACTATACAAGGGGAACCTTAAGGGTCCACGGTTCCAAATGTATGCTCTAAAAGAAAGGGGACCCTGGCAGAAAAGGAGAAGAAGCGCGGATCTCAGGCCAGTATGTGGTTTCAAAACGTTTCAAATAGAGCACTCAGGGAAACCCCAGTAGGCCGCATTTACAATCCATCTCCGTTTTCTCACCCTGATCTCTCTGTCTCATTATTTGCCTCTTTCACAGTTTCTAAGTCTTTCCTCTCCCTCTCTCGTTCACTTTGTGAAGTGCTTTCATTATTTCACACGTTCTTGATTCAGCCTCGCCCTAATTATTTCTTATCTTTGTTTTTTCTCTTTTCTTTCCCTCTGTCCCAATGTGTGCCTCTCTGTCCCACTGCATCCTCCTCTCTATGCATATTTTTCTGTAAAGTGAAACATATAATTTTGTAATTTATAAGAATCATATATGACATTCAAAACAACCACAGTATTTTTTGTAAAGTGGCTTGTATGAAAGGTGCCACTTTCAAGAGTCTGCGTATATGGCATAAATATGTTGTTTCATATGGGTGGTGAGTAAATACTCACATTTTGATAATGTGTTGCATTTATGCTCATACATATGTTGAATTAACACTTTATGGGCATCAAAAGGCAGTGCTTTAATAGGTATGGGATGCACAAGCAGCCCGACACATGAAAGGACCTTAGAAACAGACACATGTGCTGCTCCTGTGCTTGTGGTTATGGTTAGGTTATGTCAGAACTAAAGCATGTACCCATACTGTAGGTTCAAGGACCAACAATATTAAGAGTTGCCTTGAGTCTCGTCTCTAAAGGCAAGCTGGTTTTGCATATAGGACATTTCACCACTAAAAAGTGCTTTAAACAGACAGTAAATCTCAGATTTCATTGATTGGCCATTGCCTGTGAAATGGGATCTTCCTGATGATCATCAGATGATGTCACTCTACAGACATCACTGCCTGTCCATTAACGTGTCATGGATATCAGGCCAACACCCAGACTCATTTGTATCTGCTTGCACTGCTGTCAGTCAGTACTAAACTGAAACATCACAGGGTTCTTATTTGGCTGCATTACAATCTCACAACATGCTGTAGATTGTTAAATCTGTTTTAGCGGCTACAGTGTACAGCATTTTGTTTTCCCTGGGAACTCACATGCAATGAATGAAATGATGAGACCCAATGAGTGAGTGAAAACAATTCACTGGCACTGGTCTTGATTTATATACTGTATCATTCCAAAATAAAACACTTATCTAAATAAGTGTATAAAGATTGATGGGATATCTTGACAGCATAATCAGCAAGTACAGCCCTCTCTGCCAACAGAAATCCTGACATGAAGCCAACCATTGTTGAAACCTTCTCTTAAGCCAGTTGAACTAATTAAATAAGTGAATTATTACATTCACTATCAACTTTCAAAAGAGTCTAATTATCTAGGGCATTTAGCAGATGTTCTGTTATCAACTTATAAAGTACATGGCTGACATAATGTCATGAATATTGTCTAACCACAACATACTGTAGTGATTAAGGTTAGTGAGTAGAGTAGAGTGCTAAGACAAGAACTCAAACCATAGGGCCTTATAGATGTAAGCTCCAGAGAAGATCCCTGATGAACAGACAAAATACAATCCTTCCGTACATACAGGATCGTTCCTCTTGCGACTCCAGAGGTACTGGGAACTGATACTAATTTATAACTTGTTAAATCTGATTTATAACTAGTAAATTACTAGTTATAAATCAGTGGTTTGCGAACTGTTTAGGCTGTCTACATTATGCCGATAAAACTGTATATGCCATTATGTTGACATAAGCTATATATTGGCATACATGTTCATAAATTAAAAACAACACAATAGCACCACCATTAGCCTTTTCATATCACACATCCCCTACAGGGCAGTCGTATATGACAACGGCTGCACGCATCCCGGTTTGGGAACACCTGATCTAAATAATCTGCATATCGTTGCTGTGAGGGTAGAAACCACCTATGACCATAGCATCACTGTCAGGAAGAAACCTTTTTAAATTAACAAATCAATTGTTTAACAAAATATAAAAAAAATGTACCAATGAAAATAATGAATTGGGCCCTGTCTCCTAAAGCAGCTAACTGTACCACCTCACTCTCTCTCATGCAAGTAATTTACAACATTCTCGGTACCATCTTACCTACTACAGCATCACACAAAAACATCAGAAGTGAAAAATCCACAAAGTCTAATAACAGCACAAAGTGGCATTGTTGTTTTTTTACCACCAGTACTGTGCAGTACAGTACAGTATACACAGACAGTACCTTCACTATGGACTCGGTAAGCTCTGTCCTTTTGGCCAGCAGGCTGTGCAGGTTGTCCCACTCCTCCTGCAGGTTTCCCAGCTCTGCCTGCAGCTGGATCTGGGTGTCCTCGTCCCCCATGGAGAAGAGCTGCCTGCCCACCTCCAGGGTGTGGATGTAACTGCACTGGTAGCGCTGGAACAGCAACTCTGTGTGCTGGAGGAGGAACAGATGAGAAGCTCATTCTTGATTCTGTGTCCTTGGTCTGCTAAAACATAATCGTCATACATTCAACATGTCTTACAAAACATATTTTTTAAACATTTTGGGAACAGAGAAAACGCCATGCGATGATGCACGGCGTGCACCGCCTTGTGTTGTTTGTGCTCATTTTGTGCACATGCCTGAGTCTGATTTTAGACCTCGATTCAACTTATTTTTTTTTTTTTATCTATTTTTTACACCGACGGATTGTCGTTCAGTTATGTGGAGCACAGTGGAATCTCCGTGATAATGTGTGCGTCATCATTCCCCATCTGAAAGGCCCTTTTTAAGGCCCTTCTCTTTTGTCGCCTATGTTTTGATTCCCACTTACAATGTAGCCTGACTCAGCCAGATTGCGGTAGTACTGACTTCACTAGTTCCCTCCTCCTACTTTGATCTGGGCACTCTCAAGCAGAAACGATGCGGGACAACAGTCGGTCAAAACTCTAACATCTCATAATAATCTTGAGTTGTAGACTTGTTAGGTTGTTGTTTACATTTGGGCTGTGGCACAGCTTCAGTGTCACCAGTCTCGTGTTGATCCCAACTCTAGCATACGTAAGGCCACATATAGCTCTGATCTGATTTTGACTGGAGCGCCTCATCTCTGCTCCAGAGTGTCCAAGTGGGGGCAGTACAAGGAACACACTGCTGCCCCCAGCTGGTGGTGTCAGGTTAACGACAAGGTATACATGTTCTGAATGATTCTGCAGACTGAAAATGCAGCAGGGTAACTCAGAATCTTTTCTTGAGAGATTACAGGTTCATAAATAGAGTATGTGTGATCTAATATAATTCACAAAGTGGGAATAGCAACCTGGAGCTCCTGCAGGGTGCGTCGCAGCTGCGGCAGGCTGGAGCGGGCTGGTCCGGCAGGGGGCAGGAGGGTCTGGGTGTGGGACAGGAACCTCTGCAGCTTCCTGAGGCTGCGGCCATACTGGTGCCAGTGCTTCACCAAGCCCTCCACCAGGGAGCGCCGCTGAGCCGCCCTCTGCACCGCGCCCTGCCAGTGTTCCCTCAGCTGGGACAGCTTCAGGATGAAGTCACTCCTGGGATGCACCAACACACAGAAAGAAAATAATCAGGAAACACAATAGAAACATTCTGTGAATATTTCAATGAACTGTTCAGCCAGTCATTCAGCTATGTATAAAAATGATTATATAAAGTGGTGGGCAGTAAAACGGACATATTCTTGTGGATTTTTCCCACATAAAACAGCTAAAATGTTCATGAATTAAAACCATAATTCTGCTTTTTGATGCTTTTCATGAATAAAGAAAAAATAAAAAGACAGCTGTCACCTGTCCTCTACTTCTCCTCTGTGCAGCAGATGAAGAGCTTCAGTGATGACAGAGTGAAGGATCTGATGACCAGTGGACAACTCCGCCTGGAACCTCTGTCACACAAGAGAAGAGGAAATACAGTTTATTATGTACCATATGCTATGACGCACAACCAAGTATTCATGGCGTTTATGTACGCTAGAACGTACAACAAAGTATTCGGATCAATGGTCCTACTCCAAACTGACCAACAGGGACGCACAAAGCTGTATGTGTGTGTGTGTGTGTGTGTGTGTGTGTGTGTGTGTGTGTGTGTGTGTGTGTGTGTGTGTGTGTGTGTGTGTGTGTGTGTGTGTGCGCAGTTTGTGAGCGTGCACGCAGTGTAACGTCTTACCTGGTGCGTGCGTAGCTGCTCTCTGAGGCCAGTGTAAGTCCCAGCCAGGTCCACTGCCAGGCTGTCCTCCATCCTCTGGAGGAAAGACATCCAGCCCTCACACTTCTCCTGGAACTTCTGTCTCCTCAGCGCCTCCATCTGCAGCTCACTGTAAGGAGAGAGCATGGATCAGGTTCACTCACTGCTCTCTGGTTAACACAGCTAGTAGACGTGATTAACCTCCACAACCTCATTAAATAGCTCTGTCATCAACATTCATTCATTTATTCTTCCACTCAGATTGACCATCATTCTCTCATTCAATTATCCAGGCAGACCTGCATGTGTCCATGGAAGTGTTGGAGGTGTGAGCCCAGCGGTGGTTGAGGCTCTGCAGGCGCTGAGCTGCTTTGTCTCCCAACGTCACGCTGTGGCTCAGTTCATTCACAACATCCAGGTCAGCCGACAGACCGCAGAACTGCACCAGCTCAGGCTAATGAGACATATGGCGGAGACACACACGTGCACACACACAAACACAAACACAGGATGATCACACTGCATACTACTGACACTGTACACAGCCTCACAGCTAGAAAGAATACAGATCGCTGGATTCTTGCATTTTTCTCTTGTCTATTTTGTCTGTTCAATATTTTTTTTCTATGTATATATTCTTCAACTACTTTTTCAATAGGCCTATTATTTTCCAGGTACCAATACATTCATAAACCTTCAGCTGCTTTCAGCTAAAACTTCAGCTGAAAGTAAATACAGATCAGATCAAGAGTGACTACCTCACCACATCAATATGGCTATAGACATTCTTGTAGCAAACCCTGTTTCCAATAAAACCGAAATCAACTTCCAAACTCCCGTAATCATCTTCATTGAAGTTGAGTCTTACCTGGGTTACATCCCTGTGTGCTGTCTCAGACACATGCTTCAGTCTGTCCTGCCAATCTCCCAGGTGTCTCTCTAGAGACTCCAGCATGGAGTCAAACTGCTGAACTTGCCCTAAATCCTCCTACATGACGCACACATGCACATACACACACACACACGCACGCACACACAGTCAGCTACTGTATAAGTCCAAATAGACACAGCAGGTGTGGTGAACCAAGATACACACGTTGCCATATGTGTCTGGTTAGTCATACAGTAGGTCAGTGGGCCAAGTGTGAACACATGGCCCACTCTGTGTCCACTCTACTGTGTCCACTCCAATGATAATATTGGAAGTTAAATGTAGAAAATCTGGTTTTACCTTTGCAAATACAAACACTGTACCATACAACTGGTTTGATGATTCATAAATACAGTACATCCCTGCAGCAGCAGGTAACTAACTAGTTGCTCAGTGGTCATCAGCTTGCCTTAAAACTGCTTGTACGGAGGCGCTATAACAGGACACCTCTATTCTGGCCTCCAGGGAATATTTCACATTTATTGGTCCAACAGTGCCCCACTCACACCCACAGTCCACACACTCTTCATTCTGGTGTAGACCACAATGTATAATCCAATTTTGGGGCAAATTAAATGTCTACTTTTAGTTTTGCTCAGATGAAGTCATTCACTAAGCTCTACCTTCATGTGATCCAGCTTCTGGTGAAGCGTGTGGTCAAGCTGCAGGACACCACGAGACAACAGGCGGCTCTCTGACTGGACCAGGGCAGCGGCAGAGGGCTCCAGGTGGTCAACCAGGACCTTGGAAGCCTGTAGCACCCCCTCCAGGTCAGTCTGCAAAATGTCAGTCCTTTCCTGGAGAGACTGCATGCATGCCATGTAGCAGAGATTACAGTAAACTGCTAGCAATAATAAAATATAATCTATTATAATGCATTTCACATGAATGAATTGGTTGTGTCATCTTTGACTTTGACATATTCAAAAATAGCCAATCTGGCATTTTCACTATGTGACACTGTTGTACAATTGTGTGACATGTATACATCTTGCATACAGGGAATCAGGGCATAGTATGTTATTTTCACATCCAATAACATGGGCAAACTAGTCCTAGTACAGACCTGAGCAGCCTGTATCTTGGCAGTCAGCCTCTCCGCCATGTTGTCCAGTCCTGGGTCTTCGTCCAGCAGAGTTTGGGAGTCCTGCTGCAGACTGTGGAGACGCTGGGAGAAGGAGCCGGCCAGATGGGTGTACGCTCCCCACACCTGCAGCAACCTCTGGCCTCTCTGCAAGTGACCATCCAAGTCCCCACTCACCTGAGTCCACCTGGAGGTCAAGGGTGAAGGTATGGCTGTAGTACACGCAATATCAGATACTATTGTTGGGACACAGGTCCCAGCACTCAATATGTCCTTTTCACATGATTTATTTACTTCTGACAAGTAGACTTTGACTTGAAAAGGATACAGCGAGATTTTCTTGTCTCTATCATGCATCATCAAGCACCTATAAGGATTTTGTTCTCTAACTTGGAGTGTTATGCGTTGTCTGCTTTGGCAGTACTTTTTTCTACCCGTCCTGTCAAGGGAAATGTGGTTGGCAGAAATGGCAAAACAAGTGTAAAAATGCAAATGCTTTGCTAAAATCTTCACAAGTAAGTATACTCTCTTGAGACAGACTAAAGCCTTTTCATGTCACACAAAATTCAAAGGAAAAGAGAACAATGTTTCTCCTTTATTTGCCGATGTGTGCATGCATGTGTGTATGTGCGTGTCTACCGTGCTCTCTCTCGGTCTCTGTGCTTGGAGATGAGTGCAGTAGCAGATGGGCTGATCATGTCTCTTAGAGAGGACAGTGTTTCATTCAATTCATCCCACTCTTTGTCTGTCCCCTCTGTCTCTGTACGGAGCAGCTGTTAACAAGAAGGACAAATACAGCAGTTATTCCCCTGTAGGAACAAACATTTTTGTGTGTTGTTGCTTAAAAAATGAGTTCCCAAACCTTTTCAGTTTGAGATTCAAAACAGATATTTGATGAGCCTCGTGAGCACCCCAAAAATGACAATCTCGGACAGACAAACGTGCAAGCGAACAGACGGATAGGGGGTGAAACATAGTCACCACATTAAGGTGGAGACAAAAATGATTCTGGGTTCAGGGTTAGGGTTAGGTAATATTGATATGTGATTAATTGAGATTGAATAATTGCAATGCTTCAAATTAATTAGATTGTTTTTAATGAAGTCCCAGCTCTACTCATAAGTTGTCATAGTTGTGCCTGGGATCCAACCTGTAGCATTTCGATGACATCTCTCTGTGCTTGGAGACAGAGCTGAGGGTTGCCATGGTAACTCAGAATCTGGGATGTCCTCAGTGTTTTCAGCTCTGCCTGTTTCAGTCCATTGTCCAGACAGTTCCACAGCTCTTGGACATGGGCTAGCCTCTGCAGTATGGTTGAGTTCTGGACATAGATGGACAGCAAAGTTAGAGACAAACCATTGCATGGCAATACAACCTCTGTTATGAAAGCCCACTACCATAGGCTGACCCCATGAAGGCAGAGATATATCCCATATTAGAACCATGCTGCTCCCATGTGGATACCAAGATCCACATTAGTATCCACATTAGGATTTGGAAGTCAATGAGGGTCTGGTTGTCCATACTGAGGACACCATGCCTACATCCTTCCCTGGTGAAGATGGACAATAAGAAAAGTAGGGCAGGTGGAGGAGAGAAGCCACTAGTGGGAATCAACCTCCTTCCAGACAGAAACTGCAACCGGTTTAACCCTGGGGGTCCAGAGAAAGAGAGAAAACCCACCTGTTTCATGAGAGCTGTACATGCCCGGATGGCTCCGTCTACCTGACAGATAAAGACACCTTCTCTGCTGTGTTTTTCTCTTAACTCTCGGAGAACAGTCAACTTCTGTTTGATCATCGTGTCATGGTCCTGATGAACACATATGAACAGTGTTTTTCACATAATAGTCAAGATATTTTTCTATGGCACTACAGTCGAAGGCAAAAAAGAGGAATGGTGAACCCTGTTTGTTTGTTTCTTTGTTTTTCCTTTCTCATGACTGCCTGCTAAAGCACACTTGTCCTTTGAAGTAAAGGTTGGCATTTGTTATACAGTAAAATCCACAATTCTAATGAATAATTCAAATTTAACCTTGGGTGTTATATAATTCTGATTCACCACCACACCTCACAGGTTCCGATGCATACTGCCACATCTGATTGGCTGCTGGGTGTGAGGGCAGAGGTCAGCCAGCTTCTGTGAGCTGAGATCCAGTGGGTCACCTGCTGCAGTCTGCCCTCTCTGTCAACCCTTCCTCTCAGCTCCTGCTCCACTTCCTGGATCTGGACACCACCAGTCGTGCATTTAGTACATTCATTTAAAAAACAACTTTCTGAGGCTCTTTATTTGAATGTTTTTAACTACTTAACTATCAGCATTAGGGAATAATTGTGCAAATATATGCTGCTGCAAGGCAGACAAGTTGAGCCAACAGACCTCTAAAGAAAACAAACCAGACTGACTGTGATGTTTTCAGACCTGAGAGTTGAGGGTTCCCCGCAAGCTGAGCCAGCGGTGGTTGAATTCACCCAGCTCCTCTGAAAAGAGTGTGTGTTCACAGCGACTCCTTTGGCTATCTGGAATAGTGCATGGCTGTAACACTGGCTGGCATACGTAGTCCAGTGTGGCCTGGTGGGCAGACAACTCTATGTGACACTCCTGTGGGAGAGAGAGGCACATTTTGAGCAAAGAAAGGAGAGAGACAGAGACAGAGAGAGAGACAAAGACACACACAGAGAGAGAGAGAGAGAGAGAGAGAGAGAGAGAGAGAGAGAGAGAGAGCGAGAGAGAGAGAGAGAGAGAGAGGGGCGGTGAGAGATCACCTTGTAGCAGGTCAGAATCTGGCAGAGGTCTGTGCTGCTGACGGAGGAAAGGTGGTTCAATCTCTGATGCTGTTCCTCCATCCTGGACTCAACAACACACAGCCAGGCCTGCAACTCTGCCAGGGCTTCCTCCTGGGACAGAGTCTCTATATACATCTGTGGAGAGGACAGACAGGAGGAGGCCAGTAAGGGAAAAAGCAGGGAATTGGAGAGGGGAGAAAGGAGGGGGGTGATGATGAAGGAGACATAGAAAAGGGTGGACAGAGAAGGAGATCCAGACAGAGAAAATGGGTTCACACCAATAACAGGGGAGAGTGCTACAGCTGATGTTCAACAGTAATAGGTGTCAGGAGGACTGTGGTGTAGTGTGGCTCAGACATAGAGAAGACCAGCAGGAGATGTAGCTTAAGTATATTTAGCTCAAATTCCATCCCTATGATCTACATTGTTGTTGCGCTTTTACAGAATTTCCAGGAATAAGAGCATCTCAGACATTAATTTAAAGATGTGCATACTAGCTGTGCCGCATTTTGGCACTCTCTGGTGGAAAACAGATAGACAGAGTGCATTATAGTACATTAAAAGTATCTACTGTACATTTTGTTTTGTGCAGAGTGCAGAAAGGTGAGGAGAGGGACATATGCATACATCATTAAAATAGCTGACTATGCAATGAAGCAAATAATCAACCTTATGCAAGCCTTGCTGGAGCAGAGGTACGTCTGCCAGAAGGTTAGCCCAGTCCATGTCTATCTGTGTCAGCCGGGACTGGATGGGGCAGGAATCTGGATCAGACTCAGTACAGTTCTTATATGAAGGGCTATGTTGGTCCCCAGTGTCTCTGTATGAGTGTCTGTCCGAGAGTCTGTCTGTTTCTCTCAGATGCAGAAGCTGTGTCCCCGTGCTGAGCAGTGTAGCCTTCAGTCCGGACTTGGCTTCCAAATCTTTGGTGAACTCCTGGAACAATAATGATAACATAGATTGTTTTTCATCAATTATATTCTGGGCAGGACATTCACCTTTTCATTACTGTGACCTGTAACATAACTTTTTATAACTTAATGTTATCACATTTTCTCAACACTGTAAATATGATGAATTACCATAGGTATAAACATTGAAATAAAGGTATACTTCACGTTCTTATAGGGCACAAACCAGCAGTGTTAGTGGTCCTGGTAAGACAGAAACCAGCCACACTGTCTGGGGGTCAATGAGGCATTACTCAGTACAAACATACTGTACCACAAACTGATGGAACTGGTCACGGCTATGGTTCAAATCTGTGTCCTGATTGGGTAGGACGGTTAGCTGGCTCCAACTGCCAATCAGCTCCCTTGCCTTGCCCATCCACTCATTCAGAGCTGTGGAATCACAGCTAAATCTGTTTGAGGATAGAAATAAAACATCTTCAGTTAAGTAATATTATTTCCCAGCAGGGGTGTAGTGGAGGGGTTGGGGGCATCTAAAAGAGAAGCTCTCCAGAGTTAAAGCAGACATGCACCTAGTGGTGATAAGTGGAAGTGCAGCACAGTATAATGGAAGTGAATGGACGTTCATGATGTTGTGGCGTCATGCCCAGTCGGCAATTCCGTGTCATTCACTGACATGTTATTCTAAACCCGGAAGCCGGCGACTCCATGGGTGCTTCAAAGCACCACTGAGCAAGTTCAATTGAAATGAACAGCTCCAGTCCAGATTTTATTACTCTATGGGTTTTACAGTACAGGACATGTCACTTACCTGCTACCTAGCTTCCTGTTCCTGTCTGTGATGGTGTGTTCATGCTCCATCCTCCTGTGCAGGGCGCTCCAATGTGCCTCCAGCCTCCGTGTAACTACGCCCACACCACTACAGCCGGCCCTCTGTAGCTGTAGCCCTGCTTCCAGAGTGCGTATGAAACGTGCCCTGCTCTCCTCCAGAACTCTCTTTGTTTTCTGCCAGAGATCAGACAACTGCATTACAGATGCAATTCACACACCCACATTCATATAGATACAGTAATTTACCTCATACGACCTTCCAATGTGTCGAACCTACTCATTCTATTCATTACCCTGCTAACAGGTGCGGTGCTCTAACTCTTCTCCATGAACTGTGTGTGAATTTGCCTAAAAGGGAAGTAACCTGAGGATTTAACTGCATCTTCACTGAGGAATGACAGACATGATTATTTATTCAATTTGTTTGTTTGTTGAGATATGCCTAGTACTGTTCTAAGACAGTCTGTTTCCTAGTTGTAGTGGGGATGTATATAAACTGTTATTACTGTTGAACAACAGGGTATAAACCCTGTTGTTCAATGAGTCAGACTGGGTTTCCATTGCCTTAAGTTGACAGGTCATGTACAGTAAGTTTTGCCTCCAATAAGATTACTCTTATTGTTATACTTTCACCCTCTGAAATCGTGTCTAATGTGTATATTATGTTTGGCATCCACAGTTTCCCTCCCCAGAACACGGGTCAATTCTTTTTGTTTACAGTAAGCACTCAGCCACACAACCAGATACAGACACTCTGCTTTACCCCGGCACCACATGAGCCAGTCAAATCATCGCGGGATTATGTAAATCATGTTCATTAAAATTAAATTTTAGTGCCGTCTAGACACAATAGATATTCAGTCAAGTTTTTCCACCTTCTCAAACAAAGAACTAGCCTGGTTTCCTGATACACCACGTTTCACTGTGATTTGTTTTGTCACTTGAGTAGTAACAAAAAGTGACAAAACAAACCCAGACTGACAGAGAACCACAAAGAACTTTCATCCTTGCCTTTCAATAATAGATCAGATCAATATTAATATTTCAGCTATGACAATGTTTATCAGCCTGCATGTCACTGTCACACACACACGCACACACACACACACACACGCACACACACACACACACACGAAGCGCAGACACACCTTACATAACAAAACCCAACACCTTGCTGAGCAACGTGACCAATTCCATTTTCCCAAAAAAGAGAGAATAAAGAGAAGGAAAGCTCACATCAAGAGCCAGAGGACACCATGTGCCTCCATGAAGACGATGCTCTGGCTCACAGCTAATTGCGACAATCAAGTCTTGAGTATGTACAAGGAGTCCAGAGTTGAGGATCCAAATTAGAGGATAGGAACAGAAAGCATCTATTGCTGGCTGTAGATTAAGCCTCTTAACACATGGCAAGCATCAGACGCGTTACGAACACAAGCAATGTTTACACCAGCTACCGCCACACTGGACCCAAGTCTAAACCTGCTGACGACGTCTCTCTAAGAAATGTAGTTAGAGCAATCTAAAAGGGTAGTAAA
This sequence comes from Benthosema pterotum, assembly GCA_039105355.1. Taxonomy (NCBI): domain Eukaryota; kingdom Metazoa; phylum Chordata; class Actinopteri; order Myctophiformes; family Myctophidae; genus Benthosema; species Benthosema pterotum. The sequence continues at coordinate 25,933,502 of CM076980.1, forward strand.
AGTTTAGTTTACTTAATTTGACAAGGAAATGTAATAAGAGAAATAACCTGGCAGGCGCTAAGATTCTCTGCTGTCTTGTCCTCAGAATCCTCCACCAGGTGCACCCTGGGAGATGAAGCCTCCAGATCTCTCAGAAAGGAGTCCAGCCAGGCGCTGTCCTCTTCCCACTGTGTCCACCTCTAAAATCAGTCATCAACACAACACACAGTGTATGTGAAAACTAATTCTAATTACCTACATTTTATGCATCTGAAATGCGACTTCGCAACTCAGTCTGGACAGAGACTGCTTGACTTGCATCTCATAACATCACCTGTCACTAGGGATGCTCTGACACAATTTTTTCATTCCTGACCCGACCATGATACCACAAACTTTTCGAATACCAATACAATATTTGCCGATAACGACAAAAAAAGGGGCGATCCGATACTTTTTCTGATGCTGATACAGTATCAGGGTATCCCTACCTGTTACGTAGTCACCTTGTTACTGGTACGTCCCCAGCCAATGAGTTTAGTGAATGAGAGGGCGTTGCAGGGCAACAGTAGCTGCACAGTTTACAATGATACAACGTCAAACTGGTGTTTTTTCATCAACCCGCACCACAGACCAATCAGATCACCAATCATCTTGGCTGCATTTCAACCTTCATATGCCCCGCCTACCTGTGGTGATGGACTCCTGGCCAAACTGAGTTGCGAAGTGACATTTCAGATGCACAGAACAGAGCAAATCAGTCTAGATCCCAGGCTAGCACGTTTACCTTTAAGGTTTCTCGCATTGCGATGCCTCTCTCCAGACCTTTCTGCTGCAGTTTGGTCACCTTATCATGCAGCTCCTTCACAGCCTCTTCCCACCTCTGGAGAGCACTGTGTGGGACTCTCTGGGTCAGGTACTGCAGGTTCCTGAGATGGTTCCCCAGGAACTGGAAGAATGTCTGATGATGTCACAAATAACAGAGATTTAAATTTAATACAACCATAGGCATGGGTGACAACATTGGCACTTTAGATGGTGATCACTGGCACACTGGCACAAGAGGGAAAGATGGTCCGCTCTCCATGTAAATGACATCCTACATTCATTCAAACTCACATTTGTTGAACTCTGATTGGGGAAACAGTGGTAATAATAATATTAATAATCATTCATCATGCATCCTGAAAGACTTCATCTCAAAAAGGTGGCCTATCCCCGCCTTACGCTACTAGGATGATCCAGCTGTTTAATTTTGTTTAAAGTGATTAAGTTCCCAATAAGTTGCAGAGTAGGAGCTTTCTAGTTCAAACATGCCCTGGGAATAACTCTTAGAAAAATGTCAGGTGGGACACTGTCTTATGAGACTGTTTTTAATATTTTTGGCAAGAATAATAGGCTTGAGATAGGGATGGATTATTAATTGATTATTTTCCACACAGTTGTTGAATACATTTTCAACTTAAATTAACTAAATTATTTAAGTGTTACACACCCTATTGTAGGTGGGACCACTGACCAAACCAAGCGGCTTATGCACGCACGCACGCACACACACACACACGCACGCACACACACACACACACGCACAGACCATATGGGCACTGAGCTGCTGTTGCAGGCCCGCTCTGCTGTGAAGCTCTGTCCCAGGCTGCTGTGACAGCCGCTCTGATCCAGCAGTGAGCAACTCATCCAAGCTGTACACCAGCCTCTCATAGTGACGCTGGAGCTCCACGCTGGTCTTCAACTGCTCATACGTGCCACATGCACCAGCAAGAGTGACCTCCACCTCACCCTGGGATAAAGGAACACAGTCAGCCTGCGTGCTATACTGTACATGATGGATTTCCTTCTGCAATTGTTCATTCATCTAGTTTGACTGGATTGCTGAATTAGCACATTACCCATAATTTCAGGGCCGGGGGTGGGCCAACTGGTGCCCTGGGCAAGCAAACTCTGTCGTGGCACTTGCCGTAGCCCCAGTTTTATTAGATTATAGACATTTATATTCCACCGTTAGGTTCTTGGCTTATGTATGATGATATGATGACTTTCTAATGTATATATAAATATATAATTTATATGTGTTTGTCCTTGGTTACTAAGTCACTTTTCAACGTCTGCTACATGGCTAAATTGTAAAGTAAGTGTAGCGTTTGTGTATCCTACCTGTAGATGTGTGGCCTGGTGGATGAGTGAGGTAGGCAGCTCCTGTCTGTGAGCCTCCTCCAGTAGAGAGCTCACCTGACAGGCTTGTTGCTGTAGTGTCTGCTGGAGCTCAGACACAGCCTGCATGGGAATAGTGATATTATTGTAATCTGCTCTACATGTGATATATTAAACAAAATGTCTAAAATGTTGGGGGATAGGATGTACAGTAGTTACTGTCAGGGTTGGTAAGGTTACTTTTTAGTAGTCAGTAACATAATAGACTTATAACAGGGTTAGACTACCTTTTATCTCTATTTGAAGAACAAGAAAAAAAACCCTGGTAGTCTGAATAGGATATCAGATCTATTTAAGTTATCACATGGCAGCGCAGACAGACCTGTGACACACACACACACACACACACACACACACACACACACACACACACACACACACACACACACACACACACACACGTAGGCAGGCAGGCAGGCAGGCAGGCACTGGCAGACAGCCAAGTGCACTAGTGCGCACGCACACTCATTTTTTATGCTCTACTAGCCTACTTGGTCATATGAAAGTTGTGCACATGACGCAAAGTATCAAAACAAGCAAATGTGCAAGCTTGAAATGTGACAATACTGTATGATTGGTAAGGTGAGTTTACCTGAAGCTGTAGGTTAATATCCTTGGTCCTGTTAGCTCCATTAGTTATTTGGTTTACAGCCAACTGGTTAGAGGTGAGAGCTGCATGCAAGTCTTTTACCTTCCTCTGTTGGGTTAGAGTTAAAGTGAACCCATCATTAGAACAAAAGTAGACTGGAAGGAATACAATTTACACATAAGCAGTAATCAACCATTTTGATACCAATAATTATTTGAATGCATAAGAATGTCCAGTTGAAAAACAAGACCCCCAAAAAACCAAACAAATCATCAATGGTGGGCATATGTTTCATCCCTGCTTAGGGTGAGACTCATACTGAAGCCTGCCTGTAACTCAATCTGTACCACATTAGTTGAATTATTAATCCAGTTTAAACAGTGTGTCCAATTTGGAAGATTTTTTACAAATAGAATAGATTTCAGTAAATATACTTATGAAACAAATATGAATAGAACCTGGTGTTGTCTGGTCTGTTCCAGTAGTGTCTCCAGACGTGTCTGTCTCCCGGTCAGACCAGTCTGCACCACATCCAGAACTCTGGACAGGAGGTCCACACACCGCCGACCTGCCTCTGACCCTACGGCGCCGCTCACCTTTGACCCCTGAGAGACTACCTCACTTCCCAAGGAGGACAGCTCTGACAACACACTCTGCAGAATGGAAGCATGCACAGTATAAACCTACAGTAAGATCAGTTCCAACATCGAGATGTTTCTCACACACACACACACACACACACACACACACACACACACACACACACACACACACACACACACACACACACACACACACACACACACACACACTGAATTCAATCATGACAATAATCACACTTGTGTGCAGTGAGTGGTGTTCTTATCATCACACATCATATTCCGTGATCCAACGTTTTACGTGGTTCAAGATTGTTTGGTCCAATGATTTACCTGCAGCTGTAGCAGTCTGAGCGCTGTGTCCTCTTCACGGGTTGTCCCTGGAGGGGACTGCAGCAGGTTGGCGAGGACAGAGACAGACAGGGACACTCCAGACAACACATCAAACAAACCCTCCTCTAGTTTCTGAAGAGAGCCCTCCACGGGGACAGCCTGGGGTGCAATCAAACCAGGGCAAGTTAGTGAAGTGCCTTGCTCATGGTCAGTGCTGAAAAGTAAGCAGTAAGTGCTTTTACTGGCTATATAGCCTAGCCTACATGCTGATACTGAAGTCACTCTCTAGTCTGAACTCTCGATCTTGAATACCACCCCCCCCCCCAGGTAGGGGGTAGAGTGACCAGATGGTAACTGTAAGGTTGCCAGTTTGAGGCTCCCACAGAGTCAGTGTCTAAGTGTGCTTAAGCGCTGAACCCCCTCCCGAAGTGCTGGTTTGTACCTTGCATGGCTTCAGCTGCCATCCGTGTATGAAGTGTGTGAATGTAATACTCTACGTAAAGCGCCTTGGATAAATATATAACAGTAAATACTGAATATATAAATGCACCATTTACACATCTTTTACCCCCCCCCCCCCCCCCCCGATAGCGCGACTGGTTGCAGTGCTCTGCACTTATCGGCTCCACAGGTACATAATGTGAGAGTTATTATGTACATTAACCACACTGCCGGTCAGGAATGTCCCATTTTGAGTGATATTGCTCACCTGGTCACATAGCTGAGCAGCAGAACGGCCCAGCTCCCTCAGACGACTGCTGTGGCTCTGAAGAGCAGCCAGGATGGAGCTGTCAATTATCACACAGCCTGGCGCTCCCTCAGCCTCACTCACTGATGAATCTGACACCTTCACAGAGAGTAGAGGTGGCTGCTGAGAGATGGTAGATTGATACATATAAAGGGAAATGGAAGAGAGAGAGACAGAAAGCGACAGAGAGAGAGAGAGAGAGAGAGAGAGAGAGAGAGAGAGAGAGTAGGCAAGGACAGAAAGCAATAAAGAGAGTGCGAGCAAAAAAAGAAAGTCCATCACAGAAAAAGTTGGGTGTTAGCACACGACAGTCTGCTAACACCCAACACTTCTTCAACACGAAGAAAATGATGGAAAAGTAATAATCAGCCATATAGTATGTGGGCGGAATGGCAGAGACACAAACACAAAGGTGTACCATGGACTCGGTGGGGTTGTGTACTGAGCTCTGTTCCAGTCCCACCAGCCTGCTCAGAAGGTGCTCCCACTTCCTGTCAATAGGCTCCTCCCCTTTCCCATCAGCCTCAGTGGCAGCCGACCTACAGGTATATGAAACAGTGTTAATAGGCTGTTGAGTAATGCATTTCTTCATCATCTTTCTCCTTTTTCTTTCTTCTCATTCCATATCCCTCCCGTAGCTCTTGTTTTTTTCCATTCCTCTTCACCCTAGCTCCCCAGTCACACCAAACAAACCCTTGTCTAACCATTAACAGCAACGGAAATCAGCCAGAAAACAGCACCTGGAGGCTAAGGGTTGCTGTGCGTCTTCCTCTGTATCTTGACTGAAGAGGCGTGCCCTGCTGCCCTGCCTGGCGATGGCCTGGGTCAACCCTCGCTGCTCACACAGTTCCTGTTCCAGCTCCTGAATGAATGAATGAATGAATGAATAAATGAATGAATGAATCAACAAACTAGATCAGCACTTGGTAGAGTGCTAATCTCATAAATTTTGTGTGAGCAGAGCAGGCTAATCAGAGTGCCCCGAGGGACCACCGACCACCTAACACTGAATATTGCACATCGATCGCTGAACTTGCGCCCACTCCGCTCATGCAAATAATGAATGAATGAAAGAAAGACCCCTGCCGCTGACGCAGATTGATTTAGCTGTATCTCATTTACTTTTCCCATGTTGTACAGGGCCTTATTTCTAGTACAGCATCAGTATCAGACAAGTGACAGTGTCAACACTGTCAACACTACCCCACAGGGTAATCTATTGATTCCTTTCCTGCTCAGATGCCCCCACTGCCCTGTAAATGAATAGTGTATATCACAGTTGTGTACTACCTTCTGTTGTTGCACACTGTTCTGTCTGAGCAGCTTGTTTCTGGGTGAGGAGAACATCTCCTGAACACTGGCACTGCGCTTGAGCTTGGCCTCTGGAGGGCGCTGTTTTTGGGAAGAAGGCTGAAAGAGGTGAAAGGGAAAGCAAAGGAAGGTCTTTAAATGACACACAACACACACAGACACAAAACACAAAAAGCAATGCTGGCAATAAAAGTTCATGTATCTTAATGAACTAACTGTAACGGTAAGTGAACTAACTGCACTTCTGTGTGCTTGCCTGTCAGCCATTTAATCAATCAGTTAATCCATGTGGTCTACCTGTTGTGCGTGAGGCTGTATTTGCTCCTCTTCCTGTTTCTCCAGCAACATGAGCTGGAAGGAGACCAGGCTGGTCTTGAGGACTTCCAATCTGGAGGAGAGGATGTCTGCTGCCTCCTGCTGGGAGGAGACCTCTGATCGCTGCTCATCTCCATGCTGCTGGCTGGCCATTCCTAAGGCTGACAGACTGGCCACCTTCTGCTCTATCTCCAGGAACATCTCCTGCAAGCAAGCAATAGTAAAAGTTTACAATTTAAGCAGAATTTACAATACACTTTACAATATACAATGTATGCACTAAAACATGGTAATAAATTGGACATCATATATAAGTCACTGCTGCAAGTACTGTGGGTTGGTATGTAATACAAGTGCTATTGGCTGAGATGGAGTCTGAAGAGCATGCACACACACGCCTCCACACACCTTTTTCATGTGACTTGCCTTTCCACTCAGCATAGTAACACTTTGCACTGTTTGTGAAATTCAGACTTTCTATACGTTGCTGGCACCAAGTGGCAGCGGGAGGTACTCTTTTGATAAATGTGCCACTGGTCTTAATAGAGTACCTGACCTAGACCATTGAAGTTATTTGGGTTTTTAAAACTTGCGATGGGATGATCCTATGGGATTTTTATTCACAAGCAAATAAATAACAAAACAAACAAATCAGCTTTTGCATAATGCAAGTTAAAATCTCAATATTGTACAGTTGGTCAAGTTTCCGGGTGTTTTCTCCAGAATAGAGAGCATCTATTAGGGAGACATCAGGTCTGGTTTATTTGAATGGGAGATGGAAGCTCATCAGATGCTGTGTGTTTTGTTTACTGACAAAGCCTCTATTCAAATCTGTCGTGCCATGGAACAGCGTTTAACCTCTGAAACTTTAATGGGGGGGGTCATGTTACTCTGTCAGGGTCAGCAGTGACTGAGTGAATCCTCACACACTGAATACCTGTATAGTACCTCAAACATAGTACAGAGAAGTATATTCCACTTGAACCTTATTACAGTAATACACTGTATATATAGACCACAGTCCCCAAGAGCTCTATACTAGGCTCGGTCTATAGTAGGCTCAGTCCTTTCCACGTCTGAACATATTCAATCTACAGGCGCACAAGAGGTTATAACCTGACATGTTGAGTTTATTCGTTATGCTGTACATTGACTACTTACAGTACTCACAGAATATTCAACCCCGAAATAGGCCCCATGTTCCCCAGTTGCCCCAGTTCTTACTATAATCATGCAAGCTGAATTGGCAAAAATGTGGTGGATATATTTTCTCTGGGATAAAAGTACATTTCAGATTCTGATTCAGAATGGACAACAACGCCACTTATGGCCTAGTCATGAACATTGTAGATGACAGACATGATATAATGCTGTACGTTGTGCTAGTTTGGATTACACTGCAAGTTACCACGCCCCCAAGGTAAACATCTGCTATATACTTTGCTGAGTTGTTTACATAACCTGGTCTAATATCAAAAATGATCAATTCCATACACAGACAGCAGAACTATTCATTCACTATTGTACTTTTCGACCTCCAGGTCAAATAGATGTTCAATAACCCATGTCAACCACGGGTTGTGTGTGTGACTGTAGTAAAACAGAGCATCCTTTTAACATGCTCGAGGACAGTGGGTCGCAACTGCTTTCACAATGGACGTAAATGTTTATATTGACCATGAAAGCAGTACCGTACCGTACTGGTACTCTTACTCTCAGTAATTTATACTTCATCATATGATCATGGAGGATAACAATAATAGCATTTTGAATAATTGAGTGGTGTATCAAAGTGTATTTTAAGCTCTACACTTGTTCTTTGTCCATGTTTGTGTCCATGTGAGAACATTGTACAACAAAATCCACTGTTTGAAATAATTTGCTATGCAATAAATATCTGATTAACAAGATCTTTACATGTTCAAGGGCCTTTTAGATAGTCATAGTCATCATAGTCTTTTAGAAAATCTCCCAATGTGTTTCCGAAACAGACATGCAGCAAAAGGCTGTAATAAAACGTGAACAGATAACATAATATGAACTCTGCTCACTCACAGGTTTGAAATATGAACCAACTGATAACAGCATTGCCATAATACATACAGAAACGGAAAGTGTTCACACCTTGAAGCCGAGAGCCTATAACTCAGTGTTAACTTTTTATATACCGGTATTCTCTAATTGTATTGTTGTACTTTTATGAGCAATTAGGAACAAGCAAATGTTTCTTTAGATAAACTACAGATGTCAACTAAAATCTGAGGTAAAAACTGTAAAATCCCAACTGTTGCATACTCTTAGTTAAATAACACTTGGGATGTTGAGGTGATTTCAAACGGACACAGATTAACACAGACGTTGTCACCTGGATAAGGACAGGATTGCACAAGAGGGGCGCGAGAAGCGCCTGCACGTCTCATTGAAAATTAAACAGTAGGCACGTCAATTGCTGCCCGTTTGCAATGACATTGTAGCAGGTCCCTGGCTGGATGTCCTACCTGACAGGTGAGGAGCTGCTCTTCCACGCTGCTCTGCATGGCTGTGGCTGACCCCATGGCCTCGGTGACGCTTCGGGGGGCTCCCAGGCTGCTCCGGGCCCTCTGCAGCCAAACCTCCAGCTGACCTGTCCGCTGCAGGCAGGCATGGAGCAGCCCTTCACTGGGGCCTGGCCCACACACAGACCCTGCAGACTGAGGTCCCCCCGGGATCTGGGGTCACAGTCACACACACACACACGCGCGCGCACACACACACACACACACACGCACGCGCGCACGCACACACACACACACACACACACGCACACACACACGCACACACACACACGCACACACCAGTCAGCATCACAGACAGATGGAACAACAAGGCCTGTGGGGCCCTCAGGAAAAACAGATTCTTAAACTGAGAAAACTGTAGCTACAGTACATAAAGTCTGAGACATGAACTACTACCTGTTATGTACAGAAGGCTTCCTCTGCAGTTGGATAAATGATGAGCCTGAATTCTGATTCCCTAACCTGTCTCTCGATCTTTCTCTCTCACTCGTCCCTCCTGCTCTGAGTTCAGGTGCAGACTAGCATAAGTAGAACTACTACGACTATAGCTGTACATTGTGGAGCTACAGCACTCTCTAGAGAGATGACCCCATTGACAACCTACAGTCCTAATTCTCACAGTCCCACTGTTCTTACTCCAAAGATCCTTTTCTTCTCCTTCCTTTTCTTCCACCCGGTTTAATGCAGTTGATTCTTTCAATCCTGCTCCCGCCCTTTCTGTTCCCTTCTCAGCCCATTTCCCTGTATATCAGTCTGTCAGCCAGCCAGTCTGTTTGTTTGTTCTTTTCTTTTGGCTCCCTTTGCTGTTGCTGTTCCACCCACCTGTGGCTGAAACCACTTCCTGGTTTGGTGGCACTTTTAGTGAGCGAGCTCCAGTGACAACAAGGACTCATTTAGCGCATGGCACTCCCTCCCTCTCCCTCTTTCTCTCTCTCTCTCACACACGCACACAGTCTATCTTGCCCTTCTTAACCTCTGTGCATGTGTGTGTGTGTGTGTGTGTGTGTGTGTGCGTGTGTGTGAAAAGGAGAGGGAGGTGAGAGGTTTCAGGCTACAGTAGGCGGAGTTGAGTTAAGGGGCTGGGTTACTGGTTGCTGGTCACAGCCTCTGTCAGCTGACTAAGCAGTAAACATGATCAACACACTTCCCCGGTGTCTACCCCAACTGCTGCTGTGGTTTTCACTGCCTGATGTGTCAAAGCATATCATGGTCCTAGCCTGGATCCAGACCCCGCCCACTCACTGAGAGAATTGCCTATCTCGCTTCAGTCAAACAATTAGGCAAGTTTTTAGCCCTCACACGGTAGAATAGGCTACACTTCTGTTGTTTCCTCCATTAGCAGGGGTGTAGTGAAGGCAGGAGGTTGGAGAGCACCATCCCCCCACTTCTGTCACACCTACAATTATTTTGGGGTAAAAGATATATTTAAGCACTGTAAACCCTGTTTTAAATAGGCTATACATGCCTGCATGTTTTGTAGTGCTTGTCTGTGCACATTGCGCACATGCACGCATGTGTTCATGCACATTCTTATGGGGCATCCCCCCCACTTCTAAAAGTAGCACTACAACACTGTCCAACTCCAATAATGGGTTTCATGCCTAGAGGCTTGTGAAAAGTTCAAAGTGTAACATAAGCGCCAATGCATTGGGTTTGTTTGTACAAGTTAGGGTGCTGATGTAAGGACATTTGGTGTAGGTATGACAACAGATTCTTACCGGGGCTGCCGGACTCAGGCCCTCCGTGTCCTCTTGATACGGGGGTGTGATTGCGCTGTGAGGGCTACGGTGTGTGACGCTAGAGGTGGAGGTGGAGGCTGGGCGCTCTAGGATAAAGTCCGCAGGCGGTGGTGTTGCATGAGATGCTGCAGATTCAGTCTCATGTGTTATGCGCGAAGCTGGTGTGCACCCCTCATCATGTTCTATCAAAGTCCTCTCAAAGGTTAGACAGTGCAGAGGAACAGGGTCTTGAATTGTCTCTATGGACCACATACCACTGTCCGGCCCTGTGGCCTCAGTTGCTTTGGCCTGAAAGTCTTCGGTGATGCCCGGGCTCTCTACCCTGAGCCCACAAGGAGAGGGCGGGATTACATGTGTGGGCTCAGCGGGTGTACAGGAGTCTGTGCAAGACTGGCCGGGTGCATGCACGGTCTTAGCACGTGTATGCCCCGCAGGTCCACATGCATCCTTAGCGTGCGTGCGTTCAGGAGGTTGTGGGTGCATGCCCGCAGGCTCCTCCTCAGCACACATGAGCAAAGCCTCGGCTTGTGTTTGTTCAACAGGTGAGTGCGCCTCCTCCTCAGCATGCATGTGCCCGGCTGATGTGTGTGTATGTTTGCCAGGGGTGTGCGTGTGTTCTGTGTGTGTCTTCAGCCCCTCGGGCTGGTTGTCCTCCCCCCTCCATGCATGCCCCCTCAGTCCCTTCATGAGTTCCTGATACAGAAGAAGAGACGGGAGGAGTAGATCATTGTTGTGGATTTATTTGGCTTTTAGCTTTTTATTGTCTCGTTTGGCTGCACAATGACTGCAATGCATTCACAAAATGGTAAGAGGGGAACAAATAAATAACCTACAGTACAATACATGCAAAATAATTAAGACATTTAACATTGAATGCTGTTTCGGGGTCAAAACCTGATATCTTCAGTGTGTCAACTTTATGGGAATCTAGAAAAATACAACTTGTGTTTAAGCATTGTTGACCTATTAGAATGCATTATGAAAAGGTTTAATCTATGCAATACTTTAAGTAGATAAATATGAAACTCACTTTGGCCTGAAGTTACAAGGTGTTTACCCAATAACAGCTGTTAATTTTCATTAATTCAATTTAATATCAAATCAACTTTATTGTCATGAACACAATGAGCAGGCACATACAGTAGGTAAACAGACAGAGGGCTGCAGCTTGTCAGTTAATCAGTGCATTTTCATGGCCAACAGCAATCGTAGGAGGAGGTTTTAAATATATTGGTCTAGAAAATGAACCGGAATTTATTGGCTCAAAGCAAGAAAAGGCTTCATTATTTCATCCTGCTTCCAGCCAGGGATGAAGCAATTAATCAAATCTATAAAAATGTTTTCATCATCATGTTGAGCTTGTAGATACAAAAAGCATTTGTGTGCTTCCATGTGGAAAATAATGGTAGACAGAAATTGTCTACGAAGGGTCAATAATTAAAAATGCAATATATTAACTATGTAATGCCTATTTTAAAACAGTGGTATCTGTCTTAATTATATAATACATTATAAAACATGGTGCAGGTCTGACTATTTGTACATTTGAGTCAAACAGAATAACTAAGTAAGTAACTAAGTAACTACGTTTTATAAAATCTAATATAAATCATCACAATCAAGGTCCATGCAAAAACAATCATAGGGTAGACTTCTTATTTAAAACATCAGGTACCCCACATGTTGATCACCACTGGACACTTCTCTTTCCATCTGGTGGAAAGGGTAACTGTCTTATTGTTAATCTCACACTGTAAAAATCTTTCTCACTTAGATACAGATGATGTGCTATACTTTCACTAGCATCTGTGAACAACACAGCTTTTGTCACTTGTCATTGAGCAGACATAAATGCTCAGAGGAAGTGCGGCCTCAGTAGTCCTTCATGTAAACACAAACAAAACATCAGAAAAGTAGCTCTGTGATATATTTATCACTGGTAAATTACTCTTCCAAAAAATACCATGATTGCAAGAACAAACACAAGTGTCCATACAGTAAACAGACTGCCCACATTTGGGAGAAGCTAATACATTTGGAATTCTTCTTTGCCATGTAAATGCACTGAATGTAGAAAGAAAGGACTGGGGGTTCAAGAATCAGTTCTAGAGATTGAGAGTTCTATGGTTGGTTTAGGAAGAAAATGGGTGTCCGAAATGTAGTTCTAGAAGATTGTTAAAGTTCTATAAGATGCTGTGAGTTGTACAATAGACCTTGCTCTAGAGCAATCTGGCAGTTCAAGCCTAGGACTTGGTGTCCATAGAACAAGCTGGGAATTCTACTAGTGTCTTCTAGAATTTAGAGCTCTACTGATATTTCTAGAAAAGGGTTTTAAGTCCTGGAGTTTTGCTGAACTTTCTAGAACTAGGAGACTACACATCTCTGCTGGGGCCTAGGGGAGGGGGACCTGGAGATGGTGTCGGTCGACGGTGCGTTTACCATGTCGGGCAGGGATTGTGTTGTGACTGTGCCCAGGGGCTTTGATAAAGCTTCAGATGAGCTTCCTTCCGATGTGTCAGATATGCCCGCTAAGCCCTGAAGAAACATGAGTAGGTGTTAGAATAGGGGAAGGTGTTATTCAGAAACACATTGGCTTAAACTGTCATAGAACCTAGGTTTTATAGGTACTGTAGTTACTTCTGGAGGCAGCACTGGTAAATGCTGCTATATTTCAAAACGCACTTAGGCTATTGAAGACCCTTTGTTGGAGAATGGGTATACTTTTTATAGCTTGTTCTTTGTTAGTATCCAGTTGATACTAGTTTACTTAGTCAAATAGTTATAATAACCAAGTCACCCAGTAAATACAACACTGTTATTTAATGTTATTATTTTATTATACTTCAATATTCAATATGAGTTGTGTTATATGTTATAACAATTTGTTTAGAGCAAGGGGCCAAACTCATCACACAACTGGTCAACAATGAATTGGTTCAAATTAAAATCACAATTAATCCAGCTCTACCAGACTGCAGACAGTCATGCAGGACACTCATTTGCCACAGTAATTTGTTGCTAAAGGTGTTGACATTTCAAATCAGTGCTGATGCTCTTTGCTCTCATCCTTAAAGTGTAAATATAGTGCAGAATGAGCTTCAATTCATACTTTTCATGTCAGACTACTTTTGTTCACTTGAAAAAGTAAGAAGAGGTGTGTCAGTTGCAATTTTAGGTTGAACCAATGCCATTTTCTCATGTCATTTCGTTGTTACCTGTGTGTCTGGTTCAGGCTGGCTGTCTGTCTGTTCTGAGCTGACCAGAATACTTTCCACTGGGTCAACTGCAGTCTTCTCTGAGACAACAGCTGTGGTTTCCTGTCATAAACAACAAAACAGAAATCACCTACATCAGGACAATGATCTTTTGGCAAAAAATATATTAGTAGGAAAACTGGCGTTTGGGCTAGTTCAGTCCATGTCGGTGCCCTATTACCCAAGAAAAAAACATTATACAGTATACATTATTTTGTTCAGTCATGTATATACATTGCCCTCTAGAGGACGAAAAAAAGTAAGACAAACACAGAAAGAGGAAGCCACAGATTATCACAGTAGTGTATGAGAAATCAAAGCAGATGCCAAGGTGTTTGAACAGATTTATTCACGGAGGACGGCATGAAACATTTAGTTAGACAGTCAGGTGTAACAGAAGGAAGAGGACGTGATGAGGTGAAAAATGTGGGGATACGGACTGAGTGCCAGCAGAGAAGCAGGGAGCGCAGCGACCCAGCTAGCTCAGAGACAGCACAGGGAATGAGTAAAGATCAGACCTGGGTCAAATAGTTGGCACAGTGCAAAGTCCTCAGTGTCAATTTATCTCTCAGACAGCTTACAAATAGTATTTGGTGACATTTGTACAGTCTTTGAATAGCAAATAGGTAAATTGTTCGACTGGATTTGTGTTTATGGCATTAGGGACAATCCAAGTCCACTAAATTCACTCTCAGAAACCAAACAATCTAACATAAAAATAACATAAATAAACACTAAGTTTTGTCCAGTGGTTTTCAACCTTTTTGATACCAGGGCCCACTATTTATTCAGCATTTGAGCAGCGGACCACCATCTGATGACATTTTACACATTTGATATTTCACAGACCCCAAAACTAAAGATTTATTTTGCTTTTGTCCACAATTCCAGGCTTTAAGAAACAAAACATAAAGGTCAAGGTAACCATTAATCTTCTACATTCTCTGGTTGTGTAGACTTGCGCTAATTCACATGATGAATATTTGAACTCTTGAGAGTGTAAACATGAAACGAAATGGACCCGCAGGAGTCCATTTCGTTTCATTTTTACGCTCTCAAAGAGTTACATCTGGTTAACCCAACTTTCCATCATTTAGCTGGGGACCACCTGGAACTCTCTCAAGGGCCACTGGTGGTCCCCGGACCACTGGTTGAAAACCACTGCTCTAGTCTACAACATTACTTACAAAATGATATGACGCTAAACTACAAAAGAGGTTTTCTTAGATCACAGGGAGAGTGAGTGAGGTGAAGTCACAAGGAAGAAGTGTGCCCACGAGGAGGATGAGAGGTTTGACAGACAGGGGTTTACGTTGAGGAAGTGAGGTCAGAGAGAGTTTGGCAGCAGGTTGGTACTTGTTCCAGTTTACCTCTATGTCAATGCCCAAAAGAATCTGCATGAGCCACCACAGAACACCTGCACCTTCCTCCTCTTTCTTCTCCTCCCTTTCACTCTCCTCCTCCTCCTCCTCTTCCTCCTCTTCCTCCTCAACCCTCTGGGACTCACCCAGAATCTCCTGTTGTTGTCATGGGAATATGCAGAGTAACAGGTAGGCAATCTAAAATCTATTTGGGAGGTTGAGTCGCCGTTGGTTCGACATACTAGTATATCCTAGAGGACAATAAAGCCTCATCATGATGAACATGAAATCTCTATCACACTGAGGAGTCAACAGTAAAAACACAAAAACAAAAAGACCCAGCAACTAACATTAGCACAATGTCTCAAAACGTCACCAACTTATTATAAATTATCAATATAAATAAAAGTATGAGTAACATTATTAACATGCAAACTATTAATATATTAGGATTGTCACCTTAAGTCATATTGATTAATCTGACATTTAGTAGGTCTTAGAGCGGCAAGACAATTGTTAGTCAATTAGTAGTTGATTAGTCTAACTTTCAATAGCCATTGTGAAATTAGAATGTTCAGTTCTCAACTTGAAAAGGCTGGTTGCTAAATCTTTATGTGTGGCAAAATCAATTATACAGGTTTGTTAATTCAATCAAAAATCCCCATGACTACTAACAACTAATCATTTTGTTAGTCCAGGAGTGCGGCAGAATATATTGCATTCATGTTAGTAATACAGATACAGAGTGGGTCATGCATGCATGGCGTGTACCACCTAAACTTTAGATGGAATTATTCATTCTAAATAAAATGAATAATGACCTTCTTCCCGATAGCAGAAGCTGGTAATGTTTCGTAATTGATTGGTGACTTACACTGTACACTCAACATCAGATGTTTTACTGAAGCTGAAGCGCTCACTTCCAAGGCAGGTAGGGATAGTCCTGTGTTTAATACTGATGGCCCTCCCCTCCATGTGGCCTGATTTACTTTCATAGTTTAAGATTATATCTGGAGTGTTCATACAGATGCACATAATAAATATGTGCATCTCTCTGTTTTTTTCGTCTTTTTTTCTTCTTTTCTTTACTTTTTTATGAGTGTGTACTCATGTGCTGTGTTGTCAGGGTTGTATTCCCTTTGTTTACATTTCAATGACATATGAGTAGAAAAATACTAATGCAGTATAAACACAATGGTAAAATAGATAGTTATATATCTAGTATATTTAGGAATAATTTGAATAAATCACTAAATCTGTTGAAGTCAACAAGTTTGCATTTTCTCTTCCAAAACCTAAATTGTATAGTTTATTCCAAAATGAAATTTCACCCATCCCATCTCCAAATTGGTCAAAATCAAATCCTACTTCCTGTCACCTGTCATCCACTTAAAATTAGCCAATCCCATGCCCCTACGCAAGTGTGTGGTCATCCTCTAAAAAAGAGAAGTAGAATAATACAAAAAGAAAAAACCCGGGTAAGATTATTAGACTGGGTCAAACAACTTTTCCAAACAACAGCTATGTTTTAAATGACTACGGTTATTTGACCCAAGGCTGGGGCTGACCAATGACTTTCTATACAGTGTTGCCATCTCTACATGCATGATGAATGATGTGGTTGGAAACTAATGGTGTTGCTAAGAAATCATACCTGGGAAGGTTATCAATGACACAGAGAATAGGATAAAGTTGACAGGGGTAGAGAACTGAAAATACTGCACACTTGGCACTAGACCTCATTTCTCATGCAACAAAAAATACAATAAGCACTACATAGCACTGTAACCAGCAACATTCAACGTTCAAGCCCCCCAAAAAATACAAATAAAAATGGCACACTGGCTTCTCTGGCTGCATACCTCTCTCTTGTCAGCCATCCAGGAGCTCCTCTGTTCAGGAGATGATGCTGCCACGGTCATCAGTGTGGCTCCAGACCTCCGCAACACATCCTCCTCAACATGAGCGATCCTGATCAGACCCCCGTCCACACCATTGTCCTGGGAGAGAGAGAGAGAGTTATGGGTATATGATTTAACTACAACAATGTTGGTTAACGCTACAGCCACAGGAATGTGTTAAAGAAAGGGTGAGTAATATTGTTTAGATTAAAATAAGTGTTAATAGCTGTGTGTATAGGTGTGTAGAGTACTCATTGCTATAGAATGTTTGGTTAGTAAAAGAAGATTCCCTCCAGAGGCTCTCCAGCACTTCAGGATACATATAATTGAAATTTGAAGTGATGATGCAAAGAAATTAAATGATATTTTGAGCTGGAACACTGTAAGATTTAAGATGATAAATGGGACTCTTTTCTGATTGTCTGATTACGTGGAAACGTATACAGTAATATGGAGAGCAAGGGAGAACACTGTTACTAAACACTCTACCTAAACTTAACCAAGTCTGAAAACATTGCTTTATTATACTGTGCAGTAGACAGACGGTGGGATGGGGATGAAGTTAAATGCAGTCATATTCAGTCCCAAGCCAGTGTCTAATGGTGCTCACATTAACCCATTTTGTCTTGACATTGTAGATTCTACAAAACATTCACTCTGAAAGAACATACTGACAGATTCTATTTTCAGCTTCCATTTTTCAATGAAAGTTAAAACACCACAAGTAGAGTACAGAATGGTTTCATGTTCCTATATTTCACCTGTGTGTCTTCGGAAAACACCGTTTTAGGTGAGGTCTTCTGTTGGGCTGCAGCCTGGTTGGTTGACAGTGCTTTAGCTGGGCCTGGGGTCAGAGGCTGCTGGAGGAACAATGCAGGGACCTTCTGCAATGGGAAGGTAGAACAGGAGAGCTGCTCGTTAAGAGAGTTCTACACACACAGGTGGTGGTTGTGCCCCCCCTTCTTTCTCCCTTCTTTTTGAGACTACAGCTAAATGAGCAAACCTATAAAATTAACATTTGTCCAGATGACAAGTATGTAAAATTCTTGGTATGACATCTGTAAATATTTAACATTTTATGCAACATATTTTATTTTCGTTATATTTGTATTACTACCATATATCTATTATTACCATATAACTATTATTATTATCTTTATTATTTTTTATTTCTTTATTCATTTTCCTCGCTGTTGTCTCTCTGCATCTGGGTAAGTGGGAGGGTAAGTGGACAGATGGGTGGGAAATGAGATGGAAGGATACCATTTCAAGACAGGCACCAGGTGGACTGGCGAACAAATATCAGGATGGGCATTTACATTACAGTCTATGAAAGAAACCGGAATGAAAATGCCATCGCATGATAGTCAATGGGACCAGTACGCCTATGGTCTATTGCACTTGTGTGCTTGTCAAACAATCACACAATTTAACAGTATCTTTGGTTTGGATTCTCTATGGGAGGATCCCGAACAAGACAGAAAGTACTTCTTAAATAAGAAAGTTACAGAAGCTGTAGATTATTTTTATCAGCCTGTCAGTGTTCTCCTTTGAAAAAAGCATAATCATCAGGTAATATTGCACAAATATAGATGGAATGTATGTACAATACAGTAACTAAAGTGCACAATGCAAGGATTAACTTATTAACTTACCACTAAAGGTGTGTAATAATTCAAAAAGTGCTGCTTGTGCAAATTGACCGAAAATGACTGGCCCATGGACCAACTGCCCGATCGGGAATATTGCTGAAAGTCCTGATAGCCTGTCCGCACCTGACCGGCCTCCACAGACATAGACCCCCATAGACCCTGAGAAGGTTTGTATACAGTTTAAGCAGAGTAGCAGACAAAGCCATAGTGCTCTAGTTTCAGCACCACCATAGTGAGTATGTGAAGGAAGGAATGAAGGAAGAATGTAGGAAAGCAGGGTGGATGGCAGGATAGATCTGTGTCCAGTACTGTACCTTCTCCAGTTCCAGCAGGGATGTTTGGAGCTGATCCACTAGAGGGAAGACGATCAGGGTCTCCTCAGATTTCTCTGGCAGACACAGACCAGGTTTACACTTCTGGATCTCTGCTACGGTCCTCCTCATTGACTGGATCCTACCCTCAACCAACTGAGCTCACACACACACACACACACACACACACACACACACACACACACACACACACACACACACACACACACGCGCACACACACGCGCACGCGCACACACACACACACACACACACACACACACACACACACACACACACACACACACACACACACACACACTCTTGACTACAACTGAGAGTAATCTGGCCACATTTCCCCCGCCGATGTAGTCGTCCAGAATGAATCCTGTGTGATTCTAATAACTGACTCTGATCTGCTACCGTACCTTGAGGCTGTCTTCTCTTGGACTGGGGAGTGTCTCTGGACATGCTAATAAGTTCTTGATCTCAGCTGCTTCTTTCTCCATGCTCCTCACTTCACTTTCAATGGCATCCACTTCCTGAATAACAATACACAGGTCTTATTAGTTTAGAGACAATACACACACACAACTCCAGATTTGATGATGCCTGGAACTCCAAACGATTCAGACTGGATTGAGTAATGGAAGGTAGAGAGAGAACAAAGGACAGGTTTAAATTAGAAGGGATAGCTGAAAGGATAGACTCACAGCAGCAGCGTGTTCTAGCTGAGACAGCGGAGTGGCAAAGCTGTCCTGAACTTCGGCCACTTGGCAGTCAGCTTCCAGCAACTGCTCTTGCAGAGAGGTAATGTCACAAACCCGTGACATTTCTTTCAGCACCTCCCCGAAGCCCTCTAGCGTCACCCTGATCTGCTCAGCATCGCTAAGAACCATCTGACAAAAACAACAAAAACAACAGACCCATGTCACTGAAACTGAAATTAATTTATTCACAACTGCTTTTGGATTTCAACTTTGATGTCAGTACCCAACACACAGTTAAAGTCTCAGTGTTCTGTATCTATTTGAACTCTGACTGTATTAAACATAAATAGTTAGATGTACACTCACATTTGTATACTCTCAGAGACTGATGACTTTACTGTGCATAATAAAACAGGATACAATATGAATATGATGATGGGGGGGTCTTTTTAAAGCTATAGATGGTGTTAACTAACCTGTAAAGCGCTGACATGGCTGCTCAGACATTTAGCGGTGGTGTAGGTGCAGGGAGAGGTGAGCCAGGACTGAGCTTCATTTATCCAGCTCTTAGAACTCATGATCATCTCTGCATGTTCCTGAAGCCAGGTTTGCATCTGAACAAAACACAATCAATATTCACACATTATTTTGGGTCATCATCACATTACCAAAAAAGTATGAGTCACAAAACAGGATTTTATTTTGATAGTTCCATACAGTAGTAAATCTGCAAGTTCGGCACTACAAGTAGTTGCATTTTTTATCCTCAGAAGGAACAATGTTTAACACAATTGTCAGGAATTCTCTAATGGCTCTAAAATACTTTTAAAAATACTCTTGGTTCAAGCAAGTACAGTACAAGACTCTTATTTGTTGATGTCACACATTGGTTACCAGTATCAGTTTCAAGATTGATCGGTATTACGTCTTTGTAGCCAATTACCACACACACACACACACACACACACACACACACACACACACACACACACACACACACACACACACACACACACACACACACACACACACACACACACACACACACACACACACACACACACACACACAGTGATTACAAGAAATAAAAACTAAATCTCTACAGTTAATAGTAAACAGTCAACAAAGCTAAGCACAGATGCTGAAGCAAAGCTAGCAATCATTGTGAAAAGACATGAACCGAACCCAGCATTTCTTGAATTTAGCATATCGTTTATAGTGAGATCCAAGTGAACCCATTGTTCCTGCTGATGGCGGTGATGGAGTTCACAACTTGAGAATTGTGAACTCGATACCACCTCCATCTGTCATAGTCAGGTTAATCCCGTTGCACTATGGGATAAATATGTACAACATTTTGTTGCTGTCAGGCCAAGACCCCAGAATGGCTGGGTAACGTTGAGTAATCAAAACTGGTACTTCAGGCTAATGTGACATTTATGAATGCATACAAGATTTCTACCCGACAGCAATGATTTATTTGTGTAGGTGTTATTCCCTGAACTTGGTGTTTTATGGGACTGTTTATGGGACTTGTATTCCTTCTGACCTTGCCAAGGATGGCGGTTCTCTGTTCGGCCTGTTTGGTGAGCTCGGAGTAGAGCCGCTGGGCATCAACCAGCCTCTCCATTAGCACCTGGGACTCCTCCGGTTTCTCCATGTCGTGCACCTCCACCTCCAGAGCCGCCATATGGGAGTGCCACAGTTCTATTTCATCCCACACACGCTGCAGGGCACCAACAGAAGCATACGTGAGGACACAGTAGAGCAGAGACGGACATAATGGCAAAACCAAAGACAGGCAGGCAGACATAATGGGCATAAACATAAACGCATGTGGCACATGCACACTTGCAGGTGAGCACAAATATACACTTAAATGCACGGAGCTCTCACCTTCTGAGTGCTCTCCGCCTCGGCCAGAGTGGGGCTTATCTTTTCCAGTTTGTCCTGGACAGATCTCAGACCAGCCTGGATTTCAGACAGCTTGGCTCCCAGCCTGTGAAGGGGACCACTCTTCTCCACCGCCTCCCTGACCTGAGGGGTTAAAATCACACAAACATTAACTCCTATCAGGTAATGCCAATAACAGTAAGTAAACAAAACTATCTAACAATAACTATGAATGAATGAATGAATGAATTAATTAATTAATTAATTAATTAATTAATGAAAACTTTATTCCAGACACAGTGGCCCATATACAAATAAAAACACAATAAAAGTCAAGACACACAAAAAGAAACACAAAGATGGCCTATTATACAGTATAACAGACTATTTTTTTTCCACAAGGAGGCCATATCAATTGGTTTACCGGTAGTCACATATTGTACTACGTTGTAATTGGACAAAAAAAGTCAAATCACAGACATTTTTAGATGATTAGGGATATTTACAGCATTGGTTTAAAATGTTATTGAGTGTGAATAAATGTTTATTAATATATTTGATTAATTATTTTGCCTTAGAGTAACCCATAATATGGATCTCAATGATTGATTTACTGTAAGTCATCTAAGGTATATCTGTACCTTCTCCTCCACTTCCTGTAGGGACTGAGTCACTTCCTGCAGTGAATCCTCTATCTCCATAGGAACCAGGGAGTACATGTCAGAGTATTTCATCTTCACACTCTCCATGATGCGCTGAAGGACAGCCTTTTGGCTACACAGCTGGCTATGGACCTCCTGAGGAGCGGGAGAGCGAGAGAAAGACAGAGATTAGACAGAGAATTGAGCAGATAATTGACTTAAGAACATTGAAAGGAAGGAGAAAGATTACTAATGAATTAGGAATGAATATAGAAAAGATCCAGTTGCCCATAATAAACAAACACACCAGTAGGCCTACATATTCATATGTGACTCAGAGGGTGTACAAATGTAAACAAATGGACTCATACGGACTCTATTTGTTTACATTTATACACTCAGAGTTAAATGAACACTCTGGATTTTACGTTGTCTAAGTTTCCTCTCGCTGCTTCTGTCACAGCACTCTCCCACATGGTCATTAGATGAAACAGAGCCTACCTCTTCAAGTCTTTCTCTCACACAAAAAGTGACACTTTCTCTCTTCATCCCTCCAACTCAGCCATCCTGGCAGAGCCTTGAGTTTGTTTTGTTTTTTCTTTTCTTTTTTAAAATCATAGTCCACATGCTAAAAACAGATTTAGCCAAAAAGCTGAAGGATGAATGCTAGAAATGTGAGCGGCAAACAAACTGTCTACCTACTACTACAGGTTAGGCAGTGTCCTATGCAGGCATGCACCGCAAGAGAGGGAGGTGCATCTCGTTATCACCATGGGAAAGTGTGTGTGCGTGCGTGTGTGTTTGGGCACATGAGCGAGTGAGTGCAGGGGGGTAGAAAGAAAAGGCGAACACGTTTTGTGCACGGATGTGGGTGTGTATTGCGTGCTCGTGCGTGTGTCGGTGAGGTGACATCAGCGCTGGTCTGATCCTCAAACCTCTAGAGGCCACCTAGGAGATCCGCTTACGAGGGGAACAAAACTGTGGCCTACGGGGCAGAGACGAGGAAAATGAGGCGAGGGGGGCAGTGGGGGGGTTTCTGCAACCCTGACAGTCTCCATGGGGAAAGAAGGTTGGAGAAATAGAGAGGGTCTGTGGACAAAAGCAGCACAATACCCAGGGGTAGCTGTGTTGGATAATGTGCACACCATACAGTCTCTGTGCCTGAGGCCAGCACCACACAGTTACTGAAACATTACAGAATGTAGACTGTACTTTACTGTACATAGAAACACTGCTTACAGTAGTGGGTGATGTACAATCAAACTGTTTACACTGCACTTATTGTAGACTGTACGAAAGAAAAGTGATTGGCCAGGGCACTGTGCTGACTAGCGCTGGCATGCGCAAACGTGCAACAGCATCTATCAGATGGCTATGACAAATGCTAAAATAGGTTTCATTCTATTAGAATTCTAATAGACCCCCAGTTGTGGTTACTATATTGAACTAAAACTGCACTCTGATGAGTGCCAACTTGCACATTGCACACAAGTAAGCCATGGCCGACTTGTGTGCGAGCAGAGGGCAAATACCCCTGTCACCTCCAGGACCTATTAATACACATGACAATAGTAATACTATAAAGATATCTTAATTGCATCACCACTACATCAAGCTACACCAGCTAACTGACCAACCGACCAACTAACCGGACACAAACTGAAAACAGTATAATAACAATCGTGACAACACAATATCATCCTCTCCCCTAACCCCTCCCACTTCATCATACAACAACAGCTGTGGGTGCAGCTTTAGATTCTGATGGATCAGCACCCATCACCATGAACTGGTGGGTGTGGTCACATAAAAAAAACAGAATTTGAACAATTATGTCTAATACTTTTTATGTTATCTATTTGTATTTTTTAAATAATGTTTTGTTTTTTGTTTTGTTGCTTTTTAGGGGGTATGGACGATCACCACATTTCATCCTAAAGGTGTAAAGGTGGCAATATCCCCCCCGTTAAGCACAAGCATCACATCAAGCATCTTTTCATGTCAACTTGGAGGTGTCAGTTATAGTGTGCAGTGCACTGTATAGGGGAGGAGATGAGCAGCTATGCTGGTTGCTGTGAGTACAAGTGCGTCATTGTGTTTGTGAATAGTCCTGTCTCATTAGACAGCCATTATATACACATCATTGGGCAGGAGAGACAGAGAAAGGAGAGAGACATAGAGAGAAAGACTGAGGGAGAGACTGGAAGACGCAGAAACGGTTATGGCATGATATCACCTATCATTTAATGATAGGTTACATGGATTAATAGTTGGAAATGACTTGTTTTAATATGCAGGGAGTACCACTTTGGTGGAGCTTAATCAAAAGGGGGCATTTAAATCAGCCACTAAATAAAGTATACAAATTAACTTTTGAATACTTAGTTCCCTATAATTATCCTAGCTTATATAGACAGGTCTATATGTCAAACTGAAATGAGATTAAAGTGTCAAGCCTTCATACTTCAAAACTCAAAGTATCCAAAATGCCAAACTTTTGCAGCACAACCGAATTATAGGTTGTAAATTAAATGTCAGCAGAGATAGCTGACCTCCTCTGTTTGATTCCTGCAGACACAACAAAATCCCTTTCTCTATGTCATGGGATCCAAAACATAACAAAGATTAAATTCCCACTGACAATGAATGGAGAAGTGACCTTGGGGGTCCAGTGGTACAGTTTGAGATCCACTGCACTAAAACATTCAACAAATACAAAAGATAACTGTTGAGTTGTGACTCACCTGTAGCTCCTGTGTGCTGGGACACTCCTCCAGCTCCGTCAGGACACCGTCAGCTGCCTCCAGCCACACCTTGACCCCCAGCAGCTCCTCCCGTAGTCTGTCCCTCTGCTCAGCCTCCACCCTGGCCACCTCCCGGCCCTCCTCGCTCCGCTCCTTCAGACTGCACGCACAAAATGTTAAAACAGAATTAGTACTAAAATAATAACATGAGTTGAATACGTGGGATCACGGTGGAAAGACCAAAGCCCAAAGTTTTACTATACATTTGAGCTGTTTTAGTTGTTTTACTAATAAAGTGTCGCATTAATCAATCAAGCCAAGTTAAATCATGTTAACAATCATATCAAACTACAAATCATGTTTTTGCATTTCTTCAGTATTCAGAGCTAGACAAACAAGCAACCTTCAACTGATCAACTGATGTTTCCTACCTTAAATCCATAAAAGACATAGTTTGCATTGAGATAAAAAATGTATCCATAAAAGTCATAGTTTGCAGGAAGATAAAAATGTGATACTAAGTTCAGAACAATTAAATTGTTAAGATTGAGCAGTGTACTGTATGTGGCTGCCATGGATGGTTGACTGCATAGAAGTTACGTGTGGATGCACTGCAACTCTTGTCCACCCAATTGTCCTCACATTGTCCACCCGAGCGGAACAGTGGGAAGCTCTTGGGTAATGTAGTTTTAAGAATCCCGGCTCCATGGTCAGCGATTATATAGTGGACAGAATTCACAGCCTGAAGCTTTTAGAGGCCATGACATTGGAACATCCGTTTTGTATGTTCATTTACAAACCTATTACTAATTTACTCATCATCTTCTCTAGAGGAAAGACACAAATGGAGCAGTACAATTCACAGCAATGTAGACGTTTAGTTGTAGCATGGACCATCTCTCACCTAGTGTACCTATCCTGCATGGCCAGCAGCTGCTGGCAAAGCGGAGTGGGCGGGGCCTGCTCCATGTGGGCGGGGACTCCCAGCAGCCTGGCAATGCGGAGTTCCAGAGCGGACAGGGCTCTGCTTTCACAGTCCAGTCTGTCCTGGTACTGATCCCAGTACAGCAGCAGGTCATGGAGCTCTTCAGATGAAGCTTTGTGCTTTGAGCTGTCTGGCAGCTCTGACTCCACCTGCTCAAGCAACACAGAGGCCTTCTCCACCTGAGAGAGGGTTTAAATCTCATGTCATCAATAGGCTTATTGTGTAATTATTCTGTTTTATTATGTCTATCTTTGCAGGTTGTTTTGCTGTTTCTTTTGAACGGAGGGTGACTCCAACAGCCTGGCAAATACAGAGGTATAATGCTTGGCAGCCATTTATTCTAAAATCCTTCTTCAGGTATCATGTCTGAAAGACCAAAACGACCAAAACGTTGCCATTGACTCTTACATAAATCCTCTTGAACCAGAAAGTGGCGGTGTGCAGGTTTCCCTCAAACTCATTAAATAAATTTGACATTATTGTAACAAATGATGATTGGAGCTAAATTAGGTACAGAAAATTATACTATACAAGGAATGTTCTAGGTCTTCTGCATGTTCTACAATATCATTCTAGTAGTGGGAACAGGAACCAACTTGTACTTTAAGACAGCCACATAATAATAACAAAATAAGGCCATGAACAGGCAGAGAGACAGTCATTTGCAGTAATGTGAATGTATACGGACTTACACTTGTTGTGATATCACTCCATTCTGCTGTTCTCTGCTGTGAACGAGCAGTAAGCTCCAGTGTGCAGCGCTGGAGTCTGGACACCTGTCTCCAGACACTAGCCACGGCAGCCTCCCTGCCACCCCAACAGCTTTGCTCCGAGCACCACTCCTTCAAACCCTCTAAACGCTGCCGGACGGACATCACATCCTCACACTGAGTCTTCAAAGAAGGGCAAAGAGATGGATGTGACCTTAGTACAGTAGGCTTACGCTCAGGAATGTGGTCCTGCAGGTCAGTTAGTGGTGGTTATGGTTTGAATGGTTTTATGACTATGGTTTGAATGTTTCATTTTTCTTTCTTTTTGCTCTATAAAAAGTAAAATTTATTATTAATTGATGGTGATTCATATTCATTCTTGTTAAAATACTGAAATGCATCAGTTATATACCTACCTTTAATTTAAGTTGGTGATCAGTGCAATCGGTCGGAGAAATGGATTTGTGAGCGATGCAGTCTGTGAGATTTCCCTCAATGTGATTCAGACATTTGCTGATCTCCTCTTGACACTTCTTGTATCTTTTGTGCTGCTTATCACACCTTAGAAATACAAACCTTTCAATTAGGGTGTGAACAAAATAACAAATTGTTCTAAAATGTTAGATAACAGTGTTTCCCTTTAATGCGTTTGCATGCGTAAATAGTTTTAACAGCTGTAATACAGTCTACTACAACTGTAAATCATGCCAAATGAACATTCACAACTGCATCATTTGTGCATCATAATGAATGTGGCTACATTAAAGAATTTGGCCACAACAATATCAACAATATAATGCCCATACTTGCTGAGGCTTTCCAGTCTGAGGTGGGTCTGTGCCTGAAGTGTAGACATCCTAACCAGGAGCTGGCTCAGAACCGTCGTCTGCAGTTGCTCTATCTCTTTAGGGCAGAAATATGGGTGCTGGAGAGCCTGGCTCTGGAGGTGGTTGACAAGGGTCTGGAACTGCTGTTCCAGTGAGGCCAGAGCCCGCTTGGTCTCCTCCAGCCTCTCTGAGCATGTGCCAACTGAGCCATGAGGAGGAAGGAGACAGGTCTCTGCCTCCCTTAGGAACTGTGCTGCACTTTTAACAGCACAGATGTAGTTTCTCAGAGAATCCTTGGCCTGAGAAATGTTCTCCTAAAGAAAGAGAAAAGGTTTTTAATCTACATTAAACAATGTCGACTACAAATAATAATAGCAATGTCATTCGAATACCATTAAACAATCACATTACAATGCTGACAGTAGATATCAAAATGGTGTAACTTGCCATATGCAGATTGCATTCACTTGTAACAGCCTTCTTCAGAACCATGAGATTGTGAGATTTGTTCCCTTGTTTATATCCACTCTTCTGCTCCAGAATCTCCAGTGCCCTCAATCTGGACTCTACAATCTTCTTCAAAGATAGAAGATTCCGGTACTCCATGTCAATGGCCTCTTCCTTTGGCTCCAACATGAAAGTCTTTTGCTGTAACTCCTGTTGTATGCCCCGGAGAAAGCCCTCTGCAGTATTCTGCTCGGACTGGAGGTCCATTTGCTTCAGCATCCCCCACTCCATGATACTGAGGTCATTCTGGAGTGCCATCTCCCAGGTGTTTAGACTCTCCAGGCTCTGTTTAAGCCTGTATCGTTCGGCAGACAACTGGGAGGGATAGAGGTCTGGGGAGATGCTCTCAAGTTTGTTTGCCGTCTCCTCACACAACCTCTTTATCAGGGGAAGTTGAATGAGTAGGGTCTGACAGGTCTTATACCTCTCCTCTTTCCCCCTGTTCTCCTCTCTGGTCTGGAGAACCTGTTGCTCCACTTTTTCTTTGAGGTCTTCTACACGTTGCCTCAAGTTCAGGTATCTCTCATGGTCCTTGGCTTTGATTTCCATGGCAGTCATTTTGGTACAAAGATCAGATATAATGGTGAGCAGATCCCTTCGCTTCTCCTCTGGGACGCACGGCTGGAGAAGGTCCACGTGAGACTTATGCTCCACGATCATGTGTTTGAAAGGTTCCACCGCATGCAGGGACTCCTTGGTGATAGGGAAACGTTGTCTGTTCAGATCTACCACCATTTGCATCAGGCTCTTCTCCACAGTGATCAGTTTCTGCCTGGAGGAATCTTGAACCTGGAGAAGCTTCTCTAGTTCTTGCTTGTTGGCCTTCTCATGGCTGCTGATAGATTTGATGTCCTCCTGGAGGTTACTGAGTTTGCTGTGTAAGAGACAATTCTCTGTGATGCTGAGCTCTGAGGCAATGTCCCTGCTCGTCATGAGAAGAGCCTCACAGATGGCAGCTTGTTTCTCCACTTCACCTAGGGTATCCTGGATCTGACGGGCACGGCGGTCTAAGTCAGCTGGATTGTGAGTCTGGCCTTCGTTTCTCCTGGAGGCCTCCCTGTGGAGTTGACTCACCACCCAGGAGTCTATATCAGCAACCTGCCCCGACATCTTTTCTCTGGTCTGCAGGCCTGAATCCATCTCCTGCATGGCTTTGGCAAGCTCATCGACCGTACACCTCGAAAGATCTTCCAGGGCACTGAGTGAGGAGCGCACCATGGGCACTTCCTCTTCCTGGTCCAGTTGGGGCAGAAGGTCAGCAACCTCCTCTATCAGTGTCTCCAACTGGCCTTGCTTGGCCATCACCTCTGACTGCAGCTTCTTCAGGTCTCTAATCTGTCTGTGTACCTCTTCAGGGAGGAGAGCTACCCGCCTCCGTCTGAATTCAATTTCACTCCCTGTCTGCTTTGCCCAGACCATCGCCTCCCTCATCACCTTTTCCAACTTTTCCATTGTGGGGTTACTGCTGCTCAGGGTTGTAGAAGACATCTGTTCGTTTATGCATTTCAGCTGGTCTTTGACCTTCTGAAGTCCCTTTTCTATGTTCTTAATGTCCTTCTCCCACTGAGAGCTGAGGGACAGTACCTCCACGTACCTCTGTTGCAGGTGGAGACAGCGCTGTTGTGCAGTGGTGATCTCAGCATGGGCTACCATCAGTTCCTGGGCCCTCTTACCACTCCACTTAGGCGGAGCAGGTGTCTGCTCTTTGAGGTCTTTGCTAATGGTCTCGAGGTGTTCCTGAAACGCTGATATCTCCAACAGAAGGCTGTCGGTCTCCTGAGTGATGGCATTCACCTGGTGTAAGGATTTCTCTGCAGATCTCTCAAGGTTTCTCCACTTCTCCTGTAGGTCTTGCTGTTGGGACTGGGCAGTAGTTCGCTCAGCCTGGCTCAGCTGAGGACTGAGCTTGGTTTGGGTTAGGATGAGATCTCCTAGAACTGTCCTGTCCTGCTCCATTCGTCTCAGGAAAGTGCGCAATCGTTCATCCTCCAAGAGGCTGCTCTCTTCTGGATAGCTGAGGACATATACAGTATAATGGGTCAAATAACAACATGTAAGTTCAGCATTGAAGTTTCCAAAAACTTTATACTAAACTCCTCAGTGATAAGTTATGCATATGTACACTCACCCTTAAAGAAAACCTCTTCTTTAATGGTTTGAAGGTTTCTCTTATCTCTTATTGAATAACTCACCCATCAATATCCTCTAGCTCAGCGGTCAATCTCTCCAGTGTCGACTGGACTGTTTGGATCTGCCTGACATACTCAGTCACCAGCTGCAGCTGCTCCTCTTTATACTGGACCACAGAAGTGGCATCCAAGACTGCTGCACTCCACTGGCTTTCTAGGTGATCCAGGAAATCCTTGTCATCAACATGAGTCCCGTTGGACTGGGAGGACAAGGAAACCTGGGTCTGAGCAGCCTGCCGACATTCCTGGGATCCCAATACATGGATACAAGCAGTTAGCTGTTTGATTCGTTGTTTGCAACTCTTGCGAATCTTAAAAGTAACACCATCGTATCTGCATAACATTCTTACAAGGATAGACGCTTGAAGTAAATACATATACTTGCCAAGTGCTAGTTTATGCTAAACTATTAGCTTACCTAATTTAAATTCAAGTTATAGGCATGCTAAAGGATGTCCTTGTACTGTATGTTTGCCTTTTAAATGCTGCCCTTTTTGCCAGGCCTTGCTTGATTAAGAGATAATAATAACCTGAAATAATGACTACTGGCTAAAATAATAATGTAAGCAAGCTTGAGTAGGAAGATACAACACTAATGGGTGAAATGCATTTTGGACATGGCCATTATTACACCTCCTGTTCAAAATGGTGTTAACCCTTAGTGTACTGAACGTGTTTTGGTGTTCTATTCATTATGTTTTAACTATTGAAAAATAGCAGATCTACAAGCTCATAGCGCGCCACCGAGTGGCACGCTATGAGCTTGTATCTCTGCTATTTTTGAAAAATCGTGAAAACATGGTGAAATCTTTGAATATTATGTTATTCAGAAACTAGACAGGACACAATGGTGTTAAGCCTCACCTCTGCTTTCTCCACCTGCTGGGTCATAGCTGCTGGGTTGAGTTCAGCAGGTTGGTTTTTCAGGTCCAGAACTTTAGTCATCAGCCTGCTCAGACGTACATCCAGATCACTGACAGACGTGCAGAGAACTTCTGTGGTATCTTCCTGAGACTTAACATTGGAAGGAGGAATATGAATCAGAAACCGGAATTGGAAATGAATGGATATTTCACAGCATCTGAAATACTTCTGCCTACCTCAATAAGAAGACTACTGGGAAGACTACCAGTTCCAGCAAGATGTTGAATCTCACAGAAGATATTACTCATGGTGGTTTCTTCAGGTGCATCCAGAACTGGTTTCTCCATCTTCACAACATCAACATTTGCCTCAACATGGGTAACCCCAAGTGTTGTCCTTTCCATCAGAGCTTTGTTAACAGGGACAGCTGCAGCTTCCAAGATAGAACAAACCTCCAGCGGTGCTGGGGATGCACTTGGCACTGGTTTCTATTGAACACAAAATACAATTTACCATCATCATATTAAAACACGTAAAACAACAAAAGGATTCAAATTGCAGCACAAAAGCCCATGTTAACAAGTTCCCTCCTCATTCATTACATGAGTTAGAACAGCCTCTCTCCTGTTCATAAGTTGCACAACTTATGTTTTCTTGTTTAATTCGCATTTGTAATATATTTTGATATATACAGTAGATATCTGGCCACAAAAGAACATGGAATCCAGTGGTTAAAACATGAGCCAATTCTCACAACACCCTCAGGTCTTACCTGAGCTGAGTCTGTAGTCTCCATCTTCGTTTGGACTGTGGTTGTTGCTGTGGCAACAGGGACAGGCACATTGTCTTTGTCTGTATTTGCATCTAATATCTCCTGCTCCTTCACTGCTACCATCTCCTTCTCTTTATGTTTTTCTGCATGGGTTTTGTTTGTGTCTGGTTCAGGACCAATGCAGGGTTCAGGAAGAGCCCTGTTTCTGCTGTCTCTCAGCTCTGTTTGAACCTCTACTATAGATGGCTCCCTGTTTTCCACAACTATTTCAAGCTGCATTGTCTGGTCCAGATCTCTCTTTGGCTCCTTGTCCGTTGTCGGAGGCACCTTTTTGCACTGCTCTGTATCCATCTGTGAATTTAGTTGTTGAACAATTTGTGTTTCAGTCTTTTCAGATGGTTCAGCCAAACACTTGCTTCCGTCCTTCCGTCCTGTCCCGTCCGTTCGTGTTGATCCTGGGTTTCATAATCTTTCTCGACCACAGGTGTTTCACTTTTGGTTGTGAGTGGTTTTAGAGGCAGGGATGTCATTGTCAGA
This sequence comes from Benthosema pterotum, assembly GCA_039105355.1. Lineage (NCBI taxonomy): Eukaryota > Metazoa > Chordata > Actinopteri > Myctophiformes > Myctophidae > Benthosema > Benthosema pterotum. The sequence continues at coordinate 25,965,752 of CM076980.1, forward strand.
CTTGGCTGAGATATGAGAGTTTCTGTTAAGTCTGTTTCTACTGTGTCTGGCTGTGCAGGTACAATGACTGAGGGTTTGTCTAAAATTACCTGTGGCTCAGACCGATCTAACTTATCGTCAAGCTTGGTCTGGGTTTCTCCAATTACAGGCAGGTCCAGTACTAGATATCGCGTTTGAGTATCAGGAGTGTAATCTTTCCATAAATTGTCTATGTAATCTGTCTTGTGCAGTGCATCTGCAGGCTGGGGGATAAAAGCTTGGGCCTGAGCTTTTGTGATGGGACTGGAGTGCTCAGGCTGGGGGTGGCCTGGCTCTGGAACCTCACTGGGTGTGACTTTGGAGTGAGAAGATGGAGACACAGGCAACACAGTCTGACTAGGGATACTTGAAGTGGCACTATCTGTTCCTGAATGATCTGATGAACAGACAAATGTAGTATCAACCTCTATAGAGCCAGGAGATGCAAGGCGTGTTATTTGAATGTTTGCCCGTGCTTGCCTACTTGCTGTTGGCACGAAAAAGGCAGAAGTGTCCAAAATAACAGAGGCCAGTTTCTTCTCGGGTGGAAATTGTTTGTTCTCATGTACCTGGACACTGCTTGTCTCAGATAATCCACCCACCCTTTCCTCTGCTGTGGATTTCTTCTCTTGAGCGATTTCCACTCTTTCTACAGCTGTTATATTGTCATAATGGTCCTTTACTGTAGACTGAATGTCACAAGTGTGGCCAGCTGGCTTCCTCTTAATGTCTGATACTCTGATCTGTTGTAAGTCTGTGTCCAAAATGAGCATAGCCACTTTGCGGCCTTGCTCAGGCTGAGGTGAAGTCTCTTCCGTCTTTATGGATTCTCTGGCTACTTCATGAGTCACAAATATCTCTTCACTGTCCTGAGTATAAGGATCTTTCTTACTTGTTTCAAGTTCTCTTGAAACAAGTAAGGTTTCTTTTGTGGTAGACACACAAGATCCCATTGTATCTGGTTCTTTCATGGCAAGTGCTTCAGAGGGCTTAAAGGACATTTCTGGAGCTTTTGACTTTCTCCTGGGTGGTACAACCTTACCTTGCTCTCCAGCACTTGCATTAACCAGCTCTGTGGTAGATTCTGGAACCACACACAACTTTGAACTCTCATGTTCTGGTATGGTCTGTACAGGCCCTTTACCAACAGATTTAACAACAAGTTCAGGAGTCTTTGACTTTTTCCTGGCCGGCACAGGTGTTGTTTCTTTAACAACTGCCAATTCACTTTGATCTCCAGTAGTTGTGAACAATTTTGCACTCTCTGGTTCGGTAACGGCCTGTGCAAGATCCTCACCAGCAGATTTCATAGAAGGTTCTTGACCCTTTGACCTTCTCCTGGTTGGTACAGGTGTTGCTTCTTTGATGACTGGAGTTTCTGCCTGTTCCCCAGGAGCTGTGAAAGACATTGGACTAGCATCTTTCTTGCTCTCAACCGGTTCCACAGTAGCAGGAGGCATTGAAATCTCTGTGGTCTTTGACTTTTTTCTGGTCGGTACAGGTGTTCTTTCTTTAACAACTGTCAATTCACTTTGATCCCCAGGAGTTGTGACCGATTTTGCAGTCACTGGTTCTGTAATGGTCTGTAAAGGATCTTTGACAGCAGATTTCATAGAAGGTTCTGGACCCTTTGACTTTCTCCTGGTTGGTACAGGTGTTGATTCTTTTAAGACTGGAGTTTCAGTCTCCACAGGAGCTGTGAAAGACATTGGGCTAGCTTCTTTCTTGCTCTCTATTGGTTCCACAGTAGCAGGAGACATTGAAATCTCTGTGGTCTTCGACTTTCTCCTGGGGGGTTCTAGTGTTTGGGCCTGTTTTGTGACAAGCTTGGGAGATTGCTCTTCTGTAGTCACAGACTTCTTACGTCTCTTAGTTGGTTCAGGTTTGCTTTGCTCCATAATGGTAACCTTAGCCTGTTCAATAGCTTGCTCTACTATGATAGAGGACACTGTCATTTCAGCCTCACTGTGAAGGGTCTCTGTGCTAACAGACCAGTCCTCTTTAACAAATGTAGTTGATTCAGTGACAGATGAAGACACTTCAGGTTTGGCTTGTTGGCTATCCTGGATGGCAGCACGCGCCTTCTCGGGTGAGCGCTTGTTTTTCCGTGGTGGAGGCACTACAGGGGTAGTAACAGGAATGACTGGAGCTTCGGCAGCTTTCTGCTGGCTCTTTTCAAGCCCCTGGAATGAAAAAAGGTCATACATAAGAATCCATTACAATGGTTGAAAAATCACATGTCTATACACAGTATACATACATGTGTAGTATAGATGGATAATGCTGCACTCACCAAAATTGTGAATTTGAATACTGTTGAAATTTGAAAGCATATTTTGAGCACATGTTACATTTGCTTAATGAATTATTTTAAAATTTTAAATTAAGTCATTATTTGTGGTTATTTCTCTACTATCTATATACTGTACTGTAAATAGTTCCCAGAGGATACAGCAGTGAACAGGCTTATTTACATATTGCCTTGAGGGTATTTACAGTAGCAATACACTGCAAGCTTGTATATTTTTCCATGTTTTACATTGATTGATTTAATTGATACTTTGAATAACATTACTGTAGTTATTAGTTATTATTAGTGTTACAGAGAATTTAGTGTAACTAAATTCTCTGTAACATTTCTTTCACCACTGACCTACACTTTAACTCAAAGTGATGTCTGGAGACCCCCATGGTTCAAAAGGGGGTTGCAGGGGGTCCCCAGAGTTGACATGGCATCACAATCATTTTAACAACTTAATTTGTACATTGGCCATTAAAAATGTCTGTTACTACTAATACTAATAATAGTGTGACCTTGGGTTGTGCTGTGACTTTTTGAAAATAATGGAAAAATGTAGAAACTTGTTGGATTTTATTTTTTGAATGTCTGCATTTTCTTTCTTTTTCCTACAAAACATAAAACATGACATTTCAAATAGGGGTCAGCACCCAAATGCATATAATTCTGGGGGTCCTTGACTTTTAAAAGTTTAATAACCACAGGGTAAAGCATTCTCTTCTCACCATCAGCCTGTGGTTAAGAGAGGCAGTGTGAGTCTCTGTCTCTCTGAGGGTCTCTGAAGCTTCTCTCTCCAGCCTCTGCACCTCCTCTGCTTTCAGACAGTCAGCCAGGAACACATGGTGAGATAGTGCCACCTGCAGGCCAATACGCCTCTTTTCACCCTCCTGTAATGCAGTCTGACACAATGACACAGCCATGACGAATGTGGCATTAACATACAGTAGAAGACTGTGATAAAGCAAAAGGGTCACTTGTTATCTGTCAGAGATAAGAGATAGTAGTAATAAGTAATAGGAACATTTTGCGTCCCTGGACATAGCTTCAAAAGGTAAATGGTGCATTCACTTTCCTCCCCTAGATGTAATACTATGAGCATTTAGCCATTCACACATCGGTGCACTGGTGCAGTTAGGGGTTAAGTGTCTTGACACCCAGCAAATACATTTTGAAAAGGGCTCCAAACCAAAGTGCTCAAAGAGTGTTTTTGAATTAACCTTTCAGTAATATCTTGCAGTTTGCTGTCCTATGAGAACACTGAGTTCCAGTTTGATTGATTTCAGATTATATCCTTGAGCACAGCTAGATGAAATCTGTGGGCAGAAGTGAGAGTCCTCAAAAAGACACTATGACAGAACAGTTATGACAAATGGCTATCACCTTTTGACAGTTTACACACTTGCTGATGAGAACATCATCATACCTCAGCCAGTGAAATCATCACATTCCAGGCTACAAACACATTCCGTGCTTAAACCGACATACACACACACAGTTAGCTGTGCATACTTGCAGGAGCGTCTGCACTGCTCAAAAACTAAAGTCCAAAATTCACCTGAAGAGAAGATGTGGAGTCTGGTGTTTTACGCTGGTTCCACTGCTGCAGTGCCTGCAGACAGTCTGTCAGGCAGCAAGACGTGTTCACACCGCAGGATCCTTTCCTCTCAGCTAGTCTGGTCTTCAGACTGCACATTAGATTGTAATTTGTTAATTTATGAAGGACATTTTACATAGGCTACAAGAGAAGACACTGAATATAAAAAAGACTGACAAATTATTCATTTCAATGTTCAAGGTTTTTGTTGTCAGCCTCGCTCACTACAACCTGCCCCCCCCCCCCCCCCCCCCCACTTGAGCAAAACAAATTCCTATCAACACCTGTTGACATGGCAATAAAGTTCTTGAATCTTGAATCTTGTCACATGCACTTATACAATACAGCTGTGGTAACATTGCAGGTAGCAATAATATTGTTTAGTATTTTAGGTAGTACTGAAAAGATTGATGTAAAGAAAAAAGTGTGTGCACGATAGCCAAATTATCACAACTGGCTTCTGCACCCACATTCCACCCTGCAAATTTAGGATGAAATCCCATCAGAGCCTTAACTCCTGCCTCCCCAAAGCCGTCTCACTCTTGTGAGACGTAATTTTCTTCTGTCAAGTTTTTCTACCGTCTGCCACATTTTCAGCTTTCCTACACTCTGTCTCTCCCCCTATGGTGTCTCCCTCTCAGCGTTCCCATCTGTCTCAACAAGATTCTAGGGGGCTGCATGGACCACCCACTGTTCATTAGAAACCAACGCAAAAATAAAACAAGCATGCATACTTTCTTAATCAGCGGAGTGTTTGCAATTCTTGGCACGGGGTGTTACCTGTTTTGTTGCTGATTAAGAGACTCCACTGTTGAGATAACGTCTGCCGGCAGCTCCTCGGTGGAGGCGGAACCCTTCACTTCCTGGTACAGGTCATCAACTTTCACCCCAAGACCCTCCAGTGACCGCTCACAGTTCTAAACATGGGGGTAAAATAATAAATGAAAATTGAATGTGTAAATATATAATATATAGCACTTATGATTCAAGGATGACGTATCAGAACTGTTCGTTACAATAAGGTCTTGACATTTTGAGAGTCAAGACTTCATTCATTTTGAAAAGGACAAAAATCATAAATGTTTCAAATTGCAAACATAGAGGTCAAGAGCCTGCTGCTATAAAGGAAAGTGTGTAGGGTAGTGATCCAGGAATTCCAAATTGGTGTTGACTAGCCCTCACTCATACAGTATAACTAGATAAAAAAACAGAACAAATATACAGACAAACACACTAGTAGTCACCTTCAGGCTGCTCCAGTGCTGCTCGAGCTGAGCAATGTTGTTCTGTGGTTCACTGTAGCTAAGAGCTTGGTCCAGAGAGCGCAGCTCCCACTGCAGGGCCGCAGCCCTCTCCTTCATCCCCTGGGCCCGCTTGACCAGCAGCCGGTCCAGCTCCTCCAGCCTGGACTCACACACTGTCAGCCTCTCCCTCAGCTCCCTCTCAGAGGAGGTGCGGAGGTCGTGGAGGTGGCCCACCTCCAGCGTCAGGGCGTCGCGACCTCCCGGGGTGCAGAAGGGCAGCAGGTTGTCTCTGAGGGAGTCCAACTCTTTCATCTCCCTCTCCTCCCTGTCTACTGTCTGGAGTAGAGCCTGGGGGAGAGACGAGAGAGGAGTTGGTATGACAGAATGGGTTTCTAATTTAATTGGCATTCTTGGAGAAGAGACTGGGTTGAGATGGAAGATAAGGTAGAAGATGAAGAATCTTCATTCATGATGTCATGGGACTCATGTAGACAAATAATATGTAATTATTATTACTAACACAGTGTGGTGTGTGTGTGTGTGTGTGTGTGTGTGTGTGCGTGCGTGCGTGCGTGCGCACGCATGCACAAGTGTGTAGGGCATACAGTCTGCCCAGTTTGAGTTGAGCAAATGTTAACCAACCTTGAGTGTATTGATGCTACTGTGTAGCCCCTGTCTGTGTTTGGGTGGCGTTGGCAGGCCTTTAACCTGCTCCCGGAGCCAGTCCTGAGACGCACCATGCTGCTCTACCAGCTGAGTGCACTGCCTGTCTGCCAGGATTCCCATCTCCAGGCTAGAACCGGTCTCCTAATAACAACATCAGAGTGGAATTACAGTTAAGGCTTGGAAGGACTAAGCATTTGGTTAGTGTCAAACTAAATAACGACTAAGTATACACTCCTGTATATACTCAAGAGTTACAGACATGTACAGTAATACTTGCAATCGATATGCAAGCGATATATATTGATCGGTGTATCTATATACCGGTATATCCATTATCCATTTATTCAAAAAGAATGACCATATTGCACAAATGCAGTAAACGCTCTCAGGTTCACACTGTAGGTAATTAAGTTAAAACAAGTGTCTAAACATTCTAACAAGGGCTCTGGGAAGGGACTGTATTGCAACGTGCAAGGTTGGCTTTGATAACATTAAACAGGTACGTTTGTCAACACTGATCACCAGAAAATTCATGATGCTTATTGCCATATCGATATAGCAGCCTCTTGAGATATATATATTGTATATACAGTATATAACATAAGTTTTATCTGTAATGAATATGGGGTGAACTCACTGTGAGCTGTTTGAGCAGGACAGGGATGGATGCCTCCATGTCTTTCCAGGACGGGTCTGTCCAGTTGGGGTCCTGGGTGATCTGGAACAGCTCCACCCCCTGCAGGTGAAAATTCACTTTTCAAACATAGATTTTCTAACATCCACTATTTAAGGAAAGATGATAAAGGTACTTCCATTTTGTTGGACAGGACACAGAACAGAGTGAATGTAATGTATTGTGAAGTAAAATTTAAGTTAAAATACTTTACTTGTGTGCGAAGGGCAGTCAGGAGTGGGGTCAGAGACCTGGTTCTCTCCAGCAGGGTGCGAGCCTGTTCCACAGCCTGTCTACGGTCCCCCAGGCCTGGCCAGGGAAACAAGTGAGGCACTTCGGCCGCCTGCGCCTGGAGCTCTGCCAGGCGAGACTTGACCTGACTGCGTTGGGACTGACCGGACTGCAGCTGCTCCACCAGACCCTTCAACTGTCTGATGGTGGAAATAGCGACAAACACATATTAACCACCCTGCTGCCATGCTAGTGCGTTGATTTACCATTATTTTGAAGCTCCAAACCCCCACGACCGGACCAAAAAAGCAGCCTGAGAGGAGAGGGCTATATCGACCCAGAATGTGCACTGCGTGCAGCACCTCTAAACAGTGTTTTCAGTGTTTACAGTATATTAGGGGGTCCAAACTTGTTGGATCCCCAAACATACTTGGACCATATGGCTCTCACAACCCCCTGAGTTTAAGTGTCTTTAGTTTCACATGCAGTGTTAACCAAATAAAATGTATAATATCACCATACAGACCTCTGGACTCCCTCTGCAGTCTGCAGGACAGTCTTCCACTGCTCCTCTGTGTCTCTGACTGTCTGCTCCACCTCCCGCCTGCTGCTCTCCTCCAGGTCCTCATTCTGACACAGACCTTTGCCTCGCTTTTTGAGGTCTTTGAGCTGAGATTCTCCGTTAGACTTGGAGTTCAGGATGGCCTGCAGGTACAGCCATCATTTGGTTACTACTGAAAATGTGTATTTCTACCGACATTGTTCAGTCTGCCAATTCTACAAGTGCCTTCTAAACCAGAAGTTATTTCAATATTTTAACAGCGATAGCAAAGACATGTAGTGAGCTTGCATATTTACCCTAAACAACTGTAAAATGTCATCGCCAGAATGTAAAATGACACAGATACTTTCTCATTTAACACTCTGCTCGCTAGCACCAACTGCTGGTCATATGATGCTTCTGCGCCATCTATGCGCCATGCTATAGTTGTGTGGAAGCACGCTGTTATCCAGCAGCTGGCAATGTTGTTTATCTTTCATCAGAAATGGTAATATTTCAGGTGAAAGAATGAATCAGACATTAAAGCGTGTAGTGTAACCCTTTACCTGGGCTGTAGTCAGTCTGGCTTCTATTTGAGCCTGGCTTCCCTGAGTTCCATTCCCCACAGAGTCAGCCTGCTTCCTCAGCTCTGTGACCCAGGCTCCAGTGCTGTGCACCAAAGCACGGAAGGCCTCCAGCTCCTTGGAGAGGGAGTACTGTCTCTCAGCCTTGCGGAGAGCATCATCTGCAGCCTGCAGGATTGTCTTCCATTCCGCCTCTGTCTCTCGAACGGTCTGCTCCACCTCTCGTCTTCTGCTTTCCACCAGGTCTTTACATGCACACAAACTCTGACCCAGTCTCGTTAGATGGTTCACCTTAGCGTCTCCCTCTGGCTTAGAGCTAAGAATAGCCTGAGGGTTGAAGATAATACCATGTTATAATACCATGTTATACCATTGTCTTATTACTAATGTCGTCACAACATCACCAGGTGTGAACCAACCTGTGCTGGAGGTATTGTCTTCTCTGGATCTTTCTGAGTGTCTACAGAATTAAGGAGCTGACGTTTGTCTCCAACCCAGCATTTGGTGTCTGCTTTGTGGGCCTCAAACTCTCTGCACAGACCGTCCAGAGCGCTCTCTCTCTCAGCTTTGTGGAGGGTCTCCTCTGCAGCCTGCAGAACTTTCCTCCACTCGTCCTCTGTGTCCCTGACTGTCTTCTCCACCTCTCGTCTCCTGGTCTCCTCCAGGTCCTCATTCTGACGCAGAGCCTGACTTATTTTCTTCAGCTCATGGAGTTTGGAGTCCCCTTCAAGTTTTGACCTAAGGATGGTCTGAAGACACACAGTAGACAATTTCCATCCACATGCTGGACATTCATTGCTCAAATACTAGGCTAAATACCTGTGTATTTACTGCAATCATTTAATATGTTCATCAAATGTTTGACAATGTAATAATTGTGCTAGAATATCGCATAATGTATTATACTGGGCATACAGTATCAATACTGTACTAGTCTCTGAAATATCCCACTGTACTGTTCCCACACGTTTAAACTAACCTGTGCAATGTTAATTGTCTTCTCTGGAACTTTCTGACTGTCCAGAGAACGGAGCAGCTGTTGTTTGCCTTCAACCCAGCCTCTGGTGTCTGTTTTCTGGGTCTCAAACTCTTTGCACACACCCTCCAGAGCCTGCTGTCTCTCAGCCTTGTGGAGACTCTCCTCTGCAGTGTGCAGAATGCTCCTCCACTCCTCCTCTGTGTCTCTGATTGTCTGCTCTACTTCGCGTCGCATGTTCTCCATCAGGTCCGCATTATGACACAGACCTTGGCCTTGTCTCCTGAGATCACTGACTTTAGATTCTCCTGCAGGTTTGGAGCTCAAGATGGTCTGAAGAAAGATAGAACAGCATGGCACCAACTCATGTTTTAATGGCAATATGTGTTGTGTTGATACAAGTGGATATTTCCTGCTACATCCAACATGCCAACAAATAACTATTTGTTGTCGCAACTACGATAAAATACCGTACTCCGTCCGGGTTATAAAGCGCACCTGAATATAGGCCGCACCGGCCAAATTTTGCGAAAAAATCAATTGTGTACATATAGGAGCGCCAGCTCCTCGGAACGACAGCGCGCGGACCACCACCGCGCGGACCACCACCGCGGACCACCACCACGCGGACCACCACCGCGCGCCGTCGTTCCGAGGAGCTGGTGTCTCCGCCGCGCCGGCGTTCCTAGCGTTGGTCCGCCGTCTAACCATTGATTCATTGATCCCAAGGCTACGTGCAGCAGATAGATTTCCTTATTTTTCAACCAGCTCGACTGCCTTTAGCTGCGTTATATGCACTTCTTCGTTTGCTTTCCATGATGCATTTAGTAGTGTCTGTCTTAGCGAACTGCCTGTGCCCTGTCCCCCTACATTTCCTGCTCGGACCGGCTTAAAGATGGTGTGCATACCGTGCATTTAGACTTAGAACGCCGGGCCCTATAGTGTTTGTTAGCCGTAAACATCCATACATTGGCCGCACCGCTGAATAAGCCGCAGGGTCCAAAGCACAAGAAAAAAGTAGCGGCTTATAGTCCGGAAAATACGATAAAGTAATCACCGGATCAAATTTCAACCAACCTTAGTAATCTGTAATCTTTCTCCAGTATCCATGTGACCACCCAGAGACTGCAGCTTGTGGTTGTGTTCTCTCATCCAGGACTGGATGCTGTCATTCTGGGTTTTGAAAGCCTCAAACTCTCTGTGTAAGACGGCCTGTCTCTCAGCCTTGTGGAGAGTCTTCTCTGCAGTCTGCAGGACATTTCTCCACTTGTCCTCTGTGTCTCTGACTGTCTGCTCCACCTCCCGTCTCCTGCTCTCATCCAGGTCTTCATTCTGACACAGACCATGGCCTTGTCTCCTCAGCTCTATTACTTTAGTGTCTCCCTCTGCTTTGGACCTCAGGATGGTCTGAAGACAATGTTAGTTAAATTGGATTAAATTTGAATTTAAACTGTTTGATAAAAGTAAAAGTAAAATATGTTAATAGTGACAGAAGGAAAATATTGTTAAAATATTTCCTTTAATATTTTGGCAACGCTTGTACACTGTTGAATGACTGTTATTGACTCTCTTTGAGCATCAAAGATGAATGTGCATAAACATGGCAAACAGCATATTTCTCCATCTACAGGTATATCGCAAATCAGCTGGGTCAGGCCTTTCAAGCAGGAAGGAAGATTAAACATGACTCAAATGGAGTAAATGACAATAGACTGATGCTAACTTTATATGTATCATTTCTGCACTTCAGCCCACGTTGTCGTATAGCATTCTATTCACCAATTACTGTCACTAACTATGAACATACTGTACCTGTGCTGTATTTATTGTCTTCTCTGTAACACTCTGACCGTCCAGAGAACGGAGTAGCTGCTGTTTGTCTTCAACCCAGGCTCTGGTGTCTGTTTTCTGGGTATCAAACTCCCTGCAAAGACCCTCCAGAGCATGCTGTCTCTCAGCCCTGTGGAGAGTCTCCTCTGCAGCCTGCAGAACAGTCCTCCACTCCTCCTCTGTGTCTCTGATTGTCTGCTCAACCTCACGTCTCATGTTCTCCACCAGCTCCTCATTCTGACACAGACCTTGGCCTTGTCTCTTGAGATCACTGATTTTAGATTCTCCCGCAGGTTTAAAGCTCCGGATGGTCTGAAGAATACATGTAATACGTAAATGACAACTTTAGAACAGCAATAACACCAGGCGGATCTTTTCTAGGGAACTTCCAAATATTTACTAAAAAAAACAAGGTAAACTGCAAAGCTTTGTAAAACAAAATTCTAAAATGAGCATTTCAACCAACCTTAGTAATCTGTAGCCTTTCTTCGGTATCCATGTGACTCGAAGACTGCAGACTGTGGTTGTGTTCTCTCATCCAGGACTGGATGCTGTCATTCTGGGTTTTGAAAGCCTCAAAGTCTTTGTGTAAGACGGACTGTCTCTCGGCCTTGTGGAGAGTGTTTTCTGCAGTCTGCAAGGCATTCCTCCACTCGTCCTCTGTGTCTCTGACTGACTGCTCCACCTCTCGTCTCCTGCGCTCATCCAGGTCTTCATTCTGACACAGACACTGGCTTCGTCTGATCAGTTCTACTAGTTTAGCGTCTCCCTCTGCCTTGGACCTCAGGATGGTCTGAGGAGAAAGTTAAGGCAGGGTTAACTCATTTACCGCGATCGGATCTGCTTTGTTTTCTCCCCATTGCCACGGCTCAAACCAGTGAGATCGGTAAAAAACCCTTATTTTGAAGCTCAGATCTCCTAAACAGGATGTGCTGTTTCTGTTGTCTTGGCTGACCTCTCTTCTGGCGATCTGAGCAAAAACATCCGGGTCACAAGTCAGGAAGAGCAGTGTAGCCCTATCTGATTTACCCATGCGCTCACGACATTCAGGGGGCAAACCGGAGGAGAGCCGTTTGAATGCATTGGATTGAATGGATGTGAATGGGACAAAAAAAAAAAGTTGTCGCCAATTCTGTCCCAAATGAAAGTCAGCAACGGGATCATTATCAGACGATGCGCTCGGACTAATAGTTGGATTAAAGAATGAAATCTACATTTCGTCGTGATACGCGCCGTCGTCGTGACCGGCGGGAGTAATCTAACGGGAAATCCACGAGCAGCTCGAGAACGGCGTACAAAGAATTTAAAAGTGTTGCTTGTGCTTGTTTTAACCACATTCTGGGAAAAAAATAGACAAGCTCACAATATGTTGAATTGCGAGCTTGTGAGTGTCTAACTAATATACAATATAGTGTTTAAGTGGTTAAACAGTTTGACATTAAATAGTAAACTTCCAGTAGTCATGTGAAAAAATTGAAATAATTTCTGAATATTTCATTACAATTGGTATGACAGGCATTCAAATTAATAAATGTCATAAACATACCTGTGTGATGTCTACTGCTTTCTCTGGATCTCTGTGACTGTCCAAAGAATGCAGGAGCTGGTGTTTGTCTCCAACCCAGCTTCTGGTTTCAGTTTTATGGGCCTCAAAATCTCTGCACAGACCCTCTAGAGTGCATTCTCTCTCAGCTTTGTGGAGGGTCTCCTCTGCAGACTGTAGTACGGTCTTCCATTCCTCCTCTGTGTCTCTGATCGTCTGCTCCAGCTCTCTCCTCCTGCTCTCCTCCAAGTCCTCATTCTGAGACAGATCCTGGCAGTGTTTCCTCAGCTGGGCCAGTTTGGAGTCTCCCTCAGGCTTGGATCGGAGAACGGCCTGAAGGCACACACACATGGGTGTTACCCACAGCTAACACTAAATTCTCAGATAGAGGATCATATGAAATGATCATATGAAATCAAGCATCCTGAAAATAGGTGAAGATTTGGTGAAAATAGCTGATTCAAGTTCGCAACGAGATTCGGCCTTCAGTCCAAGTAGTCCAAGTCTGTGCTTTCCAATTTATTTTTTCTTTAATACCTTTGTTACCGGTACATCTGTGTGAGTACTTCCAAGTTATTGCCAATAAAAGTGATTTTACTTGCTCAGTCCCCACTAGTTGTGGGCCACACTCACCTGTGCTGTGTGCAGTCTGTCCACTGGCAAGGTCTTGTTGTTCAAGGCATTCAGGCGCTGATGAAGGTCTCTGACCCAGGCCCGAGTGGCTTGTTTATGGGTGCCAAATTCTCTCAACTGAAATACAAATATATAACAAAATATATATTAAAACATCTCTATTGGTGGTGTATTCAGCATCATTGTCAACAGGATCTTTATTCGGTGAAAAATGGACAGGAGGGCATCCAGCATGTGTTCCTGGCTTTCTGAACACCATCACCACCATCATTTTTAGTTCTTTTTGATGGTATAATTAATGTTGATTGAGTGTAGAAAACTTGCCATTCGCACGTTACCCTGGTATTATTTTATATGTTTATTTCCTGTTGAATGTATATTTTGTTAATATTTGTCTGAGCCACAGATAAATAGTGTTGAATTTCTCACAACCTAATGCCGATTTTTCTTGGATCGATCCTAGCAGTCTGGGCAGGTTTATATGATTAGATTTTAAAGCAGTAGAAGTGTTGACCGTGTAGCAGGCATGCAAATAGCTATTAGAGGTTTGTCTGTCTCACCTGGCACACTCTAGTCTCTGTGTCCTGGGCGATCTGGGCCTCTGCATCATCCAGAGCCTGCCTAGCAGACTGTAGGACTACCCTCCACAGCTCCTCTGTGTCTCGAACACTCTGCTGGAACTGCTGCTTCCGGCTCTCCTCCATGTCCTGTTGGTCACACAAACTCTGGCCACGTCGCCTTAGGTTGTTCACGATGCAGTCTCCCTCTGGCTTGGAGTTCAGTATGGCCTGAGGAGCAGAGGAATATGTGTCAGCCGTTAACAGAAAATGACTCATTCCTTAAAAAAAGAAAAGTAAACAAAGTAAAGAAAAATAAAGGTAAAGGATAATACGGTATGGACCTGATGATCGATTAATTCTCTTAAAGTTTATCCCCGAAGGTTTGTAAGTCACACTGTATAAACCACAGCAACAAAAAAAACAGCCTGTTTATACTTTTTTTTAAAGATTTGTTTTTCTTTGCCTTTATAGACAGTTACAGTGAAGACAAAAGAAGCAAAGGCTGCCTGCCATGAACAGCAATCCATATGCAATGTGCTGTCAGGCTACACAGCCTATATGAGGCATGGTGTGCTGGAACCACTAAGCCAGCTTCACATATTATACTTACCCTGATTACAGACAGTTAAAGAATATAAAGAATTCAACATTGAATTTATAGTACCTGAACAGTAGTCTGACATATTAAGGCCCACTAAATTCAAACATTCATGACTTCCAAACCGCACTGTGAGGTGTGTAGGTAAATTAAGATATTACATTAGAGATGACATGTAAAGTACTGATACTGGTATGACAATGTATGTTTTGCTTGTTGAAACTGGTGAATGTTTGTTGTTTATAAAAATGGTGAATATGCATTTGAATGTGCTGCAAGCAGACCTCTGCCGTATGGCATCTCTCTCCGGATGGTATGTGAGGGCCCAGGAAATGAAGGCACTGCTGCTTCTCTCGGATCCACGCTTGGCTGCTTTTCTTCTGGGACTCAAAGTCATCCAGCAGGCTTTTGACTTCTGCTTCTCTGGCAGATAATAGGACTGCCCTTAACAGGTCCTCTGTGTCTCTGACCATCTGCTCAACCTCTTTTCTCCTGCTTTCCTCATCCTCGGACAGGCACTGGGCTCTTCTCTTTAGCTCTGACAGCATGGAGTCTCCCGCAGGCTTGGAATTCAAGATGGCCTGGGGACACCGTACAGTTAAGATGCAATAAAGAGCAGAATGTGGATCTTGTAAAATACTTCCTTATAAAGGGTATTTTTTAGAGACGGCAGGCTCTCCTATGTCCATCAGGCTCGAGAGTTCGAACCTGTGGCATGCCATCAGGCTGGCTTAGACAGTAAATGGACAGTAAAGTAGAGACATCACACGAAAATAGACCAACTTCACGAGGAGTCCTACACCTTGCTTCAACTTCTTTGTTTTTTTATCTGGTATAAAATTGTGTTCAACAAGATTTCACATATTAAAACTAGAAGAAAAAATGAGACTAACCTTAGTCACCTGTAGCCTTTCTTCAGTATCCATGTGACTACTCAGAGACTGCAGGTTTTGTTTATGGTCGTTCACCCAAGAATGGATACTCTCATTCTGGGTTTTGAAAGCCTTAAATTCTATGTCTAAGGCAGTCTGTCTCTCAACAATGCGGAGAGCATCTTCTGCAGCCTTCAAGATGTTCCTCCACTCCTCCTCTGTGTCTTGGACCGCCTGCTCCACGTCGTGTCTCCTGCTCTCCTCCAAACCCTCCTTCTCACACAGACCCTGGGCCTGTTTCTTCAGGTCATGGAGTTTTGAGTTTCCTTCAGGCTTGGCGTTCAGTAGGGTCTGAAAACAAAGGCAGAGATTCACCAATGAGACAGAGATATCTGGGTATAAATAGCATTAAACCGTAAAGAATGGGTTACAGGAAACTTGGCTTCAGTAGTTAGGGGGACCAGGGGTAACCCTGGCCTCATCTAGTCAAATGAAATGGTGTTCTTCAATACAAATGTAAATTAATCTATTTAAATAATATTGCATTATACATGGGAGTTATGACATACTGTAGGCATATATAACATTGTTATTAAGGATATTAATTGGGTATTGGGTATTTGAACGTAGTAAGTTCTCAAACAACAACAAAATGGCAATTCTACTGTATTGCCAAATATACCTGTATTTTTTGTAGCCTTTCTTCAGTGTCCATGTGACTACCCAGAGACTGCAGGTTGTGTTTGTGGTCTCTGATCCAGCACTGGATGCTGTCATTCTGGGTTTTGAAAGTTTCAAAGTCTCGGTGTAAGACGGCCTGTCTCTCAACATTGTGAAGAGTCTTCTCTGCAGTCTGCAGGACATTCTTCCACTCCTCCCCTATATCTCTGATTGTCTGCTCCACCTCTTGTCTCTTGCTTGCATCCAAGTCATCATTCACACATAGAACCTCGCCTTGTTTCTTTAGCTCTGTCAGTTTGGATTCTCCCTCCGCCTTGAACCTCAGGATGGTCTGGAGACATCGTGGGTAACATTAATTCATAGCAAGCTGACTTAAAGCACTGAATGAATGAGCATCAGTAACATGACAAACAGAAACTGAAAGGCTCCTCATATACAGGTATACTACTGGTATTTTACCTTTAGATGGGAGCAATCTTACAACCCTTTGGTGCATCGTTATTCACTGACCTGTGCACATTGTTTCCTTTCCTCTGGATGCAGGGTCTTGCTGCTCTGGGAGGAGAGCGGCTGTATCACATCTTTAATCCACGTCCTGGTACTCTGTGCGTGGGTGCTGAACCTGTCGCACTCCCCCTGCAGGGTGATCTGGGACTCTGACTGCGTCTCCAGCTGGGCCACAAGGTTCCGGTAACGCTGTAGGAGGTTGTCCCCGTCCTTCAGCAGAGTGTCTGCTCTTACTCCCTGTTTCCGTACTGATGCCAGGACTTCACGCAGGGCCTCCGCTCTCCCACTGGACCATGGGGAGACATGATGACACTTACAGTTTGAGTCTTGAGCGCACACCCAATACCTCTAGCAATGTAGGACCCGCAATGAAGGACACCGTTGTACGACAGTACAACGGTGTCCCATCCATCATGCAACAATAAATGTATGCACTGTTTTTGTTGTGATACACTTAGTAACATCCTTACTGCCATGCCTCTGTTAAATGCAATAGACTATATCATAACCCTTCATTACAATTACGAATGATATGTATTTGATATTTAGTGGGGTTGCCAAGAGGAACCCCACCACTGTTATTGTGATGGCTGGCTAGGTTCATTCATTGAACCCCGTGGAGTTAGGACTCAGAGCAGCAGTCGTACCACAAGTGGTGAGGCCAGTGCAGCATCACGTCACCATTACAACATCAGTGGGGCTAGCATCTCTGTCGCAGATTACAATATTATCAGGAGCAACTCCACTTTGCAATTGCAAAATAGCATTCATTCTAGTGTTTAACTCTATCTGCCCCCAGCTCCATATACAACTTCAGCAAATTTCAGATTAGATATCATCGGTGCCATGACTCTGTTCAAATGGGTGTAATCCAGCATATCCAATCCAATATATTAATCATTAACAAATACCTCAAGTCAAGTATACAATGAGCTCCTGGAGGGTCTTTATTGTGAGGTGAAATGAATTAATTGTACACAATATCAGATTACAGTACCTTTCATTGTGAAGGTCTTTGATGAGGTGGCCAACTTCGGTTGATTCAGGTGACTGTTTCTCTCTGGTCTGGAGCCAGTCACGGAACTTCTCATACTGTTCCTGCAGACTGGAGAGTGCAACACACACCGATTAAATTATAGGATTTTGGTTTGCAGGATTAAATACGGTAGCATGATATCTCTTAGAGCATATAGACTTTTCGTTCTTAATATTAACCTATACTCAATGTATGTTCCTCTCTACACTCTTTGCAAAAATAAAATAAAAACAAATAACAGATCTACAAGCTCCCACTTGTACATCCACTGCCTAATGTTCGCCTATTATACATTTGCAGAATAAGGATGTCATGGTTCATGTGGTTAATCACTTATTTGCTTGTTCTTCCAGTCTTGCAATGAAAGAACAGGAACGCGGAAAATTACCTGTCTAAGTCAGCAAGGGCAGCCTCCATCTGCCTCTGTCTGTTCTGACAGTGAGTTCTGAAAGTTGCCACCTCCTCCGCCTGCTCCTTCAGCCAGGAGTTGAGCTGAGACAGTGACTGAGGAGGAACATGTCCTCCTGCTCTCTCCAGGTGATCCCTCAACCGCTCCAGACGTCTCTCTCCATCCTTGGATGCCAGGAAACCCTTAGTGCACAGAAACACAGAGGACTCGTTTATACTTCAGACGATCCTTTCAAACAGAAAGGACCCATAATGGAAGAAAGTGTCATCACTTTCATAACCCTGATTCATTTATTAATTATCCATCCACTTACAGTCAGTCTCTGCATTGAAGTGGCCACATCTTCTCTGCTTTCAGGATTCTCAAAGCATTCGTTGACGGACAGCTGTATGTCCTGGAACCACTCCTCAAATGATTGGCTGTCATCTGACAGAGAGACAGGAGAGACGCTTAACGAGAGAAATACCAGGCAGAAACTACTCTGAAATGTCTGTGACATTTTCAAATCCAGAAAAATGGGTGTTTATCATGTGGCTTTGTCTGACAGGGCTTAAGAGAAAAAGAAAATCTTCAGGTGGCATTTGAAAAAGCACGTAACATACTGCATTTTGGTGTTGGTTCAGTCTAGCATTCACAAAGCGTCTGAATCGACTGAAAAACAAAGGGATCATTAGTGGAGCCATTTTCGACCGCTTGAAAAAATAAAGAAATCCTCTTGTCATCCTTGCTCTCGCTCCTGCTGTTATAGAAAACGATAATGATGAACATTGAGAGACTGAAACAAGACAGTTACATAAATTGTCCACTTAGACTTCTTTCTTCCCTTTTTGCTGTACTTTGACTTATCCTGCACTTTTTCTTTAGTTGTTTTGAGTAGAAGAACTTTATTTTCTCCTGCTGTACATAAGTTTCTATTTTAATTGACAGTACACCAGAGAGGCAGCAGAGTGAGATGAAGATGGAGGCATAGGAGTTATTTATATGAAGTTATTTCAATATGGTCACATATGAAAAACAATTTCCCCCTGTTTCTATAATGTGATTCTGTGTTTCTTGTCTTGTCTTGTAAGGGCATAACAAAGGATAACAAAGATGGTTTTAAAAACCCTTGACTGTGATTATGTGTTACATAGTGGATCCACCATGCTTTCTCCTAATCTTAAAAGAAAGGTCAACTTGGTTGTGCTACCATTTAGAGCTTTCCCTTGTAAAGCCCTTTTCACACCAAAGTGTCACTCACCTACTCACCTTGCAACTCCTTGGGTCACAAAGTTAATACTAAAACGGCCTTGTCCCTTTAGTGTGATATGGTCCATTGACTTACATGCGTTAAAACACTAGAGACAGCATGCATCAACACGGGATAATGCATGTCATCATGCAACAAACATATCACACCGCAGGAACATGTGTCAAGATGGTATTGACCTTTTGGTGTGAAAAGGGCTTAAAACAATAAATAAATGATTATCTAACTCTGACCTGTTATGACTTTGAGCAGGCCTTTCTCTGCTTCCACTCTCTTCAGGCGGATGCTGTCCTTGGTGTGTGAGATGATCTCTCTGAGCCTGGTACAGTCAGTAGACAGAACCTCCACCACCTGAGGACTAGCCACACTGGACACCAACCCCACCTCCTTCAACACAGCCTCTGCCCGCTCCTCCTGCGCCCCCAGCTCATCACACAGATGCTGTTGGATGGGAAACAGTGTAAGATGCACGGTTAAAGTTTATTTCGGGTGGAATGTAACCATTGTGGATGAGACAAACCGTTTGTACTACAAACTTGTCGTACAAACGGTACAGCAGCTGTATAGTACATAATTTAGAGAAAATAGTTTTGCTTGGTTAAACACTTTAACCATGGCATCTGTACATGCCATGTTGCACAACAAATGATATAGGGCTTCTGCTCTGCTTTTCTCTATCACACTGTTTGTTTGTTTGCTTGTCTTTTGCAATTACAATCCATGAAATTTTCAGGCATCCATGAATTTTCAGGCAAAAGGGAAGGGATTAAGGGAACCACACATGAATGCAATATATTCAGTAACAACATCTAAAACATTTAGCAGCACAGAGAGCTACTAACTGCACCTGTATGGTGGCGTTGGCCTTGGGCTCCGACATGTTGACCTTGCTGATAGAGGCCTGGGTCTTCTCTATGGCCGTCTGGCACTCTGCTATCTGCTCTGACAGATGTTTCTTCACAGCGATTAACTCCTCAAACACATCTGTACTGTCAGCATACAGCTCCTTCACCTGCTCCATCCTCTTCTTCAGGTGGGTCTCCATCACCTGAGGAGGAAGACAGTTGTGAAGATTACATTCACTTTGCCACCGATGTACTGTGCCATTAGATATACAAAATTGAAATGCTTTGGCGTATTTTGACACTGGATCAATTGATTGGCAGCCAGATGAAGTGACAAACACATTACTTTATCATTAGTAATGGTCTATCTATGCAATATTGACGTAACATTGAGAAAACCTCTATCAGATCTTTACCTGTAGCTCCAGTGGAGCCTCCTGGCTTTGCAGCATCTCCTGGATCTCCATGGACTTTTTATGAAAGTGTTCAATGTTCTCCTCATGAGAATGGATCTCATCCTTATAAAATAATAATAATAAAGTTTGTTACAGCTTAAAGATTTCCAATGCAACCGCTTACAGCAGAATACCTGTGCTTGTGGGCTAATATTTTATAGGTTTAAGGTAAATCAGGCTTGACCAAAATTCAGGAAAATGGAGAGTGGAAACAAACATATACTGAATGTAAGTATGTGTATCTTACCCTCATGGTGAGGACTTGCTCTTGGCTATGGAAGGGGTGGCCCTCCGCGAACAGAGCCAGTTTGGCTCCAGCCCAGCCATCCACCTCTCCGCCCAACATCAACTGTTTCTCCCACAGCTCCAGGCCTACCTTGAGGTTGTCCATGAATGAATCTGTCTTCTCTGTTACCTGGTATGCCAAGAAAAGGCCACGTTTACATACAATTCACTACAGTTCTTCACTACAGTTGGATCATTAAACTCAGATTGCTGCAGCCCATTTCAGCTCAGGTCCAAAATGCATCCAGTTTAGTTAGTTGGCTGGATCTGTTATTTTAAAATAACACTATCATATATCGACCGCATGATGTCTTAAGCAAACAATAAAGCCATAGACTTGGCTGGCATATTACGTAATCTTCAAAAGCCAAACTATCAAAAACTACAACAAATACTACTGTGCAAATTATTTGGGATCTTGGCCCACAGCTGGACAGAATTACGTTGCATTAGACTAAATATAACCCTAGTGGTTCAAGGTCATACATCCAGCCAGCTGTCCATCAGCACATCAGCCTCAGCCTCAAATGGAGTCTCGCCACAGTCAGGGATCTTCTTGAGGTGGGACTGTAGCTGTCTGCAAACACCCTTCATCTCATCCATTCGCTCCCCGAGACCACTCAGGTCCTCCTTAATATCATGGACCTGGGAAGCAGTAACACACACAACCAGACAAACATATACACACGCACATGGAGTTAGAATATTAATTGTGCTAGTAATAGTAATTGTAATAGTGTGCTCCTGCCATCTAGTGGCAGAAGGATGAGAACATGGGATGTGTACAGCAATATTATTCCACTCCAGAATGTTTACCACAATTTGCTTGAAACCACACCTTATCAACTTTATTTTTTTGATGACAGCAAAATTCACTTAAGAAACGGCCACCCTATCAACTTTAACAGCGAACATATAACTGATAAAATGAGTCACCTTAGCTATAAGCCGTTGCAGGTTCTCCTTGCCCATGTAGGAGGCCTGCTCACTGGTGGTCTGCTCAGCTTTCTGCATGGTGCTACTCAGGTAACTACGGCAACCCTGGAATTTCTTTAGGAGCTCCATCAAGACACTGCACTGTTCCTGTCTGCAACAACAGACACAAGTATGACAATACTGAACAAAATATGATCAAAGTAATTAAAGTTGACACTTGTGTTTCGACTCTCTTTCCAGTCTTTTAACCAATGAACACCTTAGGCTGATTCTACAAATGTCATCAAAATCCTAGCAATTTTCTGAAAACACTATGTTGCTCAGGCCTTTTTACATAACTTGGATTAACTAATCCATACAGCATCACACAAAACCATCAAAAGTAGAAGATCCACAAGCTTCAAACAAGCACACGACTGGAACTAAAATTGAAAAATTGCATGGATGCTTTCCCTTTCGGAGGGTTACGAAGTCTGGACGGTAGTTAATGCTGAACAGAATCCCCAGGCTTCATTACCTGTCAGCCACAGCCCTCTGTGTCTCCTCCCACTGAGCTTCCACCTCCTTCAGGGGGTTCTCTTCTCCTTCTGGTGGGGTCTGCACCTCCTGGAGGCTCTGCAGCTCAGAGCGCTGCGCCTGCAGCTGGCCCTCCAGATCTGACAGTGCTCGGAGCCTGGGGAACACAGGGTTTAAGGTTGACATTAATTAAGCACTGCGGTTCTTCATGCAGCACATGGGAGTCATAGGCTGTAAGTCTGCTTTTGAATATGTTTCTTACGGTAATTAGACACATATTTATACACCACATTCACAGCCCATTCGCACCCAACAACACACCCATTCAGGGGTTGACAATAAGGTCTCTGATGCACTTGCCCAAGGTTATACTTGCCCTCAGGTCATGGTCACTTGCCCCCCAAAATATATTGTAAATTTTGCATTTTACTTTCTACTTGGGTGCTTTATACATTTCCTTTCGCAGTCGAAGACTGTTTTGTTTAAGTCATAATCAGCTACAGTAAATATTCAACTTAAATCAGTGAATCAGTGGAAATCAGTGGATCCCACAGTGGTTCCCATAGTGGTCACAGACTCAGGGGTCCGTGACCCCAGCAAAATGTTAGTTGGAACCAAATGGACCTGGGAGAGAGATAGGAGAGATAGTTAGAAAGCAGGGAAAGATTGTAGAGGCAGGGCGCAATGACCACCTTCAAGACAAATATATCTTGTGTTGTATTATAGCGAACTACGTCACACACTTGCCCGATCGGGCAACCAGGTAAGAGTCTTCACTTGCCCAACCTTTTTTTTTTACTTGCCACGGGCAAGCGGGCAAGTGTTAGTGTCAAGCCCTGCCCATTTATTTTCAGATATGCACCCTCCTACACTTGATCGCTGCCACACTAGCATTGCCCTTGGCATGAGAATGTTTGAAGAAACACTGCTCTGCAATGAAAGCACTCTCATAGTGTGACCAACACATCATGAATTAAACAGACAGACAGACAACAGACCAACACATCATGAATTTAACAGACTGACAGACTCACCTCTGCTGCACAGCAGGCATGGTGGGCTCCTTCAAGCCCTGCTTTTCTGCGCTCTCCTGGATCTTCCTCAGCTCTCCCAGTAGGGTCCTTTTCCTCAGCCCATGGGACCTGCTCTGCGTCTCCTTCTGGACACTCTGCTGCTGGCTAGCCAGCCCAGCGTCTACCTCCCCCAGCCTCCGTACCAGGGCAGCCACCATGTCCAGACAGGAGGCCGGGGAGCCGTCCCTGGTCACCGTTAGCCTGGCTCCCTGGAGGAGCAGGTCCAGCTGCGGGGCTTTGTCTCTGAGGCTATCTGTGCTTTGCCTGATGAGGGTCAACTTGGAGCGGCAGTCCTGCAGTACGGCGGGGTCACTGCAGGGCGCAGCCTGCACCCCAGAGATGTCCTGGTCCACAGTGCGCAGGGACATGAGGAAGCGGTCGAGGGCGCGGGCGGCGGCCTCGCTCTTGCGGACCTGCTGGCGGAGCTGGTCTAAGCTGGACCTGTGGGTCTCCACCTCGCGGATCAGAGGAGCGCTGTCGCGAGGGTCGAGGTCACTGGACTCGGAGTCCAGACGCGACAACTGGTCCAGTTCACTTTGGATGCCGCCTTCCAGTTCCTATAAGAGGATAAACGTATTATTGTTACATTTTTCTAGACCTTTTTCTTTTTTGCTACTGGCCAGTGATGGTGGAGCTCCCACAAAGAAGACAGAGCCTTCGTCCTACTCCCTGTGCCACAGTGAAGCCCCAGAACGTAGGAGTGCATGTGATGACAATTATCACCCTCCCTGCCAGGCAAACATCCCAGGCTAATTGTGTTCGCATATATATGACACTCGACAAAGCCGTATACACTGCAGTGTGCAACTTTTTAATTAGAGTCAAAATGTTTGTTAGTTTGTTTTGGTTGGTCCAGCTTGTTCTGGATACTGTGATCTAATTGGTGTCAGAAAAGGAAAAGAATTGAAAAAGTGTTTCAGCAAAATAATAGCTTTGACAGAGCTGTTCCAGTGGAAATTAACAACAGAGAATGCGTGGCAAACCACACTGACCTTAATATCGGTGAGGATGTTGGTACTAGCCAGGGTAAAGTTGGTAACATCTTTGGGCTGACGGAGGTACCGGTCCAGTCTGTCTGTGAAGTCCACCATGTGGTTTTCCGTGGAGTCGATCTGTCTGAGGGCAGCACCCAGGGAGCTGCCTCTCCTCTGGAGGTCGCCCTGCTGGCGCCGCCACTGTTCCTGGAGCTCCGCCCTGTCCTGCTCCAGCCCATCCTTCCCAGCCTGGGAACGCTGGGAGCACTGGTTGGTGAAGTCCGACCAAAGGGCCTCAGTCTCCTGGCGCAGGAACTGTGAGGGGAAGAGAGGACAGTGATCTCGAGAAGGTGCCGTCACAACGCACGATCATTGTACATGTTGTGCTGAAAGCCACAAACCAATGTTTGTGAAGGATGAATATATACGTACATGTATAATGTACACAATCACAATGCATTAACAAGAGCATTCAGTTGGCCACTGATGTCTGTAATTATCTGATTTCGATTTTGTAGAGACAGGAGTATAGCTTCTAAATCTAATTTAGATTCTAACCTAACCTGTTTTAAAGGTCCTATTGTTACAATGCTGCCTTAGGGATTAACAGTTAAGGGGCTTCCAGACGGCAACGATAAACGCCGGCGTTATTGCCGGGCGAGTTTTTTTTGCCGACATAAGGAAAATCGCGCCGTCGATATAACGCCGAGCGTTTTATGTCGGGAGGGGAGGGGAGGGGGGCTGGCTCCGGTGAAGCAGGCTACCTGATCATGATCACGCTGAATTTACAATGAATTAATGACTCACCTATAATGATGGCTAGAGGTTGATATTTGCACGTAGACTATAATTATTCCAAGGTGTGTAGGCTAAAATAAGATGGGCAGCATCCAGCACGGTTTAAATATGTTGTGTAATAAACTAAAAGCATGTAACCAACATCAACATGCTTCACTTTGTCATATAGCGTGGCCGTGACAAACTCACAACACGTCGGGCAAAAATGCGTTGTAAACATTAGAACGTTAGAGCAGAATTGCCACAACTCACGTCATGGCTCGGCACAGGGCCGGATCTAGAGGTGGCATGGGTGGGCAGGGGTTTAGCTTTGGGGTCTGTGGGGCTAAAATATCCTCAAATGGTGTTCCGTGACTCAAAGGCTGAATAAATAGTGGGCCCTGGTATCAAAAATGTTCAAAAGCACTGCTCCTTATGAAAAACTTTAGAGTTGCCCACCCTGCCATTCTTCCAGCCCACCCTAGTAGGGCTGGCTATATCCGGCCCTGGCTCGGCTCATAGGCTCGGCTGCGCCAAATGATTAGGGAATCCACTCCTTCCTGGAACAGAAACGGCACTGTGCAGGTCTACTGGTAGAGGGTCCTCACTCCTCAATGTTTGTTTGCTATAAATCGCCAAGCGTTTTACAAAAAGTTCACTGGAATTGAACTTGAATTGAACTCGCGCGCGCGTGCTCGTTTCGTGCACGCGCGCGCGGCAAAAATCAGTGACGCCGGGCGGAAAACGACCGACGATAAACGCTTTCTTGAACGCGGGTCGATTTTTGAACTTTTGTGCTAAAAAAACGCCGGCCCCATTGAGAATGAATTAGAGTGGGCGATTTATTCCTCGCCGTCTGTAAGCCCCTTTAGTCCTATTTTGTCTGTCATGATAAACTACAACGCAATGCTTCTTAAGTCATTGTAGACTAAATATAATTATATAGCACTGTACCTGTATTTCTTGCAGCCGTGTGTGCAGTCCTTTGAGAGAGAGAGAGTCTTTTGAGACATCCTGGATACTCTGTTCATTCTTTGCCAACTGGGTCTGGAGGGCCTTCTTAGAGTTCTCGAATCTGGGAAGAAGTTGATGAAGGATTTTACTGTTTTGGATTTTACTATATATGGTATGTTGCCTGTTTAGTTCATTATGTCATGGAATAACATAACAATACCAAATATACAGTAGTTATAGTACTGTATATACTTTTGATATAGTATTTACACATCATAAATCATCAAAAATCTAATAAAACAACATAACGTACATAGTAATGTACGTGTGTTTCTAAGACATTTGAAAGTCTACCTTTCCAAAGCCTCCTTTCTGGCCAGATCTTCCTCTAAGGAAGGCTGCTTTTCAATCACCCTTTTTTCCACAAATGATTTCTTCACAATCACTTGCTGTACCTGAAAAACAGAGTAAAAAAAATCAATTAGTGACAGCTTAACAACAAATGTGGCTGTACTGGGCAGCTGTATTTTGCCTGTGATGGAGTGCGTTACTCTTCATACATACATGTATATATAGACGGAAACACACACACACACACACACACACACACACACACACACACACACACACACACACACACACACACACACACACACACACGATAACATAAGTGGCACCTCAGTTGAAACTTGATGTTTGTCAATTGACATTGTGGCTTCTTTCTGGGTTAGGTCTTGGCTGTGTTCAGCAGGAACCCCGAGGAAGAAAATGAAGAAAAGAAAAGAATAAATATGTTCACTGGGATTCTTATCGCTTTGATCATTAATTTTGCATGTGAAATCAGGAGTAGCAATAGGAAAAGTACTATTTGCATTATAACCAAGTTATGATTTAATTGATGTTACTCTTGCTTGTTGTTGATGAACCAACTTTAGCAAACCAAAAATAGGAGAAAGAGTACTACTGCATCTCCATTCTCCACAATAGAAAAGCTATTACGTTACAAGCAGATGATTGGTACAGAAGAAAGTAATATAGGCCCAATTTCCTTCCAACATGGCATAATTAATTATTGACATTATTCAGAACTTCTAAATGATGCCCCAGGTTAGGGGGTCTCTCCATAGCCATCCCAGCAGCCTTCTGCTCAGATGGCAAAACTAAACAACAATACTAAATCAGGTAAAACTAAACCAAACTACACTAAACATCACACTAAGGTGAGTTTCTCACCCAGCATCAGAAGGTGGCATTTCATCACCACTGAACTGCCGCTGGATGGCAGCCAGTCTCTTCTCACACTCTCTGAGTTGAGCCTGGGCCAGGCGGTGTGCGTCTTCAGGGCTCAATGTGTCACACAGTTCCTTTAGGTTCTGGAGGTGCTGTCCAGCCTGAGCCAAGCTGCCCTCCACTGAGAAACAAGCCTGGTAACAATGACAAAACATAAATAATTAAGTAATTTGTATAGTGTTTTATCTTATAAGTTGAATCATCTACCCTACGAAGGCAGACAAAATGTAGCAGAGCAAGGAGCAAAACTCCTTTCTTTGCTAATTGACAGAACAATAATGTTTTAAGAACATTTTATACAAAGTGTGAGACAAAAGTCAAAAAAGACAAAATTATTCATTATGGGAAGAAAATGAGAATTTAAGGGTATAGGTAATCCAAGCCAAATGTTAACAAATCAGGAGCCCACGGAACTGCAGAGAATGGAGTGATAAACCTTCCTTTCTTTTTTGAAATGTTCATGCATTATTCAAATAGTGTAGATATGGAGAATGACATGCAGCAAGCAGGTCCAAATCAACTCCCAAAATAAAAAATAATATTTTGTTTGCAGAATCACATGTTGGAATTTGTTTCTTCCACAGAGAACATGTCAATTGAATTAATGTAGCATGATTCAAAACAAATGTTGCATATTTTGCTAGATGAAATTGAACACAAACTGTTGTGTATCTCAAACTGTTGCCTGCCTTGCCGGTAACAGGATAGGATAGATAGATTTTGGTCCTTAGTTTGCCCAACTATCCTATACCCGCCTCGCTGTGTGATTAACGACTGTCAAAAGGCTGCCTTCAAAATTGGTCACATGAAGAAACTTAAGCATGAAACATTCTGCATGAGCTTCTTATGAAGTTTTGTCTTGCCTTTGATGGCTCTCTTTGTAGGCAGCATTTCAATCAACCAATTTGAGACTGTTACTCAGCAAGTCAGCTGGCTCACGAAAAGGACATCTGCTCTAAAATAATGAATTAATACACCAGAAGCAAATAACTGTGTTTACCAAGTCCCATTGAGACAATCTCCACGGAAGCATAGAAGAAAAGGAAGTGAGAAAAACAGAAATTATGAAAGCAAATAGCAAGCTTTGTCCCTGTACACCATAGCATGTTACGATATAACTGCATTCCCGTCCACCTTAGAATGCCTGCTAACCAGCATGAGGGACGGAGCAACAGGTACCTGTTCCCGTGTTTTAGCTGCCAATCTGTTGCTTAAGTGTGCCTCACACTGCAAAATAGCTGTAATAAATTCTTTCCTCTTTTGTTCAAACTTAAACTGTAGGGAAAAGGCCGAGAGGTCAGCTCTCACAGCCTAGGTGATGAAAAAAATAAAATAAAACATTAAATATTAAGACATGTTAGAACACGTAACAAGATGATTTATTTACAATCCTTAAGCATTAAGAAACACATGCCAGTTCAATTCCTTGGCACATTCCAACTGAAGAAAACATAGTGAGTAAGGCACAACATGCCGTTGCACATTTATCACATAATTACTTTAAGACATGCACAGACATATAAAGTCAGAAACAATCATATAAAAGGTACGTACATAGTTATCTCCATGCCCTGCTGCTACTCTTTCACACAATCAATTTAGAATAAAGGTATATACTGTTGTACTGTAGATTCATCTACTGGTAAATACAGTAATATCCCATGTACAGTTACATGAACCCTGCAAGTTAAAGTTAGATTACCTCCCACTGTGTCCTGACAGACTGGGTGAAGAACTCCATGTCTCTGAGTTGGAAGGGCGTGCAAAAGGCCTCCATGCCCTCTGCTGCCCTGAGGAACTCCTCAAGTAGCTCAGGGTCCAGCGCCCTCAGAGTCTCCTGGGTCAGAAGCAGGGACAGAATGAATGAGCAGATATTTTCACAGGCACAAGAGCACTTGGATTTTAAAATGAAAAGGGATTTTGTGAGATGTCTTTATTTTGTATGTGTACTGTATGCTGGGAGTTATAATGGAGCAAATCACACATTTCAACGTTATGTTTGCATAATTGGTCCTCACTAAATCTCATACATGCCTACCAATGACATCATCGATGGGGATTACAAGCCTTTCTCACCCAGGAAAGTTAGCATACTGAAATAGCCACTGTTCTAGCAGGAAGTTTGAAATCTTGTTTGAAGTTACTAATCCTGTCTGCCTAAAAATTCTGAACTGTCCACAGCCCTCTTCTGAGACAGAATTGGTGGCCTTTTAATGAGCACTGCAGAGGGTTGAGGGCTAATTAAATGTATGATGATAGGTTGAAAGTTGGTGTAGTGTTCTTTTGAGGCATTCTTAAATAAACAAATATGTTGATGTGCTGAGTTCTAGAGATGGCTTAAGCAAAAATAAACATCACATTTACCTCTTTAACCGATGCTTGTTCGGTAGAGATGCACTTTTCTTTGAGGACATTAATAGCTTCCAGAATGTGTTGCTGCAGACAGTGCTTGGCCTCCTCAAAACCGTTCCTGGCCAGTGCCTGAGCCTCAGCATAGGCCTCTGTATAGGCCTGAGGAGGGGCCTGGACCAGAGCTTGAGGGTTGATGCGAAGTTCTGGGGACTCAGGGGTGGTCTGCAAGACATGAGGCTGGAGTGGTTGGGACTTGGGCTGTGCTTGGGGTTGATGCTTTGCTTGTGGGGGTGATTGTGGTTGAGCTTGCGTTGTAGCCTGAGTTTTGGATTGTGCTTCTTGGGTCATTGGTGTGGGAGGTAATTGGGCTTGAGTGCTGGATGGTGGAGGTGACTCGGTTTTCGACATTGGTGGGGGAAGTGGCATGGCTTGGATCTGGGCTGGTGGAGGTGACTGTGCTTGGGTCTTTGGTGGAAGAGGGGCCTGGGCTTGTGCCTGGGCTGGTGGAGGTGACTGTGCTTGGGTCTTTGGTGGGAGAGGGGCCTGGGCTTGTGTCTGGGCTGGTGGAGGTGACTGTGCTTGGGTCTTTGGTGGGAGAGGGGCCTGGGCTTGTGCCTGGGCTGGTGGAGGTGACTGTGCTTGGGTCTTTGGTGGGAGAGGGGTCTGGACTTGTGTCTGGGCTGGTGGGGGTGATGGTATTTGGATCTTTGGTGGGAGAGGGGGCTGGGCTTGTGTCTGGGCTGGTGGGGGTGACTGGGCCTGGGTCCTGGATGGTGTGGTTGACTGAACCTGAATTTTGGCTGGTGGAGGTGATTGTGGCTGTTTTGGTTGTGGTGGCACCTGAGCCTGAGGTTTGGGTTGCGGACATGGTTGGACCTGAGCAGTTTGTGGAGTAGACTGGAGAGACTGGGGCGTGGGCTGATGCTGAAGATGAGGCTGTGGTTGGTACTGTGCTTGTGAAGAAGACTGGGGATGAGGTTGGCGTTGCGGCATAGGTTGAGAAGGACCATAGGGTTGGATATGAGGCTGAGGATAAGGCTGAGGATACTGTTGGGCCGAGGGTTGTGGCTGATTCTGAACCCAAGATTGTTGCATAACCTGGCCTTGCTGCATCTGAGTCAGATTATAAGCCCGTGTCTGAGGCTGCTGCTGTTGCTGCATGGGTCTCTGGGGCCTCATCTGGGCCTGTGGATGAGTCCATGGCTGGGCCTGTGCTTGTGACTGAGGCAGATTGTAGGGTGCTCCTGGAGGAAGATATCTAAGGGGTCCTTGCGGAGGTATTTGTTGTGGCCCAGCTGGTCTCCATTGCTGCGGTGAAGCTTGGCTAGGTGGATAAGCTTGTGCTGGTGGAGTCTGACCCAAAGGCTGAGGAAAGGCTTGTGGAACAGGCTGCCTTTGCTGGGGGTAAGCCTCATGTTTGGGGCCCCACTGCTGGGGTGGAGGCTGGGCATGTGGGTAACCCTGGGGGTAGGGACTTGGCGCCTGTGCATGCTGAGGCTGCATGGGAGAGCAGGGTCGAACTTGAGACCAGCTCTGTGGCTGGCCCTGGGTTTGAGGCTGGGTCATTGTTTGGGCATGGGTTTGTACCTGAGGCCTAGATTGGGCATTCATTTGTTGCTGGACCATAGGCTGACCTTGCATTTGTGGCTGAGCCAAGGGTTGACCATGTGTTTGTGGCTGAGCCATTGGAGTGGGGGACTGGGCTGACATAGGTGATGGGGACCTCACTGGGGCCCATGATTGAGGATGACTACGTAGCTGGATGTGGGATGGCTGCGGAGCCTGAATCTGAGCCTGGAGTTGAGCTTGGGCATGGGCCTGCATAGGTGAAGACGACCTGACCTGAGACCATGTCTGTACTTGACCTTGGAGCTGAGCCTGGGGCTGACTGGGAGACTGACATGTTGCTGGAGTCCATGTATGAGGTTGAAGCTGAGGCTGGGACGGTGTCTTCACAGGCAACTGAGGCTGCGAATGTGCGTGTACTTGGACCTGTGGTTGTGGCAGCTTTTTTGATTGTTGTTTTTGCTGTTGCTGCTGTACCTGAAGCTGTTTTTGTTGTTCCATTTGTTGCTGTTCTTTTTGTTGTTGTATTTGTTGCATCCGTTGTACCTGCTGCTGCTGCTGCTGTTGTAGTTGTTGTTGATGCTGCTGCTGAATGTGGTGGTGTTGCTGCTGATTAATCTGTTTTTGTTGTTGCTGCTGCTGTTGAAACTGTAGTTGTTGCTGTTGCTGCTGCTGCTGCTGTTGTTGAATCTGTTGTTGTTGTTGTTGCTTCTGCTGCTGTTGAATCTGTTTTTGTTGTTGTTGTTGCTGCTGCTGCTGTTGAATCTGTTGTTGTTGCTGCTGAATCTGACGGTGTTGTTGTTGCTGCTGAATTAGTAGTTGTTGCTGTTGTTGTTGTGGTAGTGGTGGTGAAGCCACTGATCCTTTTGGCTGAGTTTGTTTTGGTGCTGGACAAACCTGGACTGGAACAGGAGACTGAACCGGGCTAGGAGACTGGACAGTGATAGGAGACAGAACCGGACTAGGGGATTGGACTGGGCTAGGTGACTGGATTGTGACAGGAGACATAACAGGACTAGGTGACTGTATTGTGACAGGAGACGTAACAGGAGTAGGTGACTGAATTGGACTAGGAGACGGCACTGTGTCTGGAGCAGCCTGATCTTTCGCTTTCATCTGCAGCCATGGCCGATACTTCCTGCCTTGAGCTTTTCTGATCTGGAGATCCTGGGGGCTAAAAGGCCTCTTCTGTGAAGGCAGTTCCTGAAGCTTCTGCTTCAGGTGTTGCTGCTGTAGTTGCTCGTGTTGCACTCCTGTATGTCTATGTTCTTCTTGTTGTAGTAGTTCTCTTTGTCTATGTTCTTGCTGCTGTAATTCTCGTTGTCTCTGCTCTTGTTGTTGCTGTAGTTCTCTCTGTCTCTGCTCTTGTTGTTGCTGTAGTTCCCTTTGTCTCTGCTCTTGTTGCTGTAGCTCTCTCCGTCTCTGTTCTTGTTGCTGCTGTAGTTCCCTTTGTCTTTGCTCTTGTTGCTGTTGCTCTTGTTGCTGTAGCTCTCTCTGTCTCTGTTCTTGTTGCTGCTGTAGTTCTCGTTGCCGCTGCTCTTGTTGCTGTAGTTCTCTCTGTCTCTGCTCTTGATCCTGCTGTATTTCTCGTTGTTTCTGTTCTTGTTGCTGTAGTTCTCTCTGTCTCTGTTCTTGCTGATGAGGTGGCTGAGGTGGTTTCTGTGAGACCTGTGTGTGACTATTATTCTTGGCTTCTGGTGGCGACTGAGGTCGGGTCTGTGTAACAGCCTGTGCATAAGAATATGGCAGGGGCGGAGAGCTCATTTTTTCCTCTCTGAATTCCTGCACCACTATCTTTGGCACCAGAGACTGCTGTTTTACTGTCTGCTGGGTGGATGAGGAAGGGTCTGCTGAGGTTTCTCCAGGAACCTGGTCACCCGCCTCTATGAAGACCTTGGGTGGAGGAGGCTGTTCCTCTGGAGGGCTTCTACTTCTGTCTCTCCTGGCTCCCAAGCTGCTCAGCAGGCCTACAGTTTCCTATAACACAATGCACAATAATTAATTAGGTAGTGAGTAGTGACATACATCGCTTATTCCCTTAGTATATAGAAATATAATAAGGGATGGGAGAAATATGCCAAGATCAGTCTAGTTAAGAGGCAAGAACTGAATATATTCAAAAGTGAGTGCAAAGCACAAAAGTAAGGCATTAACTGAAAGCAACAGTTAAAGGTAGGGTAAGTGATTTGAAATTCATCATGTAGTACCAGCCTGGTGCACTAGGGGCCCCCAAGAATAGCTACACTATGTGAACCTGATGCTCGATCCTGATTGGAGGAGAATTCACCCTCCACCTGGGGAACTCTTATTAGCTCCTCGGCTAACGTGGGGGAGGGGGAAACTCCATATATGGTCTGCACACCTTATAATAGAGCATTTTAACAGAATTCTTTTTTTTGGGGGGGGTGATATCTGACAAAAGTGAAATCACTTACCCTACCTTTAATGCCAGATTACTAACCTGTGACTGAGCCATGGCGGTCCGTACTCGATCCTGCATGGCAGTTGCATGGAGGTACTGGATGGGAGAAGTCTTCTGTCCTGTCATCACCATCATCTGCAGGTCCTGCTCCTCTGTCACCACCAGACCCTCCAGTTGCAGACCTCTAGATATCAGTTCCTGTGGCAGAGGAGGAAGGATCCTTAGCACTTGTGCTTTTTCTTCGGGGTAGGACGATTCACTTTCATACGACTTAGGGTACCAATTTAATGATATTGTCGATTCATTAATTATGTTGCGATTCTCAATTCAACAATTGTTGTGACTAGACATGAGGCCCGCTGCGCGGGCCTCACGCCTAGAGTCCGCGCCGTTGTGGCGACAGGCGATTTGCGCTCACTCCAATTTGGAAAATGTTAAGTCAAGTATTTTAGTACGCTTTGCACACTGCAAAGTGTGCATGCAATAGTTCAGTTTCAACAGCAAAGTAGTAGTAGCTAGTTAGCCTAATGTCTAATGTGTTGAACTCCACAGAAGCTTCTTTGTCCTTGTGTTGGGGTATGTGTTTTTGCAAACGGTGACTTGTATGCTTGCAATGTGACACACTGCAGGGGGACCCTCAGCCCTCAGGCCTCCATGCATAAAGTTTTGATATTTCCAGGCAAGCACACAGCGAAGCGTGATTGCACTTCATGCGAATTGTCGTAAGGATACATGCAGTCACGTTTTCAAAACCGCCCGCATACATTATGATGGGAGATTTCAGATTTGTGTCCGTGCACAGTGCACACACCTTTTGTAGACAAAAAAGGAAAACACGCTTTCACCGCTCCGCAACGGCCAACAACTGGAAAGAAATCCTTGGCGCATTGCCGAAGGTGACGGTGCCGCCGTGCCGGTGTGGAATAGGTTTCCAGCGCGGATGTAAGCCTGGAGATCGAGGGATGCTGTCTCGCGGTGAGCACGGGGGGCTATCCCGCATCCATAGCAGGAAAAGAAATCTCGCGTCCTGGGCGAGTGAAAGTGATGGTCGCTTTCTTATGAAGAAGTACTGGCAGTGGCAAGTGCAACACTTGTTTGCAATGCGATCATTGTGAATGAGAGGAGGAGGGGAGGGGTTACAGCCAGAGCAAGTAGTAGAAGAGTTGCGACATTGAGGGCGTAGAAAAGCGGCCTACTAAAGTAAATGATTTATAGCGGTCGTGCAGCTTTGAATAGTGAGACGGGATAGAAAACAGCGGCCCACTAAAGTGATTTACAGCGGTCGTGCAGCTTTGTATGGCGCAACTGACAACATGGATAGTATTAGGCCTACTACAAAGCGATTTAAAGTAAAGTGATTTAAGAACTTTAAAGCTGCGCTGCAGTTCGAGGACTTGTCAATAGCTGTCCCTATGGTCGATAAGTAAAGTAAAGCAGCCGCCATTAGACCTTTCCATAGAAGTGAACGGAGATGTCGTAACTCTGGTTGATGTCGTGTCTGTGGTTGATTTAGCAGAGCCATACAGGAAAGTTGTGCCACGGTTCTGTCAGGGTGTGAACCGTATAGATTTGACGTCACGATAGCCAGAGCGGACCAAATGCGTATGTTTTATTTTCTTTTATATTAGCCGATGTGGGTAGAGTTGGATCGCAATGAGTGGCTAAGAACATTGCGCTAGTAGTAAGCAAGTGTGGTGTGAAGTTTGGTGGCATATGAGTGTGTGGGAGGGCTAATCATTGGCGTATTGTGATTCTCTGCTCTATGTCTATTGGAGTAGCTGGGATTTGATATAACAACTTTTATTTTCAAGTATACTTTTCAGAGTGTAAAATGAAACAAATTTTACCTATAAGTAGTAAGTAAGTAGCCTTGCCAGGCCATAATGTCAGGAGGCCCAGCTGAGCCATTGAGGCCCATATAGGTCAGGAGCCTATCTCCCGTTTCTGTAGCGTGAGGCAGCTTGATGTACAAGTACACCCCCTGGACATGACGCTAGTATATCGCAGGGACCCCCAATCCCCAAATTTTACCTATAGTTACCTATATTTTTACCACTTCGTTTATTTGTATAATCTCAACAGTTAAAGATCATTTAGGACCACTGGTTGAGACCCACTGGACTAGAGCATACCCTGGCTCGTGGGTCCTGTCCCCTCTGTCTTCGTTCTGCAGCTTTGAGGTAGGGGTAGAGCTCCCTGGCTTCAGCCTCCCAGTGGAGGAGCTCAGCCAGACGACTCTCCAGACATGACACACTGTGCTGCAGCTCTGTACACACCTGCTCAGACTCCACCAGTGTCTGCATCACCTAGAGAAATAATACACGCATAGAATACAAACGTGTAAATGATACGTTGTAGTTGTTTGGGTTCCAGGCACTTTGGTTTCAACATTCAATCCTGCAATCACTCGACTTGTTGTCATTGTACCTTGCACCTTATGGTTTTCAGTAGAACAAGAATATAGATAATCCTATAGCATGATTTGTTCTCTTGGAGCTATTAGGCACAGTTGTATTATAGTACCTTACGTTTTAACAACAGGCATACAGCAGCAGCGATTCTGGTGTTAAAGATTTCCAAGTGGGTGTTCCTGCTGTTTTTACGGTATGTACACATGCAGGGTAAACAAAGCAACACAATAATTTGATTGGCTATTGGCAGATGGTGCCATCCATTGTCAATCAGGCAATGAAACTAGCGCCTTTTCGCTTGTTATTGGCAGTAGCTACCAGCTCCCACAGGCAGAAAATATGCCACACTGTTCATTAATGAAAAAGAAAAAAGAAGAAGAAGAAAAAGAAAACAAGAATAGATGTGTCTCTACCTCAGGCATTGCCAACTTCAGCTTGTGTAACTGATCTGCTGAACAGTCTGGAGAAGGAGACATGGCATCCAGGTCCACCTCCTTCACCTTCCTCATCATCAACTAGAAAGCCAATGGAAATCACAGACTTTAACATATATCTGATAGATATGCATGTACGGTATATCAATTTATACACATACACGCCAGCAGACAGACGGACAGACAGCCCCAAGGGTTCTGGTTACCAAAGACATTAGTGTAATAATGAACTTATCTGAAGTCATGTAATGAAAGCTCCACAACTATTTAATTCACCTGTATTCTTTTCCTGTAGGTGCGCAGGGGTCCTGACATGGCCTCCAGAGGCTCTGTGAGGATTTGAGTAGCTTCTCTGATCAGAGCCTGTGGGTCCTGAGGTCTGGTATCAGCTCCTTCACTGGGCTCAGCCCCAGCATCCTGGAGGAGCAAAGGCCAATGTACAGTATATTTTTAAATGCCACAACAGTACATCTGTTTAAAGCTGCTCCACCATGAATTTTTGGCGTTTTACCATGCCCACATTGTCACATTACAAATACATTAACAGTCAGACCAATCTATGGACTTAGATTGGTTTAAAAACAACAACTTTACAACAACTCTGCCATAGAACAAGATATTGTATGGCAGAATAAAAAGGTCTTTGTTACATCAATTATCACTCTTATAAGTATCTTATAAGACACTGATTAAAATAATCTAATCTAATTTAATCTAATCTAATCCTCCCCACCTGTCATCACACCCATTGCTGCTGTGTATGTACAGTAGTTGCATCTGCATTCCATTGAATATCACACTTGCTTACGTGTGTCATCTTCAAAGTGTGGGACACAGATGCAGGTCTATGAAAGCGACTGAAACCAGGCTTGGCAGATTATGCATATTCTAATGGCCAAGTGACTGCAGTGAGGAGGGGGGAGGGGGAGTTTTCTAGACATTTCCGGTACTGCACCAAGTGAGAAAATATGAAAAATAATTATCTGAGTGGTTGTTTAGTTAACAGAGTGTATAACCATATTAAAAGCCAATATTTATATCTTTTATTTTAAATTCATGGTGGCGCCCCTTTAAGAAAAATCACTTGAAATTTAAATCAGTTACCGATAACATGGAGGAATGAATGCTTCGTATTTAAATTACTTCATATTATACTGTGTCATTGTACAGTACAATGAAATAGAACATTTTTAAAAGTTGTTTTTCAAGTTAATTTCTAACCACTACGAGGCCAATAACCCATATACAGTACATTATGTACTGTAAGTACAGATTAGTAATTTTAAACAAAATACTCAATACAAATGTCACAGATCAAGATATACAGTACATAGTGAACGGGAAACAAAACCTAACCAGGAGAACTAGGGCAAAGTGCAACTCCAAATCTGTTTATGTTCAGCTGTTTTGTGTATGCTCCCAGGTGGGTGGGGTTTTTCACAGAAGCCAACCCAAGGAGTGCCATGAGATTTAGTCAATCACAGCAGAGTCAATCTTTTAATCTCTTGAACAGATTAAACAATGTACTAACAATAAGAGCAGTGGACAGGTACAGCCATGTCTAGAACACTGGGCCTGGCCGAATACTTTCATTACCACTTGTGCAACACCCACAGATCTTAAAAGGACAGACAACCTGAATTATACAGTCTGTAATTGTCCAAAAACGTGTACAGTACAGTACAGTATATGGCAATAAAGTGGTCAGCAACCTGCGGCTCAGGAGCCGCATGCGGCTCTAGAACACAGCCCTAGTGGCTCCCTGGCTGTAGCATTATTACATACACACTGGGGTGATCCGCCAACATAATATAAACATTTCAGTCACTGACAGCACCCAACACACCATGTGCTGTCTGACAGTTACATCACCAGTTAACATAGTGCTTGTTGGCCATGACACAAAGCCCAGCACGTATCAGAGATCAAGCTTTAATCTGAACCACCCGTTTTCAACAGTTTACTATATCATTAATATACTGTATCTTAGAGATGTTGTGTGGACATGATAAAAAAGTTAAGATAAAAAAAACATTAACATGGTGAAACACAACTTAATGACGTCATCAAGTTGAGTTTTACCATGTTAATGATTTTTCTTTTTAGGACCTTTTTTTCTGAGAGTGTACAAATCCATTTACCATTTTTACACTCTCAGAAAAAAAAAAAAAAAATGAAAATGCGTGGAATTCCTGTTCAAGAGCTTATTATTAGGCTTACATTTTTTGCGGCTCCAGACAGATTTTGAATTTAATATTTGGTCAAAAATGGCTCTTTCAACATCATGGGTTGCCGACCCCTGGTATATGGCAATAAAGTGTTCCGTAAAGCGATTAGAAGGAAGCTGGACTTGACTTACAGTTGTGGTTCTCTTTACAAATTCAGCCCAGTGCATGTTGAGCCTACGCAGCTCCTCAGACAGGTTCCTGCTGGTTTGGGGATCAGTGACTTCAACCAGGAAGCTCCCCACCTCCTTGAGATGAGCATGGCGGGAGCTCCACTCAGACGTGACGCTAGATGATACCTGGGCAACACAGTAGATAAGCCAGTGTTATTAAAATAGAAGCTATTCAGTTCCCCCGGTGTGTGTGTGTGTGTGTGTGTGTGTGTGTGTGTGTGTGTGTGTGTGTGTGTGTGTGTGTGTGTGTGTGTGTGTGTGTGTGTGTGTGTGTGTGTGCGTGCGTGCGTGCGTGCGTGCATGCACGTGAGTTGTGCTTGTGTACATGTACCTCAGGTCTCTGTCCATGGTTGTGTGTAGCAGCACCCTGCTCCAGCCAGGCCTGCAGAGAGCTGACACAGTCACTGTAGGAGTCCCAGGCAGACAGAACTCTACCCATAGTGCTTTTCACTGTAGTCACTCCTTCCAGGACCAGAGTTATCTCTTCCTCCAGCTCTCTCACCTGGCTACTGACATGGCTGTAATCTGCAGCTGTACAGACATAGACACAGTCAGGGTATACTGAAGTTTGTAACCATACAGTAATTTGAATACTACTGTAAACATTACTAGGTTCAATGAGGACAACTCAAGAAGGATTTAATACAATTATTAAAGATGGGATGCCATGATTTTTTTTCTACCCTAAAACATGATCATCAGGTATTATTGTTATATAAAGGGTAAGATTTTTTTTAAGTGTACAGTGTTTGTTAAAATGTCATTTTTTATGATTCCGCTCAACCAGTTCATTAAGTATTGCCTGGTGGGTGGTGATGGGTGGAGATCCAGCTGAACTGAAGCTGAACTTTAGTTGCATACTAAAGGGGGAGGGGTTAGGGGAGGAGCTGAACATGTGATGTCAATATAATGCAGTTTTTTTCATTGGCACGTTTGACTGGACAGGTTCAACCCCCAGGAAGAAACGCTAAATACAAAGGGAAGACATCATTGCACATAAAAAAATACACCAAGGGGTCTATTTACATACTGTCACCTCTCAAACATGTACAAAATTGGAAAAAATACAAAAATCACGGCACCCCCCCCCCCCCCCCCTTTAAATATAAAATGAGCAATATAGAGTATTTATTATGGTTTGATTTTGATCTGCTTTTTGGGTACTCAGATCATGTGCAACAGTTGTGACCATAAGGACTCTAATGTACAGGTGGTAGCTGGGGTGGAGGAGGGTGAGCAGCAAATGATTAAGCAGAAAGCAGCGCAGTAGTATCAGAGTGAGCAGCAGCAAGCAAGCAAGCAGGAAGAGCAGTGCAAACTTCCAGTTTGAATCTATGATGAAGAAAGAGGATGAACAGTATCCATGTTTCTTTGTCACACACATGTTCTACAAATCAGAGCAAACATCAATAAAATGGAAAATCTACAAATCTAAAAATATACAAAACATTTCCATTAAGTAAATGTACTTGCCCTTGATTGATTTTTCCCACACAGTAGTAAATTGATGTATTTAAAATAAAAACGGAAGCATTGTAGTATTCTCTTTTTATATTATGTTTAATTATTTCAGTTCAACTCTAGCACCTCTGCTGGAACATGCCATCATCGCACTTCCTGTTTACACTGAGCATGTGCAGACCTCCTGCAGGAGACCGTGACAGGCCCCTGTGCACTATCCTCTTTCTTTATCATAGGTTTAAATTGCCTGTGTGAGTGTGTGATTGGATGAATCATGTGAACGTGATGCTGAGGCAGCCCTTTAAAGGTCCTGAAGCACCTTCAAAGATTTCCTCACTGAACTTGCTCTACGCATGTCTGTGACAAGCTTACCGCCAATTAATCTTTTGAAATATCACCTGGCCCATCTGTCTATATTGATTATTTTATCCATCCATCGCCTGTATAAAAATTGCTGTAATTTGCAGTAATTTGCCGTTTTTTGGATAAAAGCAAAACCCTTTTTGTTTTTTTGTTCAAATGTAAGCATTGCTTATACTGTTTAGTCAACACTTCACAACAGTTTACATTTTTTGTTGTTTGTCCTGTATAAGGTCAATTGGATGAAATTGGTATCCTGACTAACCTGAAATATGAATTGGTGTTAAATAAAGAGAAGAGAGACAGCGGACATCTGTTACTGAACAAACACCTGATAGCAATGGTTAACATGAAAATATCACGATAAACAATACAAAAACATCCCAGTTCTCAAGTGTGAGTAATTTTGTGTCTTTTGTGATCTGTTATCTACCAATGCAACCAAACCTACCCAGAGCAGATTTACTGGTGTATTTCTCAGAGATCAGCTTTAGTCTATGTAGAGCTGACTCCAACAGGGAAGGGAGTTCCTGTTTATCCACAAGCTCCTGTAACAAAAGACACAAAGACATTCAGACATACAGTACATACAGAGAACCATAGCTTACAGCATACATATCCGGTAATGATGGGGTAGACGAGTATACAGCCAAGGCAGACTGCCTTGGCTGTATGGATTGTACTCTTGCACATCATA
Source organism: Benthosema pterotum (assembly GCA_039105355.1). Lineage (NCBI taxonomy): Eukaryota > Metazoa > Chordata > Actinopteri > Myctophiformes > Myctophidae > Benthosema > Benthosema pterotum. The sequence goes on from CM076980.1 coordinate 26,006,702, forward strand.
TACTGTAGAAGTTATGTATCATACTCCAGTGTAACTCTGTTGCTTCTAGATATGCTGTAACTTGACTTGAACTCAAACTTCACAGCAGCCACTTAACTTATCCAGTTCATGTAGAGCAATTACATTGTAGTTGTACTACAGAATACCATCATACACTAGAAAATATGTTGTAATAACCATAATTTCAAACTAATCCTGGAGTTAAAAAATGTAGTGTTGGTGTCCAAGAAGACAATAGTCTTTTGGACACAAACACTACATTGACAGTACACAACATGGTACTTACAATACCTAACATACTGTATGACCCTTTTCATATCTGAAACTTACATGCCACTCTTGCAGCAGGACCCGCACCGCCTCCTGGGAGATATAAGGTCTCTTCCAGACACGGAGCTTGGTTCTGATCTGGCCCAGCAGGTCCAACGCAGTGTGGCGATGCTCATGGTACTCCAGTTTAATCCCATGGTACTTGGCTGTCACCCTGACACTGGTGAACCTGGTGGAGAGAAGCACACAGAGAAGCAGTAAGTAAACACACAATACCTCTGGACTGTGTGATATGTGATGATGCTCCCTTCCTCCATTCCACATACAGTACTTGCCTGATGAAAGAGTATCACGGTTATTATCTAACATTTACTGAACATAACACTATCTGGTCAAAGTGGTCATATCCTGTTGATCCCTGCAAAGAAAACTTCACCCTCTAACAACAGGAAAACAGAGAGGAAGCCAGTCAGTCAGTCAGTCAGTCAGTCAGTCAGACGGTCAGTCAGTCACGCACCTCCTCTTCATCTCCTCCAGTTTGTCAATGGGAACCAGCATGTTTCCAAACTCATCCACGTTCTGGAACATCTGGAAGGTTTTCATATGCTGAGGCATCTCCTCCATGCAGATCTAGAGGGAAGGAAAGTCAGAAAGACAGACAATTACACACTTAACTTCGACATTCAGCTTGCAGCGGTGTATTTAGTTGAATAGAATAGGACTGAGTGTGCAATAATGTGTACCTTAAGCAGTTCCTGTTTCTCTCTGGCGTCATCTGCAGCCCTGCCGTGGTTCTGAGGGTCTCCCTCCTCCTCAGACAGAGCCTGCTCAGCTCTCTGCAGCCAACTGCCGACCACATCCAGAGGAGCTGGAAGACTCATGTCCAACTCTATCTTAAACTCACGGAGCTGAGACGTACACACAGGTGCGCGCGCGCACACACACACACACACACACACACACACACACACACACACACACACACACACACACACACACACACACACACACACACACACACACACACACACACACACACACACACACACACACACACACACACAGACACACACAATATTATCTCTCTATATCAAATCTCATTACCGCAAATAGAAGATCTACAAAGCACAAGCTCCCTACATGAAAAAAAAAATGCGATTTTGATATGCAGGCTAAACCCAAGTAGAACAAACCTTTTCAGCCAGGGCATCCCATGCCTCTCTGAGCGCTCTTTGGTCCTGGCTGAGTTTGGGGCTTCGCCTCATCGCTGTCAGCAGGGGCATGACGGGACGACGCTGCTCATTAAAGGACACCACAAATGTCTGGAACACCTGAAGACAGACAGACACACACACAGTTGCCCATCTGTATTAAACACTTAGACCCAGGGTTCCCCAAGTCCGCTCATTTCCTATTTATCGCTATGCCAAATTGCTCCAGCTCTGATCCTGGGGGAATCTGAGTACTGAGTACTGAGTAGTTTCTTTACTTTTACACGGAAATCAATGAAATGCTATCTGGTGTTCCAGGTTTAAATTATCCCTGCTTAAAAATAAGCACTTCTCAGGGGTACAAGGCGCAGAGATATAAAAGCTTAAAAGGTAAATGTTGCCATCACACAGACATACATGGTATCTCTCGGCGTAGCTCTCTCCCTCTGTGGAGTCCCATCCCTCAAGAAGTTCCTCATAGGCCTGCAGCAACCAACATGTGACTTCCTGTGCTTTCTGACTGGGTGTTGCCTAGCAATGACAAACAACAGTTAATGACACAGATTTCGCAATAGATATATTGCAGAATTAATACTGATCAGTCATTAATTAATTTATTAATGAATTCAACCCAATCAATCAACAAGGGACTAGGGATGCACCAAAAGGGAAATTCTTTGCTAAACCGAATACCGAATATAGAAAAGTGCAGGCCAAAAACCGAATTCTGAATATGGTTAATATTATATGTATTTTCCTTATTGCTGTCATGCCGTTTTCTTCTAAATATTTTCCGCAGAAGAATATTCGGTGCACTGCCACAAGGAACTTTGTTAAAGAGAGTTAGGATGAGCAATGGAGGTGGAATGTTAATCGGCTATTTTCTGCTAATGTAGAAAGCGATATAATAGTGTCCCACTTTGTTTCTTGAAATCGTTTCATTTGTTCCAGATTGAGTTTAAGTTCGTGTCGAGTAAAAAGACATTTTGTGGTGTGTTCTCTCACTGCAGTATGTTCATGCCTCCAGCTTTGTTTTTTATCTTTGTAGTTCTCCGACTTGTCCCTCTAAGCAATGGTACAAATAACAACAGGGTGGTTATGACAAGATTGGCCTGGAGTTTCATTCTTTCATTTGGTTCATTCAATATGTTGCCTTTTCCCACGCTGAGGTTTTGGAACCATAAATGTGTAGTATTTTAGAATACTAATGTCTGAGACTCGAGATGAATAGTTGCTGAACAAGTCCAAGCCTGTGAGCATATCCTGATATATCAATCTCACAAAGACTTCAATGACAACATGTATTGAAAAATAGTACATCTTTTATCTTTTGATACCGTTCCACTAACTATAACTGTGGGTGTTGTCTGGTTACCAGAACAAAATGGCAACAACTCAGCCCACTTGGAGTCTACAGTATAACAAGACATACGTTGTTGATTCTCAACAGGAAATCATTTTAGAAAGTATACAGCCAACGACTTAAGGTGCTAGTATCAAAGGTCTATGCCATAAGCCCTTAGTGTGTTTAGTTGCCTGTGTATACTTATGTGCAGTTAGTTTATGAATATTTCCCCATTCAACGCTTTAGGTTATTGTGCGCTCTAAATGGCTTCTCACGTATCCTGGGCTAGGATTCTTAAAAGCATCATTGTATCCGTGGTAAGTGAATAAATGAATACAGTATACTATAGATGCTTTTTCAATTGAACGTAGATAATGGTACAGAAGATTTCTACCTACGGCGAGCTAATATAGCGTCAACACATGTGATGTTACATACACCGTAAAATCCTTAGTGTTGATTTAAGTCTGAGAACCAAATGAACCGAAAGGGTCCTTTTAGAGTACATTTGTTCACTCAACTGAGTTACAAATGGATGGATTACCGTGTATGTATGTCTCAGAGGCATATGCTCAGAAAAATCCCCTGAAATATACAAGTAATGAATAAAATGCAAATAAGAAATGAATAATGTGCATCTTAAATAGATGTTTAATGAAGCAGAGGTGGGTTTAGTTTAAGGGTGCTTTTGGGAAATCTATTTCATATCAACAACACTGTAAACCTGTGAGTGGGTGAATGGAAGCAGCTGCTTAGATGATCGTAGAGCTTAACAGTTTATCATAATCTCAGGGATTAGGCCCTAACCCAAAGATCTCACAGAATCACCCTCAGGTTAAGTTGAGGTTAGGTGTTCAGAATCACTACATCAGGGACACACATCCAGTATGTGAAATACTACCAACATTAATTTGGAGTCTGTTTAATATTTCTGGGCAAAGTTATTAGTTCTTGAATTCATTTTAGTTGTGGAAGAAAGAACAGTCAAAACGTTTTCATGTTCAAGCTGTAGTCTTTTTTTGCGTAGCAAAGCAGTTGTCTGCTTTGGATGCTTTTAAACAGGGCAGCTCAGCTCAAGCCTCAAGAACAGAAATAGTTGTTTACCACTGCAGCTCTGGTCGGCTCATTGCTACTGTAAGCGGTTCTGATAGTTTGGGACTGGAGCAGGTGGGCCTGACCAGAGAACACATACAGTATGATCACACACGTGCGGGTGCATGTGCATACAGTATGCACATGGATCCATAGAAAAACATGTGCAGACTACGGCACAAGATTGTAAAAGGAGATACAGTAAATGTCAAGACCGAAACACACCACACAGTAGAGAGACCAAGTATGTGTGTTCCTACAGTGTCCATGTTTCTTTAAAAAGAAGCATCAGATTGTTTTGTCTGTTAGTTATTCTTCATGCTTCTACTTAGTACACCCACCACTATCATCACTGATTGAAAAGACCTGTATGAGATCTTGAGAGCAATGAATGCTCTCATTGGCAGAAATGCTAACAGCATGTTATTTCTCTACAGCAGAAACTGGAAAACTTGTGCAAACCTTTTCATTGTCGTCAGACAGGGTTTGAGATGACTAAAAGCCACAAGCTTCATTTTAAATTTCACTACAGCAAGCTCAATTTGAAGCTTAAGTAATGTGTTTATGATGTAACTGAACAAGGCGACAGCTGTAGTGTCTTTGAAACACATGATCAAACTGGCAGTTCATATGAGGTTTCTAAGTGACTCCTAAACTATTTTGTCCCTCTGAACATAGAGTAATTCTTGGTAACTGTTCTATTTCAAGAGTTGTTAATTAAACAATGTCATATTGAATCTGTATTGCCCCCCATCCCCCAATAATATTATCTGTAGGAGTGGAAATTTAAACAGACACTTGAGAAGGCTGGACTGGGATCATTTTTGGTGTGAGTGATGTAGCATGAGTTTACTATCTACTGTTGACAGAAATGACCACAGTGAGGCCTCTACTGGTTGTCGTTCATAATTTTGAAAGATAGAATAAGTCACGCCCTGTCAATCATGAATTAGGAGAACAGGACCAACTCGTCCTGCACTGCCCTGTCAAATTATCAACCTATTAATTCTTTGACCCTGAAGACCTGAATGGATTGCTTAAACAAAGATTGTGCTCGTAAGAGTAGTGTTGTGTGTTCAAAGAGAAAAATAAATCACTCCGTTTGAGTGGCCTTTAAATTATGTGTGTCAATAGAGTTTTTTTTTTTAGCGTTTAAATAGTGACTCCTCTGTACCAATACAAATCATATCCTGCATATGCAGGGTAAAGAAGGAAACATAAGTGAAGAAGAGAGTCAACAGGAAGACAGAGAGTCAACAGGTCTACCTGGCGCAGAGGAGAGGCAGAGATTGCAGGAGTGTAGTGAATAGGCAGGTTGACAGGAGAAGAACTTTTAGAAGGAGTGGGACTCAGGAACTGTGTCTGGAGAAGAAAAGAAAACGAAAAGAAAGGGGAAGGGAAGAGAAGAGAAGAGAAGAGAAGAGAAGAGAAGAGAAGAGAAGAGAAGAGAAGAGAAGAGAAGAGAAGAGAAGAGAAGAGAAGAGAAGAGAAGAGAAGAGAAGAGAAGAGAAGAGAAGAGAAGAGAAGAGAAGAGACAGTATTATTTCAAAATATAAAGGAGGCAACACTAGAAAGTGGAAGCCGAAAGGAGAGTCTGAAAGCAAAGAGGCTGGTACACAGACCTGCATGTCCTCTTCTGGTACAGGCAGGTCTCTGGAATACTGCAGGAACTGGGCCACATACGTCATAATAGACTTCTCATCCGGGTCACGAACATCCACATCTGTATCAAAATCAAACCACAAGCTGTCATAATCCAGCTCACACCAAATAGACTAAATTGCTCACTGCTATAGGCTAGTTCAAGTCAGTGCTATTAACCACCAAATAGACTAAATCGCTCACTGCTATAGGCTAGTTCAAGCCAGTGCTATTAACAGATTAGGCTAATCCATACTGGCCTATACATTGTTGGTCCCTGGTGAAAGTTTCCTCAAACCTTCCCAGCTCCATTAAAGGTAGGGTAAGTGATTTGAAATTCATCGTGTAGTACCAGCCTGATGCACTAGGGGCGTCCAACAGTAGCTACACTATGTGAACATGCTGCTCGATCCTGATTGGAGGAGAATTCACCCACCACCTGGAGAACTTTTATTAGCTCCTCTGCTAACGTCGGGGAGGGGGAAACTCCATATATGGTTTCCACACCTTATAATAGAGAATTTTAACTGAAAAAAAATATTTTTTGGGTGATAACTGACAAAAGTGAAATCACTTCCCCTACCTTTAAACAAGGATCATGTGGGGAAATGAAGTGACTAACAGAAATAAATGGAACAAACAAACAAGTGTTTTATATGAAATCACTGCAAGAGCCAAATGAGTCAGCAGACTGGCAGAGAATTACCCACTCTCACCCTGAAGACAGTCACAACAGTCTGCTAAACTGCAAACATGACATATCATGTCACTGTTTACAAACACTGTTTGTGTTAACACAAACCTTCAAAACTGGAAATAGGAGGGGCTAGCAACCCTCTCAAAACACACTTGTCACAGGTGTGTGTGTGTGTGTGGTGGGGGGGGGGGGGGGGGTGGTAAGCACCATGTACAAGATAAGGGGTTGACTGGGGATGAAGCATTGAGCCAGATTGTGTATAGATACTGGCACACTAACTTAGTGGGCCTAATTAGAACTACTTACCTAATTGCTCTACTTGTTTGCATGCTACAGTATGTGTCAAATGTGAACCAAGTGTACCGTCAGCTTCCAGCAGTCTGGGAATCCGTAGCTCTCTCTCAGCAACGCGAAAGGCCTCCTCCAGGTTCTGCTTGTTGGATCTGGTCCTGGCTTTGGAGAGGTCCACCAAGTCTGGCCGCAGGGCATAGAGGATGGCCAGGAACACTACCCCACTCCTCCAACTGGCCTTGAAGTCCTTCACATTTAGGGTACAGCCGGCCCTGAAGACGGAGAAATGAGTCAGAGCATTACAATGTTTTATCAGTACTGTAGTACTGGTGGTAGATCTACAGTATATCACCAAAGTGCTCAATATCTGTAAACTTCATCAGTTATAACAATAACCTGGGTGGTGCTGAGGGTGCTGAGGGGGGTATTATATCCACACAACAACTCTAAGGTTTATTAATGACATGGTGAAATGTTGAAAATGTGTGTAATTCCACTTTAAAGTCCTTCAACACTTTTTTTTCAGTTTTTTTCTGATTTCTTTCTGGAAAAAATGCATACAATCTCAAGGACTTTTACTGTAATTCTTGTTGTGGAACTAGGAGGCAGGGTATACATACTTATGACACTGTTCTCTGACCCAGAGAAGCAGGGCTTTCTTGGCAGAGATCTTGAAGCGGTTGTGCAGTGGGGAGGTCCGTGGAGGGAGGGAGCTACTGCTGGCGGAGTGGCTGGACAACGTGGAGGTGGAACGGCTGTCCAAACTGGCCAGGGATTCCATGGACGACTGACGGGAGCTGAATGACAGGCTACTGGCCAGCTCCTCAATCTGCAAGAACAATGCAAGCAAAGGTGTACAGTCAAAGGTGTACAGTCAAATCCCCAGGTGTTCATTATTTATGTATTATAGAACCTTATGCGTTGTGAATATATGAACACCAAATGATGTACTGTGTATGCCCATGTGAAATGCCAGAGAGATTGGAGATTCAGACAGACAGACAAACATTCAGACGGACACTCATACTACTTAATTATAAGTAGTATGGATTTAAGTCTGACAGTAAACAAATATATTCTTCTAATGCCAACATCATTACATTTGTACCCTCTCTCGCTTACAAAATGATACATGAGGTTTACATTTAATGAAATGTATGATACTAATGACACTTTACTGTAGCAGATGTTTCATACAGAAACACTTTTTGACTTTAAAGGGTATATGCAATGCTCTCATAACTCAATTATGCATAATAACTGAAAAAAATGAGGTAAACACTGAACAAAAATGATACTTACATGATACTGTAGAATGATGGTCCATATGAGTCCCAGGATGATGGAGGGCTTACCATCGATGATGTCAGGAATGTTAATGTTGACTAGCTTAATCTGGGAAGAGAACATATTTTCTTACCAGGGAGACTAAATATATAGGAAAGGATTTGCACAGGCATACATGTACACACACACACACACACACACACACACACACACACACACACACACACACACACACACACACACACACACACACACACACACACACACACACACACACACACACACACACACACACACACACACACACATGGTCACTTACCGATTTCTTCTTTAAGAAGGCCAGAGCTGTCTCAATATTGCTCCTATGTTGAAACATACCCCTCCCTCTCTCGCGACCCTGGAAGAGACCAAGGAATCAACCGGATGAAAGAATATGTACAGATGCTACACATAGTGCTGGACTAGGCAGAGAAAGACAGATGGACTTACCATTCGCTGCCCACTCATCACCTCCAGCAGATCCAGCAGTCGAGAACCATCACGAAAGTCATTGAACAGGTCCCGCACCACGCATGGTGGCTTCCTCTGTCATAACAAAAGCATGCACGCACATACACAGACACACACACGCACGCATGCACACACGTGCACACAACCACATGGACCCACCCCCCCACACACACACACACACACACACACACACACACACACACACACACACACACACACACATATCAAATTGATCAGAAAAAAATCAAACATAATGTACACATAATGTAAGCTGGCTTTATTTTGTTCTACATTAATCCTACAGTATATTGGACTGTGATCAGAGGAATAGATGTATGGGCATAGTAAAGTGCACGTGGTGCACTTTCATGGCTGACCCAATATCATCATTTGTGCCAGGTTTGGTGCGGATTGGACCAACATCCACCCAAAGTGAACTCATGTTTATATAAGATGCCATTCCTTGACAATTCAACACACTCTACAGTGCACTGTATGACACACAACATGTGCGATGTGTAATAATATTACATATTGGCTCTAGTTTGTTGGCTGACGCTGACAGACCAAACATGCATACTCTAACTACGATGATGGCATATCACAAGTAACAGAAAACTATTGCCATTGGCAATTTCAGTTCTCAGCTCTGCCAGTATTGAAGGAACTCCAGAAAAAGCTTGCAGTAACTTGGGCAAAAAACACACCAATGATTTGCCAGCAGTGAGTAGTTGCATTTATTTCCATGCAAACATTATCATCAATGGCAGTTGCAAGGAGATCCATTGGTGTGACATGTTCTTAAAACTGTTTTGTTGCAAGGGGTTGCGACTGCGAGTTGCAACCGCACTGCAACTGCTTTGGTGCTGTTTGGGTTATGGAAGAAAGTGCAACATGTAAAAGCTTTGACTCATAAATTTAAATACTAAATTATTTGCAGGCATTGAGCTATAATAGCAGACTGGGAATCACACACAGGACTCGTTGATCAGTGCACTGGGAGGGTCAATTTGGTTACATTATGTTACGTCTTGGAATGACAGACCAATGAGGGCACATTTGCAGGCAATAGGGTATAGCTGAATGTATGGCCTGCCCTAATGCATATGAAACTGGGGGTCCTTGACATTAAAACAGTTGAGAATCACTGGTGTGGCGCCGGGGGCAAGGATTGGCCGTCTGTCGCTGTCTGTCTGTTTGCTGTGAACCTTTGCTCCTCCAGACTATATTTACACGATACTGCACCTCCCCCAGTGATCATACCCACCCCTGCCACACCCCCAGTCACACGTACAGCTGACCTCTGGAATGAGCAACAGAGAGGATCACTGCCCAGCAGTGTCCACTACTCCTGCACATGGTGAGTGTCTGAAGGACACTCAGTCACAACAATGATCACATGGTCGTCTGTGTAAAGGACACAGCAGCATCACAATTTCACAATGTCCACGGTTCTGAAACACGACCCCTGCATATACTGGCATGTGAACAGCACATAATGTATAGCAGTTGGAAAACTGCTTATGTATGTCAGTTATCATAAGAATGAGTACAGAAAAGCAGGGAAATGGTGGTATGGCTTGGTATGCATAGATATAGCAGAATGTGCAAGTTAGCTAATAAACTGAAAATAACACTGAAGCTGTGAAGAGTCATATAAAGTAAAACAAAAACATCTTAATACATAGAATAATGGAAATTAAAGGAGCATTCAGTGATTTCAGGAAAAAAATAAACCTTTTAAAAACATTTCATTGCATAGAATAGTTTTGGAGGACAGAATAATACCCAGAAAAATGGCAGTGCTTAAGTTATCTCTAGTGTTATTATCACAGATATCATGAATGTAGCTGAATGTACCGTATGTGCTCAATCTTATGTCTAAGCTCCCACTTCTTCAGACTCAATCCTAGGTACTGATTATGAGCTCACCTTGGACAGCTGAGCATTCACCCAGTTTGTGAAGGTTCTCTTCTGAATCTGCTCCTGTTCCACTGTTGAAAAAAGAGAAAATGTATCATGTTTATACACATGCAAAACAAAACCGAACACTTGAGGATGTGACGGAATAACCGTTATTTTGCTTGTTTGCTGTTTATCTACTCTCCCTTTGTGAACTGAAGGGGAGTAAGAAGTGAAATCCTGGTACTGATACTATAATCACTAGTGATTATGGCACTAAATCTCCCATGAGAAACCCTCTGGGAGAAGTAGTATAAATTTGGTTTTGAACTACATTCCAAAGTTATGAAAATATGAATATTACAATCTAATCCATCCCCAAAAAGAACATACTATAATACATATTCTGAAGAGTTGGATCCTGAGGCTTACATAGTTTAATAAAATACCATTTTTGGAGTAAGTGCCTCAATTACGGAGGCAGTTACGACACAACATAGAATTCAATAGTGTCAAAGTAAAACTTCTAATGTATTCATCACAGTCCATACATTTTACACACCCCAGGTTGCTGGTCACTTTGCTACCGCCGTTAGCTTGTACGTTGTACATCTGCTTTAATTTACATGGTTGTAAAAGTTTGAAAAATATCTAAATATTTGGAAGATTTTGAATAACTGTTTACTGTTTTCTCTCAGATGGGATTTTGCGTGATATAGAGTAGACTATTTGGAGGTCCTTGCCATGAAAAGGTTTGAGAACCACGATTTTGTTTTAGCTATGACACTCTGTCCGTCTGTGTCAGTCTGTACTTGTGGAGTGACAAAGTTTATAGAATGGATTTCCCCTTGATCGGTTTAGCAGAAGCCAGAAGGCCACGTGGTTGGATGAACTTCACAGGCTTTCTAGTGTATCTGAATGTATTACAACTGAGTGACTCTGATATACACTACTATCACATATAGGCTTTAAAGCATCCTGAAAAAGAGCTTTGGCCTCGAGTTCCGAGTCCAATGACCTGTTGTGTGTCCCTAGCAGTCTCTCTCCTGGTTTCCTGTCTATCCACAGTCCACACTGTAAGCTATCAATAAAGGCAGAAAAGCTATAATATATATTTTTTTAAAAACTGAGCGGTGCAACAATTCATTTATTATTATAGTACGGTACATGCGTACTGTACAGTGCTCTGTACTGTAGTGTACTGTGTGGGGGTCCCCAGGGGGATTCCTGTAACATCTAGACCCCTAAGAACACGCTCAGGGGGCTGGCCTGGATCCAAGGAGCCAAGTTACCATGTGTCCAGAGGGTCCATGTGGTGGTCTTTGTGGTTCCTAGAATATCCAAAGCCCACGCAATACAAATACTTATTTATCTGTTAATTCAATTCACGACTAGTAGAGGATCACAGTCATCTTTGTTGCCACATCACAGGTTTACAGAAGTAAACAAGTGGGTGCAATTCATTCTCGTGCATGTGCTAATGTTGTGTTATTTCCATATAGTGGAAAAAGTATGATTAACCTTAGTGCCAGAGCTAAGATATACAGGTAATATATAAATATGTAAATAATTTGTTTGTATACATTGGGCACACATTTTATACCATAAAATATACAAATAAATATACAACTAATTCTGGCTATTTTGTCTGTATTTCTTTTTACTTTTCTTTTTAACTTTTTTTTTCTACCAGCTCACAATGCAGTGCATTACAATATGTTTTGGGCTAGCTGATTTTAGCTTTTTTTAATGAAATAATGTATGTGTTTGAGAGCCACCACAAAATAGACAGCAAAATAAGAAAGAAAGAAACAATATTTGTTATTTCTTAGGCTTCAAACTGCTTGTGATTCACTGGCTGTGGCTGTGGTTATTATTTATTTAATGAAAGGACTTGCTATCATTGTTGAGTGGAGTGGTTTCAGGACACTTTGCAGACTGTACTGCTTAGCTAAATCAAACCATGATGACTCAAGGATTACGGTTAATTCAACAACACAACATGATCGTACATGTTTGACCAATTCCTTACTGGTCCCACAAAGGCAGAGTGTTATTCCTTTCTTATGGACTGGAATTATACAGAAAAGCTATAACACAAGCTATAAGACTATTAAAAATGAGAATGGTAGTATATCAGAGCATAATGAATGCTATAATATCAGTTCAAAGTAAAACTCACCCATTATCATCAATGATTGTGAATCAGCAGTATGGTACAAACCACCAATACTCTCTGTACATTAGTGTAAAACTAAACCTCTTCTATTAGAAAACAAACAGTGCTCACTCCAGCGTTACAATTATCCATAAATCAATAAGCACAGTCTGCACAGACATAATCAACGACTAAATATGAGTGATTCTCGTCAAACCAGCTAATACTCAAACTGCAGCAAGTAAAGCCTGCAGGTATACAGGTGAGACAGGTGCCGCCTACTTCTAAAACACAGAAGATTCAGGCCTGTCCTGACATGAGGCTAGATACTCTTTGGGATGGCCTTGCAGAGACTTCAGAGCAGAAAGGAGAAATACTGTCAGATTGTAAATACAGTAAATGGTGCATTCATACAGCGCCTTTACCCAATGAGCTTTGCATTGCATTCACCCATTCACACACGAAGGCACACACAAAGGCACCCCCCCACACACACACGCACACGCACACGCACACACACACACACACACACACACACACACACACACACACACACACACACACACACACACACAAAGGCATGGAAACCATGCAAGGGAATTAAGGACACTTTGACATGAACTCATCTCTTCAGGTTCCAAGGGGCCATTCTACCACAGACCCCACATGTGGGAAAAGGCTCAACATAGATAGATAGAGGTTGCACGGAAATTAATTTCACCAACTGACAATGAAACTAATTCTATACTACATTATCTAAATATAGAGCGTATATAAAAAATATTTGACTAATGGAACGGCGTTGCTCCAATGTGGATCACAAACTTCATGTGCACACACTGCACTGCCAGTCACCACTAGCATACATCGTCTATGATATACCGGTATCTATAATGATGCAAATGTAGGATTACTGCCGAGCCACATCATCAAAAACGAAAGGGTCGTATGACAAAACTCCCTGAAAGCAATCACATCACACACCATAACTATCCACAAATTCTCGAGCTGTGCGTTTAGAAAAATGCTTACCATACAGAAAAACTATACGGCACGGTGTCTGTACGATAGGTAGCATTAATACAGGCTTAAATCTTCCAAATTCGATCGCCCCGTGTCAGCAGCAGTATGCAAATTCTGTGAACCCAGCATGACCTTATCACAGCGCTGCAGGGAGGAATCAGAAAGACTATACATTGTCATGCACATTGTCCCAACATGCATCCAGGTTAGAGCTTTCTTTAACAGGCCCTTTCTTGCAGAATCATTTCTTTACAGCTTGATTATAGGTTTTACATCCAAGCCCTCATTCATTCTTAACTATAGGCGGTTACTCTTGAATATGTTTAGGCATGTTTTTTGGAAATCATCTGGATTGTATTTAAAGCATTTAAATTAATATTATTTTAGTATTACACGCGTGAGCATTCACTCAGCAGTAGAATAATACTTTAGAAAAATACTATTAAGAAGGTAAATGCTAATTCAATGCACCATTCTTCCCCACCGTTCCTACGAGTGAAAACATTACACACATACAGTAAATTCACATACTTTTGCTCACCCTGAGAAGCTAGGTTAAACTATATTTAGCCTCCACTCTTTCATCCTTGCAGGCCGGAGGCATGGTGGGGAATATGTTTTGCACTCCGTCCGTGTGTGTGTGTGTGTGTGTGTGTCCCCGTGTCCGTCTGTTACCAGGTAATCTCCGGCGCCGTTAACCCGATCAATGCCAAAATTTGCACACATACTCCCTGGGTGCCAACGATGAATCTCTGCCCCTAAGTTTCCCCAACGCCATGTTATAGCGCCACCAGGCGGCCTATTTTGGCCATTTTTTGACAAAAATCTGTGTGTTTGTCTGTCTGTTACCACCTAATCTCCCAAACCGTTAACTCAATCGATGCCACAATTTGCAGACACACTCCCTGGATGCCAACCATGAACCTCTGGCTCAAATTTTCCACAGCGGCATTTTATAGCGCCACCAGGCGGCCGATTTGTGCAATGTTTTTGCAAAAATCTGTGTGTTTGTCTGTCTGTTACCACCTAATCTCCCAAACCGTTAACCCGATCGATGCCACAATTTGCAGACACACTCCCTGGATGCCAACCATGAACCTCTCGCTCAAATTTTCCACAGCGGCATTTTATAGCGCCACCAGGCGGATGATTTGTGCAATGTTTTTGCAAAAATCTGTGTGTATGTCTGTCTGTTACCACCTAATCTCTCAAACCGTTAACCCGATCGATGCCACAATTTGCAGACACACTCCCTGGATGCCAACCATGAACCTCTCGCTCAAATTTTCCATAGCGGAATTTTATAGCGCCAACAGGAGGCCGATTTGTGCAATGTTTTTGCAAAAATCTGTGTGTATGTCTGTCTGTTACGAGCTAATCTCCCAAACCGTTAACCCGATCGATGGCATAATTTGCACACACACTCCCTGGATGCCAACCATGAACCTCTGCCCCAACTTTTTGACTCACGGCATGTTATAGCGCCACCAGGAGGCCGATTTGTGCATCCTTTTGCAAAAATCTGTGTGTATGTCTGTCTGTTACCAGCTAATCTCCCAAACCGTTAACCCGATCGATGCCACAATTTGCACACACACTCCCTGGATGCCAACCATGAACCTCTGCCTCAAATTTTCCACAATGGCCTGGTATAGCGCCACCAGGAGGGCGATTTTTGCCATTGTTTTTGCAAAAATCTGTGCGTTTGTCTGTCTGTTACCAGCTAATCTCCCAAACCATTAACCCGATCGACATCACAATTTGCACACACACTCCCTGGATGCCAACCATGAACCTCTGTCCCAAAGTTTCCACAACGGCGTGTTATAGCGCCATCAGGAGGCCAATTTTTGCCATCTTTTTGCAAAAATCTGTGAGCGTGTCCGACTGTTACCAGCTAATCTCACAAACCGTTAACCCGATCGATGCCACAATTTGCACACACACTCCCTGGATGCCACCCATGAACCTCTGCCCCAAATTTTCCACAACGGCATGTTATAGCGCCACCAGGAGGCAGATTCGTGGCATCTTTTTGAAAAAAAAAAAAAAATGTGTGTCCGTATGTTACCAGCTAATCTCCCAAACTGTGAACCAGATCGACATCACAATTTGCACACACACTCCCTGAATGGCAAGCATGAACCTCTGCCCCAAATTTTCCACAACGGCATGGTATAGCGCCACCAGGAGGCTGATTTTGTAAAGATGATGAACACAGCAGGCAATTTACATAAAATCTTCAACACACTATAATACTAGGCTGAGAAAAATATTCCACTCTTTTCACAATGGCTTGTTATAGCGCCACCAACAGGTGAACATTTGCAAAACACATTTTTGGACAAAATGCCTGAAATCATCCAAATCCTAAAGTCATAATAATAAATGGTACCTTTTTTACATTGGCCTATTATAGCACCACCAGGAGGCCACAACCTGTCCTGGCCTGGTGGAGACCTGTGCCCAGAAGGGCAAATTTATATTTAGCCTCTACTCTTTCATCCTTGCAGCCACAAAATAAAAGCATGCAGAGAAAAGCAGACTTTGGGACAATTAATTTAACAAGATGCTTGTCAGCAGGACCACAAGGCTTACATCATCCAACCAGCACACTGAGCCATCTGGCAATGACATAGCTGGGAAAACATTAACAAGACTTCACTAAACTGGTCCAGAAAACATTGTTTCTAGATAAGGGGAGGAGAACAGCATGTGTGCCTAAAATAGTTAAGCAGAGTAGCAAATCAGTTCATTCTAAAACTTATTTTTACACTGTAGTTCTCAGCAGTATAGTATAGATTACAGTACATGGCATGTATTGTGTAACATGCTGCTACCGTTCTATTGGTTTTTATTAGTACACACCTTGATATAGAAAATTGAATAAATTTTGGGATATTACAAATGTACATTAGAATCTATAACAAAAAGGAAGTTAGACAAAATGATAGACAAAGAAAGAAAGACTGAGTAGTCCGACCAGGCACATGCCACACATAGGCTCCGGCCTGACAGAGTCCCGTTCATGACAACCTTGCTGTATGTAAACGAATATTTTAAAAATAATAATAATAAAGAAAAAAGAAAGAAAGACAAAGAAGAGCAACTTATGGCAGCTGCCAAAAATCAATAAAGGAAAACGTTACGAAAGCGAAACAGAAAATAGTCTAAAAAATAGACTGAATGAAATTAAAGGGAGGGGCTGGGTAATATACATGGTACTTCAAATGAGACAGGAAGAGCTAGAATGGAGAGAGACAAAGAGAGGCAGAGAGAGGGAGAGAACGCAACCCATGACACTGTGTCAGAATCTATTACAAGTGCAGCCAAACAGATCACAATAAATCAACCATTATACTGTGTCACCGTTCTTGTGAGACACCATGGTAACTGTGTTACTGTAATCAAGATTACCACTGAAAGGACTGAAGTGAGAACTACTATCACCACCTGACACCAAATGGGGGAACAAACCCTTAGAGCTGTGATACTCAAACTCTCAGTCACTTGACTGGCCTGCCAATCAAACATGCTCATTATCCTCGACAGAAGTAGACAGACAGAAGGCAATGTACGTTAGTTTGCTTAAACAGTTGTTTGTGTTGAATGTGGTAGTTGCACAGTTTCAAAAGAGCCATTTTAGAAAATATGTGTTTACTACTAGGATGACTGTAGGTCATCAGCATTGAATGGTGTTTCTGATACATCATCACCAACGTCATAAACACAGTCTTAAAATACAAAACTCTTATGTATCACAGCTTGGCTAATGCCTTGTAGCCTCCTGTTCTGTCCCACTAGAAGAGTATTTGCTGAATGAGTCACATCTCTCACCTCAATAATGTGACTATAGAGAGGCTTTGAATGGGAAGGGGCAGAGCTGGAGAGAGGTGAGGTTATCAAGTTTCTCCCTTGGGGTGGACAGGAATCAAATAGGTCTAGCTAACAATCATTGTGTTACCACAGAAACAAAATAACACTGAAGCAAAGGCATGACGAATTTGTAATTGAAACAGAGTGTCAATCTGCGGAAATAGGTAAACCGGTAGCACAGGCATTTGTCGTGGTGGGTGTAGTGTGGTGATGAGTACCTGTGGCAAAGTCACCACTTTTGTGGTGACTTTGAATTATGTCCTAAATTTGCATGGAGAGTCATCAAGCAACAAACATTACAACACAATATTACCTGAGAGAAAATAATGCAGTAAAAATATTTCTGAAACTTAGGTCCATTGTCCATACTAAGAATAGACAGTTTAAGTGGTTAAGAAACATTTAGGGGCTTTACAGACGGCGAGTGACAAATCGCGCATTCTAGTTCATTTTCAACGGGACCAGCGGTTTGTGTTCAGAAAACGATGTGCGATAAAGACAGCGTTATTGTGTGCGTGCTCGTTTCATGCACACGCCGGCGATTTATTTTAGACCTCAATCCTGTGAGCTTTTTTCCTTGCTGCGTGATTCTCGTCTGTCAACACTGAGTGGAATCGCCGCGATAATGTGTGCGTTTCAGACTCGCCGTCTGTAACGCCCCCTTTATGCTGATGTGTCAAACAGAACTGGCAGTATGAGAGATCTTGATATACTGTATCATCGATATGCCATCAACACGGTTTTCTGAAACACAAACATTTAACCAACTTTAACCAACTGTTTTTTATTATGCTGTCAAAATAACTGCAGAGTTTTAATTAGAAGCCGGGTAAGTAGGTAGGACACTAACCTTGTAGGAGCATGTGGACATTGTCTATATCCAGGGGGATGGCCCCCCTCTCCACCGGACCATCTCTGGAGTCGGACCCCGACGCCATGCTTACTCATCCACAGATGCCCATCAGCTTGGCACTGACCTGTGGGCACACACAGCGCACACATTACACACATTAATAAACACGCGGTGCAATCACGCTAACAGCAAAATCAAGCAGCTACATACATTGCTGTAGAAACACATTGTCAGTGACCATGTGGTTCTTTCCAAAGCCCCCAGAGAGATTGCATGCCTGTGTCCTCACTTATCACTCTGAGACGACATACACTGCCTGTATTGTAGGTCAGGTGTCTCATCATACGCTTTAATTATGTTTGACACAGATACCAAGTTGGATACAGATCTACATCGATCGACTACAGCTGAGAGCAGAAAAGCACAACATTGAACCAAACATCTAGACTATAGACTATATACTGTACACACTAAAACCAATTTCAAAACTGTGAACAGTTTAGAGAAGCATGTATTTGGAGTAAGAGCATTCTGTCAGAAAAATTCTCAGGTATTTCCTTATGAACAGGAGTTTTATACACAGACAGTTACAAACCTTATCTCACACTCCCCAAGATCAAATGAAAATTAGACAGGGACATGTGATTGTAGCATATTTCCCTGTTGCCATATGCATTTGAGAATGACAGAATGCACACCTTTGAAAGCCAAAAAAATTCACACACTTGCTGCATTTAAATGACTGTTCAAGGGCAGTTTGGCCTCGATTAGATGCTGCTTTCTGTCAACTCTACATGTGTGCCAGGTTGAAGCAGAAAGGTTGCCTATTTCTGTCGTGTCTTGTTTAAGCTAGCCCAGGGATATGGATAAGTGAACCAAGAAAAATGTAAGACATTTACAAGTCTCTATACACGCCTGCTCAAACAATCACTCTGTGAAGGGGAATCAATGTTTGATTTGAACTAGTGTTGATGGCTGATCACCAAAATATGACTGACGGCATTGGAAAGGACACTGCGGTGTAGGGGCCAGAATAAGCAGGTGGAAACAATAATAGAGCAGAGTTTCATGCATCTAGCTGATGCTGTGGTAATTTGTTTCTCAGATATATCACACTGAGGAGTTTAAAATATGTTCTTGTAATTGGCCCAACTTTTTGGCTCTCATTGTGTTGTCCTTTAAGACATGCCATGTCCATCTAAATGCCAAGCAAAACAAATCATATCATGCATATCCAAATGAGCTATTCAACCTTTACACACAATGACACGGCCATAAACACCAGTCTAAAAATACTCAAAACAACTGGACCGGTGCACTGCACCTTCACTGGGCCCACGGACGGGACCGCTCGAAGACGTGCACCTAGCCTGGCTGTGAAACATGTGCCTGTGGTGGGGTATGTGCTGCGTCGATGCTTCACTCACTATAGCGTGGCATCTGAACTATCTAAAGGCTTCATGTCAGCTGCTAGAGAGAGGAAAATAGAGAGGGAGGGAGAGAGAACGATCGGGGTGGGGTAGGAGGAGGTACAGTAGAAAGATACAAGGACGGAGAGAGTCAGCTAAGGAAGAGAATGTAGAAGGAAATGGACAGAGATTAACTCAAAGGAAAGGATGAAAGACTGAGACAGAATGGAGAGTGGACGATGGGATTGGGCCAGACTGTGAGTGAAAGACAGAGACAGAGCACCTGGCAGAGACTGAGAGAACACGATGGAGTGAAAGCGAACCCCTGACAGTGTCCCTGAGTCAAAGTCATTTAGGACAGGTCTAATTACAACACAGAGGGCACCAAGCATAACACATAACAACATGGAAATAAAACACACTTGTGTGAAGCAAAGGACCTTCTTTTCATTATCTGTCATCAAACTGTCATCAAACAATTTGCCTCCACTGCAATGTTTGTGTTCACACACTTTTGTCTTCAATGTTTGTGTTTACACGCTTTGGTCTACAATGTTTGTGTTCACTCAGACCCTCAAAAAGCTGACCATTAAAAATAAAATTAAAGCCCCATTGTTCTTGCCACAACGCATTGTTGTATTTCTCCCAATAGATATGGGAGTTTTTCATCATTGGTCATTCTCACGTTGAGTTTGTGTAATTTGTTGGAAGTATGCAGCATGAAAGATCTACAGTATATTGAAACTATAGCCTTTTGACGTGTCCCAGACCAATAGGGTAATAGCATGTCCATATCCTACATGAAAAAATGTCACTACATTGCAAAGATATTTTCCTATGGGAACTATTTTCATCTACAATCCACACTTTATTATTTATATTAAATTTGTATCAATTTTTTAAACAATTGCATTTCAATTCTGACCGCTTACCCACCCTTCATCCTCCCATCGATTCCCAACCACCCCGCTTTTGTTAAATAAAATAGACCCCTCCAGATAGGCAATGGCCATGCAGATAAGCTGTGAACCCACACTTTGAAATGCATTAGAAGCCACACTTCGAAATGCATGAAAACAAACTTTGGATTCACTGTGGTGGATTGCCTCAACAAGTTTCAAGTAGAAACGAGTAGCAGTAAATCAGTCATTAGTCATGAATAGTGATAATAGAATAATTTGATCGAAATCAATGCTCAATCAGTGGCAATGGCTCTAGTCTATCCTATTATCGATCTTCAGTTCCAACCGTTTCTGGAACAGGCTCTGCTTGAAAAGAACCACTCCTAACACAACAGGCATTCAGCTGCCATGTTAAGCGATCATAATACTGGTTTACTACCTACCTACTGTGTTGTATTACCTCTATACTTGTAGTAAACTTTTCATAATAATCCTTGCTGTTTCTTGGTGATAAATCAAGGCGTCTTGCTGAACCTGTCAAGCCATGCCTAGCTCACACACCCACGACTTGAGTGATAATGAAACAGGGAGAGGCAATGCTCTCTCCTTTCATTTATTTAAACAGAGACGTCACAGTATAGAGGGCAATTTGGGCCATGCTTGCCACCTTGCAGCAGGTTGCAGGTAAAGCTCTGTATTGAAGAATAACATAGGGCTGCATACTGCATGTTTGAGGATACACATTGATACAAGATTTTTTTTTCTACATATGTGTGCATTGCAACAAAAAAAACTCAATTCATTCATGAAAAGGGCCTTTACAATAGTTCTGACTCACTGTGAGCCATTTTACAGTGTGGCTATTTAAGAGGCGTGTGTGTGTGTGTGTGTGTGTGTGTGTGTGTGTGTGTGTGTGTGTGTGTGTGTGTGTGTGTGTGTGTGTGTGTGTGTGTGTGTGTGTGTGTGTGTGTGTGTGTGTCCTCATAGTTTCATGATGTCTCTAAATTGCCAGGGTGTTGGCATACTCTCATCTGCTCCAGTGGCTGCAGTGCCTATAATATCAAGTTGAACACTGAATGATGTACAATAACTGATGTTCTCCATTGTATATTTATTCAGGGAAGGTCCAATCTTCAGCAATGGCAAATGGTTATTACATTTACACTATGCACAGTAGATTGGATCCTCACGATGCCACACTTGTAGAACTAGGAAGAACTGGTTGTTCAAACCAAAGCGTTCAATCAAACACAAATTCTTCATCACCCCAGATCTGCAAGCTGTCTAACTTGTCACAATGCACCAAATGGTTACCCCTGAATAACCCCAATGGGTTTTATGTGACTAATCTAACACCTCTTTGCTGCCCTGCTAGTTCACCAGCATGTTAAAATTCAACCAAACTTCCACACTGTCTGGCATGTTGTGATATGCAGCCATCCAACTTGTCAGTATGATGCTCATCTGGCATATCATCAACTCACTTGCGGGAGCATGTCCACAGTTATGCTGAGTAAATATGGACCATCTGTTGTACAAACCACGCAGCACACATTTCCATGTTTAATATGCTTATAATGAGCTGTCACGACAAAACACAATCTGTGGGCACTTGGTTTCATCTGAGAGGTGAGTAGATACATAATCATGCCCAACAACTAATTACTGCATTGATCAAACGCATCCCATGATTTCGTAACTTTACGGGTACAATGTCTGACCTTTCCAAGGTTATAACAAATCAACATGTGCTACTGTATGCCGCACTGGCAGTGTTCCAAGCCCTTTGTACTTTAATGGAACTAATTCTGCCAAGGTCAAGGACAAGAGTTCCACAATTGAACAAGTTATAAGACAGACAGACTGATACCAGAATGTGTCCATAGAGGCCTATCCAGTGGGGATCAGGGTACTAACAAATTGGTCTCAGTCACCATGCCATCACCAACAACACTACCATTACCAGTCAGGGCAACACAAATCTGACATATACCCTAGGGCAAACTATATGCAGTTGCACTGGTACAGTATTTGCAAACTAGTCATCATCAATTCAATACTTTATCCACCTGGATACAACTTTAACCCGATTGATGTTGGCGCCACCAACAGGTGGACATTTGCAAAACACATTTTTGGACAAAATGCTCAAATCATCCAACTGGTTTATTATAGCAATAGCGCTACCAACCTGAACAGACCTAGTGGAGACCTGTGCCCAGAAGTAAGTACAGTAAGCGGGGAATGCCAATTCCCCCCTATTCCCCTCACAACAATGGGGTGATATCCCCTAAACTAAAGTGTGGGTGTGGGTGGGGTATCCCCAATTTTTCGTACCCTTTCTGGGAAAATATTACAATATTTTTTTCCCCCAGATATGTTCAAAGTTTCAAACACAAAAGTTTTGCGGCGCGTCTGTGCTCTCTCTCTTTCGGAATGTGACGTTTAGATAATGTCAATCTGTGTCAGGGGCCAAAAATAGCGCGTTTGGTCACGTGACTGTCAGCAGAGTCATTATAGCGGTGTTAGGCTACTACATAAATAAAAAGTTGTATTACTTAAGTTACCAATTAGTCATTGAGGGTCGGGATATTGTTAAAATTAGCATGACGTAACAGATATCCTATCATCTTGCCGACTGTTGGTTAGAATTGAGTGGAAACAAGTCCAGAGAGAGAGAGAGAGAGCACAGTGCAGTGAAAGTATCGGGGGCCAACATAAAAAGTTTGTTGGTGTGTTTGGCAGCTTAATTAGCCTACACACAGCTGCTGCAAAACACAATTTGTTTCTTTGTAACAACGGGCTAACTAATGACGACTCTGCTTTGATTCTGCACTGTAATGCTGCCAAGGAGCAGAACAGTGCAGAATCAAAGCAGAGTCGTCATTAGTTAGTTGTAGTTTTGAGACGAATTAATGAAGCATAATACTTACATGCATCAAAAGTCGACGACTCGTGCGCTTGGTGGTGTTATTGCCGCTGGGTGTAGCCCTAAACAACGTAGATGCAAGTCCGTGCAACAATAATAAATCGGATGTGAAGGATTGCACTGGCTAAACACGCTGTTGATAAGCTTGAACAGGAGTCACACCCCTTCCTCGGACGTGTAGGCTACAGAGTTGAGACTGTATAGTGGGGGCCCTAGCTGGACTGTTACCGGAGAGGCGAGAGCCATGTACCGTGACAGGAACATCACAGTGGACTGGCGCTAAAAATAGCCACCGTGCATCCAACAGTGAGGGGTGCGCACTGCGCACACGCACTCCTAATTTTAGCAGGCCTACTTATCTATCACCTGTGTTGACAGTTCATTCCCTGCATGACTGAGTCACCCCCCAAAAAATCTCACTTTCTCCAATTTACAGCAGGAGCCAACAGCCCCTCCACCCCCCCCCCTTTTTTTAAAGATGAACCCCTTTTTTAAGATGAAATGAATCGCTCTAATCACAGTAATATTTATAGGTTACTGCCACAATCACCCGTAAAACTTTCTAGTGGTTGGCTTCACTTCAGCTTCAGCTGCAGTGATTGTGTCCTCTAAAAATGCTCGCACTGTTTTGTGAGGTTAGTTTTCATCCACCAGTTACTACTAACAAGTGACCACTAGAGGTTACTGTAGTATCATACAAGCAACAGGGAGGAATAGGTTAGACTTGTCAGTATTTTTGACCAAATCCCAGTGTCAGCTAAAATTATGATGGCAAGAAACCCTTTCCCCTTTGTGCGTGCGTGCGCGCGTGCGTCAAGGACGAGACATCAAAGAGGAAGGAAGGATGGGGAAGGATCAACGGGTCAGCTCTAAGGGTTTGAGGTGAGACAATTGCTGCCCAATATTGATGACAGAGAACTTAATAAGGATGCCGCCATGTAATGTTAGACTCGAGGCATGGGGCAATGACCATAATAGGGCGTGACTGACTGTTTGACTGACAGAAAAGCATAATTTCATAACTGCAATCTGCAGTTAAGATATCAATCAGTTGATTACATTGATGTTCAAGCCAGCCCCATTGCTATGATTAATTAATTTAAAACTGAAACAAATTAATCTTATTTTGCTATATGCTTTCTCCTGCTCTCTGACCCTGGCACTCACTGTCTATGGTGTGGAATGGTGAAGGTCAATATTAAGCACTTCGGGGCACCTGCTATAGCTTAGTGGTCCAAGCACATTCTACATATTGTATCGAGTCCCGTTCATAATAGCCATTGCTGTACGTCTCTCCCCTTCTCTCTCCCCAACTTTCCTAATTCCTATCTGTCTTCAATGTAACTAATAAAAGCAAAATAATCAAAAAGTACATAAGCACAACCTCCATCTACTCATTCTGCGTCTCATTAACAGGCTATGGAAAGATCAGATTTGTGCTCATACGGTAGAGACTCACACTCAGAGACATACTGTAGACACAATGGTGTCATCGTATAATTAACATTAACGAGGAAGACCTACAGTATGGTCCCTGCATAATTATGGGTGGAGTTGTCCTTTAATTTTGTGTAGCCTCACTGCAAACAGTAGAAAGATGAAATTGCATTTGGAAGTTCCCTCGAGGATGTTATGCACCCTTGATGGAAGGGTGTTACATTGTAGCTGTTGCAATATACTGAAGACTATAAAAAAATGTTTGTTGGCCAATGATGCTGTTATTGCCACCACATCTTAGCTCAGGGATGTCATACTCAAATACAGTGGGCCAAAATAGAAAAAATGGTACAAGTTGAGGGCCAGACATATTAGACTATGTTTCAACACTTGAGCACCAGTTACAAGGGCGTCCCTGCAGGCAAACACCGAAAAGTAATTGTCATTCAAATATACATAATATACCGGTAGTTCAATGCAAAGATGAAAATGTTGCATTAAAAACTGAAATGTATAATTACACCTCAGTTTCCTGTTCTATGATCCTCACCAATTGCTGTTTTCATAATAAAATGTAAATCAACTTATTGAGAAAGTAAAACAAAGGCTTGCACTAATTTATCATGATGTGTGCAATACAATTGACCAGTTCCATTACTAATTCAATATCATGCAGTGGGCCAAAGATAATTCATTCACAGGCCTGATTTGGTCCCTGGGCCATGGTTTGACATATACAGTATGCCTTAGCTCTGCTGTTTGTGCTCTCCAATGAAAAGTGATGGTTATCGATGTAATGAACTGACTTCCACACAGTGGGGTTGAAGTTATAATGAAAGGAGTTTACTGAGGCTTGTAGTAACATGAACAGTACAGCACAGAGCATCGCACAGAGCGTCACATTCCGTCTACCTTGAACTCTGAACTAACCAACGCTACCGGTTCCTGTAGTGACGTCATCGTCTCTCTTAAAGCTGTACACTACATCCCTTCCTTTCTTTTAAGAAAAAGAAAACAGAAACAGAAAACAGAACAACTTTTCTGACTGACCTTCTAGTCTAGTCTAGGTAACTATTACCGTTGTATTTTCAAATAGAAATGTAATGCAGAAATACAGATAAGAAATGTAATGCAAAAATACAGATGTCTTTTCTTTTCTTTTCTTTTTTTTTTTTTTTTTTTTAACACACTGGTTCAAAAAGTTTTAGACTTCCAACAACAGTCTCTGTGGCGCTTGCCTGTCAAGTCTTTGGGGTACCTCCTCACGGCTTGGGGTGAACGTCCCGGTTCCACAGGGTGCTGTGCATCGACCTGCGGGTTTCCATCATCGTCGTCGTCAATGTCATTGCTGGGTGGTGATAGAGGGATTCCAGGTTGGTGTTTCAGAAGTTTGAAGAATGACTGGTTTCGTGTGACAACATGGCCATGTCTCTGGGCTGTGATCATGGTGCCTTTCACTGCTATGACTTTGTAGGGCTTGGGGTCAAACGGTGTCACAAGTTTTCCTGTCTTCTGCTGACGTATGAGCACCACATGTCCTATCCTCAGTGTGTGTTGTGATGCATTCCTCCTTTTGTCCGCGTATGCCTTCATCTTCCCTTTCTTGGAGCTGTCGGTGGAGCGAAGCATATCGTCTTCCTCCTGAGGCAGCGGGACAGTAGGTATTCTGATGGACATAGGACGGCCGTAGAGCAGGTCAGCCGGTGGCCGATTGGTCGTGATGTGAGGAGTAGCTCTGTAATTCCTCAAGAACTTGTGCAACTCTTGTTTCCATGGTTTACTTTCCGCTGTCGCTGTGTTGACTGATTTGGTCAGGGTGCGCATGAACCTTTCAACCTCAGCATTTCCTTGTGGCCAATACGGGGTAATTTTCCTGTGACGGAAACCAAGATACTGTGCGAAATCCGCAAACTCCTTGCTTGAGAAGGGAGGGCCATTGTCAGATTTTACCTCCAGCGGTACCCCTGCTATAGAGAACACTTTGTCGAGGAGGGGAACTGTTTTATTTGCTGAAGTGGAGGTTGTAATTTCCACAAAGGGAAATCGGGAGTATTCATCCAGAACGACCAGAAGATAGTCGCCTGATGGAAAAGGTCCACAGAAATCCACCGAGACCTTCTGCCATGGTCCTTGTGGGAGCTCGGACATCTGCAAAGGCTGGTGCATCGTCGTAGGAGTGGATGATTGACAGGGATGCAGCGGGAAATCAGTTCTTTTGCCTGTCTGTCTATCCCGGGGAACCACACCTTTTCTCTAAGCAACTGCTTTGTTTTAACAATGCCTTGATGGCCTTCATGTGCAAGAGCAAGGGCTTTGGCTTGTAATGTCTTTGGTATTATCAGTCTGTTGCCCCGAAGGAGAAGAGAGCCTTCATCAAGAGCAGTGAGCTCGTCTCTGACATCGTAGAATGCTTTGACAGCTGCTCGATCACATTCCAATGGGAAGTCTACTTCCAGACTTCCCCAGTCGCCTGAGTGAAGGACTTTGATCAAGTGCTGCAGCAGTGGATCGGCTGCAGTTTCCATTTTAACTTCCTGAAGTGTCATTGCTTTGGGTACTGCATGCGTTGCAACAAAACGGACGTGCATTTCAGTGTCTACATCATCCGTGAGCACTGAGGAACGAACACTCTGTGGATGGCGGGACATGTAGTCAGCTGGATTCGTTTTTCCCGCCTTGTGAATCACCTTGAACTTATAGGGCTGGAGTCTGAGAGCCCACCTCTCAATCCTGGCTGGCGGCTTAGACTTGGGGTTGTTGAAGATAAGCTCTAGAGGTTTGTGATCGGTGATCATGTTGAAAGGAGCACCGTACAGATATAGATGAAAATGCTCACAGCTCCAGACTATTGCGAGGGCCTCCCTTTCAGTCTGAGAGTAACGTTGTTCAACTGGTGTCAGGGCCCTGCTGGCGTATGCCACCACGTGTGC
This sequence comes from Benthosema pterotum, assembly GCA_039105355.1. Classification (NCBI taxonomy): domain Eukaryota; kingdom Metazoa; phylum Chordata; class Actinopteri; order Myctophiformes; family Myctophidae; genus Benthosema; species Benthosema pterotum. Next base: position 26,034,465 of record CM076980.1, read on the forward strand.
CGTCCGGGTCTTTTTGTCCGTTTGTGAAAGGATTGCACCTAGGCCAACTGGGCTGGCATCAACGATGACGTTCGTCTCCCGATTCTGATGGAAGTAGCTCATCACTGGGTTGGTAACAAGTCTGTCCTTGAGTGTGTTTAGTGCGTCGGTGTGCTTCGCCTCCCAGGACCATTCTGTGTCCTTCTTTGTGAGGTCACGCAGTGGTTGGGTGATTGAGGAGAAATCAGGAATGAACCGAGCACTGTAGTTTGCCATTCCGAGCAAGCTGCGTATTTCACTGGGGTTCCGAGGAGGTGACATGTGCGTGATTGCCTCAATTTTCTTCGGGTCAGGTGAAATGCCGTCTTTCGAGAAAATGTATCCGTAGAACTCCAGGGATGTTTTGTGGAACTCACACTTGTCTTTGTTGATTGTCAGGTTGTTTTTGTGTAGAGCCTCAAAGACTGCTTCCAAAGAGCGATCATGTTCTTCAGCTGTGGCACCATAGACCAGAATGTCATCACTGAAGTTTCTGACTCCTGGTATGCCGTGGAGCACATTTTGGATTGTGTGTTGGAACACTTCAGCCGCTGACGAGATTCCAAAGATGAGTCTTGTGTACCTTCTCAGTCCGACATGTGTCGAGAATGTTGTGATGTATCTCGACTCGGGAGCAAGTTCTAGTTGGTGATAGCCTGCATTGAGGTCGAGCTTTGAGAACATCGTTGCCCCGTTGAGGTCATGCACAATGTCGTCCACCGTAGGTGAGATGTGTCGTTCTCTGAGCACAGCAGTGTTGGGCAGACGCATGTCTATGCAGATGCGAACTTTTTCTGGGTTTTTTGGCTTTGGCATTGCCACTATGGGGGACACCCATGGAGTAGGTCCTTCTACTTTCTCAATGATGCCCTGGTCCTCCAAGAGCTGCAGTTCCTGTTCCACCTTCTGCCTGATGTGAAAAGGGATGCGGCGGTGGGGTTGAATGACTGGAGCAACGCTCTGGTCGATGTGAAGCTTGACTTGAAAATCCTTCAACTTTCCGATCCCCTTGGTAATGTCAGGATATTTGAGCATGAGCTGGCTGGCCTTGGACATGGTCGGCTGTGTGGTTTTAGCTGAGCACACAACCTTTATGAGTCCTAGTTCAGACGCCGTCTTGAATCCAAGCAGGGAGCCGTGGTCGCCTTGGACTACATAGAATACAGCCACTGTGGTTTTGCCATTGGCCGAGACTGCTGTCTTTGTTTTCCCGAGGAGGGGAATTGGCGTCTGTATGCCATAGGGGAAGATCTTCTTGGTGCTTTGTTCAAGTATTATATTCGGCATCGCTTTTTCATAAGTGGGTTTATCCAACAGATTAACTTGGGCACCTGTGTCGATCAAGACATCCACGGTTCTGCCTGCAACACAAATTTGTGTGGTTGGTGGTGGATCAGATGAATTTGAAACTTGTGTGACGTAGACGTATTCATCATCTGTGCTGGAGTCAGCTGTGGTTGTGCGATCAACAGGCGTGGTGTCATCTTCATGTGTTTGCATTGTTCTCACTCTTGGTCGTTGATTGTTTCTTCGTCCACGTCCGCGTGGCTCATTCTGTGCTGGTTGGCTACGTTGTTCTGTGTGTGGCTTTGACAAACAACAACGGGCATAATGATTTAGCTTGCCGCAGGCCCTGCATTCGAGTCCTCTTGCTGGACACGCTGACTGGCCACCCTGATGTGGGAATGTGCCTCCACAGTTTCTGCATGGTGTTTTGTCGTTTCTCTCCATTCTGCGGTTTGTTGGTTGTTGATGTGTTGTAGCCCATGTCTTGTTGTCTCTAATGGACATTGCAGCGACTTGTTCACAGTCAACTCTGTTCTCAATGCTTGCAGCTTGCAGTTCTGATGTCTCAAATGACCTGGCAAGGTCAAGGAGACCTTTGAGGGTGAGATCGGCCTCTCTAAGTGCCCTCCTTCTTAGGCGTGATGATGTGCAACTGAGTATGATCTGGGACTTTATTTCTCTGTCCACATCAGCAAATTCACATGTCTGTGCAAGTTGTCTTAATCTTGTGGTATAGGCATCAATAGTTTCACCTGGGTTTTGCTTTGCTTGGCGAAAAACATAGACTTCGTATTCCACATTGTGACTTGGGCGAAAGTAGTCTGTGAGTAGTTTGACAGCTTTGTCATAGTCATCGTCTGCACCTTTTTCAGTGAATGTTTCAAATATGTCCTGTACTTGCTCTCCTGCATAGTACAACAGCATAGCTCTCTTTCTTTTTTTGTTTTCAACATTGGCCGCAATCAGGAAAGTGGTAAATCTCCTCATCCATTTTTTCCATGTAACTGCAAGAGCAGCAGTATCTGCATTTATGTCAAAAGGTGGAAAGGATGGTAGTTCTGCAGCCATGTTTGCTTGACGTTTTTTTTTTTTTTTTTGTTTGTTTTTTTTCTTCTTGTTTTTTTTTTTTTTTTTTTTTTTTTTTAAGTCTTTTTTTTTTTTTTTTTTTTTTTTAAGTTTAGTTAGTCCTTAGTGCAGTTGTGGTTTTCCATTCATGTCCTCAGATTTTGAATTGTCCTCTCAATGTCTTAATGTCCAACGTTTCAGATAGGGTAGAAGTGTGGCAATAAACAGGTTTGATCATGAGCTCACCCACTGTGTTCCTTGTCGTTGTTAGCTGCTGCTGTTGTTAGCTGTTAGCTGGCTCCCTCTGGCTGTCACTGTGGGTATAGAAGAGATCTCCGTGGGTCCTTAAACTCTGAAGAGCTGCATCGCTCGTCGCCAATGTAATGAACTGACTTCCACACAGTGGGGTTGAAGTTATAATGAAAGGAGTTTACTGAGGCTTGTAGTAACATGAACAGTACAGCACAGAGCATCGCACAGAGCGTCACATTCCGTCTACCTTGAACTCTGAACTAACCAACGCTACCGGTTCCTGTAGTGACGTCATCGTCTCTCTTAAAGCTGTACACTACAATCGACAGTACCTTATGATGTCATGGATATGTTCTTACACTATTTCTAGAAAGTGGGCTTCTCCATTCCCTGCTTCCAAGTAGAAGCGGTCTATGGGCCTGAGTCAATGGATACCTTACTTTGCGTTATATGAAAGATAATACTGGAATATATTTGGGACTCCTAACCCGCTTCTGGATCTGGATAAAATTAATTATTGTAAGAAATTGGAAGTCTGCATTTGTGTGTGCGTGTGCATATGTATATGTGCACGTGTGTGGGCGTTTGCGTGTGTTCGTGTGCAATTTTTATGTCCCTTTAAACTGCAATATACTCAAAAGCATTTCCCTTGATTTATTGATTTTAGTATTTTTTAGAAAAAGCTCTACTTTTAGATCATGTGTGTTTTCTGTATGAGCTATACCAAGTCAAATTCTTTGTATGTAAACAAAGTGATTCTGATCACTGATTCTTTCCCAAACTTGCACTTTTCAACAGCATTATCCACCTCAGACAGCTGTTCTTTGAGGTCTTTGTGAAGAGTCTGAACATGTCACTGACTCACCCTCCCCGGCATGTTTTTGTATAATATAACTTTAATTGCTTTGCCTTCAACTTCCAACTTTAACATGAAAGATTCATTTTCCCATAGCCTATTGGAGACTGTGGCTCTGCTTACAAGAGTTAGGGACCTGCAGTGTCTTTTAAAAATGGCAATGTGTTGATGAGGTGTTTAGTCACCCAAATAAATCTACCCCCTTGTTCCCAACCACCCTCCCTCTCTCCCTCCCTATCTATCTTTATCTCTTTTTCTGTCTCTCATCTTGTCAACCTAAATAGACACTCACTCCCATCTTTTCATCTCTCTCCCCATCTTTCCCTCGTTTCTTGACAAGTCAAGCATATAAATAATGCTCTTCTTCCATGCCTTTTATCACTCTACACAGTGTATCCTCATCCTTGTTTCTCAATGAGGTGTCTATATTCTGGTATCTCCCAACTCTCTTCTCTGTCATCTCTTGATGAGGTGAGTTTCACCCAAATAATATTTCCCTCTCTACTGCTGTCATGTTGTCACTTAAGTAAACAAATATTCCTCTTCTCATCTCTGTCGCGTCTCTATCACTTCTGTCATTTTACCACGTCTTTGCATCTCTTTATTTTTAATTTTTTTAAAAACCGTCTGACTCATCCCTCATTTGTTGACCAGCAAGTGCTATGCCTACATTTACCGGTATAATAATAATGTGGTACCTAACCTTCACATTTCTCAATTTATTTATGGAAGATAACTGTTACTCTGTTATCTTCTTAAGGAATTGCCATGTAATGAGCATAAAACCTGCTCTGAGCAATAGACATCTTTTAGTCTGTCTGATTGCGACAAAATAACATGTGCAGTGTCACTGCCAAAAAGCAGGTCTGTGCCAAAGGAACCAAAGAAAGTGAAAGGTGAATAAAACAGGATCTCAGGGGTTGAACGTATTACTGCCACAGTATGGGCACTAACACGTACAGCATTTTCTTGTTTGGAGCCAGTTTATTGACCTTGGACAAGTGCGTGGATACAAATAGATAACATTAGTATGTTTTTTTTTCCATCAGAGCTTGCTCTTCCATGTGGCTGGCTATGAACAAAAGGACAAGTTCTTCCCCTAATCAAGCTAATGGACTGGGAGCAAGCTAGTTTGAAAGACTTGATGAGCAGGGACAGGTAAGAAGGGCCTAAGGGGGATTTAGCACATTGGGAAATGAGAGACAGGAGGCTTCAAGTTGTCTGTCTCACTGCGACTAACTGATTGCCTGGTAGGCTGTGGATAGACAGGACACAATGATAAAAAGCCTCCGCTTGTATCGTCAGAACCATTTAGTTGGCAGCCAGTGGACCCAGAGGAGCACATGACGACAAGAACAAGTGTGCATGTAGTTACTGACGGCTTGCCATAGGACATCGTGGTGGCTTCGCGCTGTGGAACTACTTACAACGAGTGGGTAGCCATTTGGCCTGCGCCACTTCATCGTAATTGATCATTTTGACGGATAATCCTTTAGACAGCATAGGCACCACTCAGCAGCTGATTGCCATTGTGAACTGCAGCACAGTCACTCTGTTTTTTGGAGGGTTGGCTTCATAGCCTGTGGTGTTAGGCTGATCTACAGTGTATATTATTGGGGAGGCCAAAACTCAGATGACTTCGCAAAAGAGAGGGACACAACGGTGAGTCATAGATTGGAAGGACAAGAGCATGAACACACTGTTTTGATACAATTTAGCAAGACGTGTACAACATAACGCTTTCACATAATGTAGTGTTATAACTAAGAAAAATGTACATGACAGGTGTTGATGGAGTAGATCTGTATATAATAGAAATTGAATAGGCAATGTTTTAGGTCAAGGGCCTTCCTTGTAATTAATAGATAGGCCCTTGACAAAAAAAAAAAAAAAAAACACTAGTTGCTCAAAATTAAGTAAATATTATATCAAAGAGGAAATTAATGGGTTCCTGGTTCCATCTGGATTCAGCCTGTGAGACTGTTTCATTGAACACTGTGTTTTGTCTGTGAAGTTATATCTTTCATGTTCAACTCTTTGTTAAATATGAATAACACTGGGGTGTGGTGATGCTGTTTGCTAGACTGTGTAATTACAGTATGATAATCATTCCAACCGAGCACTCTACGGATTGATTTTTAATACGTTTAACAAACTCAAAAATTCTGAGAAAACTAATTATAGTGAGTCAGAGCAGGTGCTTTTGTTGTTTGTTTACCAAAAATATGCAGACATTGACCCTTCCCATAATGGCACTTGGTCCCTATATCTGTGATATAGTGACCAAGTGCCATTATGGGAAGGGTCAAGGGAAGAACTGAGTACCAAACACTGTTATCTTAAATATAGTTCTACCTTGGACTAGATGGTGGGGTCATGGTGTTGCGTCATTAAGTGTAAGTAGGAGTGGAGTGTGATATCAACAATCAGCACCCTTTACTTGCTGTGGCCATTGATGCTCTACCCTTGATGTTGGAAGGCGAGTGCTCTACAGATTGAGAGGGGTCATGTTCCCTCAGTTCAATGTTCCCGTAAGGTTAGGGTGAGGGTTAGGGTTAGGCATAGTAGTGAGGGAACATAGGTATGGTCCCGATTGGGACCCTACCTAACCCATAACCCTATTGCCTTAAACATAGTTTGTCATTGAACTTCAACCCAATATCAGGTGGTGTGGTCGGGTACTGTCTTTTTTGCTGATATGGACGTCTCTGCAACCAGAGGGCATTTACCAGACAACGGCTGTCAACCTGAGACGGTTCATCGGCTGTGCTGTACGTGAGTTCACCTTTCTGGCCAGGAAGCCCGGCTGCGGGGGGCTGCACATCACCACAGATGCCTGCTGGGGGCGCTGTGAGACCTGGGAGGTGAGATGGGGGGGGCTGGGAACTGTGTAGAGAGAGTAATTATTCAACTAGAAATACACTCCACTGAGGCGCAAACTTGCGAATTGCATACAAAGCCCTGGCCATGGTCTATAATCAGATATCATCTGCATAGCCTGAGCTAACCTGAAAGATTTTGGGCTAGAGCAGTGTCTAACGATTTAGTCTAGGCTTTCCCTTTTTAAATGCTACATAATGATGAACATTCACTTAAAAACAAAACAAAACAAATGGAGCACTATACAATATATTTGTGTCGTGATGTGGACCCACTCCAGGAAGCCTAGCAACGGCAGCAATGGAAAAATAATGGCGATCCAACTAAAGAATAAACTGTGATTGCTGTGATCCAAGCACAAGCTCGGAAAATCATCTGATAAATAGGACTAGGATGCAGTTCCTTTATAAAGCTGATTCAATCCTGACTGATTGTATCACATTTCGCTTGAATATTGAGTAGTGACTGTTCTCTCTGAGATATTGGATTGGAAGGGAGGGTATAGGTCTATGGTTTACATTTGTAAAGGTGTGTACAGTATGATATAGAGGGCCAATGAAACCAAAGTGCAAGAGAATGATGAGAATGAGAGTAGAACTAAATTATACAAGATGAGACAGAGAGAGAAGAATGAGAGAAAGAGAGACCAAGGAAGGAGTGTGATAATGGGGGGAGAGTGAGGCAATGGAGAGGTATGAAGGTATGAAATGTAATTATAGTGAGAGATGTAAAAGAGATGTAAAAAGTAAAACTGACAAGTTGTACTAAACATTATATTAACTATTAAACAATATTCAGCTTTCTCTAGTTATCAGCGGATACCGACAAAAAGTCTCTCCCGACATATTTCTTTGTCTTACTGGAGGAACGCAATCTCTGATTCCATTTTGAATGCAAACTGTAGTAGTCTTTCTCCTTCCAGAAGCCAGTCCTAGACCCTCCTTTCATCGAGTCCTACCAGCGTGTCTGCACTTATAATGAGAGCCGCATAGTGACGGTGCGTCTGCCCAACTGTTCAGCAAAGGTGGATCCTTTCTACAGCTACCCTGTGGCCCTGAGGTGTGACTGCGGCGTCTGTGTCACCAGCACCACTGAGTGCATCACTTCAGTCTGATAGTACCGATAGACCTTGTATGTCCACACAGTGGCACACTACTAACAGTCTTAGTCTGACTTCTTAGTAATGACTCATATAAATCCTGACAGATTGTTTATTAATCAGTTCAAGATGTTTTAGGATCCTTTTCCAAACCAGTTTTCATCTTTATTCATGGTGATGGGAGCCAATGGTTGGTACTGTTCATTTAATGATTTCATTTTGAACATCTTAATATGGTGCAGATTAGAATATCATATGTAATTATATGTCTATTGTAATAGACTATTGTATGGAACATAATCTGAAAAATTACAATAAAACAATGCAATCATTGTGGGGCTTTGTACTGTAATTGGTGGCCACTAACGATAGAAGATAATTGACCTCTGAAGGAAGATTAGTTATCTGTCAGTTAATTAGGCTTTAATTAACCAATCTGAACACTAGGCCTATGATTACCACTGGGCAGTCATCAGAGAAATCACTGCCTTGGCTGCAATATCACTCCCTAGAGAGAAGGCTTATGTAATGGATGTGTACTCACTTGTCACTAAGGTACTCCAGGGGGTCACACTCCACTCACATCCCTCAGGGGGCACTTTGCTTTGGTGAGGAATTTGGAAGTGTGATCCCATGGAAGGCATACTATTATCTGTCTCTCTCTCTCTCGCTCTCTCAAAAAGTGTGATGTAGACCAGCTATTTCCGGTATTTCTGGGAAGATTTAGGTGTTTTTCCGCACATATTGCCTTTCCCAAAATAGCAACCCCAGGGTAAAGTGGGGTGAGAACAATCCCAAGGGTGTAAGAACTTTAAGAATCTTTCATTATTCCTGTTTTGTTAGATATTTGATATCTGTCATATCTCAAACAGAGGTTAGTTGTGTTGTGACACTAATCAACACCTGGAGCAAAACAGGTCAACCTATTTAGTTTGTGTCCTACTCTTTATACCAAACCTACAAACCACCATCACATTCACATCTGAATACAATGACAGATTATGGTACTGGTTTTGTATGAGGCTCATCGATTTGGATTTGTCTGTTACTGTGCCCAAATTTGCAGTTCATAAACAGAGACAGCAGGCAGCCTCTGTGGAAAAGTTTTGTCCTTGCTTTGAGGAAATGCATTTTGTAGTATAGGAAATTACTAGATTGTGGCTTAGTTTGAGACCTTGTAAATCTTCTCAAGGAATGCCTTGAATAATAGAATCTGAAACTAAACATTTTTGAACAAGTACCTCTGCTTTGATGGTTTATGTTGCATGAAGATAGGATGAAGCCACAATGCTGTGATCCTTAGCGTGTGTGCAAGGACTAAGGATGCATTTGCACACTCATGTACACACACTTGTTTGTTTGTAAACCTGTTATGCAAAGTAGCAAATTTGTTTTCTTAATTAGCTGAGGAATTGAGGGGGACACATTATCTGTGTGCAAGCACATACACATCCATATCTGTGTGTGTGAAAAAATAAATTAATAAGAAAAATGCTGGGAATGCTGTGAAGTACCACTGACACCACTGTACCACTATCACTTGACTATATGACACAGGCAGTTGGGTAAATCTAAACTGTGACCTTTCAATCAATGCATGGCCTCTCTTAACACTAGGCTTGTCCAATGAGTGACACCTAGTGAAAACCAGCAGTGCCAATGACTGACAACAAATCAATTCATGCAAAAACAAAGACAATCTCTCTGGCCACTATCAATTCCACCCTTATTTCAGGAATCCTAAAAGGCTTCTCAAAGCAACGCAGACACACAGCAAACAGACAAGAAAGGTTAGATCACACAGAAGGTGACCCTTAACACATGGTGCACTGTACACCACCTAAAATTAGTTGAAATCACTCACAAATGACAATCTCTCCATTTGTTCTAGAACATGCTGCATCAATTCCATTACTTTTCTGTCTGTCACAAAAGCCTTCAGTCAATGCTAGACAGTAGAAACTTCAGAAACGTACTTCGTACTTCAGAAACGAACATATCACATAGCTAAATGTTTTGGGCTAGACAGGCAAATGCCGGCAGGCATTGAAAACAGTCACCAAAATGATGTCACCAAATTTGGAGGGATGCCCCTCTGCACTGTAATTTGTAATAAGAAGAGAGGTAGTCTGGGAACACGCTACAGTATGGCTGGTGTGGCTAGAGTGGTCACCTGGGAAATGGAAATCAAATCTGGTTTGATGCTTGCTCCCCATTGGCGTGTCCTCGGACAGAGACACATTCCCTAACTGGTCCTGACAGGCTGGATTGTGTCTTGAATGCCTGCCTCTGCCATTGGTGTGTGAGTGTGATTATTATTGTATTGTAAAGTGCTTTGAGTGGTAACATCATCAGGTGGTAAGGACACACCGGGGACTGCTGTACGTTGACGTCACAATGACAGCTTAAGAAACAAGAAATAGACACCAGCTGAAATAAAGGGCATTGATTAACAATGATGTATTAACTGGTGTAAGAATAAATTAGCATCTACTGTACATGTTGAAAACGCTGAATCAGCAGACCAAGATTCTTTCACTATATGTGAATGAGTAACAATGATAGCAATATGCCTAAAAGAGATTCATTACCAGTAAGAGTAAGCCATTCCATTTCTATTTTTAGAAACAAGAGACAATGGTACCATCACCATGGCTACCAAGCAGAGAAAAAACAAAAGTAAGCAGCTACGCTGAATAAACAAATAATTTAAATGAAAGTAGAGGAGGTGGTTGTCCAGGGACCTCTGATGCTCTTGATGCTTGTTGATTGCGCAGTCTATATGTGCGTGCATGTGCGTGTGTGTGAGTGTGTGTGTGCACTCATTTGTGCTCAATGGTCCCTGTTGTTCTAATCGTTTCTGACATTACAGCTTCCTCCTTGGGCTGCTGGGAGGGGGGTGGGTGGATAAGAGGAGGTGTGTGCAGGGGTGATCTGGAACAACTCTTGGCAGGAGGGCCGAGAAAGAGGAAGGGAGAGAGCAGAAGATATAATGAATATACAATAGCATTTGTGTAGCAGAAGGACCAACAATAGTACGAATATGTTATAACACATGCTATCATGTATAGTAATTGTGTGAGCTATAGAACTGAAAACAATTTACAGTTTGTCCAAAGAAGCCTGTGTGCTGTTGCTGACAGGTAATTAAAGGTTATAAGACTGCTGGGTTCTTTTGTTCCTCTATGGTGGCTCTATGGCAGCGTAGGCGTTTGCCCTACTGCAGCAGCTACAGTATAACAGTCCATTGCTTGTGTGGTAGTGGTGGTCTGCATAGAATGGTGACACGCACGCATGTCCCTGCGTATTAAACCTTAGAAGCTTAGGTTCATGCTTTTTTTTTCTTTCTTTTCTGTCCAAATGTCATTCCATACCAATTTGTGAGTCTACAAGGGCTTTCAATTTGAAAAAAAAAAGCCCTTTGAAATGTAACTGTGACCAAGGACCATGCAACTAAACTAGTCGTCTTCACCAGACCAGGCTTCAGGGAGCAGAGACTGTGTTTTTGCCCCTGTCCGTTTGATATCATCCACCCAATCTTTCAAATCAGCCTGGTGGCACACACCCCCCCCCCCCCCCCCCCCCCCCCCCCCCCCCACACACACACACACAGAGAGAGAGAGAGAGAGAGAGAGAGAGAGAGCGAGAGCGAGAGCGAGAGAGAGAGAGAGAGAGGGAGAGCTGTCATATTATACTGTATATGACCTGTGACTCATCAGACTCTAAACACACAATTTTTGGTGCATGATTGTAGTCAGTGCTTAAAGGCAACTTTCACAACACTGGTACAACACAAAATCCTTGTTTCCATTAATGGTCCTGTTGTAAAAAGGATCTGTAAAAGGATCGAGCCAAAGGAATTGTAAATCGGTGCCGAGTTCACAGAGAGAAATAAATCAAATCGATGGAATAGATTTTATATACTAGCCTATAATTATTGCTTGTGCATATGGCATTTCCAAGAATACCGTAGCAAGCAATATCAGATCTAGGCTTTAAACGTGATTTAGACCAAATAGTAAATTGAAATCAGCAGAAAATCCTTTGGTACCAGCAGGTTCTGTTAAATTAATAATAGATGAAACAATCTCACTGCAGTGTGTCTCTTGAATCTCGCCATTGATCTGCTATTTAAACAGAATAAAGGCAACCTATTAAAATTCTAAAGATGTAGACAAACATTGACTTTCTCTTATTAAATATCAATGAGAGAAAAGAAACAACTGCATGCAAACATTCTTGACTGACACTAAAAAGACAAAAGAAGAAAGATCTTGTAAATTATCTTCAGTGTCTTCTAACCTTTTCGAGCAATTAGATGATGTGTTCTCACAGAAAGTCCCAGTGCTGGCTGTCAGTTTGGGCATGCCTATCCTATAAAGAATGAGACAAAAGCAAGTAGACAGGAATTAATACGTGCTATCTCAGCCCTAAATTAATGGCTTCTCCACTGTTCCTTGTGAAGGCAGCTGGGGGTGCTTTTGCTCTGCCAGGCAGAGCCGCAGGTGGCATGGCTGTAGCTCTTATGGGTACATCTTGACAAGTTAATTTCTCCTTCCTGTTTCAGCATCAGTACACGCCGTCCACAGCAAACAAAACATGATCATTTTCTCACCGTCTTACCGATAATTGGTGTGGAGATTCAGACCACACACCGCTACAACTCACGCACATAGTGGCATATAAATAAAAGATGTGAGTAGGTAAGGTTAGGTAGCTGGTTAGTTACTGTATAAGTGGGCAAGTAGAGCGACAACATGCAGATGGACAGGTAGGTTTGTTCATTTTTTAGTTTTAGGTGATAAACTACACCAGGGCGTAACTCACACAAACACATCCCTCTGTTTTTATTAAAGGTAGGGTTAGTGATTTGAAATTCATGGTGTAGTACCAGCCTGGTGAACTAGGGGCGCCCACGAGTAGCTACACTATGTGAACCTGCTGCTCGATCCTGATTGGAGGAGAATTCACCCTCCACCTGGGGAACTTTTATTAGCTCCTCTGCTAACGTGGGGGAGGGGGAAACTGCATATATGGTCTGCACACCTTATAATAGAGCATTTTAACAGAAAAAAACTTTTTTGGGGATGTTATCTGACAAAAGTGAAATCACTTCCCCTACCTTTAAGTCAAGCTGGATTATGAATAGGCCTTTATAGTAGGTAAAGTATGATAAAACAGGCAGACAGGTAAATGAGGTTAAAGAGGTGATCCACCATGAATTTGATATTTTTCAAGATTTTCTGTGTGTGTTCGATTGGGTGTGTCTGAATGCATTCTCAGATTCTTCGATTGAGTCAGGCAAGTAAAAAAAAGTAATTAAAGTAATTGTTGCATGCATCAGCCCAGTCCCCACCTCCTCCCACTGTGGTTCAATAAACGCACCCCTCCGCCGTTCCCACCGAGACTGAGGTGGGAGGGGATAAGTGATTATCAGGACCGGGTATTGCAGCTGAAAATCTAAATAATAAATTAAATTTTGAATTCATTGTGTATTTCGCTTTAAGTGCCTGTACCTAGACAGACACCTTAAAGCACACACAAATGGAAACAAAAAACATGCATACGAACACACACACATGCGCGCACACACACAAGAATTACAAGATTGTGAGAAGTGTTTGAGAAAAATATTGTCAGATTAACAAGAATTAAACTGATCCAGTATCAGCCACTACCATTACCCTCTAATTGGTATTCTCAGCACTGGGAGAAAGCGAGTGCTTTTAGCGGCAGCAGTATTTCCGTCTGCATTGTTTTATGTGGAAATCCAAAGGCTTACCCTAACCTTAACACATACCCTAGCAGCATTGCAACTCTTGATTCTTTTATAATTGGAATTGAATCAAGAATTGCATTTCGGTCAATTGACTCCCCCATTACAAGAAATTTCATCTGTGATCTGCTTCCATTAAACAACGTCAAACTCAACGTCAACTTTGCAGCTGTAGAGATGAAGCTTGAATTATCCTCTTTCAATCTGCATGGGTTTGTGCCATAAAAATCCACTGTAGACATGTTATAAGATACTTTCCGGGTGTGGGTACCAAATTTGCTCGGGTGGGGAAATGTGCTCGGGGGCCTCCGCGCAGCCGACTGACGTCATCACATACAGCTGTTGCCATTACAGCACGTTACAGGTAATCTTACATTATTTTATGCAACGTAATGACTAAACAGATTATAATGTTGTATTTTATATACTCTTTGTGTTCCCCATATGAAACAAATATGACCTAACCAAACAGAGCTAACTTGTTAGCTATGCTTGTTTACACCTTGTTCAAGGGGCTGTGCTGAATAATCGTTTCAGAAATGTAACATCACAATGCTGATGCTCTCATATGATATCAATGTGTTAATAGTCAGCACAATGGATTCATGTTTAAGAATAATATGGGGTGTGAAATCTGAGCGGACAATAGTGACTTTACTTGCACACACCCACACATTCTATAGACTATTTCTCTAAACATAATTGATTCAGTAGATATTATAGCAACATACTGGTGATGATAATCACCAAAACTATTTATAACAATGATCAGCTAGCTCACAATTTGTGAGCTTGTATGTCAGTCCTACTGCAGTTTGTCATTCATTTTACATTGTATTGTATCATGTTCATCATATTGGACTCTTCATACAGCACATACAGCACTAGCCTTAAAGGGACACTTCACCTTTTTGCAAAATGAATGTACACATATGTTCATTATGTTGTAAATCATTTAGAAGATTTAGAACACATTACTGTTTTTTATATATATGTGTAATATGTGGTTTTAGATATATTATGAATGTGGAACCTTTAAAGGTCCACAAAGGGGTTTTATCGACAGTTTTCAACACTATAAATCCTACATTCACACCACTAAACTGGATCAAACATGCAATTAAAACCTCTTATTTCTGCTTATTTCTCAGATTCCTGCAGAGGGTGTGCAACCTCCTCTCCAAAGACGCTCCAGGAACCTACACACCCCATTTCATTAATGAATTCATTTATTGTCAATAAATCCCTTAAAAGTTTTCAACGGTGTGTTTCTTCTGACTCGTGAAGATGGTGACAGATACAAAATGTTGCTCTCTTTCATCACACCAGAATAGATAAACTTCCATGCTTAAAGGACCACTTCACCACTTTTCAACCTGGCCACAAATCTTCACTAATGTACATAATAAAATGCCATCATTTTTTCCTACTCTGTTTAGACATCATGCACATCATCGATGGGGAATTAATTCCCAAAATCCCACCCTTTGGTCACTGTCCAATGCCAATCTAAATAAAAGCAACTGTTGCTATGCAGGTCTAAATTAATACTTATATTATACATCATAGTAGCACACCACTAGCACATCAGTATATGTTTATTCTTTGGTGAGTTATTTAGTCATTGTGTACTGTACAATCATCAAAGCAATGATTCATTTATTATCCATTTATTTACATTGCTTGGACATGGACAAGGAGTGTATAGTTCCTGGAACGTTGCTGACCATGAAGTCTTTGGAGAGGGTTTGTGTGGTCTTCATCGAGCAGATGGACATTCACCCTCAGAGTCTGAGAAATGGGAGAGGGGGCGAGAATAAGAGGTTTTAATTGTTTGATCCAGTTTAGTGGTGTGAATGTAGGATTTATGGTGTCGATAAAACCCCTTTGTGGACCTTTAAAGGTTCCACATTCATAATATATCTAATAATATATCCACATATTACACATATTAAAAAACAGTAATGTGTTCTAAATTATCTAAATGTTATCAACATACATGTATATTAATTTTGCAAAAAGGTGAAGTGTCCCTTTAAGGCTAGCGCTGTATGTGCTGTATGAAGAGTCCAATATGACTTCTTGAACATGATACAATACAATATAAGATGAATGACAAACTGACATGCAGTAGGACTAAGGTGACAGTTTAATCCTACACACATATCATATAGCCTATGAAATTAGCAGACATACAAGCTCACAGTGAGCTGCTGATCTGCTGTAATAAATAGTTCTGGTGATAAGGTCACTATTGTCCGCTCAGATTTCACACCGCATATTATTCTTTTTTAATCTATTAACACATTGATATCAGAGCATCAAACATAGCATTGTGATGTTACATTTCTGAAAGGATTATTCAGCACAGCCCCTTGAACAAGGTGTAAACATGCATAGCTAACAAGTTAGCTCTGTTTGGCTAGGTCCTATTTGTTTCATATGGAGAACACATAAAGAGTATATAAAATACAACATTATAATCTGTTTAGTCATTACGTTGCATAAAATAATGTAAGATTACCTGTAACGTGCTGTAATGGCAACAGCTGAGACCTCTGTGATGTTTGGTCCGCGTTTCAATAAAGTTTGGATATGTGATGACGTCAGTCGGCTGCGCGGGGGCCCCCGAGCACATTTCCCCACCCGAGCAAATTTGGTACCCACACCGGGTATTCCTCAGCAAACAACACATAGGCGCCATCTTGATTTTTACAGGCTGTAAAACAAGATGTGAGTGTGTGAGTGTGAGTGAGAGCAGGTTTAATACACAGAAGCGCGGCATCGCCACCTGCTGTTTGCATAAAGAACGGGCTCACCAAGAAAAAACTTGGAAAAGTAATGGTGCGGAGCAGCGGATGCCCTTCATGGAAATGTTTAAAGGTAGGGGAAGTGATTTGAAATTCATCGTGTAGTACCAGCCTGGTGCAATAGGGGCGCCCAAGAGTAGCTACACTATGTGAATCTGCTGCTCCATCCTGATTGGAGGAGAATTCACCCTCCACCTGGGGAACTTTTATTAGCTCCTCTGCTAACTTGGGGGAAGGGGAAACTCATATGGTCTGCACAACTTATAATAGAGCATTTTAACAGAAAAAAAAAATTGGGGGTGATATCTGAAAAAGTGAAATCACTTTCCCTACCTTTAACAACAGCTTAGAGATGTAGCCTGGCCCTAGCTCTGGTCCAGAGCTCCACTGCTTCTGAGTCTGACTTGCATTGGATCCAATGCAAGTCAAACTCAGAAGCAGTGGAGCTCTGGACCAGAGCCAGCCTGGTCCTTCTTTGTAAAATTCACAGTTAGCCGTATTTAGTAGGGACTAAATACGGCTAACTGTGAATTTTACAAAGGTGGCCACAGGTGTTGAGTAAAGTTGGTGAGTTTAATGCAAGCAGATCACTGATGAAATTTCTTGTAATGGGAGAGTCAATGGACCGAAATGCAACTCTTGAATCAATTCCAATTATAAAAGCATCAATAGTTGCAATGCGGCTACACATACCCTAACTTTTACCAACCCTACAACCACCTAACCAAATTAGAGGTCTCTGTTCACACTTCACAGAGGGGTCGGAACTGAGAGGAAGGCCAGGACGGGACCACCTATTGTAACGAATATGAGACCCGTTACCTGGACAAAACCTGATTGCCCAAAATGTACGGAATGTAAGTATGAGTTCTACAACTTGTATGTTATTAAAATGTCTCTCTTACCTATTGCCGTGGTCCTCTATTAAGTGGTGGTGGTGTTTCAGCCTGCACCACTGTCAATCACATGAATGAATGCACACTGAAACCTTATTGGTAAATCATTGTGACTAAAATAAATCCATGTTTTCTTTAGAAGAATCGTGTAGTCCCTGTAGTAGGTGTCATTTTTCTTCTTAGCCATTATTCCACTGTTGTGTGTAAAGAAATAATAATTTATGTTAGTTAACTAACTATTATAACTGCCTAACTCCTGACGACAAGTCACGCAACTTTCATTTCACATTTTGTGATCTTTGAATCTTTCTTGTTGCGGTCTCTGTCATTGAGTTATCTCTGTGCGCGCGCAGTAGCATTTCCTGCTCTGGTAAAGGCACGTGACTCAAGCCTCGCTTCCCACTGGCCGGAGGGAAAAAAGGTGTGTGTGTGTGTGTGTGTGTGTGTGTGTGTGTGTGTGTGTGTGTGTGTGTGTGTGTGTGTGTGTGTGTGTGTGTGTGTGTGTGTGTGTGCGTGTGTGCATGTGCGTGCGCGCGCGTGCGTGCGTGGCAATGGCATTCCTGACTCCTGGTAGCACTGAAAAATAGGCCAGTAATTTTAGCTCATGTTTTACCTAAAATTGGAATAAATTGTAACATGGGATTTTTCTTCACAGATCATTTCTTTGAGGTCTCCAGAACAACATATTAAAAGTCCCGAAAAATCCCAGTTGCGCAAATATGTTTAATTTCATAAAGTAATAGAATACATAGGCTCCAATGGAGTGATAGCCCCGCCCCCTCCTATACAAACCCATTATAACTTAAAACTCCATTTTAACCATGATGGATTATTCAAAAACAACCCATCTTTTTTTCTGGTGACTGATATTGTCCTCCTAATACGTGAGAGGACTGTGGAATTTCATTCACAGGTTTCAGTTATTTTTAAAAATTTGTTTTGGAAAATGTAGCTGCCTCCATATCTGGCCATGCCCACCCAAATGAATATTAAAAAAATAAATAAATGAAACCTGTAAATGAAATTCCACTGCCCTCTCACATATTAGGAGGACTATATCAGTCACCAGAAAAAGGTGAGGGCAGTGGAATTTCATTTACAGGTTTCATTTCATTTTTCACCGGAAAAACAACCAGGATTTGCGCCCTCTACCGATATTGCCAATAGAAAACTTCCATAGGAAATATTTTTCCTTCAGTGAAAAAGGATCGCGTTCTGGCCAAAAAGTCAATTTTATCCATGTGGTGTGGGGCTCAGAGTGCCAACTAAGGTAAGTAGACTTTCTAATGACACAAGAGTGTTTATTTTGGTGAGTAGGTAAAACGTTCTTTATATATCCACTCCAGAAGAGAGGCTGGTCGGGTGGAGTAATGGCCGATTGCACGGAGAAGAGCAGAGCTCCAATGCAAGTCAGACTCAGAAGCAGTAGAGCTCTGGACCAGAGCTTAGTCTAACCAGCGATCAGTCACAGGGGTAAGGGGTTGACACTATGCAGTGTTGGGACAAGTGCACTACGTAACTTAATATATTACAAAATAATATTACCAAAATACAGTAACTTGTAATATAAATATATTACTAAACAAAAACAATCTAATATATTATACTTTTCTTTCTGCATTACTGCATTACTTTAAATATTACTTTCTGTCAATCTGTCTCGTTGCAAGTGTTCTTGTGAAATTATCTTGACAACTGCACAAGTTAGATAATTACTTATTTTCTATAATTTGTCTTCAACTTATTTACTGGCTTAAGGAGTGACGTTTTTTCAAGTTGATTTCAAATGGATTTGACCAGAAAGCCAAGCTTTGTACGCATGCCACTGGCCTACACAATATTTGATTAATAGTGATACTAAATATTTAATTATATATTTTGTAAAAAGTAATTATGTAATAGTAATATCAATATATTACACTTGCTCAGACAGTAATATTGTAATATAATATATTGCTTTAAAATGATGGTAATAATAATTAATAAGTAATATATTAACAAGGTAAAGTAATATTCCCAACACTGACACTATGGTGAATATGCCAGTCTAACCAGGCAGCGATCAGGCACAGAGGTAAGGGGTTGACACTATGGTGAATATGCCAGTCAAACCAGTGATCAGACACAGGGGAAGGGGTTGACACTATGGTGATTGGTGAATATGCCAGTCTAACCAGCGATCAAATTAATGTTTCACTATTTTGTATGTAAATGCTTTTTGCAATAATTACAGGAGTGAAGTCTAAATCCACATAACTCGATATGTTTGGCCGACCCACAAAATTGACACACTTCCATAGAGAAAGCAGGGTGCGGTGTTGACTCTGTTGGACAGTAATTTGTTCAGAAACAGCACAACAGCATCTGCCCTATTACCAATTGCTATTGTATATTATTGTACCTGTAAAAAAATATATGCTAATTAGGTTAATAGAGCACCAAGGACTAATGAATGAAGGAGTAATGGTATTTTAAAGAACTGGCAGCGGCCATCTTGAAAAATGAACTTTCACATGGTCAAACTTTGGTAAACTTTTAGTATGTTATGAAGGACACCCAATACTACAAAAAACAGTTGAGAAACCCTTTGTTGCAATTTTTTAGGGTCAAACCATAGTTGCGCCCGTCTAATAACACCTTCTAAGTTGAGGCCGGCAGCTCTGTCAGTGTGAATGAGAACTTGAGTACAGAAAATGAATACATTTCATTTCTTTGGTACCTGGAGATTTGTCTCCACCAGTATGGAGAGTATATTTTACCCCGTGTCCGTCAGTCTGTGCGTTTAGGTGCTGTCATCTATTAGCTCGCTCCACTCATGTACGAGTAGGCCATGGCCTACTTGTTCGCTCCGCTCACGTACGCTCGCTCCGATGTCATTGTCACCAGAGCCACAACCTGATCTGGCCTAGTGGAGACCTGTGCCATGTAGGGGCACTCATCTACTGTAGTTGCACACTGTTTTTGTCTAATCTGCAAGCACGCACACACAACACTCAAAACCTACTAACCTATTATATCAGAAGTACATCAGCCAGTCAGACATAATTTCACAAAAACTAAAGTCAGATAATGGATAACAAGGCAGCATACTTTAGAATCAAACACCACACAACCAACACACACAGAGAAGCCCAGAACAAGTGTTTATTATGCTGACATAACAGTTTGTGTGCAACTGTAAAACAATACATGAGTCATAGTGGGATTTCAGTGCTACTCAATGCCATTGCTTTTTACAAAAAACAAAAGTAGAAAACAGTAACATTCCAGTAGAAAATAGAGGATGCATGGCTTATAGTCCGTGACTGACAAGGAGCCTATAGGAGTTCTCCTCCTGGGGCCACTTTTATAAAAGGTTTCTGGTTCAACCAAATTTACACTTTGCCATCCAACTGCATCGCTCACTGAGAATAGCTGAAAACCATGACACATAGCATCATGGTTCTCAGTTTTAAATCTTTTATCTTTTGAATGAGCAACAATTTGGCTGATGAAATTCAAGGTCAAGTTGTGATTATTTGTTGTGTTATTTTCTTAAGGATGTTCTGTAATTGTCTAAGGCATGAATGAATCTAATATACTGTACGTACATATAAACACTAATTGTTTTCTGTTGCTTTTAAGGACACCCTCAATAAGTTAGTATGTCAGTCAGTTAACCACTAACCACTGCCATCCCCATAGATTAAAAACAGCTGATCTAAAAGCTAACATCTTGTAGACCAGCTATTTTGTGTAGATCACCTAATTAATTCTGGTATCCGTCATACACCAAAGTATACAGAGCTTAAAAACACTAAATTATTAATTTCTTTCATATAAATTTATTCACACAGTAAAGCCTTGACTGCATGGAACATTTACTTTACCCAATTAAAAAGGGGTGGGTGGGGGGGTATTCCTTTAAGTGGTAAGTTAGGAAGTCAGTCAACAATTCTTAAGTCAGTCAGATAATTGAATAGTGACTGTAGGGCATTCTACTAATCAGCTCATAGTCAGCCAGTTGCAATTGGTGAGCCAGTCAGTCAAGCAGAGTGAGTCAGCACAACAGCAAACTGTACATTAGCATGCTGATGAGACCATCGCAAAGAACACGCAGAAGTGTTTCTCCGAAAGGAAATGGGGAGAGAATAAAAAAGAAGACAGACAATACACTGTCACTGCAAAACCTTGCATGTTATCTTTACTCAGATCTAGTAGTTAGATTATTAGCATTATTAACATTCTGATTAGCATCAGAATGTTGTAATAATAATTGAGCAAGCAAATTGAGGACGATGGGAATCATAAGACATGAGAGAGAATGCAAGTCAAAGAAAGAACACCCCCCTGAGGGTGACAAAAAGGGAAGAGATGTGGGGAAATACCAAGTAACAAAAGCAGAAAAAGGACAAGATTCCCACCGTCATGTAATGAGAAAGGGGCAGAGCAGGTGATGGACAGGTGGAGGTGGTGTTTGGGGGGACGACCAGGATACTGGGAGAAACAGGGAGAGTTGCGCTACATTCAGGAGGTGGACCCAAGCCCCACCCCGGGAGCTTTGAGTGAAGAAAGCTGTGTGGATGGGCATCCTGATTGTGTGTGTGTGTGTGTGTGTGTGTGTGTGTGTGTGTGTGTGTGTGTGTGTGTGTGTGTGTGTGTGTGTGTGTGTGTGTGTGTGTGTGTGTGTTGAGTTGAGTTGAGTTGAGTTGAGTTGCATGCATGTGTGCATGTTCACATGTGTGCACATACAGTATTCCATAGGCAACATTATTTAGCAAAATGTTGGGGGGAATTTGGTTTCTCCAAATTGATTTCATTGCCAAAGTTTCAGAAGGTTGAAAATGAAAGGGCCCTGAAATAGATCAACTTCAAATTTCAACTACGGAGGGGGCTAACTTTAATCAGTGAGAGCAGATGTTATATTTATGGTGCATTGGTACTATTAACATAATTCCACGTGTGCAGAATAATCTTTATTCATGATCTGCGCTGACATCTTTTGAGAGATGGCGTGGTACTGAGGACTGTGCTGAGTTTGTGTGTGTGTGTGTGTGTGTGTGTGTATGCGCGAGCGTCCATGCATTTGCGTGAGCGTGCGTCAAATACCGGTAGATGCAACTGCTTATGTTTACAGGACAGTATCCTCCCATGTGATGAAATTGTATGTTTGCTTACGAATGTATACATGCATATCTTTTTGGGGAACAATAATATTCCCTGGTAGGCCTATTCATAATAATCCATCATTGTTAATGTTTACTTTGTCTTGGCCTCACATTCTGCAAGAGCTTCGTAGTGGTGGTTCTCTCATTTTAGAACAAATACAGTATGTAAAAAAATAAACTTAAAGTATCTTGCACACCTACGAAGGTGACAGGTGTGTAGTAAAAGACCAAGCGGGGATCTAAACGTAACATCAAAATAGCTCCTGCACACTTTCTACAAATGCAAGGAAATACTTTGATGGGATCAAAATATTGTCTTGCCTTTGAAGATAAGTGCACAGGATTTGCTGTTACGATATACAGTACGGACAGCACACACACACACACACACACACACACACACACACACACACACACACACACACACACACACACACACACACACACACACACACACACACACACACACACACACACACACACACACACACACACACACACACACACACACACACACACACACACACAGCATTAGCCTCTGAGTCCCCCTTGTCATGTCACTGCACAGTCATCCATCAATGTGCTGAGTAACAATACAAGTCAGGGCTAATCAGTTCATATGCCTATAAAGCATCACGTTGCATAGCTTTAAGATACGGTATTCAATATTTCCACAACTAGTAAAGTGACATGAGAGTAAATGAAAGAAAGTAAACCATATTATGCATGGTGGCACCTGTAGCCAACAAAAAAGTCCCCGTGAATTCATAGGTGTACAGCATTGTGTCTGTTTCTCATTAGCACCACAGCGATAGCTGCTGAAGCCTGCTCTCTTTCATATGCTACAATATGCTGTGGCAGCCTTTATCATTTGATACAAAGTTTGTCTCAAAGTTTCCTCCAGTCATGCAATCGAGGCATGCAGGGATGGTGTGGCTTCTTGGGCATTCAAAGGCGTACAGAAAAACACACCGCCTGGGTGGGAACATCCAGGGTTCTTACAGTTCAGTATAGGTATGCAATGCTACCAAGCAGTCTGTTTGCAGGCATTAAGGAAACGTCATACATTTTCTAGCTCTCACCATTTTACAGTTCGTGGACAGCAAACAGATATGTAAAACATGACCAACACATACAGGTTAGTCGAGATAAAAGATAAAAAGGAGTTAAGGGTAGGTCCACAACTCAAGTGGATGAACACACAACCGTAACAACAACAGTGGTAAATTATACCATTGCGATCACTTTCAGAGCAATCTGATGATCTGATCTGAATTTTCAAGGCATCATGCTCAACATGTTTACACAGCATTATCGTTCAACGGTGTGGAAAAAATATAATTCTTGGTGTGGCTGGACCTTTCCGAGTGGAAAAGAGTGCATTCTTTGTTGTACATCATGAGGGGAGTTTAAACAGCACGTGACTTTTATTTTGATGTCAGCTGTTCTCCCGAGCACATCCCCTATAGCTGGCTAGCTGTCACCCTGTACAATCTAATAATGAAGAAAAAAGACAAGTGTTTACCCTGCTAGCTGTTTCCCCCCTTTCTGTAGACCACCACCACCTCCTCCCCTGGTTTGTGCATCTAAACCATGTAATTGGAATCATGTTCAGCCTGTGATCCTTGATTACGTCATGTCTCTTGCTGGAGTGTCTAGAGTGTGCGCTGCACCATATGTGATCCAATAAAATATCCTAAATATATCCACTGAATCACTTGAGGATTTCCTGCTTGGCTGTGTATCGAACAGGGCGCTGTGACACAGACTTTCATCGAGGGGTGTGCGTACATGCGTGCGTGTATCATAGGCTGGGGTCTTTGAATAAAAAAAATGTCATACTGTATATATAGAGAGAGAAATAGAGAAGAATGAGTGATAGATAAGGAGAGATGGAGAAGGGTGTCTGCAGCAAGAAGCCTAGAGGGTCGCTTTGACTTGTTCTGACAAAACCACTGACTACTTTGTTAAAAGAAGTCCCCTGAGCCAGTAGGCTGACATCATGAGATGTGGGGTGTGTGTGTGCGCGCGCACATGCGCACACATGCGCACGTCTGTTGGCGCCTCCCTTTGTGCTCGCACCTGCACACACAGAGGCACAAATTAACATGCACGCGTACGGCACTGCAGAGCATAAAACTACTCCTTTGCATGCAGATTTAGAAAATCAATTTCAGAAAAGTACAGTATTAAATATTTTATTATGTGAGCTCCGGCTTTCGATACTGCAAACTATAGAGCTAATAAGGGAGGTGTGTTTCACTGGCTGGTGATGCCCACCACACACTGCAGAAGCAGCAGCGGGTGGGGTCATGAGTCACCCTGTTGGGTGGACTGTCAAGTGAGCTAAATAACTATATCTTTTTATTTATTTAAAATGTTACCCCGCATTTTTTTCATCCAATGACAAATATCCTATGTAATCCTGGGCGCTACATGCCGTCAATGCATGGGGAGCCCAGGCTGTTTCTTTTCACCTGACAGGAGAGTTTCCCTGGTTGGAAGGAACACGTTATTCCAACCAGTTCCATTTCAGGTCACCCCGGCTGGCCGGGGGGAAGCAGTTTAGGACCAGGATTACTGCATGTTTTTTTGTGAGGGTACCTAGCTTAGAGGACATGGGGAGAACATGAAAACTCCACACAGAACGGCCAGTTTTGCCAACACCACCCAGAGTACTTGCACTGGTGATGCAGAGGAGAGAACACGCTTTCATCGACCCCCAGCAGGAATCAAACCCAGGACCTTCTAGCTGAGAGGCGACAGTGTTACCGTGACTGCGACACCGTGTCCTGCAAGCGAGATGAACTCACTTAAACCCCAGCATCCATATTGTGGGAAAGGCTTTGCAGAAAATAGCAGATGGTCAAGCTCAGAACAGCAATAAAACCTTTCCCAACAAATACACAGACAAAAAACAGAAGACGCATGAGCCCTAATGGACTCATGCACAACCATTTAAGTGGTTAATGTCATTTCCCCATGTCATCCCTGCTTTATCCAAAGTGCATCCTCTGCCATCCCTGACTTATGCAGAACTATACTAGGTCCATCTTTTCTTCCATGAAAATGATACAAAGGTAGGATATATTCAAGAATATTCTAATGGCGAAGCCAAGTGATGCATAGACACAAGGAAGGGTTAGATCTAATAAAAATAAGGATATCACAAGGTTTACTGGGGACGTCAAGACAGTGGCAAGAGAATGTCCAGGTAATCAAAAATAGAAATCATTGTATCACACCATAAACTAAGCTTGAATATAAAAAAAGCCTTTGTACCGAACGATACATTTTCATTTTGTGTGTAAAGTGAATGCAGAGATCACTGTATGGGAATCTGTGTTCTTCTGAAGTGGACGATATTAGAGGAAGGTCAAACTCGTATTGGATCTCACTGGCAAAAAGACAAATAAGACAGACCTCAAATCCTTTTGATTTCTCTTCCACTTGCTAAATAAATCCATGCGCCACCCTCTTTTCGTTCCAGTAAACCATTATTATTCATAATTCAGCATGTATAGTGCTACCAGTATGCAAACCCTGAATGTCCACGTAATAAATTGTCAATGAAAAATATTTGTATATACAGTGTAGCTCAATAAAATCTCAAATTCTCTTTAAATGAGTATGCATGCAGTCAACTGCATAATATACAGGCAATAAGTATGTTGAATCATAGTTTCTTTGGCAGGCCAGAATCCAGCTGGTCATGCATAAAGAGATATGTACAATCAAACAAAAACAAAACAAAAGAAACACAGTTGGAGTCATAGAGAAGTGCTTACTCTCATATGACCTGAAGATAAACGTTTGTGTGCAAATGTTTAGTATAGCTGTAAGTTTGGAGGGAGGGGCCAAGACCAGTGGTGCATTAATCCATTTGCAGGTGTATAGAGAATGCCCATGTCTTTCTGTATAAGATATCCCAATATACTGTATCAGCCTAACTGCCACTGTTAGTAGATGTTGTACAATAGTAGGAGGAGTAGTAGTCATACTGTAGCAGGTGTGGTACGGTGTGCTATAGAGTATGGCAGTTGGCTGGATATACACCCCTACACCACTGGCAGAGTCCCCACTCAGAGCCCCTCTTCTTTCTCATAGTCCGGAGACACAGGCCTAGAGACGGTGAAAATGTCCTGACGTTTCATTTTGGTTTTGGGCGTGGTAGCGAGGGAGGCCGAGCTGGTAGGAGCGCCCCCCACCGAAGGCCTCCTCCTGTCCGACAGCAGCTTAATGATCTCGGCCACCTGGCTCTCCAGGGCCCCCAGCCGGCCCCCGAGGCTCTGGATGTCCTCTCGGAGCTCCAGCCGTGTTTCGTTGAGCGTGGCTTGCAGCGCCTGCTCTGGGATGGGGCAGAAAGAAGGGGACCCCACTCCTCCTACGCCACCTCCTCCACCATCCGATCCCGGGAGGAGGGGGCTGTGGAGGAGAGGGGTGACAGCGGCCGGGGTGCGGGCCTCTCCCGCCCGGTCGATGCGCAGCTCACTCTTGGTGATTCCGCTGTCGCAGGAGTCCGTCTTTCGTAATGGGTTGGTCCCGGCCACGCCCCCCTCCTCCACGTCCCCACACCCTTCCTGACCTTTGACCTCCTCAGAGAGTATCTCCACAGAGACAGCCTTGACAACATTGTTGTTGTTCAGACCCTCTCTGTGAACCTCCGCCATGGAGGCCGTTACCGTGTTGGCAGGCGCCATGTTGTTCTTCAGACGCATCCACCCACCGGCTTTCGCCGGAGGCTTGCCCAGCTTGGGGCTGCCCCCGACCTTGAGCCTAGGAGTGAGTGGAGGTTGCTGCTCGCCTCCTCCTCCCCCTCCTCCGCCACCGTGGGTGGAGCTCGGCTGGAGCTCCATGATGTCACAGTTGTTCTGCTTGATGGCGGGCGGAGGCTCACTCACCCGGGCGTAGGCCAGGGCGGAGGCCGGCATGGGCGTCACCTGGGACACCGTCAGCACGCTGCTGCTGGGCGGAGCGCCGTTCTGCAGGGAGCCGGAGTGAGACCTGCTGAGGCTCAGGGGCAGCGAGTGCTGCAGGCTGGAGTGGCCCAGCTGCAGGCTGTGCGGGTGGAGGTGCTGGTGGTGGAACTGCAGCTGGTTCTTCTCCAGGTCCAGCTGGGCGGAGGAGATGGCAGTGGAGGTGAGGGAGGAGGTGGCGACGGCGGAGCCCTGGCTGCGGAGCTCCTTCTGCTGTTTGAACTTCTGGAAGAGCTTGCGGACTGGGTGGTCCTGGGGGATGGTCAGCTGCACCTCGTTCTTTGCGCGCTGGCGCTCCTCTTCCTCCTTCTTCACATCGCTGATCTTACGGAAAATGATCTGGGAAGACGACACAAACACGCAGGCACGCACACACACACACGCAAGAAAAATACAAAACAATCAGAACAAACAGGATTAACCTGTAGTTGGGGCAAATTATGAAAATCAGGAACCTAAACCAAGACCAAGATTTTTTTCTCCCCAATGTGTTAACCCTAATGGTGTCAAATAATTTAACAACATGTACTAAAATGTTGAAATTCAACAGCTGTGGGAATACACAGGTCACTAACCTATAGAAGGCAAACATGCTTTATGTTGCATGTGATATGTCTAACTTGGAAAACAATGTAGTTGGACACATCACATGCTATATGAAGCATGATACATCTGCGTGTTTTGCCTTCTATAGGTTAGTGAATGGTACCCTGACTTTGACCTGCGTTTTTAAGAGGTTTCCCACAGGTGATTTTAGTACATATTATTAGACACCATTCGAAACACATTGGTGAAGAAATTTCTTGGTAACAATTTAGTTCCCAGATTGGTCAAATATCTGCTAAACTATGGTGCTAACTACTGATATACGGTACACTAAAAAGGTAACAGTGGTAAAAAGGTTCTCTCACGAATCAAACAAGATCAACACGTATAGAAAAAGAGAGACGATCCAACACTGAAAGTAACAAAGAGTAAAGCCTTTAATTAAAAAAGGCAACAGCCACTTGAATCATCATTTGAATGACATGAATAATAGTAATCTCTTCTCTTGTTGCCAAGAGCAACAGCAATTTCCTAGAGATACTTAAAGGAAAAAATGTAAGGAAAAACTTTTCCTTGCACTGTCATGGAAATCTGGCTCCATGAGAATCTGTCTCAAATGTTTCTAATTATGTTCTCATGTCATCTTCTCGCTTCACTACCAATCAAATGCTGCCAAATGCAGCCGATTCCCACGGCGCCTAGCTGCTAAATGATCAACCTATTACTCAACCTGAGCCTGGTGCAGTGTTCTGCTCCCCTGGCTCCTCTCACACACTAATTACATTGGGAATGACAGACGTCCCATCCAGCCAGCAGAGCCAGCCAGGAATGTGTTATTCTTAGTCAAATTATAATCTTATCTGGGGAAAGCTGACAAGTCAGGTGTGGGTTGTTATTTTTGGAATCTGTGTTTTAGGGAGTAAAACACTGATTCCAAAAATAACACTGTCGATCCATCCAACCAAGCATCCATCCATCCATCCATCCATCCATCTATCCATCCATCATCGTACTGTATAATGTCCTCCTTGACATACCTCCTCCTTCTTCCTCAATCTCCCACCCTTCTCTCCTAACTTTCTACCAACCCGTTTCCAGGAATCCACCCCTTTATCCCTTCCTCTCCCTCCAACCAATTCACCTCAAAATAATCTCTACATCAGTTGATTTAGCCATCCTCACCCCGGACTCCCTCTCATATGTATGATGCGACATCAGAGGTTCCCAAACTTTTCAGGTTCGAGAAAGAGAAGATTAGACGTTTTGCCCGGGACCCAAGATAGTGAAACAGCAAATGCAGAAAGCACGTCACTTTGTGATGAGTTGCGTGCTTGTAGATTGGCTATGTTCAGGGTTCATAATTTTTTGTAGAAACGTGTTTTTGCACACCTATACGGGACAAGTGCACCCACTGCAAAAAATGAAAAAATGGCGCGCACGCGCACGCACACACGCACACACACACACACACACACACACACACACACACACACACACACACACACACACACACACACACACACACTCACACACACGTTTCTACTCTAGTCGTGACTCTGAGGGATCTTTACTCTACTCGTGACCCATACAAATTCATCCATAACCCACACAAGGGTGCCAACCAACCGTTTGGGAAACGGTGACCTACAGGATCCAACCATTCATTCCTCCTTCCTACTCCACTGTGACACAGAGGTCTGTGATCCATGCCAAGGCATGTCACCTGCCTTTTGTTCTGAATTCTAGGAGAAGCTCAACGCGAGGGGAAACGCAGTGTGTGTGTCAGGCTCAGCCATCTCTCCTCCTCCTCACCCTCTGCTCTGCTCTGCTCTGCCAGACTTGGCTGCCAGGCTGGAGGCAGAATGGGTGAGCCAGTAATTAAAATCTCTTTGAAAAGTTCAGCCTGGTCTAATGAAAATGGCATGCCAAGTTATCACTGATATGTACGGGCATTTGTAAACTTGCTGTGATGGTGGTGGTTTTGTCATACCCTTTGTGCACTGGCGCAGTCATTTCATGGTATTTTTTAAAATCCCATAATTAAACGTTAAACCCTTTGCCAGACTATAAAAAGGGGTGAAGCATTGGTGGGGAGGAATTGCTAAAGCTTTTTTTTTATTGGCTGGATTAAATATTAAAACCGTAATTTACATTTATTACAGTGGATTTTGGTCAATACAGGCCTTTAGGTCCCTCTCTTACAATTTAATATGCTAAAACAGTGTTTATCTGCAGTGGCAGTCAGACACAGAGCAAGTTAAATCTTGCCCTACGATCCAAATCCATTATGATAACAGCTTTGCTATTCTTCCTCACTGATTGTTTATGACAAACAACAATGTTCCTGCATGTGCAACCAAGTGTTGAGGTTTTTGCATAGTGGGAATATTTTTGTCTAATTCATTCTTTTAAAAAAAAGTACTGTGTGTATGTACTGTACAAACGGATTGTGTTACGAGTATGTCCACACAAAATGCTAATATTATAATAAAGCAGCAAAAGTTCTTTCATTTAATACAAATGTCGCACCGGCATATTTAAAGACCTTTATGCTACATGACATTTTGCTCTGTCATGCTGTTGTCATGGGCATGTCATGCATAAGTCATGTGTTATTTTTAGCTCCATCATGTCATGCTATTTTATGTCGTGTTCTAAACTATTAAGTCATGTCACGCTATACTCTGCAGATAGGTGGGAAGAAACAGAAGCAAGTTGGAGACAGTGAGTTCATTTTAGCCCTAACCGTAAAACCTACACCTAAACCTAACCTTTTATAGGAATGCTGTGACCGATTTCAGTAATGCTGTGAAGACCCCCCCCCCCCCCACACACACACACACACACACACACACACACACACACATTTTTATAAATTGGTCGCAAACATTTGGCATTTTTAAAAAGGGTTGCGGCAGCGGTCACAGCCGAGAAATTATTTTGCCCCTCCTGAGTTAAAAAGAGGGCTACAGACAGAGAGGCAGAGAGAGAGAGGGGGAGAGTAAGTGAGTGAGAGAGAGACCTAGGACAAAATGGAGAAGGAGAGATAGATCAATAGAATGTAATTTAGCTGAGACTGAAACTATTCTGAATAGTCTTCCTGAGTTCTAGTCCAAGTCAGTAAAAGGCCTTTTGAAAAAGTGTTGTGCAAGAGAAAAAGGTTTGGCAAGGATGTACGGTAACAGTTGGCATGGATCACCACACTGCTAAAGATCCTCAAATGGAGTGGTTTGACTGAGAGTTGAGTAGCCTGACTGATATTCCTTATTTGATCCAATTTGTGATTGCCCAATTATTCCACCTATAAAAGACCCTATTTCAATATAGCCCTTTGATCTAGGTATAGAAATGTTTTGTATATCCAATTAGGGAATTAGCATTTATGAACATTACCGGTGTTATTGTTCTCCCTCATCTGTTGATCTGTTACTGCCAATATACTTGGTAGCCTTTTGGCTGCAAAGCCCATAAGCTATTCAACAAATAATGTACTTCATTACCAGTAATTATTTAACAAATAACTTCCTGATGTAGGCTTTAAATTGGTGTTTGTTGCACGTCTTTTGTTTTTTCAAACGTTGGGTAGTTTTTGCCTATTTATTTACTGTATTAAATGAAAGGAAATTTCCCTGTTGTCATTGTTAGCAGAATAGTCTACAGTACAAACACAAGTGTTGACTTTAATCTAAGGCACTGAAAATAACTGACATTGCAAACAATTGTTTGCTGTAACAACTGTGCCATTAATGAACTGTACTGGCTTGATTTAATAGCAAATCTCCAAGCTCAGAAGGTGATGTGCTGAGACTCTTTAACTTATAGTTAAGCTACAGTATTTCCAGCACACAACACACTGACACGCAACAGTATAAATCAAGCAGAGCAATCTACAAAGGTGTCCGCTTATCTATATCAAGTTCACGTGACATGGCTTTAGAGCAACAGAAACCATGCGCAGATCAAAGAGTGAGTGGATGGGCTGACAGGGGGGAAAAAAGACACAACACAAACATCAATTGTCACAACAAGACGTGTTTTCATGATCATGCCTATTGAATTATGCACACACCTGTGACCCTATGTGTTGCTGAAATGCGGCGACATAACCCCAAAGCCCTTGTCACATTTTATCTTGCGTGCCGGACAGGGTGGAATGGTGGTAGGGGAGGAAAGGTCACAGGTGTGTGCGGTCCATTCATGTGTCTGCCCACTCTGAACACATTGATTCCCCAGGTAAACATGTAGACTACATTACAGTACAGTGCGATAGACACAATACAGTATGTATTTCTATTGGCCGATCACATGTTGGCAACTGAGTGCCAGTCATTTACCCCCTCAACGTGGGTGTGGTTGTGTCATTGGCAATGAGGGAAATAACAAGTTCTATTAACACATCTAAAATAACTATACATACACTTGTTGGCTGATGACTCAGACTCATCCCCCTCAGACTTGATCTTAAAGGTATAGTAAGTGATTTTACTTAATTCAAATATTGTTTTTTTCTTCTCCTTCTAGTTTCAATTTGGTGCTTTGGGAGAAAAAGCCTTTCATCCAATCAGGATGAGAGGGGCCTTCCTCCAATCAGGATCGAGTGGGGGTGGGCCTTGGTGTATGTGTTGGCATGTTGTATTTCCCCTCACTGTAGAGCGTGTGCATGTGGACATCATGCTACCGAGTAGAGGGTTTTCCAAATCACCCAAATCACTTAATATACATTTCATTTGGACTCACTTCAGGTAGATTCGACTACTACTTAAAAAGGGTAAACTCACTTCACCACTCGATCTACCATTCATTTTATGCCTGTGCAACTCCTCTATTGCTTTATTCTTTTTCACTTTTTGCACCAGACTTTAATCATTTTTTTCTGTTTTGTGGAACTATTAAAAGGACATGCTGAGGGGCTAAGTCAATTACACTTCAAATTGGCCCACTCAATCCCCAACCAAATTTCATAAAAATACAGCCATCCTTTCTGGGTACAAATGTTCTTGGCAGAAGTAATAGGCAAGATTTAAATAGATGGTGCATCATTATTTTCTCTATTGGAACAAGTACAGATTGAGATTATGCAAATGAACATATAGTGCCAATTTTTCTTTTTTTTTTTTCTTTTTTTTTTTCTTTTTTAAACACTACTAATTAAAATTCCCTCCAGCACGTTTAAGCAATGGGGATGGCGTGATTGTAATTTCTTTTTCGGGAAGGAGCAATGAAGTCTTTTGTAGTCCACTCCTTACAGAAGTCACTTTGAAAGAAGTCATTTTTTTAAAAGAAGGTATTAAATTGTGTATGAAAGTCTTACGTATGTAGAGCTGTAACCTTGGTTTTGGGTCTGAGAGATTAAACTCAACATCAAATGGTGGTCCGTGGCTAATAAGCTGAATAAATGGTGGGCCCTGGTATGAAAAAGGTTGAAAACCACTGCATTAATTAATGGTTTTGGCCACAGGGAGCAGCCCACTTCTACCCTCTTCTACATGACTGAACTAACAGGCATGATAGCATCATGCAGAGGGAGACTGATGTCACCCCTGTGCCCTCCCCCCTGAGACCACCCCCCTGAGACCACCCCCCTGCTCCACCAGAGGATTCTATATGCAGATTCTGACGCCTATGGCAACAGCATTAGCACACGGCGCCTGGAGGAGGAGGAGGTCACCCACCTCCAATAGAACGGCCCGGCAGGAATTACGCAACAAGAAAATGTCATGAAAAAATAAACAGACAAATAAAAACAACAAAAATGACACAGAGACATAAAGATAAAGACTGCACATTAATAATTCACACAATAAGCTGCTAGCAGGATATGTCCTTATCACACGCACATTTTCTTTTTAAAGTAATACTATTACAGTAGTTGAGATCTGAGAAGTCAGACTGTTCCTGTTTAAATAATGCATTTTCCTTTTTTTTTTTACAGGATATACACACATAAATAAGTTTTATACCATAATATTATAGGAAGAGGGGTATTTTAAGTGTTTTTTTTTCTATAACTCAAAATGGCGGGTAATCTAAAGGTCAAAAGTCAAAACACGAAAGTTGTTTGACATGAGGACACACACAAGTGTATATAAATCTCACTGCCGATGGTCAAGCGGTTCATGAGCTATGAGCGTTCAAAGTTTGCATTTTCATTTGAGTGGTTGGTCATGGGCTTTGCATCATCACCATTTGGCATCGCCAACAAGAAGGGTCCAAGTGCACTTTGTGGACTGTTTGGTCCCTTAATAATAATAATAATATTAATAATAACTACATCAGCACCCTGTAGAATGCAAACTTGCATGTTGTGTTCATGTAGGCCATGGCCTACTGGTGTCCGAGCAGAGCGATTGATCAGAGATACTTAGAGATCTCCAAAAAAGACACTCAGAGATCTCTCAAATAGGCAGTCTAGAGATCTGTCAATTACATCACCATTACGTTATCAGTCACCCAACCAGCCAATCGGTGCACTTTGAGGGACGAACGACGACCAACAACGGCAGACGTCTATGAAGCAAATGCTTAACTTTCATTCGCTCGCTCTGCTCATGCAAGTAATAATAATCTCATAGCCACTGCACAGCACACTGCCTTCTTTTATCAATGACATTACAGAGACATGTGTTCTGTGAAGAGGAAGTGCTTTCATCACAACGCAGAGCATCTGCAGCTGTG
Organism: Benthosema pterotum; assembly: GCA_039105355.1. Taxonomy (NCBI): domain Eukaryota; kingdom Metazoa; phylum Chordata; class Actinopteri; order Myctophiformes; family Myctophidae; genus Benthosema; species Benthosema pterotum. Next base: position 26,068,748 of record CM076980.1, read on the forward strand.
ACGGGAAGCTTCTTCATTTATTTTCAGTGTTCTTGAAAAGTGCATGACACTTGCTGTTTTTTGCCACACACTGAGAAATCTAGTGGCTCTCACAAGTGAAATAGAAAGATAGAGCTTTATTGCTCCTACATGGCTCAAAGCTGTCTGTCATGATGGTAGCACAGTAATGTGTGTGATGTCCCTATAATCTCTATTATAATAAATAACTCATTAGAAGAATAAAATGTTTAATATCCAAAGATATTGTAAACCAAAAAAAGTATATTGGTAGATACAATATACCGTTTGAGGACGGCAGTGGTGGAAATGGCCCAGGTGACAGAATGACTGATCCTGCGCTCCCCCAGAGTTAGTGTCAAAGAGCTCTTGGGCAAGATATTGAACCCCTAATTGCCCCCGATAAACAAGCTGGTACCGTGCATGGTGTCTTTCACCATTTGTTGTATGAACATGTGTGTGAATGGGTTAATGTAATGCACCTTGGGTTCTCAACAGGAGTTCGCACAACACTGATGGTAAACAAGGCATTTAGAACCTTTGTCTGAGGTGCTTTACATATAGTGCATTTCATTTACCCATTCTCACACACACATTCATACACTGATCGCGGAGGAGGCCATGCAATGTGATAAACCAGCACATCGGGAGAGATTTGGGGTTCAGTGTCTTGCCCAAGGACACTTCAACATTAGACAGGAGGAGCCAGGATTCGAACCGCCGACCTGCTCTACCCCCTGTGCCCCTGTGATGCAGCTTGACAAACTATTGCACACAGTCCATCTCTCAATCAGCCATGGGGTCTTCAAAATAGTGTGGTATATACCTGACGGTATTCCGTACTGTACTGTGAAATGTCATAGTGTTATCACCCTCATCTACAGTACACAGTCATGTTTTATTCATCTTCTCTCCAGTCCCTCACAGCACAGCTGTGGAGGCATGGACTCTCTGACCATCAGGGGAGACATCAAGAGTCTATTTTTGGGAGCCGGCACATCAAAGTGTCCCCCGTGCTGTTAAGGACCCACACTGAATTAAGACAACCCAAAACGTCAACATAGGCTGCCCGAACACTGTGCAGTGTTTATACAATGCCCCAATGGATATTTGGGACATTTAAATATTAATCGACTCCTCTTGCCGGTTCTGCAAGCAGAGCAGAAGAAAAGTAACCTGACTTCATAGGCATTTCAAATGGAAGGAGATGTTTCATCTAATTAATGTCTTCATTTTTCAACGCAGCTTTTATTCTCTGGCTTCGATGCGAGTTGCGGATCACAGTGGCCTATAATGTATACATAATGTGAGCAGAGAGCCGGGGCCATGGGGAAGGAGGGAGGGAGAGAGAGAGAGAGAGAGAGAGAGTGTGAGAGAGAGATAGGGAGAGAGAGAGAGAGAGAGAGAGAGAGAGAGAGAGAGAGTGTGATGCTAACTCGAGGTAAAAACCAGTGTTTAACTGCGTGTAAAAATGGACTCACTCTCAGTTGAACTAGACTTACTTCTTGTAACTTTGTCTTGTGATGGTGTTGCACAATAGAAATAGCCAAGCTTGTACATCTGATATTTTTAGGGAGGAAACGTTTAATGTTTGAACAAATCAAAACAAAAAAAGTCACCCATGATAACATGTGACCCAAACAGTGATGCCTTGTTATTGTTACTGTGCAGAGTGGGGGCAGATTACAGGATGCTGGTTGCTTTATCTACCAAAGTCAATATCAAACAATGCCCTGGAGTAATCTATACTGGCTAGTGCTCGCCTCAGATCCGGCCACAGCCCAGTATAATGCTTCATTACACGACAAAAGAGTTACAAACCCGACGCCTATTGCGTCTGTGGCGTATCATGAACTTGTAGGTCGGCTATTTTCGTCTGACAAAGTATGAATCAGGCTTATCTTATCTTCTACGTGCCTCTCTCTCCTCTTGCACCCACTACCTCTCTCTCTCTCTCCCTCTCTCTTTCTCTCTCACCCACTCATTGACGTGTTCTCCTCTCGTTACTTTACATTTCTCTCTCTCCACCGTCTTGCTTTTTCACTCTCTATTGCTCTCCCCCTCGCTCTCTGTCCCCTCTCCTGCTATCTGCTCTCCTTATGTTACGCTCTGCTCCGTATCCTGCTCTCTCTCTCTCTCAGGCGTGTGCTATCTCGCACTCACCTCTTGGCATCACACTCAGTGTATTTATTCTTAAACATAACACCACTCATATCTTTGATACTGTAGCTGTCATCGTCCCCCACTGTCAATGCCAAATAGGAAATCCATCAATTCTATGGCTCATCAATTCTTGCTTATGCACATACGCTGGGCGTGTCAAATGTTACCGCCTCTCATTTATCACTACAATGTCTGGTGGAAGCCTCTGGGTGTGTGTGTGTGTGTGTGTGTGTGTGTGTGTGTGTGTGTGTGTGTGTGTGTGTGTGTGTGTGTGTGTGTGTGTGTGTGTGTGTGTGTGTGTGTGTGTGTTAGGCGAGCATGCGTGACAGCATGTGCATGCATGTGTGATCAGCATGTGGCGTGACGGAATGACAAAGTGGCCTGTTAGCATGGTGCTTTACTTGCATAACAGGTCACAGTTGGAGACACACGCAGGCCATTTTGTCCAGGCCCACGTACATAAAAACAATTATATGAAGATCTGAGGTTCATGGATTTGGATCCAGATAGTAAAATCAACAGTTAACATTTTTATGAAAAAAAGGTTTATTTTTATTTGTTACCAACCACTGTATACTTTAATGCACTTGTGGATTTGGGAGCGATGACTACTGCACTATGGAAACCGGAGATATTTTGGGCTGGTTCGTGGCCACTGTGAGGCTAGGGCTGTACTGCCAGTCAAAAATGGGGCAAAATGATTCAAATAGAATTTATTAGCCCTGATTTCTGAATTTTGCATAGAGAAACTATAAATAGTATTATAGCCTTGTGAAGAATGAAATGTTTAAATGTATATTATTTATTTCAAATAAGAACTGACTTCTGTTCGGTCTTATCAGTTGTGCAGGAATGCAGGTCAAGGCTTTGTTGTAAACACTTCACAGATAAGCAGGTTCACAGTTGGCCAAATGCAATAATAAATGATTTCACATTCAAACCTCTGCATGCATACTCAAAGGGATACCTGCACTCCAATTGAAAAACAGACTTTCATGAGATTGTTTTTGACTGTACACTGGATCATGCTGCCACAGAACATTTATTATTTATTTTACCAACAAAGATTATAAAAGAAGATTTTTATCACACATACCTCAGACATTTTGAGGAAGAGCTAGACACCGATATTGGAGCCATAACATAACAAATTATCCATGGGAGCCTGGATAATGTGGATTATATCTCTTCCTTACTACTGTAGAGTGTTCTTTAGATCCAGCACCATGGGATTTTATTATTTGGATTTGTGTGCCTTCATAATCCTTTTTTCATCTTCTAGCTTAGCTTATTCAACTCCACAGGCATGATTTCCCCGACAACCTTCCAAGCCATCCACTCATTTTGCTGGCTGTGTGGACAGCCAGCCTCTACTTCCATAAAGTGGAGTAAAGTACCTACCGTAAATACATTTACTTAATTAAAGTACTTTAGTACAGTTTTTAGGAAATTGTACTTTACATGCATAGCCCATCTACATCTAAATGTACCATTATCTTTTACTTGCAGTTCCAAGTTACTATGTTTGTACATTTACATTATTATTACAAAGCATACATCAACCAATCAACAAGCTTACAGATATGCTAGTTTCAGTTTGCCGCAAAAGTATGTTGAAATATATTTGTGTTCATTTTTTGGGTGGGGAGTGACAAAGTCCTCTGATCCAGCGGTTAATTAAGCCAGAAAGGCTCTGTGAGGCCAGTTGATTCAAGTGGTTCTGTTTTGACGTCATGGTAATGAAATCCAGATGCATGCACTAGCTTGAGTCAACTTTCAGAAAGTAAAAAGCTGTGTACATTTTACTACATTGTCTGCAGGTGTTGATGTACTAAATATAAATTAATATAACTAGACATGAGGCCCGCTGCGCGGGCCTCACGCCTAGAGTCCGCGCCATTGCGACAGGTGACTTGCGCTCACTCCAATTTGGAAAATATTAACTCAAGTATTTTAGTACGCTGTGCACACTGCATCTTTCATCATAGGCAACATAAGAGCAATTGTAATAGTAGTGCAGTGCTAACTAAAAGAATAGCCTACATAGAACAATACACAGCCAGTAGCATATTAAGACAGTAGACTAAATTGACCACGGTAACTACAGAAACAACCTATAGGAGTCATTTTATTTTTCTGCCATAGGATCTACATATGGGATCTAATAGGAAATGTACACATGGTCCATGTGGTCAAAAAGTAATGCTATAAATATATGTTCCATCAATGCTTATTGTACCTATGATAGTAGCCTATCCCTTGGTGCATGCGCAGTGTGACTCATGTGTCCAAACTCCATATAGTATACGCTTACTGACAACAGACCACATCATGAGTGGTGCACTGGTGTTTTGTATATATTCCTTTTCTTTTTCTTTTTATCCACATGATTTTGTAAGCCATTCCACCCAGTGCTAATTATCTAATGTGATCCTGGGCTCTACATTGCTGCCGGAGGATGACGACAGGCTACTTTATCATTTGTATATAGTAGATAGATAATGGGTTTCTATAGAAAGGGGGTGGGGCAGCTAAAATGAACATCAAATGTCTAAATAATTAATAGAGTAACTTAAAGGTAGGGGAAGTGATTTCACTTTTGTCAGATATCACCCAAAAACATTTTTTTTCTGTTAAAATGCTCTATTATAAGGTGTGGAAACCACATATGGAGTTTCCCCCTCCCCCACGTTAGCAGAGGAGCTAATAAAAGTTCCCCAGGTTGCCACCAATTCTCCTCCAATCAGGAGCGAGCAGCAGGTTCACATAGTGTAGCTACTGGGCCCCTAGTGCACCAGGCTGGTACTACACCATGAATTTCAAATCACTTCCCCTACCTTTAAAAACTGTATGGGGTGTTCACATGAGCCTGAGTAGAGTGGCATAAAGTCCCTTTAAAAACAGTCAGGGGTGCCCACATCAGTGGCCAGATGAAATATCCTGTCTATGGAATCATTTTGAATAGGGCCGGCACTGGATGAAATACTGTACATACACGCCTAGAGTCCGCGCCGCTGTGGCAACAGGCGACAGGTAACGTGCGCTCAGTTCAATTTAGAAAATCGTGAGTAGTAGATTTTTTTGTACACTTTGCAGCACTGCATTTTGTCAAAGGCCAGTTAATCTTTGGACATAAGAGGAATTGTAGTAGTAGTGGATAACATGAAATTGTCCAAGTGATTATGAACATGAACAGGGAGGTTGGTAATGTAGCAGTAATGGGGGAAAATGGAATGTGGAGGAGGACAGTGGTAATATCTATAGTAAAAAAAAAAAGTGGTAGTATCTATAGTAAAAGGTGTGTGCATAATAAACCATAACAAAGAATGATACATAGTAGCAACTGTTTGCACAGCAATGAATATTGGAAACACCAATATAAGGCAGAGGGCAGAGTGTCTGTGCAGGCCAAACATACAAATGTATATAAGTTGATGTACACAGTCACACACATCAATGTTGGCATCGTATACTATGTGTCCTGTAGTTGAGGGAGTTTCAGGGGATACCTGAATTTGTGATGGGACCGAAATGGGCCCTAGAACTAACAAATGGAAGCAAATGGACCCTATGGCCCTGGAGACGTGTTAGTGAAATTGCAGATTGGCTACAACGGATCCAAGTAGATTCCTTTTTGTGCACAGTTACAGCACCGTAAGGGTCCATGTTGTTCCAAAGTATCACAGCTGGTTGGGAGATTATAGCCTATTATGATTAGTGGTAATAGTAGTAGTAGTATTCCTATTATTATTATGCCGTTTGATTCATATATTGTCCCCACCAGCGGAGCCCCAATCAATGGCAGCAAAATTTGTTAGCATTTGTACACTGTCATGAAAAAAGAAAATGGGTGGAATTCCTCTTTAATGTTTACACGTCGTCAGAACGGGGATCCAAGTAGATTACTTTTAGTGCAGTTACACCACCGTAAGGGTCCATTTTGTTACAAAGTATCACAGCTGGTTGGGAGATTATATTATTGTGATTAGTGGTAATAGTAGTAGTAGTTGTATTGATATTATTATCATGCCGTTCGATTCATGTCCCCACCAGCCGAGCGTCAATCAATCGCAACGAAATGTGGTTGCATTTGTAGCCTACACTCTCATAAAAAAGTGAAAATGGGTGGAATTGCCCTTTAATGTTTACACATCGTCAGAACTGGGACCGCCAACAGCGGGCCTACGGAGTTTATTCTCAGGCTGTGTGTGGATGTGTGTTCGAATGGAATAAGTGTATTGAAAGTGGGGAAGTTACCAAAGTAGCTGGGGCGATGCGTTGAGTAGACCCGAAACGATCGTAAGAGTGACCGTAGTGTTTAGAAATGACCGTGGTGAAGCAGTGTTGGGGGTGTAGCCTACATGGCATGGAGTTAGCGCAACTCTGTGTGTACGCAGGTCTGTGTGTATTGTAAGACTCTGGGCAAGGGGCATGTCGAATCAGAGTAGCGACATTGGGGGGCCAGAAACTGAGCGCCCGAGTGCTGTTCATTAATGCAACGTGAATAGGAGCCAAAGGAGCGATAAGCGCAGCGTTAATGCTGGATTGTCCGGCGCTATGAGCACGGCGCTTGAGACGGCTGGCTTCGGGGGTCCAATAAATAGAAAGTGACGACCGTTTTCTGCATGGCATGTTGTTAGTTCCAGAGAGTCATGTCGGGGTATTAGCATTGTATCTTAGCACATTGTCTTGTCGCATCGACTGGCTCGCTCTCATGTTATGTGGGCGTGGCTGGTGCGGTGACGTCACAGTAGTTGGGTCGTTGTTGTTGTTTCTGGCCCATGTTAGTGGATGTGTGGGCCAAAACTGTGACGATTTTGACGTCACAGTAGTTGGGTCGTTGTTGTTAATATTTGATTAATTTTCATAAAAACGACGACTGTACAAAAAATATGACAGTTACATGGATGTAATATAGCCTATACTGTGTGGACATAGGTGCTGGAGGTGTTGTGCATAGTGAGATGTGTGCAAACATTGTAGTTTGTTAGGAGAAGCGTCACAAAGGCGAACGGATAAACGGGCGAGACGCTCTCCTATTATAGTAGCATAATTGCCAGTGATGGTAGCCGAAGCCAAGTCAGCACAGCTGAAACCTACATTATACAGTACCCAATACTACAGCTGCCAACCACTGGACCCATAAACATTAGAAATTATGCAGGACGCACTCAGAGTAATAGAACATGATATAACTGCAGTGAAAATGCCCCGACATTTCCCATGCATTAGCAGTGATATTCCAAAAGGTAATGATAGTAATGAGAGGAAGCAAGAGCACCTTCTGGTTAATTGCATAATACCTCAGGAAATAGATGAGGGAAATTAGGAAGATTTAATCATAGACGCTGTGCAGCAAAATTTGTGAATTTGCAGCGTTACATTATACAACAGGTTTCAGGGAAGGAATCTGCTATTCCCCCTAATACAAGAGTTTTTTTTTTTTTTTTTTTTTTTTTAATGCTTTAATTTATTTTTTAATAATTGTTTTAAAAAATGGATTTGAAGTTTAATGAATATCAAATATGTAAATACTGAACCAAGCAACTTAAAACTATCTGGTGTGTTCACATAATATGTGAACACACCAGATAGTTTTAAGTTGATAGTTTTAAGTTGCTCGTCTACATATTATGTAGACGAGACGACCAAAAGTTTTTCTGAAGATGAAACATAAATAAAGTTTGAATATCCTCTTGCGGTGTGTGTCAATCATTATGTGTTTGTAAAATCTACTGTACATGCCCCCGTCAGTGAGCTTTATGTGCATGTGTGATATGTAAGACGGCCCGATATCTCGCAACTTGATTTCATGCTCTCTCTGGTGGTGGTTGAGTTATAGTTCTCTCAGCACGCTTCCTGCGCCCCCTCAGGCTGGCTGATGGATAGGGCCTGCGTTGGCAACGCTCACACGCACTCACAGAGAATGAATATGGCTGCCTAACTGGACCCCAGGCACACGTATGCAAACACACACAGGATTCACGCACTATTGATTGAGAGTCCTGCATCAGTGAGGAAAAATTAAATCACATATATTGCGCAGGGACTTGGCTGTGATAGGATGGTGGGGGTGGGGGGAGATGGAGAGAGAGAGTGCTGTAGTAGAGGGTTTCTACTTTAGCTGCATTATCATTCTAAAGGGTCTGCACTTCTAAAAATAGACAATGCTGGCTGAAGATGTGAAACTGCAGTGCGTTTTGGAGGCCTTAGAGGTACTTTGATTGATTCCTTTTTAAGAGGTGCAACCCCTTCATTACGGAGCTTTGTGTGTACCTGGCCGACTGGCTGGCTGGGTCTATCTGTCCGTTCGTCCGAGTACGAAATAGCTTTTGTGGGGTCCAGTGTGGACTTTCCACTTGTGGTGCCCGGTGTAACTTGTGAATCTGGAAGTTCTGAGGACCCCCAGGGACCTCTATACCGGGTTGCACTTCTTTACTTAACACTAGGTCTTTCACTTCTAATGATTTTAACCAGTCGACTATTGCCTAGCGTACTAGTCGACTAGTCGTTTACATACTTACATACTTAGTACCTTTATATTAAAAAAGAACAGCTTAAACTACCGTTATTGATCTTGATTGTTATTGATATTGAAAAAAAGCTACAACACGTGTGGCAGCATTCATGTACTGGCTACAGCATAAACACTAAACAGAGAGAGACAGAGGAACAGATAGGTTTGGAGGAACGGCGCACCACCACTCGCACACCGCTTTGTGTGTGTGTGTGCGCACATCACGTACGCAATGGGTCATGCAGGTTGGGACAGCAGAGCAGATACTTTTCTCTGTGTTTTTTTATATAAGGCAGTCATGGCTATTGCTGTCTGTCTGTCTGTCTGTCTGTCTGCGTGCCTGTCTACCTGCCTGTCTGCCTACCTGCCTGCCTGTCTGCCTGCCTCTCTTCCCTCCTGTCTGTCTGCTATTATATTGGATCAAATTTGGAAGAGCTTTATCCATGATTGTTGTCTGCTGTGAGTATGGCAACAGTATTGTATCATGAGTTCAGTGTATCGTATCGTTACATGCCTAGTATTCAGCATTTGTTTTTACCTATACAATATACGTGTTAATATTTGTAGCAAATGGTAGCATCTACATTCATGAATGTAGAATGTAGATTTAACCAGTCGAATAGTCGACTGGTTAAATGTCTTTTAAAAGACAAAAGGGCAATATTTAGCAATACATAAAATGTAGACATAATAATCAATAAACAATGACCTGAATGCATGTCTCTACAAGTCTAGTCTATGACAAGTCTGTACACTGTTGTTTCCAGTCCTCATCTGAACAACCTATGCTTGGGCTATTTTATTACTATGAAGAACTATAAACATGCATGGTGTCAACATGTTCTGTTGACTTTTCAAAGCAATCTCAGTTTGTCCGGTAAACAAAATGTTTATGATGATGATGATAAGTTAGCACAACTTTGCTCAATAGCCGTGCCAGCGTGGAAAGAGAAGGACGCAGCTCTATGAATTTAAAAATGCCACCATTGATACGGCAACACAATCAATCAACATGTGTTAATCTTGTCTGTCATCCCACTATTACTCGGTTTTAATTTTGACAAGTGCCCTGCAGGGACTGGTATAGCAAGCCAGCAGCTGCTCCTGCATAGACACACTGGCTGTAGTGTAAGCCACTGAAGTGGAGAAGTGTGACCGAGAGTTACAACATTGAGTGGTCAGAAAGTGGTCACTCGAGTGTTGTTCATTCCACCTGAAAGAGGAACAAAATGGAATGGTCGTCCCTCTTTGCCACAGCGCAAATAGGAGCTATTTTAAAATGCTTCAAAGTATTTTACAGTAGCAACGAAAGTCGCTGTAAGGTTAATGTTGTACTATTACAAAAATATTAATAATAAAATAAAGTAAACAGGGAAAGGCTAAAGGGTGACGAATACTTAGTTGTGCACTGTTCTAAGATCATATGATCACGCTGTTCGCTTCCCAGATTTGGAGCTCTCCATCGTTGGGTCAGAAAGGCCCGATGCACACACAGACATTTCTGCCTGGTTTACACAGTGATCACTTACTGCGTTCACAATAAGTCAGGCTTAACTGGTCATATTTTTCTGCTATGTGTCTGGCATTTTCTTGGCACATCAGAAGCGAGCCTCGGAGACCGAGAGCACCAGGGGAGAGGCCCCAGCGATCACTCCCACTCTGTGGGCGAGTGCATGACACATCCTAGGTCCCCAGGTAGTACTAGCTGTCATCTCTCCTCCCACACACACACACGCACATTTATTACTATACTTGTGAAGACATCAAAACTTTTAGCCCTAGCCCACAAAGCCTGAGCCGAGCTCACCCTGCAATAATGTGATGCAAAACAAACCTCTAAACGTCTTTTGGGTTTTATCCCAAATGTACCCGAAGGACTTGGATGCATGCACACAGACAAACAGAAAACATCTGTTAAAAATAATGTCATAGAATGCCACCATCCTCAGATTTTATATTCTATTTCTGGCAACATAATGTCATAATAACCAAAAACACTGGATAACTACAGGGACAAGCTCAAAGAGAATTATGAGCTCAGTTATGAGTTCCCTGCTGCCAAATTTAGAGCAAGTGTTTTCATCATTTGTGCCAAGAAAACCACACACACACACGCACACGCACACGCGCACATGCACGCACGCACACACACGGTTCATTACACCTTCATGTACTAAGGTCATCCTCAGATGAAGATGACCTACCGGTAGGAAGTTTGGTATTTGTGTCCACTCCTGCTGAGGCTGCATGCAGCCATTCTGGTGTAGTGTCCATCTAGAGACTTCTGCAGGGTTGGCTTCAGGCCGCGCCATATAAAAGAACAGACTCTACCGCTGCATAGAATAAGATGAGTTTGATTTGATGGGATATCCATATACTGGTTAACTTAATGCCATTCAAGGCCCTCCATGCTAGAGCCTTCCTCACATTTAGATCTTGCACAGGAGGCACAGTGCCTGCCATTGCTGTAGGGAAGTTTCCTGCGATGTTAAACGCCGCAACGCGACAACCTCAGTCTTGGCATTTAGCCTAAGGCCAACCATGGCACACTTTGACACCACTCTGGTCAGGAGTACCTCAGCTTGTTGCACGTCATAGAGCAAAGTAGAAGCCAAGATCCACTCTCATCTGGACACACACACACACACACACACACACACACACACACACACACACACACACACACACACACACACACACACACACACACACACACACACACACACACACACACACACACACACACACACACACACACACACACACACACACACAGCCAGTGTGCGCTCTCTGCAATTTAATCTCACTCAAGAGCATTGTTAAAAACCTGAGCGGACAGTTAGTGGGTTCATTTATCCAGTTAGCATGTTTTTATGTCTTATTCATGTTGACTGATGAGTGAGCAGTTGTCTCGCAGCCACGTGGGACTTCAACCATGCGTGATCATCATGTTAGCGGACAGGCACACAAACCAGCCCAGCCAACCCGGCTCCATCTAAGAGCACATGTTACGTCTTCTCGTCTCTGGGAAAGAAATCTGCACATGCTTTTGTGTTTCTCTTGATGCAATTCAAACTTCTACTCTGGAGACAAAGCAGGAGAAGTGGGCCACATTCTGCTCTTGAGATCAACAATCTATTATTTATTGCCAGACGGGAAAGGAGAGGGAAATGAGACTGTGTTTTGGTCGACTTGTGTAGCCTCGTTGTTGGTCTCCGTAATTCCCTCCACCACATCTGCACGTATGCCCCACGCACATGCACGCAGGTGTGGATGCCCGCACACACGCACGCGCACGCGCACACACACACACACACACACACACACACACACACACACACACACACACACACACACACATCCAACATCTAAAATCCATACACATTGCTTCTGTCACACATTCATGCACTGCCAAAATTATACATGCAATGGCACACACATCTCCACGTCCACTCATCTCTCAGACACTCTTTCATGCACCTACAGGAAACTATTCATTATTAATATGCACAGAACTCCTCAGCAGTACTTGTGATAAAAGGGCCCATAAAATATTTCAATATTATTATTTATAATTGGTTGATTTGTGTGTGTGTGTGTGTGTGTGTGTGTGTGTGTGTGTGTGTGTGTGTGTGTGTGTGTGTGTGTGTGTGTGTGTAAAAGTTTGTGTAATAACAAAAGAGTAAAACACATTAACACATGTCACATGCCTAAGCATTGGTACTGTACAGTAAACTCAAGATGAATTCAGATCATTTCAGAAGTCATGACAAAACCCACAGATAATAACAGCATAGCCGGTCTATCAGGGCATACAATAAGTTAGCTATAAAGCTCTGCATTGTGATTCAGTTGCTTTTTGGTGCAGTGTTGCGTGTGGCTGAATAGACAAATGCAGGATTTGCATTCCCTTTCACCCTGATCTGTCTGGCCTACAGCCTCATTCTATGGTCTCCTGTCTCTTCGCCACGCGTTCCTGGCCAAGCGTCTCTTGGAACTCAGGGAGGCCGTGGTGTACAGTCCGTCTGCAAGCCGTTGGACCTGAGACCCAAGCTTCAGAGGTGTTCAGGTCACCACTTGAGGCTTTGTGGTTGTCTTTGTAGCGCAGCTGAAGCCTAGATATATAGGACGTTTTCACAGAGCTGATTCTCCACAGATCCCTGGGGGACCACACGTCTACGTGACTGAGTTGGAGAACACCTAGGAATGTGTTGGCACTTTGTTCTGCCAGCTGTGTGTGTGTGTGTGTGTGTGTGTGTGTGTGTGTGTGTGTGTGTGTGTGTGTGTGTGTGTGTGTGTGTGTGTGTGTGTGCGTGCGCGCGTGCACGTGCGTGCGTGCGCGTGTGCCTGCCTGCGCGCCTGTGTGCGTAAAATAATAATAAATCTTTCCAGTAAGTTGCTACATGGAGATGGATCGGTTGCTAAAGTTTATAACTGGGAGTTTTGTTTATAATAAACTTCCAACACACTTGAAATGGTGGTAGTTTACGGGCATGTTTTAATGCATGTGGAGACGTGCACTGATTTCTAATTTCTAGAACACCTGTCCTGCATTAGATATGCCAACATGCAGAGCATGGATGAGAAGTGGCACTTCACGGCTGCCTCCACGAATCACGACAATGTGTCATTATGGTACTACAAAACACTTCATAAAAACTTTGTCGTAAAATATTTACTGTAAAAACCTCTTGCAACTGTTTTCCCATAAGGAACCCCCCAAGGAAATATTACAGGGCGCCCAAGGCATCGGAGATGCAGTTTCCAACTATGATGTGAGCCAACCTGCCATTCGGTTAGTCCCCCCCAAAAACAATTTTTGCTATCATTATTACTGCATTATCTGGTCATCGTTATCGTATCACAGTGCAGGACGGCAGCTTGTCTATACTACTGCTATCCATATAGAAAGGAGGTTGGTCAATGAGCTCATCTATTGATTGGAACAGAGCCAAATGGGTTAATAGGTGAGAATCGTGAGGAATGCCAGGCATGCTTATTAGAGTCTCAGTTATTTTAATGCTCTGCTCTCTTCATGTTAATATGAGTTTACGCTGATATGAGTTTCTTGGCCTACGGTCATCTGCCTCAGGGTGGATTCTTGCTCTGAGAGCTGTTATTTAGCCCATATAGTTCACGTAATGCCAGTTAGCCCCTCAGCTATATTCTGAAAAATCTATTTTTAAACGTGAAAGCCTGCTACAAAACCAGTAAGACGAAAGGATGAGATCGTGCATAGCACAGTTAAGAAGCAGGAATTAAACTATCAATCTGTTTAGCTGTCTACAACGTATGAAGTCATGTGTAGAGTTACTGGACATACAGTATAGGCAGATCTAAGTGATAATCCAGTATCATTCATGTATGGGATATCCTGGCATACAGGCATAGATAAGGTCAGTGTTGTTCATATGTTCTTCATATATGGAGGTCAGGTGGTCACTGGCCATATACTGTATGAAGCATGTCACAAGCTTTGACGGACATGAAATGCATATGTCAGACAAGTGACGGACAAATCAGGTTTTAATATAAAAGGCAAACTACGGTTGTCTACTTTTATAATTTAAATATATGCACACACAATATGCAGTAGCTTACACCTACAATATATAGGCAATTCAATCTTTTTTCAATTAAAATTTGGTTTCAGTATCATGGTAACAAATGTTTGTTGGCCAATGATGTTGCTATACATCTGGAGAAATCAAAATATCCGCTTGGACCTATGGCAACTGGTTTGAATACAATCCATCAATATATGTTTTTTCTTCTGTTTTTTTTTCCTAAGTTCTTTCCATCCAGCTTTAGTCAACTCACTCAATGCATGCAGCTGCTGCTAAGAGATCTGAGAAGCAAGAGTGCAAGCCAGGTTTGTTAGTGTTAGCTGTGCTCCATAACCTTGTGTGCAGGTTTATGCGTAGGGCTTATGTGTATCTGAGTCAGTAGATCACATCTTAAACGACACATTGGAAATAATAAATTGCACCTCTAATTCATTTTCAACAGGACTGGCGTTTTGTGCTTAGAAAACGTTGTGCGAAAAAGCAGGCGTGTGAGGTGGCGAGTTATTGTGCCAAGCACAGTGTTGTCTGATGCCTTTATCGCTTTAATGTCCTTAATGGAAGTTCTCCTCTAGACGGGACCCATGCTTATATGTTAGAAACTGAACAATGTTTTACATTTCCTCTTCTTTTCTGTAATTGTACTGATATGGATCTGAAATAAAGATTGTATTGAATATAGATAGAGAGGCTCACTCTCCCATGGCAAATTGCAAAATCAATTAAACATCTTCAACTACAATTTCCCAAGCGGTGTATTAAAGCTTTCAGTGGATACCGTACCATAACAACTGGTGTAAGGTCTGTAGTACTCACAATGTGTAAATCAATAACTGATCCACTGGCTAACATTCACCATTCAGTACCATGGACAGTACCATGGACGTAGGGAGGAAAGGAGAGAGAAGTAACCTAAAATTGAGAGTTGACAAGATGCTTGTGTTATTTATACATTGCTATTATTATCTGACTTTTTTTTTCTTTTTTTTTCATTGTCATAGCACAGTAGCTTACTTGGTGCACTGCACAAAATTGCATTTCACAGTCTGTGTACCGTGTGCAAGTAGTAAAAAAAAAAGCCTTGATTTTTATTTATCGATATTCATCTTCCTTCTGGTCAAACTCGAGGAGAGCTTTGGCTGTTTGTGCTGGTCCTTTCCTATTAGGAATTCTGATGTTCACACATCTTTATAATTTGTCATAAGTTAAGCAACCATTTCTACAACAGATTCCATGAAGGAAGAGGAATCAAATACGTGGAATGCTACTTGCAATCAGAGATCTACTCTGTGAGAAGCAATGTGTTTGGGATACTCAGCCCCAAGAGTTATTTGATGGTCAAGCATATAATTAAAACAAACACCTACTTTGTTAGATTCAAGCAGTGAGCACTGACATACAGTATTGACTAACATGCTGCACACACATTTTCATTTTCGTACATGCCTGTATACCACACACACAGACTCACGTGCACATGCACACACACACACGCACGCACGTGCACGCTCTCACGGTCGGAAACTCACACCACATCTTATGAATTTGCTTGAATGCACTAAAGATTATTACCTAGAACTAAAACATGCCCCCCTCCACAGGCACAATAGGTCAACAGAGGATGCCATAGCCCTTACATTACACACTCTACTAGAACATCTTGAGCACAAGAACACATATGGGAGACTCCTTTTTATTGACTACAGTTCTGCTTTCAACACCATCCTGCCTAGCAAACTACACCACAAACTACATGAACTTGGACTGAACACTACACTATGCAACTGGATTCTGGACTTTCTAACCAATCGCACACAACATGTCAGATTAGGCAAGCACACCTCCCCCACCCTGCCCATAAGCACTGGGGCCCCACAGGGTTGCGTGCTAAGCCCACTCCTGTACACACTCCTCACACATGACTGTCTCTCTTCTTCTCCATCAAACCTCATAGTTAAATTTGCAGATGACACAACAGTACTCGGCCTCATCACAGATGGGGATGAGACCTCATACAGGAGGGAAGTAGAGAGACTGGTGGCATGGTGTGGTATAAACAACTTAGCCCTAAACACTTCTAAAACCAAGGAAATTATTGTTGATTTCCGCAGGGCCAGCCATCCCAACCACTCCCCACTCCTCATCGGGAACGAGGAGGTGGAGAGGGTCAAGGACTTCAAGTTCCTGGGTGTGACTGTGAGCGACGACCTCACCTGGAAGACCAACATCACATCTGCGGTAGGAAAGGCGCAGCAACGACTTTTCTTTCTGAGGAAGCTCAGATGGGCGAGACTACCCCAGAGACTGCTAATTAACTTCTACCACTGTGCGGTTGAGAGTGTGCTCACCTACGGGTTGCTGGTGTGGTTTTCGAGCTGCACCAGGGCAGACAAGGACGCCGTCCATAGAGTCGTCAAGACTGCAGGTAGAATAATTGGGACTACCCTCCCAGAGATCTCCACAGTCTTTACCTCCCGCTGTCTACACCGTGTAAGCAACATCATTAGAGACCAGTTCCATCCTGCACACCATCTCTTCCAACGTCTGCCCTCTGGCAGAAGGTATCGGTCACTTCGTGCCAGGACCAACAGACTGACCAACAGCCTATACCCACAGGCTGTTAGGCTGCTGAACGAACAATCTGCACCTTGCCCCCCTATGCCTGGACTTCCTATGTAACTCCTATTACTGAGTACTGAACGGACTTGGTTTTGCTGCTCCATGGTTTTTGCACTCTTCATTGCACTTGGGTCTATTTGTTCTTGTTATTGTATGGTTATTTATTTATCATGTGTATGCCGGTGGTGATGCCCTAAACTGAATTTCGTTGTTTTCATGCAAACAATGTTTCATGTAGGCAATGACAATAAAGCTCTATCTATCTACACACATGCGAGCGCATGTGTGCACATGTGTGTATACCACACACACAGACTCACACGCGCACACGCACACACACACACACACACACACACACACACACACACACACACACACACACACACACACACACACACACACACACACACACACACACACACACACACTCAATACATACACATTCTACCCACCAATCCTGTGTCGGGCACATGAATAATCCAATAGAAAGCTGGTAAAAGCCCTCCAGCTCTCCAGTCTGTTCCATTTAGACCAGTACCCCTCCCGGTGACACAAGCTATCCTAAAAATCACAGCCCACAACAGACTACACGCATTGCGGTTTGCCACTTATTTTGGGATTCAGCAACTCTGCAAAAAAGGAGGAGGGTTTTCCATTACGATGATTAATGTTTATGCTCTTCTGTGGATTTGCATTATATTGTTCTTCCCTGAATGAAAAACGAATTACAATTAATTTAATTTGTATGATTATTACAGGGACTGGTAACCTTTGC
Organism: Benthosema pterotum; assembly: GCA_039105355.1. NCBI lineage: Eukaryota > Metazoa > Chordata > Actinopteri > Myctophiformes > Myctophidae > Benthosema > Benthosema pterotum. Next base: position 26,086,383 of record CM076980.1, read on the forward strand.
ATACATGATATGCTGGTGGAATTAGCCCCCTTACCACTGTGTGCGTATATGAAGACTTGAAGAGTGAACTCTGCATTGCTATTTTCTCTAGCCACAGACTGAGTTGAAGACAAATACAAGTCGAAACCTGCGCTAGACCAATGAAGACATGAAGTACAATATATCCCTTACTCAATTCTATTGTGCTGATGTAAGCTGCAGTCTTCTCTTCTATTAGCGTTCAAAATTGACTTCATGAGCACCTTGCATTCCCTTGTTCAACAATTAATAACTGTTAAATTAAGCAACTGATCTGTTGTTTTTGTTTTTCAGTCACTGCCTTCTTGAAATACCATTTATTTATTCATTTACATCTATTCCTCGTATGAATGCAGATGAGTTTACAGTATGTATGTCTGTAGGTTGCATTGCCCAAGGGTTTTCTAGTAATAGAATACTTATTTGAATTGCTTTAATTGCCAAGTGTGAAGTACAAGCATACTGTTCTGGTGGCACAAATACAGGTACACAGTGAATAGATAGAGCCTACATTATAACAGACACCAGATCATTTTGCATCTTCATAAATGCATACTGTGTGTACTGGCTGCTGAAACTGGGATCAATAAAAAGCAGTCTTATCTAATCTTATCTGAATGTACTTAAAGCCCTCTTCCTATCACCTGCAGGCTCATATGCAATCCCAAACTGGCCTGTACTTCACCTGCCAGGGTTAATAGCTGATCTACTAGACCACGTGGTTTGAATCACAATGTGGTGGTAGCTTTTTTAAGAAAGTGTCAAAATGTGGGATAATGTATGGTTCAAATCTTTTAATTCGATGTTAACAATAAACATGAACAAACACACCAGATAGTCTATATCACCCAAAAAGAAATCTATTTATGACCTGAAGGCCAGTCTGACCATAATCAGGGGCGGATCTAGGCATGGGCGTGGGGGGGCAATGCCCCCCTAAACGCCCTGACTGCCCAACCAAACACAATGGCTTGCAAAACAAGCCAAGGTATTTCAAATTGCTTATATTTAAAATGATTTGAAACACTACTACTGCTACTAACTAACTACAGCTGTGGCAACACTAAACCGACACCATTTCATCATTGAAAACAGAAAAATTTGAGTCAGAGCTTTACCTTTATGCATGCTGCGTGCCTGTTGCAACTTCAACAACGACTGATGTTATTATTGATGCTTTACTTGTCTAATGAAAGTCTTTTAACCGAAAATGGCTTTGCGCCACAGGTGATGAAGTCGCCCACATAGCATTTTATCTTGCCCCCCCCCCAATCGGGAAATGTTACATCCGTCCTGACCATAATCAGAAAAACCTACCAGAAGGCAGAGGATGATTCAACGCAGTAAAGATACAGACATTGGACAGCACAAAGTTTAATGTTCCTCAACTAGCTATCCTCATGCACATGGCCATCAACCTGACACTGGCTCTGATAAATAGCTGGTAGAATTTCCTGAGAAGCAAGAGAACATTCCATTCCAGAATTTTGCTCTGTTATTCTGATTAATAGTCAATTATGATTCCTGGTTAAAGAGGAAAAAACACATTAGAGTTAAAGCAATTCATTTTGATTAATAATCATTAGAGTTTCGCTATAAGGAAAAAAGGGCATCTCATGGATGAACAAAGAGAGAGCTACAGAAAGCATATTAAGGCATAGTTCACTGCCGATGCCCTTTTCCCAAAAGGTAACATTTAATATGATTAAAGGTAATATGTCTCAAGTGGACAGGACATGATCTAAAAGTATTTTCTCCAAGTGCCACTTAAAATAAAAGACTCCATAAAAAAAAGAATGGAAACCTTTGATAGCTTACATAACATGATTCCTGCTATCTGTGCAGAATATACCCTGCCCTGTGTGAATCACAGACTAAATGTATAAATGATCTTATGTTATGATGTAGTAAACAAAATGCTGTCACATATTCCTTTAAGCTAGCATATCATGCACACAATATCAGAAGAGAGTAGGCTAGTAGCTTCTCAAAGACTACAGACTACACACACGCAACACCAGAACAGCAGAAAAATAGTGAATCTTAAAAGCCACTTCGTACCAAGGTGAAATATATCCTCCCTCTAGGCATTCAAACAGACATTCAAAAATGTACACGTACGTACGCACGCCTGCACACATGCACCCCATATGCAGAACAGACATGCACATTTTAATAGGCAAACTTTCACCCAGATTTAGAAGTATTCCCAGTGTGGATTTGTTTAACTACCTTTGCAGGATCTACACATACAAAGACTTTTTCAGAGGCTTCACAAAATTCACATTTGTCGCTTCTACAGTGGAATATGCAGCTTTTCATTTCGGTTCATTTTTTGGCTATGTACTTCACGGATCTGAATATTTCGCTTTGACTATGTCAACGTGTGAATTGTGCGGTAGAGCACAGAACACTATGTAAAGCCCTACACACACAGGCTGCGAACGACACACATCAAAACAGCCTCCACCATTATTTCCAAAGGACCTATCCCACATCAGCACTGTCAGACCCGGTCCAGGCATAGCACAGGGCTCTAATAATGTTCTATCTCCAGGCGTTGCTATGTGGTAAAAGTCTTTTATATGATTGGCAGCCGCCCATCATAGCGATGCATCCTATTGTTTTTGATGGGCTGTGGTATACCGTGTGGTATTTAATACAGTATTTAGACACAGTGGGATTTAGGTATCCAGGACATTTTACAATATAATCACATGTCTTTATGATGGTTTACATTTCTGAATCTGATCACCAGTTATCAGTATTCTGAATATGCAATCATCAGTTTCTCCTCGCAGCCTCATCTGTGAGTTTGGACAGTTTATGAGAATTGGGAAGAGAACTCAATACTCAACTTCTCTAAAGTATTATGATGTGTTCAGACTGGCAGATACCAAGCCAGAGACATGATGATAAAAAAGTAACAATGCCCAATGTTTGTAGCTGCTACAAAATCTACAAAGCTCCAACTCCAATTCAAGCTGGCATTAACTGCAGCTACAAAGCAAACAAAACCACAAATTGTTTTAACCATTTCCCTTTATACTTTTCTTGTATTTTGGACACACGCTTGATTTAGTCAATAAGCGTGGTGTGGTGATCAACACTTCAACAGTGACTTGGCATATGCAAGCTTTGTAGTTTTGTATTTAAAGCAGCCAATGTCAGTGAAATTAACATCATACAGAGATACGGACAAACAGAGAGAGACAGAGAGAGAGAGGTTTGATACCGATAGAATGCAAAAACATTCAAACACTGCACTTGTTCTAAAAGCTTATTTGACTAACTTTTCCTACGCAGTTACCGGTATATTCTGTTGTATTCTGACAGAATATGCACAATTCCTATGGTTTCATAATATACAGATATGAAATATAGATAATTTAGTTTTTGGCAGTTTTACCCACTGAAAATGGCATTTGTGCCTAAATGGAAGGCATAGAGATTGTTATCATATAAACGAATAAACACTGCGCTGTTTACATATTAATTTATTAACCTTAAATTGTACATCAGTTGTTTGTTTTTTACCGTTTTGTTTATCGTTTGCTTATAATGTTTCCATATACAAAAATGTAGCTTCCTATTTAATTGAAGATGGAAGTAAGTAACCAAACACAGAAAGAGATGGAGGCAGGAAGGGGAAATACCGACTCAATACAGGCATTGACACTAAAGGTTGCCCACCTGCCCCTATAGGACTGGTAGAGAGGACAGACAATAGGAAGTGCTTTGGATGCAGATTCTTGGTAAGCCATCACATTATTGTGACTGACAGATTTCACACATCGTCTTCTCCAAAGGGTCCCAGGAGTCCTGGCAGAGCTCCTGTTTGGGCCTTGTTAACAAGAGCAGAGCCGAGCCGAGAAGATTCTGGTGTGGCATTTTTGTATTTTTGTTTGTGTGAGTTGCGTCTGCTCTTTCCCTCACAGGGTTTAACACATGACATAAAGGCCATGTAGGACAGTTACATTATTCTGGGTATTCATTCATGACTCTCTTTTCTATTCTAAAAACAAACAAAAAACAAACAAAAAAACAAAACAAAAGCAAATTCTCCGTACTATATATTGTGGTGACCATTCCTCCCTGTCCCCAGTGAGTCCCTGGGGTCAAAATAAATAAATGAACAAACACACGCATGAACACACAAATGAATAGACAAATACATACTGTATATACTTTCAGTTTGGGCTTTGGGAAGAAAGCCTTTTGTCTAATCAAGATGAGAGGGGTGGTGTATGTGCTGAATGCTCCTTTATGGCTATAGCGAGTGTCTTTCTGTTAGTGCTACATGTGTATGTTGCCATTTCACATATTATTTGTGTGTTACCACACTCACACTACTGAGAGTCAAGTCAACTTTGTTTTCATCGCATAATCCGGATTACATCAAAATGTAATCCTGTAACTCCTACAGCAGGTTGAGTGAGACCTCCTAATGAATAACGATTACAGGAGCAGTGCAGCAGCAGCGAGCAATGAACAGACAAAACAAACTCCTTGGTGCAAGAATTACATGGCATGCACACTGCAGACATTGTCTTGTTTGACAGGTGTACTGCAATAGCAATAGTTTAACCCATGCATGGGTGCCTGCAGCGATGTAACATTTATCATGAAATAAATAGTATATACACTGGAGACATCGCTTTGTTTGACACAGAAACTGCAGTTTTAACACACACACGATTCTTACAGCCATGTAGCAGTCATTTAAGAAGGATGAGGTGATTAACCCAGGTGCAAAGCAGTAAGGAAAGGTTTCAACTGATCGGCTATGGACCCAGTACAATCCTAAGAGTTTATAAACTGAACAAAATGGACCAGCAACAATCCTTTCTTTCCATTTGTATGCTCTGTAGAGTCAGGGTAGGTTCCTGCATATTTTTACGAATGGATTCCTAATGTCTCCAAACACTGTTACTGTATACACGTCAACAAACACATGCTCAAGGAGCAGTATACTCTGACAAACACGTGTGCATTATAAAAATATACACAAGCACACACAGATTCACATGAACGCATGCACAGTTAAAAGCCTCACACTCAAACTCACCCCACCATAAGCATTTAATTGAATGCACTAAATATTATTACCTAGAACTCACACACACACACACACACACACACACACACACACACACACACACACACACACACACACACACACACACACACACACACACACACACACACACACACACACACACACACACACACACACACACACACACACACACACACACACACACACACACACACACACCACCCTGCAGAGGCAGACGTAGCTGCCTGCTATGTTGCCAGCACTGCCAAAAGGGCACAGGACATAATGAGGCGTTGGGTATTGTATGTATAATTTATCACTACTGAGAGAGAGAGAGAGAGAGAGAGAGAGAGAGAGAGAGAGAGAGAGAAAGAGAAAGAGAGAGAGAGAGAGAGAGAGAGAGAGAGAGAGAGAGCACGGTAAACTAATGGAGGGCAAACAAACAATGCGGGGAAGGAGAGAAAACATATAGAAGTGGGGATGAAGAGCGAGTCTGATGAGATGCCTTGAATTGGAAGTGAAGTGTGTGTGTGTGTGTGTGTGTGTGTGTGTGTGTGTGTGTGTGTGTGTGTGTGTGTGTGTGTGTGTGTGTGTGTGTGTGTGTGTGTGACTGTATGTACAGTAGTGCGGGTGGCGTATATTAATGAACATGTTCATGTACTGTACATCTCTGTGCATAATTGCATCTAGAGGTGTGTGTGTGGGTGGGTGTGTGTGTGTGTACCATACCCTCTTGCGTAAGTTACAGGTGAGGAAGAGATTACGAGAGAAGGAGTTTGCGAAGGCTGTGTAGAACTCCAACACCTTGAGCAGGGCCTCTCTCTTGATGATATGAAGGTCACAGTAGGTCAGGGCGCGCACATTAGCGCACGCATGCGCTAGGGTCGTCTCCTTCCAAAACACGTCTCCAAACACATCACCTTTACCTACAGGAAAACAACGGAACAAGTCAGGTCAGTGCAATGGACACTAGTCAGTAACAAACCACAGTATATACACTTGCATTACCTCTACTGTACTTGCTTTTTCGAATACCGGTAGTTCCAATTGTTTAATCTGTATCTGGTATTTGTACTTTTGACTCACTTTGCTACATTCTTGTGCAGTTTGTAATGAATTAAGCACTTAAGCTGATTTTAATACACTGTATTTTGAAAATAGTTGTTCTACAAGCTCACAATGTGTCATATCATGCTTTAGTTGAGTAATATTTGACCAGGTTTATCCAAACCAAGTGAAGTTCATCACTGGGAAGAAGTAATAGCATAGTGCACAACAACATCCACAACACAACAAATTGATGTGAATTTGGAATGGGCTTCTCTTAAGAGAAGAAAATTTAAAACAAAACAACAAACATAGACGAAGAGGTAAACCACTCATGCATCACCCAAGAGGCCTAGGAAACAGCTCCAAAAAACACAACAGCTCCAGCAAACACAATTGTCAGTCCACTGCATAAAGAAACACTTCCCTTTTCCATTGAATAGGTGCCCTTGAATGCTGTCCTGGCTGGGTTGTCCAGAAGTGAAAACAAATAAGACAAGGTACTGCATAATTATCTCAAAATAGTGAGAGAAAAAAGTATCAAAAAAGTGAGAAGACTTTACTGGGAGGTTCCATTCTCCAAAAAATGATATTCACATCTGAAGTGGTAACTACTGTAGCTTACCAATGTCCTCACTGAATGTATATTTATGGACTTTACTTGATTTATCTAATTGGTATCTATCTAAATTTCACTATAAAGTACTGAGATCTGTTGTACAATAACACATTCACAACATTTAATGACACTCTTCGGGATAGGATACAAGTTGTTCTGCACAAACGTATACACTAGCCGCCCAGGCCTACAAGCTAATAATGGTACTTCTTTTTATGTCTGCTGGATGTGATATGCGCAAGCACTGCCACACTAGATACCCATGGAGCTTATAGGTAAAAGTTCCTGCACTACACTGCATGGTGGACCCACTAACATGATATATGGCTCGGTGACCGACAGTTCCAACATCCAAGTACATCCTTACAGTTACAGATAGTACCGTAGCATGCCTGATCATGTTTTGCTGATGATTTTGCCAGTGTCATACTTTTACCTATAATGCTGTCTGCCACTGTAGAGCTTGATTTCACATGCTAAATTGTGTACATTGTAGTCAAAGATGTGCAGCATCTAACAAGGCTTTCATAATATGGTAAATAAATATAATAAACTCTCTAAACACTACTTTTATTTAAGTGAACTTATAGTATATGTGTACTTATTTTGTATTTGTAGCGCCTTGACGCTTCTATTGACTTCTGTTTAGGATTTTGTGAAGTAACTGCACCAGGCCTGTTGCTTTCTCACAGTAGATTGTTGGAGATGCTGTCATGCAAATAGTCTTTGGTGGGACAAGATAAAGGCATCCTTGTTTGCATAATGTCTATTCTGAAAGTGTTCCCATTGCTAACGTTTTCTGATATGACCATTGCTGAAGAGGTAGTCCTTAGCGATAACTTCAGCATTCCTTAACAAATAATAAGTAATCACAGAATTCAATAATTGGTATAATTTACTTTTTCAGTAGAGTGCAGGTTTTAAATAGCCTGACACTAAGCATGACCCAACCACCAGTATGTCAAAAATAGAAACTTCATAGGGATGTTCTATTTATTTATCAGAAGGAACACAACATTCACTTTCACACCATATAAACTTTGATTCATGGTATGGGTCTTTTACTCTGGCACACCAGCCCTGGATGACGTGCCAAAGCTGTGCTGAAATCACCTAGAACCAACTGGAAGGATAGCGGTAATGGGAAGACAATCATGACTTACAAGGAGGTAACACATATTGACAATAACTCTCCATCACACGGGTAGAATTCTGGGAGGAGAACACAAAGCTTTAAGTTAATTAATTATTAAAGACAGACAAATGTGCTTCTGAATGTGATAGCAAGGTGTAAAACTGTCTATACATAAGTTGAACTTGTTGGTACACATCCTGTGTGGGGATACTGATTCATTAAGACGTCTGTCTTTGGACCTATAGTTACTTGCACTGATTTAACAGCAAATCTTTTGTGCGCCCTCCTGTATATCCCAGGCCAATCCTGTTTATACTCCCTGTTGAGAACAATTATGGAGAGCATACATCGTTGTATTGTTTTATACATGTAAGATATAGAATATACAGTGTGGAATATTGTTATGGTAAATTGTGGTGTGAACATTTGTGTACAACAGGAGTTAAAAATGGTAAAATTCGTGTGGCACAGTGATAAAAATAACCTCACAATGCCAAGGAGTTAAGTAGAATACATTTTGGTATGTAAGGTATATTTTGTTACTGCTGTCATGTTAGAGTACTTGTCAACTTTGTGGTCGACAGCAACTGCACAGTACATCCTTGTAATTGTGTGTTTAAGCTGCTCTCTCTCCAGTAAAAAAAAGAAAACCACATAGCTTGTCAGGGATTAAACCGGCATCAAATAGACCAAGACTATAACTTTGACATCCCTGACAGCTGGTCTGAATAGGAACCCAATGAACCCCATTCAGTCCTTGATCTGTCTGTCTCACCTGTGTGTTACTATGTGTGGATCTCTGTGTGTTACATCCCTTGTGTTCAATACTCCATGTAGGGGGCATACATGGTGTGCACTACAGTACACTTTCCTGTCTATTTCTGTATGTCTGCTCTTAAACATAATACTCTACATGTGGTCTTTCTATCTCCGACTGTGCATTATGAGTTGAGCGAGAGTCAACCGTCTATCTTCTGACCCTGACGGCATCTTTTGTCTTCAAACATCCAACGCTGACCTGCATGGGCAGGTAGCTAAGCTACATCTGGAATGAGTTCCCAATGGACCCTGTGGCTCACGGCAAATTAGCTGTCCCGATATGGACACAGTCAGCTACCCCTTGGGGGCTATAATGTCCACAAGGCTGAAGTACAGTGGCTTGACAACAGCAATAGTTGGAGTAGTGGTAGTAGTGGCAGTAGTAGCAGTAATTGAGATAGTAGTTTCGCGACAGTAGGCCCTGGTAGTCTTGAACTGCAGAGAAAACCAATGCTGCTGGCGGTGTGGTGGAGCGAGCACTCTGTGTTGTAATGCCAGCCTGTCACTGTGTTGCAGGTTTGAATCCGGATCCCGGCAACCTTTGCTGCTGTGAGCCACTCCCCATCTCTCTCATCATTTCCTAGTCTACTGCCCTATCAATAAAGGCATTAAAGGGTGGCCAAAAATAAATCTTAAAAAAATAAATAAATAAAAGAAAACCTGTGCTACACACACTGCTTTGAAATCCAATGCTGAGACCATCCCATTATGAAGGTTCAACTGATTTAATTTCATCGGTCCTGGAGAATGGAATAAGTCTAAATTACTTTTGAGTTATGTCTGGTTAATTGGCCAGCTCTACTCTAAACAGTAAAACCAAAAGGCTGACAATTAAACTTTTGGGAATGAGATAATGGGTGGAAGGCAACGTTTTTTTTTTTTTTATGCAGGCACTTGAAATTCTAGCCTAGCCAAAGTGGAGATGGTGGAGCACTCATTAATTCTGCATGTTTAACGCAGGTGACTGACTGACAGTTTGAGCCTCTCAGAGACCTCTCAGCATCAAGCAGAATAAAGAGTAAGGGGTTTGTATATCCTACCACACAGTAATGACAGCCAATTATAGTGAAAAGAGAGAAAATCAAAGAAAAATGACGATGTTTATCACAAATATGAGACAAAATAAAGAGTAAAGACATGATCATACATAGACATAGTATACATAACTATTTAATTTGGTTATGTTTGATGAACACTATACACTTGCAATTACATTGTTATGTGGGAGAATATACAATAACTCCGTCTTTCTCTTCCATGGAGTCAGACATCCACTGCAACAATGTGCACACTTAGTTAAAATATAAAAAATAACACCTGTGTGACGTGAGTGGTGCAGCTACACACACACATGTGATTTTTGTAGGAGAGAGAGAGAGAGAGAGAGAGAGAGAGCGCGAAACCGATCATCCTCGCTTCGTTCCATCTTAGTCAGAGAAAGATGCCGTCGCACACATGTGGAGATGACAATATTATGGATATTACTGAGAGATTTGCCAATTCATATTCACAGAATAACAAGTGATAAGCAAAAGCCTGAGGTGATTATTTTCTAGTATAAATCACGGTAGCAGAACAACTGAAACAGTGAGTTACCGGATACATGAGCCAGAGCCATATAGTAGAGACAGAGTTATGCAAACTCTGTTCACTTCATGGGGCCAGTTCAATGGCGGCTCTTCTACACAGACTTATATTGATTGGGGACAATGTGGGGACAACCGGAAGTTACAGAATACATTGGAGTCTATGGGCTTGCACTGTTTTCTGCACCCTCAATACTGCAACTCTGATCTACGAACTAAATGGTTCTGACCAGAGCCATAGAGTATAGACAGGCATGTGTTCAAGCTAGCCAATCACAGCTATTTGTGATGTGAAATTCTGTATGTGTGACCTTAATTATCTCTGGAGAGAAACAAGCACCAATACACACACAATAACGTTATAGATAAACAAGTCCAAAGTTGCTATATATAATGATATAATGGTATAATGATGCGAAGACACAGGCACGCTCGCAGATGTCTATCTATAGGAGAGCTTTGCACCGCTCAAAAACAAGGATGGATACACTGCCATCTGTTGAGTATAAAAAGCCATTCCTGAGAAGTTTTTCTGAAGCATACAGTATGGAACATCACTTTGGGACTCTAGTTTGTGCCAGCTTTTTATATTTTACTCCAAGGCCTGCACACACAACATTGTTTCAACATTGTTTTCAGTTGTCACTGCAATTACATTCATACTATAATTAAGGAAATGTCTGCCTGAATGTCTGAAACTAAGCTGTTTTTTTCCAAATTAACCAATTGTTATTGTCATTAAATTAATAGTGCATTAAATTTTCCCACAAACTTTACATGGAAAACTCTGACCGCCCCCTAGCATACACACATTACAGGCCACCATTCAAGCTGATACTCCCACTGTCATGTTTCAAATGCTACACCAGCACGCAACAAATAGTGGCCTATACAATTTTGCGCCTGAGCCTTCGCTATACTGCCAAGCTCACAGGAACCCACATTTTGTCCATGTTATTATCCTGCACAGTACTCCAGCAGCCATTGGGATTATGCTAAACTTTGGTCCAATAATTACATTTCCATTTCTCTTTATGTATTTATAGTTTTAATATTATAATATTAATGTTACAACTATTATTGTTCAACTAAAGGTTGAAAGAGGCTGTATGAACGGCTGCTTATTTAGGCAGGCTAGTAATGCAAATTATGCTGTCATGTTCACTATACATGATGCCAACATAGCACTTTTTCTTCCAATTCCCATCACTTTCCAAAATGCCCTCTTGTTGTAACTGTGTCACTGTGCTTGTAGGTAAATGAGGTCCATGTTCACTACAAAGTCGGGAGCTGTTACCGTTTGTAGCAATTTGCTCATGCAATGCAAAACACTGTCATTTTGTGACATGTGCAACGTTTGAGCTGTGGCAGCGAAAAAAGACTGCTCTGCACAGATGATAATGGCTTGCTGCGCCCCTCATTTCATTGTAGCTTTGCTAAAGCATTGTTTATACTTTGTTGTAAGATGGTGTTGTAAACTAATGCAGTTAGCAAAAGGTGACATTCAAGACAAAGTTGTGTGGATGCAATGCATTGTGAGCTTATAGATCGGGTCTGTTAACCGCAAATGCTATGGTAGGATGAAGCACACAGTATATCAGGCAACAGGATCTGTGTGAGTCTCCTGTGTGTGTGATGTGTATTGCAAGGAGCTCTGGAGCTTTGGAGCAAGGCAGACAGACTTTCAAAAAACCTTGTAAGGTGTGTGTGTGTGTGTGTGTGTGTGTGTGTGTGTGTGTGTGTGTGTGTGTGTGTGTGTGTGTGTGTGTGTGTGAGTGAGTGAGTGAGTGAGTGAGTGAGTGAGTGAGTGAGTGAGTGAGTGAGTGAGTGAGTGAGTGAGTGAGTGAGTGAGTGAGAGAGAGAGAGAGAGAGAGAGAGATCTCCTCCTGTGCTTCCTACGGTGGTATTGCTCGTGGGGGAAGAACATATTGCTGTGAGAATAGCTAAAATCCCTTTCTCATAACCACATGAATAATGGATTAAGAAAATTAATCAGATCGTCATTTTCTAGGAAACTAAAAAATGGAGAGTCTTGGTGCAGTAGTACAGAGCTACAATCACCTACACATAATGCAGGCAATAATGGTGTTGATGCACAGTCTCATTCCGTGGGCTTTGCGTCCGTGAGAGGACTTGATAACAGGATTAGAACTTTCGTTCATGTACTGAAGCTCAACGGGCTGGAGTCAATTCCTATCACTACCGCCAATTCAACCAAGTCTGTAACAGAACTATTCTATTTTCATATTATTTCGATTCATTGAATAGTCAAGAAGCATGTTTTTTTTTTCTTTTTTAATAGCTGCTAAAGTTAGAGATTCATGCCCCACTCAAATAAACATTATCCCTTGTACCTGTACCAAGAGTACCTGTTCCACCCATCTGTCTGTGTCTCATATACTCACCACAGAGAGCCGAGCAATGGTCTACAAAGTTAGTACAGAACGCTAGGCTTGGTGTCAGAATCTCCTGGCTTGGTGTTGGTGTCGGTCAGTTTGTCAGACAATGCGGGGCTATACAGTAGACTAAGTATAGATGGAGTTACACAAACTCTGTTCACTTCACTTAATGGGGCCAGTCTCCTACTCTCCTACATAGACTCCTACATAGATGGCTCTCCTACATAGACATTTTGAGAATGGACCCCCGTCATCGAAAACCATGTATTTCCAACTCCAGTTTGTCCCTATTCAACACCGGACACCGTGACACGGTTATACAGTACACATCCTGGTTTACAATATTCAGGAGAAGGACATCAAAATAATTGGAGTTCAGCAAGGCACTGCCAGTACAACACTCTCCATTGAGTCTTAGCCACAGAAGACACATTGTTGCTGCTAAGTCTTGTACGAAATGTACATCAAATATTTGAATGAAAAACACTTACTGTAAAATGATATTAAAATAATTGCACACATTTTCACAAAAATAGATAAATAGCATATCTACATGAAGCTTGTGCTCGTGCCGTGGGTTTGCACTGTACAGTATATCCGGTTTCACCAACATTGTTCTTGGGATGCACTGTAGGTGATGTATTTATAAACATTGCCATTTCCGTTTGGCCAAAGGTGAGCCAAGCAACGCTAGACTAATCAGCATGCCCACTAGCAGTTTGTCGATGTGAGGATAAGCTGTGCAACAAATCGATACAGCCAGGTATCAACATGTTATTTTTCACAATACTGTATCGATTATCCAGCCCTTTCCATCAATAAAATACACTACACTGCAGACATGTTTCCCTGCTCATTTGCTGCTTAAAATAAGGTCACAAATAGTACTTACTTTAGCCAATACATTAAACGATACACAGGACTTATCATGGTGGAAATCATAATCACAGGCCAAAAAACGCCTATTCTAAAAGAGGGTAAATCCTCTGATATTTTCTACCTGCTAATTGTTCTTACATCATAGTTGTACAGATGGTCTACAGGTAGTATCCCTACATCCCAGAAAAGCCAGAATGCCAATATGTGGTTCTATTGTAGATCAGAAGCCTATTTTATACAGTATTAAATAGGCGGAAATAGCAATTTGACTTTTCTGAGCATGAGAGGAGCAGGACTTTCTATTAGGGGTATAACTAAATGGGACATAGTTTTTTCCTATCTTTAGGATGTCCCCTTCATGAAATGTTTATTCCCAATCTTTACTTTTATTGCAATGTTATTGTATTGCATTATAATAAATGAAGTGACACACGACAAAAAACTAAATCCTGCAAGATGGAGATCCAAGGAAATGCTGTCATTTTACCTATAATTATTGTTGTGTCATATTTTCACAAAAGATCTGCAGGTAGTTTCTCAGAATGACAATATTTGGTTCTACTGTGAATAAGCAGCCCTTTTAAGGCCTTTAAATAGGCGGAAATGGCACAAAGTTGACTTTTCTGAGCAGCTTTTACTTGTCCTATCCGCTTAATGGAATGGAAAGTTTTACCAGAAAAAAGTCATGAAATTAATCCATGAAGTTACTGAAAGTGGGTAAATTCTTTGTCATCTACTTGCTGGTTGTTTTTACTTGCATGCAGTCATGTGCAGAGGGTGCTTGTGCACATGTCAATTTGCTTCAGTATTGCTCTTCCCCACCCATCCTTCCCATTCAATGTCTCCCTTTTGACTGATACCTGTGCATTTAAACTCTAGACATGCCCGCCCCAAAATTCTCAACAGGCCTGAAAATTAAGGGCTTGCCCTACCTAGGTCCACTCAAGGCCCTGCTGCCACCCTTAGATCTGTTCCCTTGATATGCTTGCAAAACCTGTATTATCAACACACTCCATACAGTATATGGTCAGAACAGAATCCATTCCATAGGTTGATCTGACCCCCATGCCAAAGCACTATGGTGCTCACCCAGCAGTCTGACAGCACACAACCTAGCCCTAAAGGTTTATCAACCTCAGATGTCTTACTGGAAGTATCTACAGTATATCACCATGTAGTACTGCTCTTACTCTTCCATAAGTGGCAGAACAAAACTTGACCATGATTCATGACATGGAAGGTTATAAGGATTTCTTTCACCTCAAGAGAAATGTATCCATGCTTTGAAGCATGAAAGCATAGATACAAGAAAAATGTATCCATGCTTTGAAAATACAAATGCAGAAAAGTCACTACAAATCCTGATCCATTACAGTAAAATGCCTGTATATATACTAGATTGCTGCTTAATAACAGGGAATACTGTATATTTTGAAGCCATGTTTTCATTATACCCACTTCATGTTTCTCAGGTAGACCTATGTCTAAAAACAGCTGAAATAACAAAAATATGGTAGCCTACCAAATCAGCAGGTTATTTTCCATGTCATTGAGAACTTTTCAGGGAACTTGCTGATTGTTTTCCATAAGCTGCTGCTTGATGATCATCCATTGCACCTCATCCAAGGTGCTTTACAGTGCATTACATTCTCTCATTCACACACACATTCATACACCAGCTGAAGCCATGCAAGGTACGAAACAGCACATCAGACGCAATTTGGGGTTCCGACACACAGATCATTGGATGGTCTACTCTACCTCCTGAACCAAGGTCACTAAGAAAGTAAACAGATTGATAGCAAATACTGTAGTTTGAAGCTTTTGGCTATGCCTGCCTCTAATAAAGCCTTATATTAAACGCTACAGTAATTCACTATAGCAGGGGTTTTCAACAGGTGGTTCGGGGACCACCAGTGGTCCTTGAGATGGTTTCGGGTGGTCCCCAGCTAAGTTGGTTAACCAGATGGAATGTTGGTTAACCAGAGGTAACTCTTGAGAGCGTAAAAATGAAACCAAATAGACCCTTGCGGGTCCATTTGGTTTCATGTTTACGCTCTCAAGGGTTAAAATATTCATCATGTGAATTAGCCCAAATCTACACGACTAGAGAATGTAGAAGATTAATGGTAATTTTGATCTGTATGTTTGACTGTTTTGTTTCCCAAATCCGGGTTGTGGACAAAAGCAAAATTAGTTATGGGTCTGTGGGGCTAAAATGTCCTCAAATGGTGGTCCGTGGCTCGAATTCTGAATAAATAGTGGGCCCGGCTATAAAAAAGGTTGAAAACCACTGCACTATAGAACCAATTTAGGTTGCTTGAGGATGTATAACTCACAAGAATATCTGTGCAAGCATGACGTAAAAACAACCATGCAGCAGGTAGAAAATGTGAAAGGATTGACTTGGAACTCCTCAATTCAGGGTTGATGTAAATGTAACAAAAAAAGTCACATTTTGTTCTACCCCTAGCAGGGGTACAGTAAACACTTTGAGACACTATCTCCAGACCCTGTGCAATAATAATCAGCAGGTAGAAGATGACAGGATTTCCTTGGATTTTCCTTCATGATTCATTTCATGACATTGCAGTAAAAGTAATATTTGGGACAATCCATTTCATGAAGGGAACGTCCTAAAGATGTGAAAAAGTGTAGCACTCCAAAAAGTCAACTTTTTGGGGGGTATTTTCGCCTATTTAATAACTTTATAAAAAGGCTTCTGATCTACAATACAACCAACTATTGGCATTCAGGCTGTTCTGGGATGTAAGGACACTACCTGTAGGCAATCTGTGCAAATATGATGTAAAAATAAACAACAGGTAAAAAATGGCAAAGTATTGAACACTTTTAGAATAGGCATTTTTTGTGTATGTGGTGAGTGAATTCATGGATAAATTTCATGACTTTTGCAGTAAAAGTAAAATTTAGGCCAGTCCATTTCATGAAGGGAACATCCTAAAGACGTGAAAAAATGGTGTCCCGTTTTGTTATACCTCTAATATAGAGTAGGGCAAGAGTAGGACTCAGAAAGGTCAAGTTTTTTTTTGCTATTTCGCCTATTTAATACCTTATAAAAAAGGCTTCTGATCTACAATACAACCAAATATTGGCATTTTGGCTGTTCTGGGATGTAAGGACACTACCTGTAGACAATCTGTGCAAATATGATGTAAAAATAAGCATCAGGTAAAAAATGGTATTGACAACTTTTAGATTAGGCGTTTTTTGCTTAGGTGTTGAGTAGCTTCATGGATCAATTTCAAGACCTTTGCAGTAAAAGTAAATCTCGGGACAATCCATTTCATAAAAGGGACATCATAAAGTTATGAAAAAATGGTGTCCCGTTTTGTTTTGCCTCTTTTTGAGGGTTTGTTGCTCCACTAGTGTGTGTGTGTGTGTGTGTGTGTGTGTGTGTGTGTGTGTGTGTGTGTGTGTGTGTGTGTGTGTGTGTGTGTGTGTGTGTGTGTGTGTGTGTGTGTGTGTGTGTGCGCGCGCATGCAAGAAATATTCCTCTTCCTTGTTCCTTCCTCACCCATCTCTACATTGCTGTCTGTCTCTCAGTCTCCACATCATCCACCACCTGCTGTGTTCAGATATGGCTTGTGTCATAATATCTGTGTGGTAGAATGAGTGGATGTGTGTGGATGTGTGTCCACTCTTTAGTCTGTTAGTGATGGTGTTTGTATACTCGCATGGACTGTATTGCAAATACACGTGTGCAATCGAGGTGGGGGGACTTTTTTCAACCAACCCATGTGCCATGCGTGCATACAGACAGTATTACATTCACAGAAAACAAGCCAAACCACCCAATGATATAGAACTGCATATATTTCAATAGATTGTTAACCTTTTAAGTTGAGGATTTATTAACAGCACATAAGTCAGTTTGTCAGTGAAAAACAAAACAAACAAAAAAACAATCCAGTTCAACCAGGTGGAAAAGGGCCATGAATGTTCACCTACTATGCCCATAATAGAGATCTTTGAGTTCATATGGTAAAATACATTTAGATAATCATTTAGGCCTTCATCATTCCCTGAACAAATCCAACTGATGTGCCATGCTTCAAGGTGGGATGCAAAGGTAACTATGTGTGTTATCACCTATTTATTTATAAAGACATCAAGGAAACTAGCATTTGAACGTCAATGGAACTATGGTCTTTACATACTGAACAGCACAATTAGAAAACTAATAAACATAATATTAGTCTTCATCACTATAATAGAAAACTGTCACGTGTCCTGTACTTCCGACGTTCCGTATATCTTCTCACAGCCAGACGCTGGTTCAGCCAAGCTGGGCTGATGAGGAACTGTCTAAATCTACTGTTCGGCTTGAACAGAATCCATACACTCTCATAGAGAACAGTCCCGGTGGACATAAAGGTATTCCTGCTGAATCTTTCAACACTGTAAGGGTGGAGCTGTTTAATAACAGCATGAGCTGCTGGCTGCCAGCCAACCTCGTCATTACACAGCCATTCTATGATGTATTGAAGTTTGCCATTTTTGGGAGTTCATGTGTTGGTTCTGTGCACGTCAAATACCCCCACACTGCTATTTCAGGTAGCGTGATTTGATTTTGAAGTGAACTGAATTGCATTATGTTTTTAATTAAACAAATCAGCCCCGCAGACAGGCGAGGAATCGGCCTGAATCTCTTGATTGTGAATCAAGCATTAAGTGGTGATTGAATTTGAACATTTTAAAAGTAAAATAATAATATCACCAGGTGTTGTACTGAGATAGTTTGAGAGCTAATAAATACTGCATTATCCCTTGTACCTGTGTGTGATCCTTTATTGATCACATACTGTTGTTGATCACCGACGTAGCAAAGGCTAGAGGATCAATGGCGTAACTGTTTAGTAGGGAAAGCGGTCGACCGTATCAAAACCGGGTATGGTACACACAACTGTTTTGCATAAACAAAAAACAGTCAACCACTTCAAAACAGTCACAACTATAACAGTTATAAAACGGTTATAGAAATCCATGTGCAGTCGCACATGGATTTCACCGTCTCTCAGCTGATAAGGAGGAGGAGGAAGATGAGAAAGAGAGCGGTCATATTTAAAGAGATTCAGACTGTGGGTGAGTTTATCCAGAGAGTTATCCAGAGAAAAAACAATGCTCAGGTATTTTACAAGACCATCCCATCTAAAGTTAAGATGCTGCTCCTTGTTCTCTTTATTTCAACCTATACAACAACATTTCGCCCACCAGGCTTTCTCAAGCTTTTGAACTTTTGTTTTTCCTACTGTGTGAGGGTCAACGTCTCTGATAGCTTTATTATGTTTTGAATGATGCCAGTTCATGTTGCCACTACCGTGAGGTTGCTTCTTGATGCCCATATATTTTCAATGATATTATGGGCGTGTGTATTACATGCACGTGTGCGTCCGCATGTGTGCATCTCTCTCTCTGTCTGTCAGTCAGTCAGTCATTCTGTAGTGTCTCTCCTTCGCTACATTTATTGCAGAGTTGAAAAGCACTATTTCTCGCTCTCATCCTGAGCAGTAATATAGAAGACAGCGCAGACAGCCTGAGTGGAGAAGCAATTTTCAAAACGTTGCACCTCTCTCTCATGCTGTGATGCACACCTTCACCCACACACATTCTCCCTCTGTCTCCTGCAGTCCTCCAAATCTCTATCACTCTTTATTCTTTGCCTACCCTCTCCTCCACCGGCCATGGTGTTGGAGGGAGCGGAGGGGTAGGGTGATGATATGTCGCTCGCCTATCTGAACCGGAGATTAATGGCATTGATGTTGCGTGGCGATTCATCTGTGGCTAATACTCTTTTTATGAAGCCCCGACTGCGTGCTGCCTGCCTGCCTGGCGGAAGCAGCGCTCTAATGAAGGTAGGGAAGGAGGAGAAAGTATTACAACATGAATACAAAGAAGCTGAAGAAGAAGATGAAGCACGAAGAAGTAGTAGAAGAATAAAATGAATAAGAAACAAGTAGTGAGGGATACAAATACAACATCCAGGAGATGAAGAGAGGAGGTGACACCCTCTTCCTTTCTTTTTTTGCTCTAACCACAATCTGTCTCTTTCTGTCCCTTCATGCCACTCTCTTTGTTCTCTTCAGCACCCGTTTCTCCTCTTTCCGACAGATCCTCACTTCCTGCCTACCATCTCCCTCGATTTTATGTTCCATGTCTCCTCTTTTCCTCCACCGGTCACATTACGTCCCTCACTTTTAGTCTGTCTCTCTTCTCTTTCACTCTATATCACTCTGGACAGCATTTCTCCTTTCCTCTCTCCCTCTTTGTTTCATCTTTCTGCCAAAAAAGCTTTCTTCCACTCTCTTTTCTCCATCTCTCTTGTCATCCTTTGATACATTATATATTTCCTTCTGTTTCGCAGTCCAGCTCCACTATCTCTCCCTTCCTGTCAATAATTCCTTTTCTCTCTTTTATTACTTCCAGATTTGTTCAAATTATCTCCTCATCTTTTTCTTGTAAAAATGTTGCACAGTCTATTATTCCAACTCATATCATTATATGTCCCTTGTCTTTTTCATGGCTCCGGTCTCTTTCATGCCTAGGGAGATCCTTATGTCTGAGCAAACTGTCTGTTATGGCCTCATTTATGCCCATATATGGAGATCTCTTGATCTGTCACTTCATGCCCTCTTTATTTACATATATGGAGATCATTGCTGAATATTCCCATATGGGCACGCCTCATCTTGTGCCCATATCTGGTTCTGACTGATTTGTTTGTGCCTGATGCCTTGAAGACATTGGGGTTAGACAACATACTTCTTATTTGGACTTAGAGTAGCGTTGTGAATTCCTTATATGGTAATTTATGGTTGAGTCATGGGTGACTGAATGTGCATACGTTCAAACCGAGCACTGACTTGTATGCTTACGCACAGCGGTGGTAGAGTACAGATCAAAAATACCATCCTCCAAAGACTACACCAATAGTGTTTTTTGCAGTAAAGCCTGCCACTATTCTGCACATTTCATAACAGGCAAATATTATGAGCTTCTAGGTTTGATGACAGGACAACAACAATCTAGGTGAAGTATACAATTCTGACACAATAATGGAGAGACAGCGAAATCGATTTGCAACCACGACATACGCTGTGACGGGAGGCCAAACCGCCGGTCACGACGGTGGCACAACCGTTATAAATCAGTTGCGACCGTTGTAAATTAGTTGCGACCGGTGAAAAGGTTTACCGTTTTACCGGTCACAGTTGTAACCATTGAGACATATGCCACAGTTGCAAAATGATTTCACAGAAGTTGGAAAATAACTAATTAAATTAGTTGCGACCGTTTGGCCACCTGTGCAAACCTTATGCCACCCGTCGCCGCGACATATGCCGCGGTCGCAAATTGATTTCCCCTCACATTTAAATTCTTTAGAGCAGGTTATGGTAATCAGTCAGTTACTACAAATGTAGATAAACAGTAGAGTAGACCATAGATCTAGTCCTGATAGACCTTACATAAGGTTAACATACGCGGTGGTCCACATCACTAACAGGATGAGTGATATTATCAATCAGTCATGTTGGATCCACATAATGTAAGGATCAATATTCGATTCTGGAGAAGCCACATCTGCTGGGCCCTTGTTGACTCAGCCGAGAGAGCTGTGACCTTCCTGAATGTCAACATTATCAAGTGACCCAGACAACAACACACCACCTTTTTCCCCCATTGTATTTTGATAGCCTTTCATAGTCTTCTGTTGTACCTTTGTCTGTATCGTGTGTCTTGCCAATGGAGTAGGATGGAGATTATATTTTCGGATAGACTTTTCATGCTGATTGACTAATGCATCACAAAAGGTGCATACATTTTGATGTATTATTTTGTGACTCTATTCAAGGGATACCCAAATGGTAGATTGGAATCTACCGTACCAGTAGATCATAAAGGCTGTGCAGATAGACCACATGATATGGCCCAAATCATATATTATGTAAATAAATATATTTTGATATCTGCCTCTTGAATTAAGGTGACTTCATTAAGCCACAATGGAATACTTTTGCAGACACATCAGTACCATTGCAATTATATTCAAAGCTTTTTTTCCCCACTCGACTCCATTTCTCATATACCATATCCCATTATGTGATGTCAGTGCCAGTGCCACTATATCAAAGCCCCCAAAAGTACATTTTCTATTTTCAGCATGGAATAATATTATTTCTTTGGTGGGTAGATCTTATTGAGCTGGTCATTTTGAAAGTACTTCTCAACTGAAAAACTGTGGGCACCCCTGGCTGAGTCTATTCATTCATTTCTAATCTATTCACCTATAGCAAACCCATTGCAGTGATAATGCATTATGACATGGAAGGCAGGGGGTTTCATGTTTTTCAACGAACCCACACCTCCCTCATTCATTCTCTAATAGGTAGTTCACCCATGTCCCTTTAAATCAGCTCTCTCTCCACGTCAACTCTCGTCAATCTCATTCGCTACAAGCTGCGTCACTCAAACCAACATTCCCTGACTGTAAATCAGGTTGGTGACATAATGTTGCACAGGTAATATAGCATGAGCAGTGCTTGCTGTCAAATTAAATGCAATATAACCGGTTAATCCTTAGCTGAAGTGGTAAAATCTTTTCCCCCCTACTCAGCTCACATTTCCCAAACCAAGGTAAAATGTAATAGGGTAATATACCGGTAATAAATTGAAAAGGCACTGCATACGACAGTATAGTGGATGTGACTCATTGGAATGCCTTCTGAGGGCAGCCTATGGCACCACACAACACTTTATGGACAAGGGAGCTGTATAGTATAGTACAGAATAAATGCAGAAACCCATAGTATTCCTGACCTGACAACGTGTTTTGTTACTATTCCTGTATGTTCCTCCTCTCTCTGCTCTATGTGCAATGTTTTTTTGTCAGAGAAACACCTGCACTTAAATCTGTTTTCTCCTTGCCCCCCTCTGCCACTTGCACGGGTTGAAGAGTGCATTTGCACACCTGGCTTGACATGTCACAGTGGATGTCTTCTCTTCTTGCCCACTCCGGCTCAACATGATAAAGAAGCTAAGGACGTAATGCCTCCTGTCCCAAGTACCGCAGGATGTTGCCATTTCCAACAACAACAACAACACCCTGGTGAGTCCTGTTTGAACTGCGAGGAACATAGACAGACACCTGGACAGTCAACTGACCCTTCAAGGCATACACTAGTACCAGTGCTGGAAAAAATGTCAGTCACAACTCACAAGACTTGGCGCATCTAGAGGCAGACCATGCAACGGTGGCACAATGCACACGCACAACTCAGCAGTAGTAAAACAGCACGTGTTGTTGATTCTTCTCCTCAGAGACATTGTGTGTATTTAGGATCAAGCTTACCATCACTCCACTTGCCACAGACCATTCATAACTATGCTGCCTTAGGTCAAGGCTCATTATCATACACTTAACGTATCGTATGGTTAAGGTAAAACCGCATTTTTCAACCATGAGGTACATTTATGCAACGTCATCATACAGCAACACGCAGCACAGCGACTGCACAGTCAGCACAGAGAGAGTAGGGAGGTGGGACACACACACACACACACACACACACACACACACACACACACACACACACACACACACACACACACACACACACACACACACACACACACACACACCTTTATATGACATGTTAGCCAGCCACGCACAAGTTGTTGGACAGCATATTGTGCTACATAGTGTATTTATTCATGACTGCAGCAGCATAGCCCTACACTACAGGTTGCCATATGCGTCCCTGGCCATAAGGTTGCCATATGCGTCTTTAGCCAGGGTTGCCAGTTGCCATTTTGTGCTGAGAGAAACATGATTTTCTTTTTGTCTTGGCGTGACACTACAGCTTTTAGTTATTATTATTTTTATCATTGAGTTGTTTCACTGACCTAGTATGGCGATGACCTCGTCATCCTGGATGACCTCTAGTGACCCCGACACCACAAAGCAGAGTGTGTCGACGCTCTCCCCAGCGTGGAAGATCAGATCTCCTGGAGCACAGTGGATGGTCTGGAACTCTACTGCCAGAGAGCGTAGGCAGCCATCACTGGCCAGCCTGAAGGCTGGGTGCTCATTGAACACCTGAGAGAGAGAGAGACAGAGAGAGAGAGACAGAGAGAGAGAGAGACAGAGACTAGTAGTTAGCTTCTAGATTTTGACTATTGTGACAAAACAAACTGTATATTACTACAAATCGCAACACATAGTAGACCTACTATTTTCAAACCATTTTTCAACAGTTTATAGACATTCTACTTGTGTTCCTCTGAGCATTTTCCATTGCAGTATTGAAACATTTTCTTAAGTAAAAAAATTGAGTACTTTCTCTACCACTGTGTGTTAGTTTATTACCAAATTAAAAAAATGTTGTCACTGGGTGGATTCATTAACAGTCCCAAACTGTTATTTTTCAGGATTCAAATTAGTAACAAGCAAAAAAACTTTTGTGAGACACTATAATATGGAAAAAGTAGGGAATTAAATTAATGAGAAAAATCATAAAAAGTTAGGCAAAAATATGGAGATAAGAGGTTTCGCTCATCTCAACTAGATCAGCACTTGGTAGATTGCATACTTGCATGTTGCGCACAAGTAGGCCATGGCCTACATGTGCATGAGCGGAGCAGGCTAATACGCATGACTCTAGTTATAAAGGTCTCTTGTTCACCTAACAATAGACCTTACGTAAGCAACGCCCTCTCCCCAGTGTCCACCTAAGGCGAGGACACTTTCCAGCCAGGCTCATTCATTCCAATGTATCAGACATTACACATTAAATTGGTTCATGGTTCATCATTGGTTCATTTTGGAACCAGACCTTCAAAATCTCTTCAAAATCCATCATCAAGGCATGCACTATGCAGTATAAAAATGTGTGTGAGACATACATTTTTTAAAACAATGTTATAATAGGAAATAATAAGAAAGCTATTGGTGGAAAGGTTTGTCTATCACATGTTATACTTAGCTGTCATTGGACCATAGCAGTTTGGGGAGGGGCTTACTGGACGGTCTATTACGTCACCATTAATCACGCAATTACATCACCCTCCAACCGGCAAATCGTAGTGCCCAGAGGGCCGACGACTGCCAACCATGCACCGCTGCACACCGAACGCTTAACTTGCACCCGCTCTGCTCACGCAAGTAAAAAAGCCTACCCCCCAACCCACCCCACAGGAAACCACTGCTGGATGCATACATTTACAGTACCCTACATATTATTAATGCAACTTTAATGGAAATATATTAATTAATATCATTATTTAATATCATTTATTTTCAATAAGGGATGCACAAACCATCACTAACTCAACACTATAGAGTGACATGATATCTGGATGATGTGAAGTAGCGTTTCAAAAGTGTGCAAACAGACCTTTCTGTTGAGATGGACACAGATGTCAGCCCGCATATCCTTGGGACAGATGGACAGAACCTGGAAGACGAGTTGACACAAGCTTACCAAACATGAGTTTATTTTTAGAGAAAGGAGGGGGCAGGCCACTCCACTTTCAGTTTGTAGTTGATTTAGAACGACAGTCGAGAAAAGGAGACAAAGAGGGAATGCAAAATAAGTGCCATTCAATACACTATGAAGGGAAAATGAATGTGAAAAATGAGTTCATGAGAACTGAAAAAATAATGTAACATTCAAGAAATGGAGAAAAGATCTCTGCCAATGCATCACTTCCACAAAACACATGTCTGACATCGCAGGTAGGCGTTTAATTGGATGTGCTGAGGAATTTGTTGTAGAAAAAGGGTAAATGTGGAAAGAAATCAACCTGGTGTGTGGAGATATTTAGAAGACGGTTGGAAGATATTTTAACAAGGTTTGCGATTTTTAATTGGTCCCTATGTGACAAAGATGTAGAAGCTCATCAAAACACCTTTTCTGCATTACATTTTTTTCGGTCATTTTCCATTTTGGCAATGGCCCCAAATAAAGCTTAAAACTATGTAAGATCTACAGTATTTGACCAGGGAAGAGAGTGATCGATGATGTGTGAGATGACCTAGCTTCCACAATCACCCAACCTAAACCCATTTGAGATGGTTTGGGATAAGATGGAGTGCAGGGTGAAGGAAAAGCTTAGCAAACGAAACTCCTTCAAGGCAGTCAAAAAACATTTGAGGTGAGTACTACTGACAGAGAATACCAAGAGTGTTCAAAGCTGTCATCAAAGCAAAGGTGGCTACTTTGAAGAATGCAAAATAAATTCTGGTTTAGAGGTGAATCATTTATGAATCTCACCCAAATATCTGGCTTTCTGAACCAATCAGAACATGCATCCCTTCAGGCAATGGGACGGCAAAGAGAGAGGGACGGCTCTACTCTGAGGTCTAACACACGCGATGCATGGATGTTTACAATAGTTGCTCAGCTATTACAATATAATGTTTCAGATATATATTCTATCATGATGGTTATACATTTAAAGGCAGGGTATCACGCTGGCATCTACTTTTTCTCCGTTTAATTGTGACAAAGTTGTGGAAATAATAGAATAGTCAATGTCTGGTGTGTATGAAGCATTTTAGTGCTTTGTGAATGAGTTGTTGGCTGTTGGCCAATACTGAGATACCTGTGAAGCGTGTCATTTATCAATCTGACATAAATTTTACCGTATACATTGTCATTCCAGGATGGAAGTGCAACAGACGACAAGGTCACCATGTGTCACAAATCGTCATGTGACACAATCACAATGTGACACAGTGAATTTGTAGATCTGATATTTACCAAAGATCCTTAAACATTCGAAAACTTGAAATGGGACATTCTGCATAATGACTACTTTCTACTTGCTACATAAAAGCTTTTGCTCGAGTACAATTTGAAATTTACTTGTGGACATTTACTTGTAACAGAGTAGTTAACTACATTTCAGCATTGATACATGTTTTAATTGTGAAACGTGTGAGTAGTTTTTCCACCACTGTACAGTAGAGTGCAGTTCTCTTCATGTCAGCAGATGGCTGCCTCTAAGGTTACTGTTCATATCAGCAACATGGGAATTACAGCTCATCATGATGCTACTGTACTTCATAACAGCTCTGGGGATAAGACCATCTGCTAAACACCCAAGACATAAAATGCTAAATGGATCCCACTCAACTCATTAACCAAACTTCAGTGAGGCTTGACAAAACAACAGCCAACTTTTAATACGAAAAAATAAATAAATACATAAATACAGTAAATAAAAAGAGAGTTGGGGATAAATAAGTAGATAATAAACAAATTATTGCACAACTCATTCCCTTTAATCCCTTGTTAAATTTGTTCATGCTTAATGTAAATCACTCTGGATTAAGAGCATCTGCTACTGTAAATGCCTTAATTGTAAATTATAAAATTAAATTAACAGATAGACTAGGGGAAAGGTGACATGATTAAAGTGTTTTAAAAACATTGAGGAGAAATAAACACATCTATGTACAAGGTACAATACAAACAATATTTACCGCAAGCTCAAAATAATATTGCTGTTATGCTTTAGGGAACCAAGCACCTTTTTGTTTGTGCACCTCTGTGTGTGTGTGTGTGTGTGTGTGTGTGTGTGTGTGTGTGTGTGTGTGTGTGTGTGTGTGTGCGTGTGTGTGTGTGTGTGTGTGTGTGTGTGTGTGTGCGTGCGTGTGTGCGTGCATGCGTGTGTGCGTGCATGCGTGTGTGTGCGCGTGTGTGTGTGTGTGTGTAAACACGTGTGATGCATAAACAGCTGACATGGGTCCTGTGTAATGAGCTCCTAAGTGGCAGAAAATATTCATTAATTGCTATCTAACTACAAGTGTCTGTGTGTGTGTGTGTGTGTGTGTGTGTGTGTGTGTGTGTGTGTGTGTGTGTGTGTGTGTGTGTGTGCGCGCGCGCGTGCGTGTGCAAGTGTGCGCGTCTTGAGGGGGTAACACAAGGTCTTTCCTTCTGTCTTTAAGATGGGTGTATAATTATCTCAGCTAAAACTGCTGTTGAACAGAATACAATGGAGAGCAGACTTATATGTTGGAGAAACGCTGTTATGCATAATGAGTATATTTGTGGTAAAAATGTATTTTCCTCTGTGTTGTTACGTAGCTGAAGCTCTGTCTCGGTGGACTGGCCGTGGCTGAGGCTGTCCAGACTGCCAGTGCTGAGCCTGTCGGCCTTTTCCACGTCTTTCCCTTTCCTGTATAATTACTGTACCCTATCAATAAAGGCTAAATGTGTTATTCCTATTCCTAGTTAATATATCCATTGTACACAGAATTTAAGCATTTTACAGATGCTCTTAATCCAGAGTGATTTACAATAAGCAAGAACAAACTACAGTACACTGCTACGTCTACACAAAATGTTAATTACTAAAGCAACAGCAAGTGCTGTGGACCAAGATGGAGTCTGAAGAGGGGCATTTTCAGACAACGGCAGAAGATTGGGAGTGAGTCTCAGTTTTAGTGCCAGAAGGGAGAAGAGTTTGGGGTGTGTGCTGTCTCGGCGCTTTTAGTGAAGGTACTTCCAGCTTCCCTGCATCAGCTAATATCAATCAACATTGTTAATTCAACATTGAGCATGTTGCAGTGTATCTGGTGCTGTGTTGGGAAAGCTCACTTTTTTATGAACTAGTTCCCTTTAGGGCATTAACCAAAAAATCGATACATTGATGCATCGATTTGCAAAACACGCATCGACTCCCATCAGCCCAAGTCAAAAAGTTGTTGTTGGAGGAAGGGGGGAAATTAAACATTAAACTTTGTTTTTCCCCGATTTATTCTTGCTCTATGTGTGCAAGGTGAATTCTGTGTACAGAGTTCAACCGTAATATTGGTCAAAGAATAAATCAGGCATTGCTGGTTGTACTTCACTCACAGTGGGAGAGAGGTGTTTGGCAGTTTAGGGTGATATGGATGTGCAAAATAGCTGACCATAACTAATCTATTGGAACTTATTCTTCGTATTGGTGTTGTTTATTCAAACAAACCAACACTTTTCCTCTGTACGGTAGTGTTTGGGTCATGAGTTGGGACATGCTGCATGACTGGAGGATATCCATGCAGTTGAATGCGAGCTGCAGTTAATCTGTGATGGATAAGGGCTTATTGGTGGGTTTTCCGCTACATATTAAGCCTGGGAGGCTCACTCAGAGAAAATTTAGAAAAGAAAACAAGTAATTGAGAATAACGTTTTACTCATACTAAATCATCACCTTTCTGGTATTCCTCCATTATTTAGCAGACAACATACAGTATGGACAGAGAAGAAGGGCAAGGCCAGAGTCAGGAAAGACATGCACCGGATTTGACAGCTGAACATTGAACGTCAGCATGCTCAGAAAGGTAAATGAAATAAAAATGTTGGACAGCATATTCCATTCATATTTTCAGCACAATTCAGAACCCCCAAAAAATTCTGCAATACAGTGCAGCTTACATTTATATTCAGTATGCAGCTGCCGGGTTAAGTTCCAGGTTAAGCCTGGCTCAGCATGTGTGATTTCTGGTCTAATGTCTTTCCCATCGGTTCACCAATCTGAGGCCATACCTCTGTAGAAAACAGCAGACGACAACAGCCACCAACTTTGGAGCAACAAACCAATGCCCTGCCCTGCATTTGGAAAGCAAGGATGTGTGCTTCCTGTATGCCAGAATTTCCAATGCGTTTCCCCAGGCTTGTTTGAACTGCATGCAAACGAAAATGAACGCTTGGGTTCTGAGGCTAAGTGTTATGTGAAATGAATTATTTAATAAGTAAACAATGTTATTATGCAGATATATTTTTAACTGTGGGAACTGAGTAAGGAAAGTACATTTGTTTCAATTATGAAACAAATGTACTGATAAGAGAGGCATACAGTAATTTAGAAATACATTTGGATCTTTTGTATTCTTATTGAACCTTCATATGCTATTTAATGATGCCTTAAATTTATAAAAGGATTTCATAAATTATGTTGGCTTCTTTCCTTTTCCTGCAGAATAACATGTTTTATTGTAGTATAATTTCTTTAAAGATGTGATAATAAACTACAGTAAACTAAAGCCTCAACAGGCAAATAAACGTTTTTTAGTCATCCAGAAAAGGATTAATGTCGGCCTGTTTGTTTTCTTAGCTGGTAAGATTTGTATTAAAATTCCTGTTAATTGATATGTTTTTGTAGGAATGTAGTTTGTCACTCCACAAGGTCATTTCCTGCCCTATCAGCAGCTCACTACTGAGAGAAAGGAGTTGGATATTTTGGAAATGAACTCATGACGTCATGGGAGGTTTCGAGTGTGCTAAAAAATATGATTAACCCTGTCCAGTATTTGTGTGTGTGTGTGTGTGTGTGTGTGTGTGTGTGTGTGTGTGTGTGTGTGTGTGTGTGTGTGTGTGTGTGTGTGTGTGTGTGTGTGTGTGTGTGTGTGTGTGTGTGTGTGTGTCAGTAACTTGAGAAATAATTCAGACTTACTAAATGCAATGTGAGACAGGCAAAGAGAGCATTTCATTATGCTCAAGTGCACTTGAACAGACTCTCAGCAGTCATAGCAGAAGACATTAGCATTCAGACATGCTGGGTCTCAGAAGAGAATACAGCTCACGTCTCACCTTCTCCGTGTCTATACCCTTGGACATGGACCAGGTGGAGACGATGTAGTCCATTACCCTCTCGCTGAGGCCTTTCGGCACCTGGTAGAGCTTCAGGAAGTCCCTGACATTGTTGAGCATCTCATGGTAGCGGTTGGTGTTGGCGTACATCTGCTGGAAGATGGTGGTCACGTTTCCAAAGATGGTGGCATAGAGGAGGGCTGAATAGAGAAGCAATGGAAGAGAAGTGAGGGTTACAGTACCAAGCAAAGTAGATTAACCCTGTGAGTATAGAAGGGGAAGGACAGGACTAGAATATAGTGATAATCACAGATATAGGACTTGCACATAGTATGAATGTCCACTTACAATAAAACAATATCAATAGTCCCAGAGTTGATATTATCACATGCTGCTATTAATTAATGTCCCCTGTAGCAACTGCTGAGAAACTTTTCCATCCATGATGGTCAAGTTTCATAGAAATCTGTCTACTGGATTATGATATCTATGATACAGTATCCGAAATTGTGTCCCAAACCCATTTTGAGTTGGACAAGTTGTGTTTTTATCTCCAGTTCTTAAAAGCCTGGCAAGAGGAGAACAGTGATAAATATAAATCACCGTCTATGCTTTGTTGGATCTTTTGCACTGACAGACGTAGGGACGGACAGACATGCATGGACAGACGTAGGGATGGACAGGGGGTAAAACATAGTCACCACCATACTGGTGGAGACAACTATAAATCTCCCTCTATGTTTTTGTACTGTTTTGTTGGATTTTTCCTTCTGTTTTATATGAAGCACGCAGTAGCTTTGTGTTTGTAATGTTTGTGTTAGGACAAGAATCTACACTATAACTGAATATAGGAGGGGTTTAGCGCGCCCTCAAAAATATAGAGCTAAGCATTTTTATACAATGGTTGCAATAAAAATGTCACAAATACATGACAGAAAAACAGAACTATGAGAATAAAAGAGAGGGAAAATCTTCTCTTGGAGCTGAGCAAAGTTCAGCGTGTACAGGCAGCTGACAGCAGGTTGAGTTAAAAACAGAATGTTGAGATGTGAGCGGAAAGCGACCTCACAGTGCTCCTAAACAGTAACATCTCTCTCCCTCTCGCTTTCCTTTCTCTGCCCCCTCTCATGATCTTCTCTTCCTGTCACTAATGTACTTTCCTCTTCTCCTTTCTGCACTCCTGCTCTCTCCTACTATCCCTCCCATTCTTCCCCAACATTTCCAATCCTTTTCCTCCTCCACTCCTGTCTCCTGTGGTGTCCTCTCTTATACCTCCAACCTCTCTCCGCCCCACTCGTCTCTCTTCTCCTCTCGCTCTCCTCCTTGGTGTTCCAGTGAGCTGTCAGTCCCTCCTCTCTGCACCCACTGTACCCTGGTGCCAATACTCACTGTTTCCATAGAGATCTCACCCAAAATAGGTACCCCTCTGCCCCCCCTCTCTCTGTGGGTCCATCTCTACTTCTACTCCTAGCCAATGAAAAATAAACAAGTTCAAATATTTAGTAGGGACACAGAGGATGGGTCTTACAAAAATAAAATAAAGTTTGCAAGTGAGGCTGAACCTAAGGGCCATTGACAAAAAAACAGGGAAAAGTGGCATCCACAAGACAGCATTATTACAAGAAACATTTATGGCAATGCAGGGCACTCATCCATATGTAGATGAGTTTAGACATAGTAAATGAAAATAGATACATCATTTACATAGTACTCAACACTGCATACGTTGAACACCTGTCCTATAGTATGCTGTAATGCACTTACAGTACACAAAAGCTAGAGTCAATTATAGCCACCACACGCAGAACTCCTGACACCCACACGCACGCGCACACACATACACACACATACTGGATTACAAGACCATCGCTATGTAATGACTCAATGATAGCAGAATGTACAGTACTCTTGACCATGACGGATTAATTAAAGAAAGGTTGGGCTTTAGCAGACAGGTATACAAGTTCTCTTCCTGAGGTGCTCTGAAAGCAGAGATTTGCAAGGCGTAGCATCAAAGGGGCATGATTGTAGTATGTATGCATGCACGCAATGCGTGCGTGTGTCAACCTTCAGCTCTATGAATGACATAGCATAGACTCACAGGCAGGAGGACCTTCTTTAACAGATTGAGCGAAGGGATTTCAAAATTGGAGCTCCAGACTACATTGCCGGCAGATATGGCCAGTACTCTGAAAGGTCCCCCCTTGCGACTTTGGTCAGAACTATGGAGAGTTCTCACCAATATCACGTGATAGAGTGTGAGTGTCAAAGAAATGGGTTGCGAAGGGAGAAAGCTGGCTGGCCATAGCCCCATCTGTACAGACTCTGAGACAGTATAACCAAATCAAATCTAGTCGACTGTCAAGCAGTCATTCAACACCTTGAAAATGTCAGCTGCCGTTGTCTTTTGGTAATGACAGAGTACATAATATATCCTCACGTAAGTCATCGTCAAACCGAAATATATTGCATATAGAGCAGACGAGCAGTATGGCTTTGTTATCCAAACCAGCCTATAGATTCATCAGCCATGTAACCAATCTGACAATGTTATCCGAAAGTGGGACATATAGTACCTAATTAACCTAACAGTTAGGCAAGCAACAGCTTGTGACAGATGTCCCTGGCATCGATAAATGAATTCCTCTCCTCAAATTGGATAGAAAACTGGATAGCTTTTTCACTCTTCCTATGCTCAACAAGGTTCAGACAGGTTTATCCTTTAGTGCAGTGCATGGGTCTCAAAGTGGTGTCTGAGGACAACCAGGTAGGGGCTTTCAGGGGAATTTGGGGGTCATTGACATAACAAAAAGTTTGAGAACCACTGCTTTAGTGCAGGGTGTTTAGACCATATGTGCAGAAAACATTTTAATTGGCTTCATTTCAGTCATAACACCATACATAGGGGTCCTCTGAGAACATGTGGCCATATTTTAGGCTACAAGTTGAACAGAGTCATTGCGCACATCCGTAGTTAGCTGGTGCTGGACTCAAACAAATACTATGAAAAATAAAGAAAAGGGCTCTGCACATAGCTTCTGCTCCACAGTGCTTTATTGCATTAAAACCCTGACAGTTTCGCCGACGACAACGTTTCGGCCATTGCTGGCCTTCATCAGGTGATCAGTGATCAGACAATCTCCTTATACAGTATGGTTACTCAAAGGGTCCCATGACCACCAACAAGACCATCAGGCAGTTAATTGTTAGACACACCCCAGTGACATGAGTATACACCCACCATATCTAGCAAGTGTCACAAAGTACCACACTTGCTGGTCGAGACATACAGTATTACATTTTAAGCATAGTAATTTCTTAGACTATTATAAAACTTCAAAATATGCTTTTGGTGCCAAAAGCATATATAGATAGATTTAAACATTGTAAAACCTTTAAAAACACGTCTTTAAAAATCTCTAAAAAATACCTTTTAAAAAAACCTTTAGGATACTATGCTTAAAATGTAATATGTCTCGACCAGCAAGTGTGGTACTTTGTGACACTTGCTAGATGTGGTGGATGTATACTCATGTCACTGGGGTGTGTCTAACAATTAACTGCCTGATGGTCTTGTTGGTGGTCATGTCACCCTTTGAGTAACCATATGCGGAGATTGTTTCTGATTACTGTCAACTGATGAAGGCCAGCAATGGCCGAAACGTTGTCGTTGGTGAATCTGTCAGTGTTTCAATGCAATAAAGCACTGTGGAGCAGATGCTGTGCGCGGACCGGTTTTCTTTATTTTTCAGATTTTAGGTACGGTAATGCCATATTTTATGTAATGTTTTTTGTTGCTTTTCATTTTTTTCTATTCCACATTGTCTCGAAAATAACAAAGTAAAGAAAAGGCTCGCAAAATATGTCAATAATATTTTGGCCATTGTTTGCTGTATGGACACATTTATCCACCACACAAAAGCACACATGATGTTCTCTGATCTCATGCCATTTATAACAGCCAGCCTGTCCCCAAAGCTGTAAAGTAGGTATACACAAATAGGGTGAAAAGAAGACATATTAATAGGCATTTGGACTGGCATGACAATTAGAATACTGAGGCAGCCTTATGGAAAATATTGATCCTGAGAAATGACTTCAGGCCAGGGCTCTCTTTAATTACTATGAAGACAATAAAGGCATGGCGTGAAGAGTAAGTAAGGTAAAGACCTTAAGACAGGTTATTTGAAAAATGTCAGGGGTGGGAAGTGATAGTATGTGTGTGGCTGTGCGCGCGGTGGGAATACCGGACAATGGTTTGTTTATTGGGATAAGTAAACAGAAGTAATTGGTGGAAATTATGACAGTGTGTGAGGAAGTGTCTGACAGGTAGAGCAAGAGCAGGAGAGAGAAAGAGACAGAATTATACCGTAGAGGTGGAAAGAAACAGGTTTGAGTGTATGTGTACAATATATGTTAGAGGACACACACAGTTTCCTGCCTGACTAATTATCTGAAAGTGCACGCACCCCCCCCCCCCCCCCCCCCCCCCCACACACACACACACACGCGCGCGCGCGCGCACACACACACACGCACACAAACACGCACGCACACACACTTGTTTTTGGTTTATATGTCCACCATTGTTGATTTTCCAAGCTAGCAAGGAATAGAAACATGCCTGGTTTTATCTAGCATCAGTATTATAATGAGTCAAATATTAAATGATCTGCATGTCAGCGCCCCCACCACCTCAGTTTGTGGTACTGAAAATAAAACTGCTTACGTATATCAGAATGGTGATTGAGGCTCACATCATTAGAAATACAGTAAACTTAAGGGACATACTGTAGACAATATGATGTCAAGTTTGAAAACATTAAAAAGTAAAAGTTACGTTCTGTAGAATTTTAACAAAAAAAAAAAGCTTAAATGGGTAAAATTCCCTCCCACCATCATGGAGATGTGCCTCCAGCAAAAGGCCAAGTCCATTCCCACAATTTCAGGGACTCTGTACTGCAGGGAGGATAATTGGGAGGAAACTCCTCACTGTCAGGTGAAAGTATACAGGAGGCAGCTGGTGACACATGGTTGTCTACTCCTTCTCAGGCCAACATGCAGTTGACAAGGACTGAGAACTTACAAAATGAACATTCTTCATTGGAAATACAAAAGCCAACAAAGTATTATCATCTACTACCAAAATCTGCAGCATTACTTACATGTGTAAAAATTGACTCAATAAGGCATTCCAGGCCTTAAGAGGATCAAAGGTTTAAAGGCTAGCCGACACCACTACCAGTGTTGTAGAGGGACTTTTAGAAGTGGGGGTATGCCTTTTAAAGGAGAATTCCATATTCTCATTGTTCTCATTTTCAATTTTTTTGAAAAAGGAAAATCATTAACTTTTTTTTTTACCATGCCCACACAACATCTCTAAGGTATACAGTATTCATGACAGTAAAATATTGAAAATCAGTGTAATTCCCCTTTAAGACATATGCATGCACACTTGCATTTTCCGTGCACCTGCACGACACACACAGACACACTATTGAAACAAGTATAGCATATTGAGAAAGATTGTGTACAATGCCTAATTGTATCAAAGTAAATGACAAGACAAAAAACAAAGGCCTACTTTTGCCCCAAAAATATTTTAGATGTGAGAAGTGGGGGGACGCCGTCCCCCCGCGTCCCCCCTCCACTACACCCCTGACCACTACACATCTTGGAACTCTAGATGCAAAGAGTATAATCCCACAGAGCACAGCATAAAATTAGCCACTTGTCAACTAGTAGTCACATACTGCTGCTACAGCAGAAGGAACATAATAAAGCTTCTTCTTCCCCAAGTTGTTATTAAAGTTTGGCCCATTTGTGTGTTTGATTGTGTTTCATCACACTTAACTGTGAACAGTCAAACCTGCTAAATCCCAAATGTCTAATTTCATAAAAGGCTTAGGCTTCGATGACAAATTAGATTTGTTCCGTTCATTTCACCTCTGGGCTTCTCTTTTGCTAATGCATCATTTTTTGTTTGGCAACAGCGATTTGTGATATTGATTAGCTCGGACAATTAAATCAATAAGCTCAGCAGACAATGGGGCCAAAATATTTATAGCATCCGTGAATTCTGACTCCCTTTTTGCCCATTCCCTGTGTCAGCTATCGCAATGATTAATAAAAATCACACCCGTGTGAAGTGAGTCGTGCTGCTCCATGTGGTCCTCAAGCCCGTTCTGAGTTAACATGGGTGTGATTTTTTTTAATAGTGTTGCAAGTTCTCTGTGTAATTCTGACTTCTACTGGAAATATTTCAGAATGGTCGATAGTAATAGTAGAGCATAAACATTTAGAGCAGGAGTTCACTGGAGCTAATGAAAATAGAGACAAGTCCTGGAACTGAAGTAGAAAGAAATGCAGTGGACTCGGGCAACAGCCCGGCTACTGATCTTATTCTCCCTCAAACGTCTTTATTTTAGATTGTTTTTACGAAGAGTACAACTTACAATATGGACAATGTATTTTTAACTCCAGGTTGTCCCTATTGAGGCTGCATGAACAGACGCTATAGTTGGTTAACTAAGTTCTGATTGGTTCAGAGCAAAAAAAAAAAATAACAAAAAAGCATCCGTAATATGCTGGTAAACCCAAACTCAAACGGAAGGGAATGCACTGCTTAAAATGTTAAAACAACAAAAACAAAATGACTATGCAACAGTGTGTAGGAAAATCTTTCAAGAATAAGAGGGAAAGAGCTGAAAATCTCACTGAAGCAAAGCTCAAAAAACGATTGTGATATTAGACAGTGACACAGAGAGTGAAGGGGAGACAAAGGAACCAGCACCAAGCACAGGTAGTAGTAGTAATAATAATAATAATATAGATACTGATTAATATTCAATCATGCAGTACTGAACTACAGTAGATAGCCTAATGCAGGTGTAAGGCAGACCTGTTAGGTATAACTGCAAAAAAAAGCCTTTTCCTTTGCATTTTAGGGACACTGTGGTGTTTGAACCTCCAACTGTACACCAGGACTGTGCCAGTCCTGGTGTGTCGCTTCACGTCCAAAACAGTGGACAAATGACATTGCAGTATACCTGACGAAGGCCACCTCAGGCCGAAACGTTGTATTTTTTTACCGCTCTGTTGTGAATAAAATATTTGGAGCTTTTAAAACGGTGTGCGGATCTGTTCCCTCTACTTCATGTCACTACGTTAGATCCAGCACCCGTTGAAATCTGCGGATGTGCGTGCACTCTTCGCTTTCTACAAATGACATTGACTCACTCTTGAAATGGTGGATTATAAAGGGGAAAGTTGCGATCACTCACAGACCCCCCCCCCCCCCCCAATTGTTAAAGTACAATACTTTAAATCATGCCATGTTGCACACGTGCCTAAAATACAGTCGGTCCTATTTGCACCACACTTGCTTTCAACACGACTCAAAAAGCCAAGGATCACTGTGGTGGTAAATTCCAACTATGTCCTCATATATGAATCACAGAGCTCAGCCCCGTAGCAGACCAGCTGAAAGTGTGAGTGGACAGAGAGCAGATCTACAGCCATATCGTAGACAATTATGCAAACTCTGCTGACTTCATAGGGCTAGTCCAATTGTGGCCGTTCTACATAGACTTGAAGAGGGACAATGATTGGGGACAATTAGGGATTGCATTGTGATTGTGCTGTTTTCTGCCCCCTCAATAGCGCAACAGTGCAAGTCTGTTCTATTACTAATGACAGTCATGTGATCGGGCTAGGCAATCACAGCTGCCATTTTCATGCTGGCGTCGTTCTCATGCTGGCGTCCCAACACGTACGTTCCTATGGCAAATGAATGGATTTCGACTAGCGACAATGGGCTCGATTTTGGTTACATTAGCCCTTATACGCAATTAACGCACTTAGCATTGGGGAAGAGGCGTTCCCACACTAAAGTTGATAATTTCGTTACCATCCAATCTCCCTTAAACACCTCCTATACCCGTTAAATTATGCACAGGTGTGGTTTGGGCGTTTTTAGCTTTCATCCAATCCGTGTTGGTCTTGCCATTCCCTTTAATTCATCCCATATCTATTTCCCTTATCCCTACTGCTAAGCCTGACCCTCCTAAGCACACAGCCTGGCTGCGGGCTTAGGACAGACACATGCATGAGTAGCCTATTCTCAAAGATTATAGCTCTCATTTTCAAACAATTATAGCTCGGTCAATTCTCAATCATTTCTTACCATTGAACATGTTATGTTGAAAAAACATGTTCCATGTTTTTTTTACTGTATGTGGCGTGCATTTATCCCAAGTCTGCGAAACTGTAACTGTCGGGGATTCGGTGGAAACGGTCCACCGAATCCCCGACAGTTACATTTTGCTCGATCCCGCATCGTAGAGAAGACCTACCCACATATTCTATACAGCATCTGATAGAGTGGCTTTTTCCCATCACGCTGCATTTTGAAATGTAAAAAATGGTCCAGAATTGACCGAGAAATGAATGATCAAAAAACGTTTTTTTGCCGCGAATTCCCAACTTTTTTGCAATTTACAGCATTGCGTCACAAGTTAATTAATGTATTTAATTATATTATATATACTGTACATTACCTAAACACAAGGAAGTGACCTACAGCAGGGAATCTACAGCTGTTTATAGGACAATCCATAAATAAGGAGATGAATTGAACTGGACACCTTTCACCAGAATTTGCTTTTATAACCTAACCTGGGTCAAACAATTCTCAAGGACCACTCCAGAAAACCTACCCAAAAAATACATTTAACGACATAACAAGAAAGCCCAACAGCCATTAATTATTTACAATCTGGTTGTGCTTGTAGTTCAGATTATAGGAGGTTTGTACCTCCTAACGTCATCAGACAACCATTTAAAGCTGCACGGCAGTGTAGCACAGGCACAGACTAAGAGAAAAAGTTTTGACTACTTGTACCCTGAGGCTCCCTCTGTGTGATGAAATTGCATAATTAAAAAAGTCATTAGGAAAGCAGTGGGTCTGTGTGAACTCTGTGTGAAAGGATGTTGCATTCTAACCTTTTTTTTTATATCGGTTTTTGGCTTTTTCCCTTTATTGATGGGTACAAGTGAAGATTGACAGGAAAGAGGGACAGAGAGAAGGGCAAAGAAATGCAGCAATGATTGTCATGAACAGACTGGAACACACAACGCGCTGTCAGGCCAGAGCCTATATATTTGGCATGCGGCTGGACTACTGGACTACTAGGCCAGTGGGCGCTGGCGATCCAACAGGTTTGAAAGATAAAAAAATAATAATAGTATTTCAATTTCCTTTACTAGACCATAACAAAGAGAAACAGGAAAGAGAGACTACAAACAAGTCACAAGAAAGCCTGAAACTATCGTATCTCAAGTAAATCTGTGCAAGTACATGAATAGGCTGAACGATCTGTGTTCTCTGAAAAGCAATTTATCTCTGTCCACAGTTCCCATGCCACAATATTCTAGCTTTTTGTAGTTAATGTTCACTGCAAATGGAAAGAGACAAGAATAGTAAATGCTCTCACTGACTGAGCCAGGAGGACAGATAACAAAATTGGGGTGGCTGTTGTCTGTTTTGTGATGTGGGCGTGTGACTGATTGCCTGTGCTGTGACGTGACCACCTCTTATAGAGCTGCACACCTTGGGGTCGTCCAGCTGATCAAACCCTGGCTCTTCATTCCAGCCCTTGCCAGTTTGTCAGTTACCGACCGGTATGCTACTGCGCCTCAAAGTTATTTGTTTTTGAGATCTATATTTTCCCTAACTCCTTGACTCTGTGTGTCACCAGTGTCTCCACACCTCCTCCTGCCTGTCTGCTACCCAGCCCAACCTACAGCCCTTCATGCCTGATTCTATTTATTTTTTTGTTAATAAATAGCTGAGCTTGAAATGCTGTCCTGAGTCTGATTTTGGGTCCAATACTTACAAAACCTTGAGATGTAGGCGGCATACTGTGCATCTAACAAGACATCTGAAGCATGTTTTGTCCGCAGTTTTGTCCAGTTTACTAAATCTACTAAATTTTGATTACACTAGTCACAAATATAAATTACTCCTGCTGTTTGCTATAATCACTACTCAGATTTGCGTAATCCCCAACACATCCTATTATATCATCCCATTTAGACACCCCCCCCCCCCCCCCGGCACAAAGCATTCACTTATTCCGGGTATATCTGCAAAAATCAATATCGAAAAGTTTGACATCAATAAAAGTCACACACACATACAGTACAAGTCAAAAGTCACATTGCCAAAAGACAGGAGTTTTGCTTCGTGTCCAAGTGCACCAGACTTCAATTCTGTGTGTGTGTGAATACGCATCAAATAAAAGAAATGAAACCTGAGGAGTAAACACAGTTGGAGACAGAGAAGGCATATTTTACACAGTGCAAAGATGAGGATCCCTCGTAAAAATATGGTTAGATGATAGTTCCTTGTTATGTGTCCTTGCCGCGGCAAACTGTAGTGTGAATGCACTGAATAGAAAATGCAAGAATGATGCAACTTCTCCTCTCAATCGCATCAAGTCTACCGAAGTAGAGGTGTGAATGCGGTCTATGTTGTTTTAAATTGATCTGTCAAAGCCTGCTTTGAACTACAGTGATTCACCCTCAGGCTCAGAGGCTAGACCACCAGGACGCGTGCAGACACAAACACAAACACACACACACACACACACACACACACACACACACACACACACACACACACACACACAGAATTGCATAAGACCCAGACTGCCCGCTGTGTCTGCTCTCAGAGAATGCACACACCCACACACAAGTGTGGGCGCGCACACACATACACATGCAGTCAAGATCACAAAAGAGCAGACAAGAGCACACACACAAAAAGAACAGACAAGAGCATACACACAAATCCTGGAAGCGAATGCTGCGCGCACACCTGACACATGCACACAAACAGATAACCACATACACATAGATGTAAACTCAAACATGCACACAAAGGCACAAATGCACACACACACACACACACACACACACACACACACACACACACACACACACACACACACACACACACACACACACACACACACACACACACACACACACACACACACACACACACACACACACACACACACACACACACGCACACACACACACACACACACACACACACACACACACACACCCACCTCTCGACAGCACATCAGAACACATTCCCAGCTGACCGCACAGGACTCTCTGGCCAGCAGGACAACAGGAGGAGATGCATGTGAACACACACAGCTGCAAATAGCTTTTGACAGGACGTGATTGTGAATCAGACCCTGGCTTGCTAAAGTGGAACATGCTCCCTGATTGACACCAAATTGAAATTGACCGAAAAACCTGCCCAGGCACGATTAGTCATACAATCCGACCACCTCACTGCGCGCACACACACACACACACACACACACACGCACACACGCACACCAACCAATGCGAGAAGAATGATTTCTATAATTTCCCCTTACTGAGTGGATAAGATTGGATGGGCTCTTTGTGGGGCCATCGTCTCGGTGCTGTTTA
Source organism: Benthosema pterotum (assembly GCA_039105355.1). NCBI lineage: Eukaryota > Metazoa > Chordata > Actinopteri > Myctophiformes > Myctophidae > Benthosema > Benthosema pterotum. The sequence goes on from CM076980.1 coordinate 26,128,059, forward strand.
CTCCTCATTAGGTCAAGTTAATAGTCCATTTATTGCGGCACAGAGACAATAATGGGTTTCAGAGTGAATGTGATCAGCGGCTCTTGACTCCTGAACTCCTCAAATTGATATAATACAGCTAAACATAAACAAACTGGAGCGCCCCACAACTAGTAAACAAAACATCACAACAACTATTTTATTTTAGCCCGCAATGGTTCTCATATGCTCTTAGGGTTCTCCTCAAAGGAGATCAGAGACAGAGAGAGAAAGTGAGAGAGGGTTAGGTTTAGTAGGAAAAACGGTCAACTGCAATGCAAAACCGCCGCGACTGTTATAAAACCGTTGCGACAGCCGTCGTGCTCGAGGACTGCTTTCACTGGCTCCTCAATTAAGGGTGTCTGCTAAATGCCTAAATTGTAAATTGTTAATCTATGGCTTCTGGATCAAGGCACAAACAGAAATAAACAAAACCAAGCCATGAATGGTGTGTCCGTGTGAGGTTGGGGTGGGGCTGGTGTACATACCATAAGTCTAAGGTAGAACGTAGAAGACAGCTGCACTGTGTCATAACAGAACTTTCAGGTTATTGTTTTTTTTTATATATTTTTGATAGATGATCATCCAGATTATAGCCGATATCAGCCTTTGTTTGACTATTATGATGACAGCTGTATCGTATCGGGAATCAGCAGTTAATGTGTGTGGACTCGGACACAGTCAGGTTAACTTCTTCCCTGCTCAATTTTCAAACATACCATAGGTGTTTTATATTTAATAACAGCCATATGTTATAAAGAGGAGACGGTCAATGGAAACGTGCCATCCGGGTGACTGGGATCAGATTAAAGAGCAGAGCAAACAGGCCCCCTGCGGTTTGGATGATGAAGGTAACAAGGCCATTAGGGGCCCACGGGGTGTCCCTCAGGGACCCGTTACAGAGCTTTTGCGGTAGTAATGAAGTCATGATGGACCATTCAGAGCGTGTGACCACGGCTTGGTAAACAACAGGTCACTTCATCAGTGGATACCTGGGGGAGTCGGGGACATGAAACGTTGTCAACCCTTAAAACTGTTTATGCTCAGTGATAAAGAGGTGGTGTGGCCCTTCACCTCTGATATAACTACGATTGATTATTACCGTACTTTTCATAACTACCATATTCCATTGACTGTTTTCTATTAATCCAATAATTGAAGTGTGCTCTTTGGAAATTAAAATGTATTAACAAATCAATGTGAAATAACTAAATAGACAAAAGCGTATCATTTAGTCTGATTAGCCACTTCACTGTAACATTATAATTCAAGCAGAAGATAGCAATTGTGCAAATTTACATTGTGCTCTTTTTACCATGAATGGAACTAATTGTTTTACTTCCTCAACTCAATTGATTTACTTTCTCATTGTACTGTGGTTGCTGAGGATCATAGAACAGTAGTTTTCATTGCATTTTTTTGCATTTATCTTGTTATTGAGGGACATTCATGATTTTTTAAGTAAAATTACTTCTGCCGTTTGCCTGGGACGTCGTTGCAAACTGGTGCTAGTGCGTTGAGACAAACACCAGTGGCCCGGCCCTCGGCTTATAACAATTTTTCTATTTTGGCCCATTGCGTAATCGAGTTTGACATCCCTGATCTACGCCCTCCTGTCTTAATTGTGTGTACAGTATGTCATTTCCACCGGGTTGGAACATGGGAGTACACATGTTGGTTCACTTTATATACCCATTATGTGCGGACCGGTGGTTTACAACAAATACGCAACATTTTAAAATCAGTTGACAACAAGGCAGGCGCAGCGACAGCGAGGCCTCGAGGCTCATGGGACGTGCCCAGCCTGCTGCAGGGCCGCTCCATGTGCAGCCAAGCAGCACATGGTCTCACATGTGCATGGAATAATAGCTTATCATGTGAACCAAAACCAGCGCTCAGTCCTTGTGTCTCAGTGGGGAAGGGCAGAATTCTGTGCTTGGTATATACAGTACATCCACATTGTGATCAGCTTGTAGATGTGCAATTCTCAGTGAAGATACAGTGTAAATGTAATGTACAGCAAAAAAAAAAAAAAAAAAAAAAACAGTCAATGATAGAGCACCTGAGAGACTCCGGATAGCCATTCATAAGGGAAAAAAAAGAATAAAAAAAGAATTGTAGGAAAGTGTACTAGACTTCCCAGTTCATAGAAAAGATCAGTAGGTCAGCATTGAGGGAGTGGCACTACATCACCATCATTAAAAAGGTTTATGTCGGCTCTCACTCTTATCCACAGTGACTGAAAAAAAAACTTTATTTCCTATAACACCAATGTTAAGGCAAACAATGGTAATAAATAACAGTACAGTGCAGTACATCATGTCAGGGAGCTGGGTATTGTGCGCAGGCACACACACGCACACACACACCATTATAAGACGCCTAAGGGCAAGAAGCGACCTTGCCTTGTTATGGCTGAGTGCTGGCTCATCAACATGGAATGTCAAAACAGGTCAGTGGTGCATGACATTCTCTTGAGTTTGATAAGAGCTCAGGTAGGCCTGGGCCTTAATTTTTTGGCCTGTTGCAAACTCTACTTTTCGCCATCTGCCAGGCATGGCTGCACACAAAAACTTTGTTGCCGCTCTGTCTAATTTAAATGCAGGTGTCATCAAAAAACATTGAAGAGGAAGGATGGATGGGGAAAGATCAACATATGGAATGTCAGAACAGTTTCTGTATATCCTCACTCTGTATATCCATATCTGGAGATCTAAGGGTTTGAGGTCAGATGTAGGGCTGCTGTCCAATATTGATGAGTGATGACATGAGGGGCCTCCATATATAGGTTTGATTGCGACAAAAATCATGAGACTCCTGATCTCCATAACAATGTCACAAGACCTGGACTTATACTGTATAAATGGGGATAATGGTTTACAGGGACTGAAATCCATACATGGGGATGAGTAACTGACGGGAAATTAACAATTTCATAATAAATGTGACCTGTGTGGTAACAATCAGAGAGAGAGAGAGAGAGAGAGAGAGAGGCGCAAGGAATTGTATAACGGACAGGTTGCCAGAGGCACTTTACAACTTGATGGGGGCACAATTTTAAATTGTAACCTCACTTCAATAAACTTCATACACCTGACTTCAGTCCAAAAGTTATCCCTGTTAAAAAAAAAGAAGAAAAAGAAACACAGTTTTGCGAGAATACTGTTCAATGAAGAGTCTGTCTTTACATAAGTGTCATCAACCTATAATGGCTTGTGATGACACCATAGGTCACTGTACTGAGTTGGTACTCGGAGTAGTCCTTGATATCTTGGCAGTCGCCCCCCAGTCTACTCTGCTGTAGAGAGAGAGAGAGAGAGAGAGAGAGAGAGAGAGAGAGAGAGAGAGAGAGAGAGAGAGAGAGCACTAGCATCAGGTGACACCTGCTGCAGACATCGATTGACCTTCCTGCAGCTGGTTTCAGTTGACTCTTGGCACAAACTGTCTGCCCTGGCAGCTCATGGAGGTTCTGAGGTCAATGTGACACTGCTTAGGAAGCCACACGTCTGGCCATGTGCACACTGTATACCGTGGTGGACACTAGTAGTAACCAAATACTTTGTTCTTGAGTACTGTACTTGGAGAATTTGTATTTTCTGGACTCTACTTTTGAATGTCTGGTTATGTTCTAGAAAAATATATTTAAAAAAAATCAAATGTCAGACCTACAACAGGCCACATGCAGCAATTGTAGATCAGCTATTTTTAAAAAGTTAACATAGTTTGAGACTTGACTGTAAGAATCACTGAATAAAAAAAATCCATAGGTACAGAAATTAATTCAAACATAATATTGAATTTGTAGCTGTAATGTGTTTTTGTGTCTGAGGACATTGTACTGAATTTAACTTTTCAACTGCAATGACGATCATAACCCAAAAGAGAAAAGACCTCAAAAGCAAAACGCAAAAAAAGCAAAATGAATATCAAAATTCACAACAATAACAAAGAAGATCAAAGGTAATGTACTAGCAATGATGCTTGGATGCTGATGCTCTGGCAGTGAAAGGTAGTCTGTGTTGTCTTCTTTATAGTTGGTATCATTAGTATAACAAGAAAAGATAGGTGACAGAGGTTGTAGCTTTTCCATCCACAGTCACTGTCTCTAACCAAGGGGAAAAAATAGCTGGGGGAGAGAGAGGGAGAGAAACCCTAGCAGTGGGATCGCTGGTTGAGTCGGTACAGTATGTGCGCACCCAAGCGTTTAGCCCACAGTTATTTCAAAATGCTTTCTGAGCTTACGGTTCTAGATCACTCTACCCACACAAACCCTACAGTACGTCCGCAATTACACTTGAGCGAGGCCAATCCATCACTCCTGACAGCATGCTTGATTCAATTACCACCACCCCCTTCCCCCCTGCCGGCGGAGCTACCCACCCACCACTGCCCCCAGTTCAACCGCACCGCCTCACCCTGCTGCGCCTTTCAACCAGTGCATGCATTTACACAGTGGGAGACTGAATACTGCATCAGATTACTTTTTACTCGCATATTTACAAATTTGTAGATGGTTATAAAATATGGCTTAAGCTGTGAACGTACAGTGTGTGTTTGTAATATTAATGTGAATCTGCAAATAACTAAAGCCGTCTTGCTTTGCCTCTTGACAGACTAAGATTACGATGCAAAATAAAAACTGGAAGTAAAACTACCTCAAAATTATACTCAGGTTCGTAAGTAGCAGTTCTTAAGTAAATGAGATTACCTCTGCATTTACAGAATTAGAAATTTGAACAAAATTATAATAAAAATAGAGTGCGATTGGCTCTTTGTAGACGTCTGTTCTGCATGAGAAGGTCAGGGGGTTGGTGGCCAATTCAATGATTGGGGGTGTGTGTGCTTATAATTATGTAAATTCACTGAATTGGTACTTTGAAAGCACCCTCCAACCTCGGGGCGGTTGGCACCACAAATGCATGAAAATACCTACGTCTTATTAATTATTTATGTCTAGAGCGTTGTACGGTGTTGTAAATTTAATCGACAGTCATGTTTGTCAGACTGGTACATGAGCAGTGTGTCGCCGCTTGGCACACATGCTGACGAATGTGCATAAATAAAGCCTGTAGTAGCTGATCTACAAGCTCACAACGCATTGTAGCAGAGCACATTGAGACTTTGTAGATCGGCCATTTTCTGCTTTTCACATGAACATAGAAATATAAGCACTGAAATGCATGCAAACACGCTACTATACTATGCGACTAGGGATGGCTGCAAAACACACACCCATAACCACTCCCTGATGAGGATTTTGCTACGTTGTGAGTTTACCATCCATCCGTCTGCGATGTCCATGTACACACACGTGTGTGTGTGTATGTTAAGTGGTGCATTTATATTGTGCCTTTATCTAAGGTGTGTTACATAGTGCATTACATTTGCCCATTAACGGTACGGTGGAAGCCATGCAAGGAACCAATCAGTACATCGGGAGCAATTTGAGGTTCATTGTTTTGCCCAAGGACACTTCAAACAGGAGACAGGAGAAACCTAGCCTGGTCTAGCCCTCAATGATTTTGGCCTTGGGGGGCGGGGTGTCGTGGGATCCACGCGGCGGAAGTGCTGCGCTCTGATTTGATCTCACTAACGTGTCGTCATCTCCGGCCCCTCCCACGCCCATCCACTGCTGTTCTACGTCACATCATTTAGAGCGACGCCCACCCCGGAAGGTTGACACGCCCCTCAAGGCCACTTTCCAACGCGCGTTAGTCCAGGCTTTCCGTTTTCGCGCAAGGCGGACGAAAATGAAAGCCTGGGTGTCGAGGCTAGGAGAAACCAAACCGCCAACTCATGGATTACTGGACGACATGTTCTACCTTCTGAGCCACCGTCGCTCCTCTGTGTTGGTGTGCATATGCATGCGTGCATGTGTTTGTCTGAATGTGCATGTGTGTGTCTGAATGTTATCCTCAAATCACAATGTGCTTCAGACAACAGTAAGCAGCAGACAGGTCTTTAAAGGGGAACTCCACCCATTTTCAACACTTTTTTTTCTGAGAGTGTACAAATGGAACCAAATGAACCCTAAAAGAAAAACCATTAATCTGGTCAAACACAACTTGATGATGTCATTAAGTTGTGTTTCACCATGTTAATGATTCTTTTTCAGACCTCCATTTCTAGGAAACACAGGATGTAGGATTTTTTTTTTATCATGGCCACACAACATCCCTATGGCATATTAATGACATTAAAATGTTGAAAATGGGTGGAATTCCCTGTTATCTGAGAGTGTACACTTAGGTCATTTTGATAGACTCTCCAAATAATTATATATATACTTTTTTTGGGTTCTTTTTTCAGATGTTACAGTGTACAGGGGTCCCAGACGCATACAGTATCAAGCAGACAGACCTTGAGATTCAAGAGGTTGAGAATGACTGTTCTAGTCGTCAGCTAGAATCTCATGTGGTCAAAGATCAGGAAGGTGACCCCCCTGGGCCCCTCCCCAGTCCCCGCCACAGTGTCTGTACTGCTTGTTATTCACGGTGCCAATGTGTCACGGCGTGCGCCCCGGCCTGCTGAGCAACGCTTAGCATTCTGTTACACCCGGAGTTGCCCTGACTTTCATGTAGATGACCCAGGAGAGGAGTGGGACTGTGGGAGGGCAGTGCCATGGTACTGAATGACACACATGAAACCAAAGCACACAGCGGCATGTTCTAGCACAGAGCAGACCCTCTACACGTTACCATACAGTAGGGTTTCCCACCCTGGGGGTCGTGACCACTTCGTGGGTCCCGATATTAATTTGGCAAGGCTCCAAAAACAACAAGCTATATGACTAAACAATATGACTAAACAATAAGCTATATAAGTACTACTGCTACTAGTACTACTACTACTACTACTAATACTATGGAGCTGGCATCTGTACTGCATATATTGCAGTGCACATCAAGTCTTAGACACAGCAACTGTATCATATATACGGTATGTGCAGTATCGCAACTGAAGTGACATGAGAAGTGCAGTGAAGACACCGCACAGTCTCATTACAAAGTTGATATGGTTAACAGTGTCAAAATAGTGATACAATACAGTATCATCTTTATTTCGGGAAATGTTTTCCGCTGCTGTGTGATTTTCTTACATTTATCTTTATCAGCTATAGCGCAGAGCAAAGCCTTTAGTTTATTTTAAAAGACAGGCCATTAAATATGTGAACAGTGAAAAGTGAACCCTGACTGAGGTTTATGTAAAACACAAAGATTTGTTTCTCTCTTAATGTGTTTTGGTGTTAATGTTTATAAAGGTGTTTTTTTTTGCAGCCAGCAATATTAGGTACTTGACACATTGGATACATTTCAACCAGCTAACGTTGCAGAACTCGCAGCTCTTAGTGTTTCAGCTGTCACTAGCACACATCAAAAGGCATGGCCCACATTAGAATAAAACACTGGAGAACTAATTAATGTGCTGAATGCTGTCTGAGAACTGTCTGCAGTTAACTTTGAATAAACAAAACAAGTGTGTAAAATCAGAGTTGCATGAGTTACACTAATACAATATACTACATAATTATTATTAACTATGAAATAACTAAATTATAAATGTATACACATCCCATCCTCAGTAATGGTACAACAGGTTGGTGTACCATACTATCCATTTATGTGATGGCTATTCACACATAGAAGATGTACAAGCATTTATTTTCAGATAGTGATCTGCGGCCAAATACATCATTGGGGTCTTTGACACCATAAAGAAAATCTTCATTTTTCTGAAAATTAAATAATTAAAGTTGTTGATGTCTTGTGAATGTACAGTACAGCGTACATTGTAAATGACTTGCATGGGATTGTGAGTTGTGGAGTTGAGGGACCAAAGGAGTTAGAAGGTTCTTCACCAAAGAGACCTTTACTACTTTCCATTGATTCCATTTGAACAGATTCCATTTGTCTGTCCCTCCCTATGTCCATCCCTATGTTGGACAAAAGTGTTGTGTCAAGCCTTAACTGCTATTTTTTCACAATGTGTACAGGCCTGTATGGCACTTCTTTTCATGACCCCCCTTCCACCTTTAGCCTGTGGCTGTACAGGGGAGCTCACAGCTACAGTACAGTTAATTATACATGTGGTTAACTGCGATGAAGGCAGCCAGGTCCGCATGCTGGCAGCAACGATCCTGCAAGCCTCAGCAAACCACGACAGATAAACAAAAGTTAAAAAGACAACACAGATGAGAGATCCGGGTTTGCAGGTACAACAATTCAACTTCCCATGAACCCACAGAATACACATACATTACCGTGCGTATAGCATCATAGCTACGCACATCTGTACATACAGTATGCATGAACCGGCGATCTTATGCGCATAGATCATATACCTGCAAGCACAAGAGAGAAAGCTTGCATTTGTACACACTTTATGAATGCATGCACTCTATCAAGCAGTACCAAACTTAAAGCTTTCAGTGAATTCCTATACTCCTGCTTGGACGCACACAGCTATTGATTATTGTATGCTGTCTATGTAGCTTAGTATATTCAGTACATGCAGACTCAGGTATAATATGTCACAAGTTGTATAGGCAGTGTTGTAGTGGTACTTTTATAAGTGGGGGGACGCCTCTTAAAGGGGAATTTTCTTTTTTTTTTCTGAGACTGTACAAATGTGAAGCAAATGGACCCTAGCGGGTCCATTTGGTTCCATTTGTACACTCTCAGAAAAAAGGAAACTCATTAACATGGTGAAACACATCTTCATGATGTTATCAAGATGTATTTCACCATAATGCTAATGATTTTTTTCAGACCTCCATTAAAAAAAAATATTTTAGATGTGAGAAGTGGGGGGGCATCGTCCCCCCGCGTCCCCCCTCCACTACACCCCTGTGTATTAGGGCAAAAAGCAGGGTGCATATCCCAAAAAATAACATGACAGCAGATCCGGTTGTATTATTTGCAAAATGTGAGTTTCATTTTCAACCTTGAACCTACATGCAATGAGGAAATACTGCAAATATGCTGAAGAATATGACAGCACAGCATGCCCTGTACAGCAGTACAGCAGTGTTTGATGCTCTGCAAATAAGTACTGCATCTCCTCAACCTAGTTTTCTGTGCACTGAACATTTCACCCAGTATATGGTTGACTAGGGTTCATTTAGGCCATTCACTCTGATATTGCGCTTCACACAAATCCCCCTCGATAAGAACATCTGCTTTTGTAAATGTTTGAATTCTATAATATGAATTATGCTAGTGCATTCATTATTACAACTCCAATTATTATAATCCATGTTAGCAAGATGCACACAGACTCAGCAGACTATTATTGTCCTAATTAAGCTTAAATCAAATGCTTTCACTTTATGGATATTCTCCCTAGCAATGCCACAAAATACTATAATACAAGCCGACTGTTCAAGATTATTCATAACATGCAGGTTGCACAAATGCAGGTCCATATGTGGTCCATATTATGCATGTCATTATGCAAAACAATTATACAGGCTCACCAACATGTCATGTTTTTAGCTTGTAAATAAGGGCAGCCATTTTGGAAATATTGCCTAAATTAATAAACTCTTCCTCAGTTTGCCAGAGACCCTCTGGAACTGTCTCAAGGATCTCTGGGGGTCCCCGAACCCCACTATGAGACTACTACAATCTTTATCAACACCATTCTACAGGTACATTCACATTCTGTAAACACTGTCTATGGTTGTTTCAGTTTCAGTTTATCACTGCCTTTTACTGAGGTTCTTTGCTCCATTTGCCACTGGCATTTTTTTGATTCTGCACTGTAATTTGTCAATTCTCAATTCTTTAAAACACATTTCTTGTTACATTTAATATATAATAATTATAATGTGTTTATTTTGCTCTTAATGTGTGCAAAGCACTTTGTATCACCTTGTTGAAATGTGATCTAACCTACAAATAAACTTGCCTTGCATGCCTTGTTGAAATCTGATATAAGCTACAAATAAACTTGCATCCTTACAGTGAAGGGCGCATGGCCGTTCCCACAATAACGTGGAACATATTTATTGCCTAATACAGATTCCAAACAGCTGCAAGATGTAACCCTAAAACAGTCTTGACCCTTTGGTGTGGTATGGTCCATTGAATTTCATGTGCTAAATGGCTTGGGACAATGTGCGACAGGACATATCACACCGCAGAAATAACGCTAAAGTGGTCTTGACCCTTTGGTGTGATTAGGGCTTAAACAGATTTGCATTGTCATGTGTCAGTTGTCAGTGTATTATTGGCATGTATCAATGCATTATGGTTTGTCAGCATGTCTAAGTTGTCAGCATGCCTCTGTGCCAATGTCACCAAGACAAATTACTCTACTGTCAATGAAAGTGATTCAGATTCCATTAACGGTAGGGGAGCACATCTCACACACGCGCACGCACACGCGCACACACACACACACACACACACGCACGCACGCACACACACACACACACACCAGCATGTGAAAAAGACGCAAGAAGGGAATAAAAGACAGTGAGATAAAATGAGAAAAGAAAAATAGAGAGAGAAAAGTATGACCAAGTGAAAAGGGGGAGGCTACTGGTAGTGTGAAACTACACAACACAGTTGAGTTCCACCACAGAGGGTCCACACCAAGAATTTGAAAGTTCATCATTTGACAATTACAGTGAACAGAGGCAGGAGGCAAATGGCTTGGCTGTCAGGAAATCTCGCATTTGAGCCTATGACATAGCCTCAAAATGCTTGTGATGTTGAGCGCAGCATAACCGCTTGGCTCACTCCACACAAGGAGAAGCACACTTTGGTTCAACATGGCATCGGACTGACCAAGTGACGGATGCATTAAGACAACTGGATCAAGGTTGGCGTTGGCTAGGTTAGTCAGGGATGGCACAAATTTGACCACCACCACACAACCAGTGTGCAGAGCGGGCAGTAGAGTGCTATCTGGCGATAACACCTTACTGCCCACTCCATCAGAGCACACACAAACAAACAAGCCCTAATACTACCACATTCACAGAACAACATAAATGAAACAAGCCAATAGACAACTACACAACCCTTTGTTGCTCTCAAGATAGATCACTGATACAGGTACAATGAAATCACTATGATGGCGCTATTCACCTAGCTACCTGCCTTTCTTCTTTTTTCTAATGTGTGCTAAAACCTTTTAACTTTCTTCTTTCTTCTAATGTGTGCTAAAACCTTTTACCTTTCTTCTTTTTTCGAATGTATTTTGTAACATTATGTGTCTGTATGTTTTGTGTCCTGAGGACAACAGATGAAATTTAGCTGTAGCTAATTCTGTTCTACACTGAGATGTTTGTATACAATACATATGTCAATTTCATGTGTTCAAACTACTGCTGCCCTGTCTAAAAAAAAAAAAAAGACTCAGAGTAAAGTACCTGTCTAAAAATCATTAAAAAAATGGACCACTAAGTTTGTGGTCCAGCAGGAATATGCCTGGGACATATAGTAATAGGGGCATGGCCAGGCCTGGTGCCATGTAGGATGATGTGAATTAAGGGACAGATCAAATTAGCTTGGGGGCAAAACATTTTTTGTAAAACAGTGAGTCACCAAATCACCATGCAATATCCTCTGCACTGCTAAATAACAACAACACAAGACTATTGTTTTGGAGGAGGTACGACAGGTCTACATGAGCTGACTGCTAAAAATAATAACCATCAGCATCAGGGTAATTCATCTCTCTCTCCCCTTCTCTGACCAAAAATTCCCCTCCCTGTCATTCACACTCTGTGCAGTATACAATAAACAAAGAAAAATCAAAGAATTGGGGTGAAAGATTTACAGTATTTGCAATGATGCAAACAAGCAAGCAAGAGACTTGTTCCGTCTCTGCTTTATACACTAGGGAAATGCAGCCCTACGAGCCTGCCCTGAATTAAATACACTGTATATCCATCATGCCAACCAAGACCATGCCTTTGGATTGAGGTGTTCTGGATGTCAAATCATTAAAACGTGCATTACATACCACATACTGTTGCAAACAAGGTTATGCAATGCAATGGTGGTGAGAGATGAACTAGTAAGCTATATTTTCACACTTTTGAAAATGTTCCAACACAAGGATTTCAATACAATAAAGAGTTTAAGATTGCTCTGACGTGCAACACCACAAGAGACGCCAGTGGTGGATGCCCTCGGTATCGTCTGCTTCACTAACCATTTTGGGCTTCTACGGGGACCGCAACGGAGCGCACCTACTTCCTCGCCGTGTTCAAGTCGCAGGGAGGGTGATCGTAAACTCCTTAATAACTCCTTTAGACAACATGCAATGTTTCAAATTCATGTTTGAATGCTGTTTACTTTTTATGCAATTGTGCAATATCGTGTTTCATTATTGTCTATGTCATGACATTTGCATAGGCCAATATTTGTTTTGGTTTAGCTCATTTCAGTGGGGTAAATTAAACTTGAACTTGGGCTGAGCAGAAAGCACAACTGAGTGGGCGTGACAGCTATTTTCGGCAAACAACACCATTGTACGACAACGTATAAATTGGCCTTTATTAGTGGAATTAGCCTCTCTGTCTATTTCTGTCTCTTTCTCCCCCTCCCTTCGTCTGTTGGTCTCTTTCTCTCTAGTGTTGTCTTTCTTAACCAATCAGGGCATCTCAGCTGAAAAGCCTGAGGGAAGACATTGAGAGCTCTCTCTCGCCATTCATCCTCCTTTCTTCCTCATCATCTCCTCTATGTCCTCTCCGTCTATTCATTCCCTCTCCCCCTCATATCCTCCACCCATCCCTCCTCTCTCCCATCTTTCTGCCCTCTCTCATTTCCCCCCCTTTCCCAACTCCTCTTCGTCTCTCTTGCATATTCACTTGATCTCCCTTTCCTCCTATCATCTCCTCTCCTACTTTATTCCTTTTTACCACTAGATTCCTTTCCTAACCCCGCACTCTCACCCCACCACTTTTCTGGGCTCATCAAGAGGCCCTAATAAAGCATCTGTGGATGGGACACGTGGATACAGAAGCTTTTACAGCAGAAGAGTCCTGACTCATGTGTCTTTGAGACCTGGGCTGAAATCCCACCAGCAGCTGTCCGTAGTGCCAACATTCCTGGGAGCGTCTATAAAATAGGCATGTCCACAGCTGTGAGTTACACCTTTGTAAATTGTTACTGCTCCAAGGAGTTTTCATGTGCTCAGAGCAGATCAAAGAAGACAGCGCACAGGTTTTTTTTTCTGTAAATAAAGCCTTACCTTCTGAGCCACACACCATCGCCTGTATCACCATCTGAGACAAAGATACAGTACATAATCTTAGCATGGAAAAACGTCTGCTCTGCCGATAGGATGGTTTTGTTCACAGCGGGGACATTATGCTTATTTGTTTATTTATTTATGTGTTGTGTTTTTCTGTGCCATTTGCTTTTTTAGTTGTGGATGTTTTGAACAGTCCTGTAGAGCCGAATGTCTTTGGGACATTAGAATGTCTTATTATGCACAGTCAACACAGAAGAAGAAGTTTGTGAAAGGTTGTTTGTGAAAAGTTCTGCCTGTTTTGTTACTCCCAATGCACCATCAACCCTAAACAAATGAACTTTGATGATCCCTAACACATGGTCCTGCCACTATAGCTCCCTACTAACAATTTTGAGCGTGTCATTCAATCTTTTATCTTGACAGGTTTGGGCCAGTGTAATGCACTCTATGTTGGCTTCTAGGCAGGAATCCATTTTTGGACTTGACATGTACAGAAAAAAACTTTTTTTTAATATAAAATATTAAAAATATTTATATAAAATATTTTTGACAGTTTTTTTTTTTTTTGTCTGAAAACTTGGTCCCGTTATAAAAATCCTTTTCAGAATCAGGCCTAAATGGACCAACTCAATATTGCACATCTACAGATGCTGTGACACGTCACATCCTGTGACGAACCTGCTGGCTTGACCACATCACACTGATTTTGGCTTCACTTCACTGTTTCCCTGTTCGCTTCAGAATTGATTTTAAGACTTTATTGTTTGTTTTTAAATCAGCTGAATGGTTTGGGATCTCAATATCTCTTTTAACTTTAACTAAGAGTTAAGAGAGAAATCCTGAATGAAGTCTCACCTTTATACCTTGGCATTTAATCCTGTTCGAGAGTATCTGTGTTCTATGTTTTGTTTTACTGTCTGCTGATGTTGCTACGTCTTGTGTTCTTCATTGATGTGTCTTTGTTCTCTATTTTTTCACAACTGTGTGATATTGCAGTTGTTTTTCTGTGTTCAACTTACAGGGTATTTAGCTTCTGTCCAGCACTTTGTACACCTCGAGTTGTAAAATGTGTGATATAAATCATGTGGAGTGGAATGTCCAGTCACTCCCTCTCATCCCTTCCACCTCTACCTGACTTTGGTGACCCATGTTGGGAGACATGGCTTTGGTGTTCTGCTTAAACCTGAGCTGAGCAGAAAGCACAACTGAGGGGGGCGGTGTCAGCTATTTTCAGTACACAACACCATCATACTACAACGCATAAATCTGCCTTAACCTCTCTCTCTATTTCTGTCTCTTTCTCTCCCTCTCTTTGTCTCTAGTGTTGTCTTTCTAAACCAATCAGGGCATCTCAGCTGAGAAGCCTGAGGGAAGACACTGAGAACTCTCTCTCGCCATCTCTCACCATTCATCCTCCTTTCTTTCACAGCATCAACCAGCAAGGACCTACAGTATGTATCCAAAAGATATGTTGCCAGCCGGAAAAAGAGCTTGGCCCAATAAGGCAAGCAGGAACGCAATATGTTATAGCCTACACTCACCCCCTCTACCTGGAAGCATACCCATGTGTGCAAGTCAGGAGCTATAGGCTCGTGGGGAGTCTTCCACAACCAGGCAAGTAGCATGCTGTCGACACTACGCTGCATTAGGTCTGTAGTGCAGAGGAACGTAGCCTCGGCCAGGAGCTACTGCATGTATCTGAAAGTCGCTTACGTTACTAGATGGCTAAAGAGCCAGGCCAAAGGGATAGGCAAGGATCTATGCAACACACTATACTATACTATACTATACTATACTATACTATACTATACTATACTATACTATACTATACTATACTATACTATACTATACTATACTATACTATACTATACTATACTATACTCAGTGTTGGGTATCGTTACTTTATAAACTAACGACGTTAGGTTATTGGACTACTGCCCCCTAAAACTAATCTCGTTAAGTTACAAGTTACTTTCTATAAAAAGTAACGTAATAGATTATTTTCCGTTATTTTCCGTTCCTGAACACAATTAAAATACTCCTTTTCTCTTTGTTTTTAATGTATGCACAATTTAGTTGCATTGTATTATGAGTCGCACACATGAACCACCATCACCACCACCACCGACAACAACTGTGACAGTGGCACCATGTCACCCATCACCCACTATGAACTAGGTTGCTACAAAGTAGGCTATGTCAGATTACAGTAGGCCTACAGACAATATTATGCTGTACGCGGTACAACCAGACAGAGAGCATGATGATGCCCTCTCCACGCTGCGCAATGACAACAACCTGCAGGCTTCTCTTCCCATCGTAACCCAGCCTATGAACTAGCCTACACAGTAGTCTATATAAGACAAGGCACGGCGGCCAAACAATGAATTAAACATTACTCACCTAATAACGCAGCCAGAGTTTATAGCCGATTCCCAATCGAGAGTGCGCGTGTTAATCCAAAAGTTAATCCATAAGTGTACGGCGTCATTGTTTACAAGACTTTTAGCAAGTCGCGCCTACAGTAGCTGTGTCACTAGTTGCAAGCAGCCAGCGGACTTCCTCTTCCTCTTCCTTTCAAAATAAAAGATTCATACTAGAGTATAACTAGACGCTAGACAGTAGGTTTACTTTTATTTCTTAGGCGGCCGCGGACTTACAGGATGTGCAGACAGAAAATGTAAACTACGCACATCACTCGCAGAAGGATGAAGCCACAACGCGCAGTCGGCTTATTCTACTCTAACAGAAGGAGGAATATAGACTACAACACCGGGCAGTCTCAAGAAAATGAATTGCAACGAACTATAGTAACGAGTTACTTTTTTGGAAATGTAACTAAGTAACTAACTACTAAATTGCAAAAATAACTCGTTAGGTTACTCCGTTACTAATAAAAGTAATCTGATTAGGTAACGTCGTTATTGATAACGCCGTTATCCCCATCACTGACTATACTATACCATACCATACCATACCATACCATACCATACCATACTATACTATACTATACTATACTATAATCTAGCCCAGGAGAGCCAGGTAGATCTCGGCCTGATCACAAGTAGATCTCGGGAGATGTGGGGGGAAAGAAAAAAAAATGGGATGGAAAAAGAGCGATTTTCGTCTGTGTGTGTGATGCATTTGCAATGGCAGTGTTTGTCCATGTCTGTTGTACTTATGTTGTACTATTGTAGGCCTATTTATGACAAGTCTGTTTGTACTTTATGCTTAAGTAAAGTGGTAAAACAAAGCAGTGTTGTGTTTTTGTGAAGTTACTGCAGGGAGGCAACGATGGGTGTGGTTTGAAATGTTAATTGGACTGGTAGATCCCGGAGGGGTTGGCTGCTGAAAAGTAGATCTTGGGTCAAAAAAGGTTGGGCACCCCTGATCTAGCCTAAACAATAAATACTGTATACATCTATACAACTAAAACTAAAACAATTTTAATGAATTGTAATTCACATGAAAAGCTACATTTGAATATACACATTTTAAGTGGTTAATACTTAGGGACGAGTCTATACAATGGTGTGGGAGGAGAGGTTCACTAGGGGTTGTGTAATATTTGGTAAAACAGCACAGAGCAGAGTGCAGAATGTTGGACACAAATTTGCAGCCTCTGCCACCCACGTGCCTGGATCAGGTATTTTGCTGTGTGTCGACCCATCTATTGCTATTTTTGTCAATTGCAGAAATCTTCAGTGAGTGCTGAGTGCTGCTAATATGCCATTAATTGTGGACATAAGTTATGGACATTCCTACGCAGTCTACGCAGATGTCGGATTGATGTCAGAACAGGCCAGCTCCATATATGGACCGTTATACGGAGGTCCAGAATCCAAGCATGCATTTCCAAGTTGCATTGTTCCAAGTAGGCCAGTGCCCAACGGGCCATCGCTATAGAGGCTCCAATGCATAATATGTGGGTGGGGGTGTATTTCCAAATTGTATCGTTCCAAGTAGGCCAATGCCCAACGGGCACCGCTAGAGTGTCCACGGGCACAGCTCTATATATTAAATTACAAAACTGTACAGAACGTTGAAGGCATAGATACAGTAAATACATGTGATTCTATCTTGAAGGAGAAACCTAGCATTATACTAGATTATACTAGATATATTACACATGATGTCTCTTAAATCTCTCATTAAATGTCTCTTCCAATGACAAAGGGTCAGATATATTAACTAGGCCTCTTCTACCATGACACTATGTAAATTAAAAAGTCTGTTCTTCCAGGTAATGAAAAGTGATCCACCTGCAAAGCACACACTGCTAATCTATTGAGCCTAATCCAACTCATCTCCTCACTGCACCACAGGTATTCAGCCCTTCACTGCATCCAAAATATACCTTCTGAAAACAGCTGAACATTGTCACAGAGAATAACACCGGGACATGTTATGACTCAATACAAGTTCAATCCGTAGCAATGCCTTCTGCTGCAAACAGACAATAATGTCTCCCGCTCCCAGTTCTGTTTTCTTGGCAAACCCAACTCAGAAACATACCGCACACAACTATTTGTGCATATGGCATATGCCATCAGAACAGGAACAGAGATTATGTTGCAAGTAACTTGGAAGTGAGGCGGCTGTATCCAGGGTCTGGCTCGTCTTATTCCATTTCACATCAGCTGCCACACTTCTTTTCTTTCTCTCCAACTGAGAGAATGTTTCTGTCGTAGATACAGATTGTTTCTTTTGCAGAAGGTGCAGTTTACTGTAGGTACATGCTCTGTAGATGTTATTGTTCTTTTTTACATTATTATTGTCTCTCTCCATGCTCTCTGTTTCCCTACACCCCTTCTCTCTTTTCTTTTTCTTTGTCTTGGGTGCAGCGAGTCTCCTTTATTTAAAAAGTTCATCCATCAAACTGCGGGCCCCTCTGGGATGGAGACATTATTTCTTATTTAGCACACACAGGCGTGCAAAACCCCACATACCTACACACACACACACACGCACACACACACATGCACGCGTAAAGCTAAAACGGTGTCATGCCGAAACATTGCAGAATCCAGGTAATTCAAGCAGGGTGCCAAGAGCTGTCAAATATCACACAACCCACCCTATGAACACACAATATTATGCACACTCCACATTTTCCACCCACATCCCAACCCTCTGTTTCTCCAGATAACAGCCATGGGGGTTTCTTCTGATGAGACCTTAAGCTTCCAGCAACAGTTTCCCATGGTGCAGCCTTACATGGCCTCTCTAATCCACAGCTTTCAATGGAGTAACACCTCTCACACCTCTCCATGAAATTAGGGAGACACTGGGGGCAGAGGGCACAGGAGTGTGTATGTGTGACCGTGTCACGCATACACACGTGTATGTTTGTGATATACTGTATATATATATATATATATATATATATATATATATATATATATATATATATATCTGTGTTAAAACCTTCAACAGACACCTTATCTGATAAGATGCAGTATGGTGTGTGCAGTATAAGATACCATGAAGGTGCCATTTTCTTAAGATGTTAAAAGTACATTCACCCAGTCACACACTCATGTACACACCAATGGCAGTTCATACCATGCAAGGTAACAACCACACAGTGAGTAAAAGCCTGAAAGAAAAACAAACAAATATACAAACAAAAAAGTTTCAAGTCTCTACTTGGTTGAATGCTTGATTATGATTGGTCAATCGTGAATCACTATGAATAACCAATAAAAAAAAAAATAAAAACTATTGTTATGCTATCAATTCCTTTCAAATCATTTCTGTAGTCTAATAAGCAGGATTATGAACAGCAAGGCAGAAATAAACCTCTTCCAAGTCTTCTCGGCATCATTGGCGGTTGTGCACCACAGGGTTTATTTCAATATAATGACCATCTCTCTCTCTCTCTCTCTCTCTCTCTCTCTCTCTCTCTCTCTGAGTGTGTGCATGCACATGTGCGTGCGCGCGTGTGTGTGTGTGTGTGTGCACGCACACTTTATATACACTTGTAAAGCCTGCTGCTCAGAAGCATTCACTGGGAAAACATCAATTTTTGGTGACATTTAAATGTATTACACCAGCAAGCAGCCTCACGCTACGTTATCAGCTTTGCTGGGGTTATATATTGTCAGCATTTTCAGGTTTCGGTAACCAGCATTGGTGCACTTATGGTGCATTTATAAAGCACTTTAATCCAAAGAGCTTAACATTCATTGTTCATTACATTGGCCAGGTGAGTGAAATAAACTACTGTATGACATCCTTTCCCCCTGCACTTGCTTTTTCTCACTGACTGTCTCCATGTCTCTGTCATCCTGTGTCTACCCCCCTGCCTTTCTCTAGCATCTTTGTCCCTCAAATCACATAACAATTTGTGCTGACGGAGCACATGTTGTATATAACAACTTGTTCATACACACAGAATGTACTGTATGGCAGGCCTCTATCAACACCACAGAGGGCTTCAGGCTGGGACCCCAAAGCTGATATTACAACAAGTATTTAAATCCATGTGTGTGTCCGTGGGTGCGTTTGTGCGTGCGCACTAGATGACCTGTGCATGTGTCTCTGCATGATATGTTCCTTTTGTGTTGCTTTACAGTGTGCATGAGTTTGCCTTTTATGTTACTGACTCAACATCACCATCTAGATACAGTAGACCTTTACATCAAAGTCCTTTTAGTGATATGAATATTTCAGAGGCCATTTGTAATATTGTGAAATATGAGAAACCACTGCATTATTATGAAATATGAGAATGCTAAATTCCCTGACTATATAAACCACTGTGTCTGTAGCTTAGTAGCATTTATTGAAATTAATTAATGAATTGTATGATTATGCACATTATAACGTAATGCCAATAATCAAAGTGATATCTTCCTATGTTGTTATACCATGACAAGAGCTGTGACTAAGCAAGCTTGTATGTGACATAGAGTGTACCCGTGTCGTGCAGTCACGTGTATTCGTGCACACCCTCCAAAATATATCTGAGTGGCTCACTATAATCAAACTGATTTGTGATGTGAAGAGGGATTTGCGAGGAGAGACAGACAGCCAGACAGACAGTTCATTTATGTATTTGTAACTCTATGACAAATGTAATGGACACTTACAGGCCTATTTGGTTGCATTGTAGCATCTAGAATGTTCACTCAGAATTGTACTGTTTAACACGGGACAAGCAGCAAGGGGAGGAATACAGTGCTAGTTTGTCTGCCTCTGCTTTTGTCTCTCCATGTGACATCTCTTTTCTCCTTAAGAGTCCCACTACATCTCCGCTCCCACAATGTCCACTGTCTGCTCGTATTTGTCTGATTTTGTTTACATCTACATGCAACTCTCCTCTACTCTCTCTCCCACTATCTCTCTCTCTCTCTCGTGCTCTAGATTGAGACGTTTGCAAAGATTTTAAAGTTTAGGAGAAAGGCAGCGTAATAGCAATACATTTCTACGGTGTTATACTGCAGGAAGAATATCATACATTTCCCTGCATCCCATGTAGTGTGTAGAGGCAGAGAAAGTGTTTTAGTTTCTGATCCCACACAAAGATGAGGGTCAAGGGTCTTCAAAGGTTAGGTCTAGGACAATCAAGTTATGAAAAAAAAAACTGCAGAAGTTGCCATGCGTACTAAACATTGATACGACACTGCTATTGCTAAAAAAAAATCGTCTTCAGAAACATCTTTAGAGGAAACACATCCCTGAATGCCACAATTTCCAATCCCCTCAGAGAGGGAGAGAACTGGGGAAGCAGATAAAACACAAAACACAAATAACATCCCACAGACAAAAGCACAAGAGTTGACAGCACAGACCCGGTGCTGTGAACATGTCAGATCTGAACAAACAGGCTGCCCACTGCAGTCAGATGCTACAACAAAATAAAGATGGATAGGAACCAGACTGACAAATGGAACATAAATGTTTTTTTATGTTTTGTTATGCTCTTTTATGTTACCTTTAAAGAAAAGAACCGTGCTTTTAGCATTATTTGTTTTTCACACCAACTGTGAATACCAAAAGTTGGTTTCCAGTAAGATGGCTGCTTTGTGTTCAACTTTTACTGTTCAACAGAAATACGTTAGTGTTTTCATGTCAGATGGGCTTTTACAATGTCCTAAAACTCTACAGTATTATACGGATATGAGTATGACATTTGAAATGGATGATAATCATTTGAATGTGTTTATTGAATTGTTCCTTCAAAAACAGTCATACATGCATTCAACATTCTCGCATGGAAAGTACAGCCGCTCCCTGTGTTCATTCAAGCATATGAAATGTGTTAAATAATGTAGGCCGAAGCAGTTCTTTGTTTCTTTATTTGTTCAATGGACAATTCTTTACAAAGTCCAGAGGGAGACAGTGAAAATGGGGAACAAGATGAAGGTTTCTGCACTCCATGTGTGTCTTAACCAGTTAAACACTCTAAACTGAACCAGTTATCTCTGTACATGTATGTTTGTCTACACCATGTCTTTTTGTAAAAAAAAAAAAAAAAAAAAAAAAGCCAACCTACTGTACAAACACAAGTTGCATATTTTTGTATAATTACAATATGCAAAGTAACTATTAAAATGCTATTAAAATAACTGTAGTAGAATAAATAATAGAGTTAAAAATATAGGCAGTATTTGCCTCTGAGTAGTAGTGTAAGTAAAACTTCATACTTGTTTTTAAATACTGTACTTGAGTGAAAACAGTTTCCACTGTCCAAATCTCTGCAGATAACCAAGACAGAACGGCCCTCTTTTGTATTGTGGAAGAATGAACTGCGTCCATGACACTATCTCTATGGACTGGAAGTCTTCATCTTCACTTGCAGTGTGCAAGATGTAAAATAGTTTGAAAGAAGAAAAGAGGCTACAACCCTTTTTTTCTGCTACTATTGAAGCATGTTCCAATTCCACATGGGAACGTGTGCGTGCAGACTGCCAAACGCACACTACTTGTCTATTTGCATAACACTTCTCACGATTAAAACAAGATATTATTTCCCTAGTGTTCTCTAGCAGATATTTTCTATGCTTTTATTTATTTGTTCTGCCGCTACATGTTGGTGGGTGTTTTTAAACTGCCTCATGACAACGGAGTCTCCCATTCAATGATCAATGCGATGTCTGGTCTCAGTTCAGAAGGTGACCCCAGTATCAGAAGAGACCTAGACTGATAGTGTCAAAATCTCTCTAGATAATTTGTCTAACTTCTTCTTTGGATAAAATTTTAAACCAACAGTATCACCACTCTAAAGGCTAAGAAGGTGTGGTAAAGTCATGTGACGACATTTAACATCAATAACCAAGAAACACTCATTTCATCTATACAGGTACTAGGCAACAAAGTGTTACGCACACCTGGTGGTCTCTGAGACATGTGTCTAAGGTATTCAGAAAAAATGCCCATGAAGTAAACAGACCGTCTGTAGGCTACTTGGCTTTATTCAAAGCCCTTCTTCATGCCTTGTAAATGTAGTACAACAAACAAGAGTCTGGAATTGAAATTACTTACTTAAATATTTTAATTATAGATTTACATAATTTCATTTTAAATCACGGGGTGTGCATTATGTGGTTCAAGACAACCTGATCTTCAATTGCAAACTCATCCTTCAATAATGCTGCATTCTGGCTACAGTACACATTGTGTCATTCAGCACCATGGACAGTGCTCTACTTGGGGAAGCAGGGCAAAGCAGAGATAAGGGAAGTGAAGTGAAATTAATATGTACAGACTATAAATGTATTTTTTAATACAATTGAATATCGACCAGTGAGCCAAAGTTTGGCAACTTGAGCGGCACACATATCTATAAACAACTGCAGATTTCAGGGTAGTAAGACTTTCTCTGCCAATATATCTTAGGGAAGAGACTCTGGCAAAAAGGGCAGACGAGTGTGTTCCCTGATTACCGGTTTCACTCCTACCATGTGTGTAGGATAATATTAGATCTTACAAAGTACAGTAATACACCCTATCATCTCTATGCCATCTAATACAATTCTTGGCATGTGACCTTTATGATCTCATGATATTACAACAGCTTGCCATTTAAACCCACGCTTGTATTGTATGACCTATTCAAATAGGATAGTACATGCAAAGTAGATTAATCGTTTCTGTATGGACATGAGAGCAGAATATGGAATCATATTTACTTATTAAGGATCCTCTCTTTCTGCAACACCTTGTCACACAAGGTACTAAAAACAACACATCACTTTTCCATGTGTTCCTGTTACCCATCATATCCTGTACTGTACCATCACATCCAAACGCTCATATCTTAATGCAGTGCACTCAACAACTTCTACTCTAGCGTGACAAATAAGCCTGATGGAAATCTGATCTCCCTGTTATGAGTCTGGCTTCTTAGCAAGGCTACCTCTACTCATACATGTGGAATGCATTGTAGCTTGAGCGGCACTAGTAGCAGTATGATACCAAGTACAAATTATGCGAGGCAGTTTGCTCATATACATACTGTAAGTGTAACCAATACCATTATATGCAACTACTAGCAAATACAAATTATGCAAGGTAGTTTGCTCATATACTGTACATTACATACAGCAAGTGTAACCATTATATGCAACTACTAGTAGATATATTACATTTCGGCTTTGTATTTATTTCACATACTCGTGTTCCTAAGGGAACTGTAAGCAAAGTATAGTGAACTGCAAGCACATCAAAGTCTATTGTGTGTGTACAAACAGGGGCACTCAAGGTCTCTGGGTTTCTACTATATCATACTGTATCACATTCCACCACACAAACTCAAAGACTAATCAATATTTTTTTTATTCTAAAACATTTCCAGTCTATGAGAGTTTTTGTAATCCAAGGCCGCAAAGCCCTTCTTTACATACCATTTAGTCATTACACAGATCTTCCCGTGACATAATTTCCAGGAATAATTATACAGCTCAGCTGCTTTAGCTTGTGGTCCATATCCTCAGATAAGAGTTTTGATCCAATGCCGAGTAATACCAAGACTACCAATTTAAGCATTTAGCAGACACTACCTAAGTTACATAAATTGAGCCTCATGCTCAATGTCCCCCTTCCTGTCGATCAGCATCGAAGGTTTAAATGGGGAAAAGTCCCTGCAAAATCTGCCTATGTGCCACATTGCTTGCAACTTACTTACGTACCTGTAGAATGCAGAGAAGCACATACAGGTCAACTAGACTGTATGTTATTTCTTATTTCTTTCTTTTTTCCCCTGCAATTAAAAATTAATTTGCTACAGTAAGTGGCATTGGGATTAATTGCCTCATGAATACTGGAGGATGTTTTTCAAAAACGATTAACCATAATGCGTCATTCTATGCAATTACACAGACAAAACCAAAATTCATGATCCTCGCACAGCATGCCCGAAGCTCTTGAATGGAAACCATTAGCTTTCAAAACTACATGCAGCATGCACACAGCAACAAATGTATTTAAGCCAGCAGTGCTCCATAGTAACAATATACAGCCCACAGGATCAAACACAACATTGTCTTAAGGCATGTGATGCAACCGCATGCCTTAAGACAACCACGCTATGAAAAAGGAAAAAAGGAAGGGAAAAAAACAGTTTCCCCATTATCACATTCTGTATCACTACACAAAGAATGGATATTCTATGAAGCATGACTCATCATGATCCAAACAATCTACAAAGTCTCTGGAGCCTATCATATGCTAATCGGTTAATCATAGGCCACATGCAAACAGATACGCTCCGGTTTACATCAGCGTTGCTGTCGGAGGTGGAAACCTCTTGACCAAAATGGTTACTTTCTAGGATTCAGATTCAATCATTTTACAAGAATAATGAAATGAACATCTAACGCATTTAGATGAGTCAAAGTCAATTTGAGCTCATCAGATCTTGGTAGATCAATACCGTTGCATAACACTGTAATGAAGGTATTAAAACATGAATGACATACAACAGCAACAAGAATAAACAAGATTAAACTTTAAACCTTGTTTTAAAAGCATAGAATGAAACTGGTTTCAAGTTCCATTTGCAGTGAGTTTTAAGCTTTTAAGTACATACACTTTGTATATACCCTTTGTACAGGTGGCAGTGTCCGTGGGTTCAACTCCCGATCCTGACGGCCTTTACTGCATTTCACCCCCCAATCTCTCTCCCCATTTCCTGTCAGCCTACTGTCTGTCCCTCTAAAATAAATGAATAAAGGCGAAAGCCACAAAAATACATAAAAAAGAAAAGAAGTTCTGTAATAAAAAACCCAGTGTGAGGTTTTAACCAGGCTTAGATGAAAAATACCCACAATTACTTCAGCAGCCACCAGTTACCGATCAATCAAAATTTTCTGTTCCACAGTTTTGTATTTGAAATGTGTGGGAAATTGTTGGTGCTTCTTGGGATATTACACATTTAAACACAGCATACACTTTAGAAAAAATGTAACACGCCCACCATTTGCAGTTGACGGCAAAAGCAATTTGCTCCACTTAAATGTATTTCCACCGTTAAGGATTACAAGGTTCAAAGCCCCTACATCAATCTACGACATAACTTTAAAGTTGTGGCTGACAGTCAGTGTCTGTCTGTTGGTCACGCAGATTTGCCTGAATGCATTAACCATGGCAGTGACAGGCACAACCAATTGTTTACATGTCTGACGCCAGTGATCAAGATCTGTGCCAGAAAATACAAAATGAGAGGCCAGGACAGGTTCAGCGCCTTCACAAATAGTGTGTATTTGTTCGAGTTGACAAATAAATGGCCCAGTGGCCCTCAGTCTTATGTTGCACCACTGAGTGATCTGAAGGCACTCACGCTTGAGTTTTATGTCATTCTGGGGCAGCCTTTACATGTAATCTCAGAGGTAATCTATTCCTCCTCCTCTCCTCCCCTCCCTTTTTCCACTCTCCTCTCCAATCACTCCGGTTGAAACTCCTGTTGCAGGGGGGCCTAAGTTTTTAAAAATCATATAGTGGTCCAATTATCTTGTAGTGTGTGGCTTGATGTGATGTACATGTGATATCCAGTCGACTGTAGAGCCATATCTACGCGTAGAGCCCTGGGGGGAGGGGAGGTGGTGTGCCTCCTCCTCGTCCCCAACACCAACACCATGTGTATAGGCCACTATCAGCTGCGTTGCTGGTGTAGCAGTGGAAATATGACAGTGAGGTAACACCGAGAACGGTGGCATGTGATGTGTGTGACGTTAGGGGGCGGTTGGAGTTTCTCCATGTCAAGTCGATGGGGAAAATTTAATGCACTATGCATTTACTGATTCATTAACAATTGGTTAATTTGAAAAAAAGGGCTATGTCAGTCTCTTCCCAATATTATGCTCAATGAACGTGTGAAAAATCAGACTGAAGAGTTGTGCCTGTTTCAGACATTCAGACAGACATTTCCTTAGTTATAGTATGGTTGTTACTCCTATGTGTGTGTGAGAACCGGAGAGGGTGGGGTACATGTGGGCTTTAAATAATGTTATATAAAGAAAGATGATATAGGCAATTAACCACAGTAGTGCATGTCATCCATCACAGTTAGTGGTCAGGAGGTACACGCCAGGAAATTTAACAGGTGCTCAAAGTAAAGACAATAAATGAAAAAAGGGGGAGGTCTGCTTTATGTTCTCATTACATTTGTCACATTCTAATCTTCTGTTAATACTCTTGTACTCTGTAAATTACAGTCAACTCATTTTCTATGTTCCTCTGTAATGACATAATTGCTCTGAGTTAAAGATACTGTGCTAATATCCTGGTCACAAAGCCTGGGATTGATCGCACCAGACTAAATAGAAAGACATGAAGTAAAATCACTAGAATCAATGGAACACTTGTATGTATCAAACAAGATGTATAGGCAATGACACCTTACAGAGTAGACCCCATATGGATCCCCCAGGGCCACTGAAATCCTTCATAAATGTACTGTAAGCTGAAACATCAAATCATTCACTCTCAACACCTGCCAAATCCTATACAGTATGCCTCTGGTTCACTAGCCAGGTACGCAGTGGAATGAATTATCTTTGGTAATGTATCAATTTGTAGCTCTTGTTACATGGGTACAAGACAGGGGTGAAATTCAACCCTGATAGTGTTCCGATGTAACAAGAGCTACAAATGTAACAGGAGTTACAGTGCCAAGTTACTCATCATACAGGATTTTACATTGTATGGTGTGCATAATGGAGTCAACACAAAGAATCACTCAGTCCCACGTTAGACACCAGAGAACATCCAAATCACAGAGAACATCCAAACCACATCTTGTGTGACAAGATGTGGTTCACTTACTGACACTATTTGTCATTAAGTGACAGACAAAGAAGAGACAGGAGTAGCCACCAAGCCAAGTACACTTATAACCAATATCAGTGAGATAATATTAAAACAACACTTACATCCGACCATCATCATGGCGACAGAGAAGATCTTCTCTCCATCGGTGGTAGGCGCGATGTTGCCGAAGCCGATGGTTGTAAGACTGGTCATGGTGAAGTACAGCGAGGTGATGTACAGAGAATCCTTCCCTGGCCCGCCTTCCCATTGGCCAGAACCACTGGCGTTGTACCGGTAGGGAGAGCCGATGCTGAGAGCTAATTGGTAAAGCCAGCTGTCCATCTTGATGGTATTGGTGGCTCTGTCTATGACCTCGTAGTCACCAATGCTGTACCTGTAGGGAGGAAGTTTTTGTTTGATTCACAAAATACAACCATGTGAAATTCTTTGGCCAGCAATATACTGTATATACAGTATATATATTCTTAATTCTACATTATGACAAAAAGTGAAGCCTTTACCATATGCAAGCAAGCCAGTGAGCCACCAGTCCAAACACACAGACCAATAGCACCAGGACCGCTGCTCCATACTCCAGATAGTGGTCAAGTTTACGAGCCACTCTGCCCAGACGCAACAAGCGGACCACTTTCAGAGAACTGAACAGACTGCTGATACCCTAGAGAGAGAGAGAGAGAGATAGAGAGAGGGGGGGTTATTAGAGAATCTCAACAGAACAACTAGACATCTAGGAGTTAACTTGGAGGTTCCAGCATGTTCATGGCTCAGCCAGTTCGTATGCTTGTGCTCCTTGTGAGTGTGCAGACCATATCTCGAATCTAAATTGGCTCTTGTCTCGTATGTTTCCCGTTTCTCCAAACTGACTGACTGACTAACAGGAAATGCAGGACGTCACAACATAAACAAATAAACTTTAGAGATTGTTACCAGTTACCACACATAAAGATAAAGTGCCACGGTGCAATCTGCTACCATCACAGTTTTAGTAAAGTTGAATTTACAGAGCGATCCAGTTGGTCATTTTAAGGTCTTTGCACACCGGTGCAATTTCTGATGAAAATGGGGTGCAAAATTCAGATTCATCACCAAATACACACCGGTGTGACCATTACTCTTTCCCTCATAAGTTTGTATTTGTCTTTTACTCGTGGTCTCATTCATTACAACACATGTTGTAATCAATGTAAGATGACAAGGGTGACCCTCCAAAAAAAAAAAAAAAAAAGAATAAATTCCCTTTGCACATCCCAGTATTTCTGCATTTTCATTATTTCTCAAGGAGAAAAAACAAGACGTATATTTCTATTTAATGTGCCTCATCATTAACACTCAAGGCAAAATAATGCACACTCACACCTGCAATGTGCAATTTGTGCATGCAGAGAGAGAGGAGAGCTCTGAGGGGAGGAATTCCCCTTCTCATGTTGCGCAGAAAAATACTAAGTTTAGTACAAAGAAATATCTCTGCATGAGGATTTATGGATATTTCGCTAGTTCTTCCTATCTACAGTCATGACAGATTATTATTTTATATTAGTATTTTGGGGATTTTCTCCTGAAGGAGACAGAGAGCACAATAACATTAGGTAGGCTGCAGTGCTGCTGATCGTTAACAAGACAACAAGCAGACAAGAAGCACAAGGCTTGTGCCACAAGCTTTTTATTTAACCATGTAAAACTGCATGGCTCACACACCATTTCATTTTAACCCAATATATGTAAACCTATGTTACCCATGTCCACCGCACTGAATCTAATCAGTTGCTGTGTCTTTGTATTTTCTCATACTGCGGTGCAAGGCCGATTGAGTGCAGGATGGACTGTAGTAACGCCTATGTAACACATCGGACATCCATCGGAGATGTGAATGCCGATCTTCAATATGTTATTTAATTAGTATTGGGACCCGTTACAGATAAAATATCGGATCAGACGCATCCCTAGTTTGTGCACAATGTGTCCACTAGAGGTTGCTCAAGTGTCTCAACTATGTACGCCTCTCGGTTGCCTAGTTTAATATTGTGTTAAAAAGGTTAATGATTAATTAAACAGTACAGAGGACTGAGACTGGGGAGAGAGAGGGGGTTACATGCACAACAGGACTTGAGCCAGCTAAGTTGAGCTAACTATACTTGTTTTCTGAGTTCTGTGACTATCACATGAATCTCAGGTGAGAGAAGGCACTCAAGATTGTGAAATTGTGAAAGCCTTCCTCTCTGGCCTGTGTGTGAGAGAGTGAGAGACAGAGTGAGAGTGAGTGAGAGACGGAGAGAGACAGAGAGAGAAACAGAGACAGTCACAGAGGCAGACATAGAGACACAGAGAGACATGCTTGTGTGCGTGTGTGCGCACACGTGCGTGTGTGCGAGGTGAGTGGCTATGAAACAAGGGAGAAACACCAGTGACATCCCACCGCAGGCGAAACAAATCGGTTAGCCTGCAGCATCACACAGCTCTTTGTACATGTGAGTGGGTACGCACTGAACGCAACACATAACAGGATCAATATGACAATGGTTTTAGAGTGGGAGTGTTGGGGGAATAAATGAGTCCCTTTGACGGTTGACATGCACATGATGGGCACGCACGTGGGTATGACAACATGCACACTTACAGACCAAATAATACATATCAATACTCACACATGTTAATGCTGCGCACCATGTACAATACATGTATACATGCATGACGTGTCCACAAACTGTTCACTTATCCTTGTTGCACCCAGCAAAATGCGCGCACACACACGCACACCCACAGCTGTCTTTTCACTTCCTCTCTGATGTAACTGACACACACATGCCCTCCAAATGGAGCCTCAGTGTTTTGTTTCTATCTCTCCCCAAACAGAGGACAAACTCACCAAGGCAACTGGCTGACAGCAAACGCCCAAAACAAAGACAATTATTACGAATAAAACACATGCTGTTGAGTGAGAAAGCCCTGGGTATTGTACCTATATATGTATACATATTATCCATAACAAATGCTGGAGGAGTGGAGTTTTGTATGGGTGTTGAGAGGAAAAGCCTGTACAAACACAGCCTAAATGTTTGCCAGGCAGCGTTGGTGTCAATTAAAGCAAGCTCCCCATGGCAGTGAAGTAGTGTTGGATAAAAGCAGTTGAAAGGCCTAGTGTTACCTGTCCCCATGCATAGTGACGTTAAAGAATGTAAACAGCAGGACCGTGGATCTGAGAACTCACAATGTGAAACATATTCACACGCAAAAGAATCATTCACAATATGAGAAACATTTCATTCAGGGATTCACCAGACCCTATAGCAGTTCATACTCCACATAGTAATAGAATATTTGTCAGCATATAAAACCTTTAAAGGGATGAACTGGACAGGACGACAGACTTGCAGGTGAGTGTTTTTAATAAATTCCAGGGCCGGATAAAAAGGTAATAACAATCTACTGAAGAACAAAACAAATTAAACAGAATTTAAGGAGAACAGAGGGCACAAAACCAACCTCCCCACATGGCAGCCACAGACAGACTGAAAACATTCAGATATATAGCCCCCTGACTCCACCCACAGGTACAGACAGCCAATCATGAAACATTCCCAATGATCTGAGAACACACCCATTAAAGCAACAGAGCTCTTCATATTGTTTACTGCATCTGCAGTAAACAGCCCATTAAGCACACACTTTAGATTTAGATCATGTCACAACAGAATGTACACATTGTGGGGAACATAATCTAAATACTGGATACATTTACATTTACTGCATGAACACATTTACTGTATTATTATTATTGGAGTACAATTAAAGTTTGATGGACTTTAGCAAACATTACACAGACAGGGACTGCTCTGTCACAATTAAACAAATTAGACCCTTAAAAACACCTGGCCAACGCTCCCCTCGCCCCAAAGTCTTCTCCCTCCTGGCCCCAAATCTATGGAATGCACTTCACTTGCAATCAGAACCGCAGACTCACTCCCTATCTTCCGTCACTGTCTGAAAACACACCTCTTCAGATTCCATCTCAGCCCATAGCACTTGAAGTACCAACCTATATTTTAAATAGATATTAAGTAAACTCAGATAGCAGTTACCTATATAGGATAAAAAATGTATTGCCATGTTTTAGTGCTTAAATTGTAAATTGTAAAGTAAATTTTAAATTCTGCTTAAACTGTAAATTGTAATGTGTAAATTCAACTAATTCAACTGTATGTGTATGATGTATGTCTGCTAAATGCCTAAATCGTAATTGTAATCTGATTGAAGTTGAAATTGGAATTACAACTAGATCCAACGAGTGGTTTGCGAGATTATATCCACATAGAGTCAGACACATGCAGACAAACTCCTCTAGACGGCTCGCCGTGTGATAAATATTACAACAAAGGGACTAGGGGACTAATCCTGCTGTGCTGTGCTGTGCTGCCACCCTCAATCCACGTTGATACTGAACTCGCTTTGTGCATGTGACATGTAAGGTTTTTCTAAAACGCTTCTGTGTGTGAGTGTCTCTGTATTAAGTGGTTATTTTGCTTTGTCTGTCTTAATGAGCCAAAGTGAAGCCTTATAAAACTCTCTGTTCAAGTACAGGGACATACCTAGAATGCAACATAGTGCAAAGTGAGAGTGACGATGCAAACACTGACAGGGCTCTGTTTCCTCGGGTCAGATCATTATTCCAGTACATTATTCCAACGGCAAGTTGTTCCATCTCAACCCCAACGTAAACATTGTCAGGCTATTGCGCCGTCTGAATTACAGACGCCGTTTCTTCAACAGCCTAGAGCCTAGGCTTCAGTTTTGAAACAATTTCTTTCTCTCTCTCTCCCTCTCTGGATTCAACGATTTTGCACAAGGCTCAACTTCTCTCTCGTCTCTTCTCAGTATTAACAAGTAAACAACGCAGAGGTGGTTGTGACACGCAGGCATGTACACACACAGCTGAAGACATGAATTGTCATTTTATGAAGTTTTACTCAGGATTTCTTGTTGATTCTTACTTTAAAAAAATATTTTCTCCCTCTCCAGTCCAATTGCAGCTTTCAAGTCTTACTGCTGTTGTCCTTTTTTTGCCTGCCTATCTCAATGCCCAAGTGTCCCTAATTAGACAGCTAACTGTGGCAGAGCTTAAAAGGACCTGTAGAGTGGCAGGGGGTATTGGACACCCCCCATTCCTGTCCCTGCTCCACCTCAATGTTGACAGCTGTATGGTTTTATTTCATATTCTTACAGTACTTGATCTTCACCCCTTCTAGAAGGAGGTGCACTCACTCAATCGCAAGTATACTGTAGGTCTCCTCTGAAGCAGAGTACCAGCCCCCCTTCATGCCCCCCACTGCTCTGTCAATAGCTGTAGTCGATTTCTTTTGCTTTTTTCAACATTTTTTATTCTCTCTCCTCCAAAACAACTTCTCTTCTGAGGCCTAAACATTCAGCTCAGAAATGCCTAACATCACGAACAGCATGTAGGCCTGGGCGATATACACAGGGGGAAAAAGTCTCACGTATACATGGAGCACCAAATCTGTGGTTCAACCTCTTCAGCCTCTGTCCATCTGCCATGATTTACACTTAACTGCATGCCAAAAATATCCAATGTGTAAGTTTGTCACCAAACTTTGTTTTTATTTCTTGACGAAATTGTCAATACAGTATATTCACCATAGTCATAGTTAATATCACATCTCTCTCTCTCTCTCTCTCTCTCTCTCTCTCTCTCTCTCTCTCTCTCTCTCTCTCTCTCTCTCTCTCTCTCTCTCTCTCTCTCTCTCTCTCTCTCTCTACCTCCCTCCCTGCTAGCTTCAAAGCAGTTGTCCTGTGGGACCCAGGCAGCTCAGTGCTCATATGTAAATGTCAGTATAGTCTCTACCCACAGTGATGCCAGATGAAAAGAGAATGAGTCAAGACTGCGCAACACGTGGAACCACCTCCCCCGAAAAAGCAGCCTATTAGCACCTGTTTAACAAAACATGGCCTCAGGAAGGTAACACATGCAAAGGGTTGGAATATTGCGTAAAACATCAGGGAAAGAGGAAGCGTGTAGTGCATAGAACGATACACTCAGCAATGAAACGAGGCTCACGAAAAGTCAATAAGCTGAATGTTTCAACGTGGGAAGCATGTCTGGAGGCAACAGACTGCAGTTCACAAGATACACCAAAACAAAAAAATCTAATCAATGCATGGAAACGGCATGGCTCCAATGTGACTGTTCACGCCAATGTAACCTAAGGCTTGATATTTAAAAAAAAATGTGTGGCACCTGCATAAAATGTCTATAAAAACATGCAGAATATGGAAATGTGTCCAAATGAAGAGTGGTCAACTGTCCCAGAATGGGTTCATTAAAAAATATAAATAATGTTAAAATATGATTGTGCTCATACAATTTCGTACACCTTCTGCAAAGGAGTGTCACGTAACATTGTACCGGTGTTCCTGGAGAAAAAATGTTTTTTTGAGAACACCAGAAAGATTTGATCTGCACATGGTTCAAAGGCGCCCGCGGTACATATTCTTTATAGTTTTCTTTTGATTGTGATGTATTGTTGCCTAATGTGACAGACAGCTATAGGTCATCTGCCTTTTCTTCTTTCATCCCTGAGTCCCTGTCAGGTCTTTTGTCAGGTGTGTGCTGTGAACAAAAAGTGTAACTCAGCCTTTTATTAGCCTCATGTAACTAAATGAAAACAAATCAAAATAAAATAAAAAAATAAATTCAAGAAGACAGCAAAATCAATCTGCGACCATGGCATACATCGTGACGGGTGGCCAAATGGTTGTGACGGGTGGCCAACAGTTGTGACGCGTGGCGCGACCATTATAAATTAGTTGCGACTGGTGAAACGGTCAACCGTTTTACTACAGTTGTGTCGTATGCCTAAACCTGGGCTTTGAACCTGGGCTCCCGCAGAGTCAGTGTCGAAGTGTCCTTGAGCAAGACACTTAACCCCTAAGTGTATGTACCTTGCATGGTTGATGCCGCCATTAGTGTATGAATGGGTGAATGTGATGCACAATGTAAAGCGCCTTGGATAAAGTTGCTATACTGTATATGCACCATTTACCATATTACCCCTGACCGTTGTACCACCGGCCGCAACCTTTGGGCCGACCTGTCACAACATACAGTATGCCACGGTTGCAAAATGATTTCGCTCAAGTTTAGAAAACTTGAATGTAAAAATGTTGGATACTTTTGGACACCGCTGCTCTGTGTCCATCCTGTTCAATACGTGGCCTGAGTGAAACAGACTGTTGTAGTCTGACGTACTCGTATCCATATGTTAGTCTCATCTGTGTTTTGTTCTATCCCTCAAGCAGTAAGGAAACAGCAGCATAACCCAGCTTTCTACTCCCCTAGCGCTCTGTCTCTCCATACATCAATCTGTCCATACGACAGGCTCTATATACACTATGCTCCGCTGTCTCTCCATACGTCAATCTTTGATGTCTTTCTACTCCTCTATATCTATTCACTCTGTTCCTCTATCTCTGTTATATACAGCAGCTGTTTGTCTCTCTACCTATATCTCCTCAACTCTCACTACCATGACCCCCCCCACACACACCCACACACACACACGCCCACACATACATTGCATTCTCTTGGGACGGATTTGATCAAACGGCAATCATTTGACGTCTCAGGGGTACCCTGGATGGCACATGTTGAATAGGAGGGATACGAGTTACAATTCTGTCCCTTGTGGCGGAAGAGTGCGCTGAAATGGACTTTAGCAACGTTTGGCACAGCAACTCGCTCTGCTTTGCCTTTAGTGCCTCAATTCTACTTCACCCTTTTACTTATTCAGTTTCGAAAATGGCATTTCCGGAAATGCCCGGGATGGCGTCAGTATGTACTGTATGTATGTAGTGTATGTACGCAAAAGTGTTGTTAGTTCTCAGACTGGATTTATTTGGTGGGTTTCATTCCAAGAGTGCATGTGCACTGAACCACCCTATTTAGTCTAGAGCTGTAACTTTATCCAGTTGTATTTATTCAATACATGTATCAAATATCAATGTTGATGAAACCTATCAGGGATATAGTTCACCCACAAAACATTACCCGCCCAATGAAGTCAATTCATTTTTTGTCACGTTTTTACAGTAATCCAATAATTTGATGACCAGAAGTGTTTGCAGTATAAGAACTAATTTCTAGGTCATCCTGAGACGAGCCTTCCATCGTCGTTTCCAGTCATCCCGGTTCTCCATACATCCAGCCAACTCGCTGGTGATCTGCACTCCTGCATCTTCCTTGAGCACATCCAAATATGTTAGTCTGGGACGTCCTTGCGACCGGTGCCCATGTGTTGGTTCCCACAACACATGGACACACCAGTTTGCTGGCTGGCAGCTCTTGATGTCTTTGGCAGTGTCCTGCAAATTCTCCTGGCTGCTATATCTTGTCGCTCAACCTAATATCCCAGCATACAGACTCTTGTTTGCAACAAACTCTTCAGTATCGCCATCCGGGGTCACTACCCTGGCCTGTGTTCCTGCATACATGGTTTCTATTGCCAGGGGCAGTTTGGGAGGGTCCCTGTAGGCCTTCGGGATCTTCATCATTGTGAGTGTATTGAGTCAAAAGCCTTTTTGAAATCAATAAAGCACAGCACCGCCGTCAGGTTACTGTCTTCACCTCCTCAATTAGCCTCCTCAGGGCAAGGATCTGGGCTAGTGTAGTTCTCTGCTCTCAAAGGCCGAATCCAGTTTAGTACCATGTGGTTGTATACCCTCGCAACGATGCAAGTCAGGCTGATGCCACTGTAGTTGCCTGGCTTTGAGAGATCTCCGGACTTTGGGACCGGTGTGATGCCTGAGAGAGACTACATGTCAGGCAGGTTATTGCCTAGCAGGGCAAGTTGCAAAACTCAAGGATGGTCCTGTCGAGACCACCTCTTTCCCTCTCTTAGCGTGCTTTTTGCTTTAGCTTACTCGGTGACCGTGAAGGGACCATCACTGATGTTGAGGTCATGGAGGAATGGTGTTATTCCCTCCTCCCCTCCTTCTGATGTTGTTCCCATCAGCTTTGAGAATTGTTTGTACCAGGTCGCACCCTCCGGGCTGTGACCCTCAACCTATCCCTCCTTGGTCATCTTCTGACCATTTTGTTGATGACCTTCCAACATTTGACATACTGCTTCTCACCATATGAGAAGCACCCTCTCCACCCTCTGCACTCGGCGTGGGGCACTCGTCCACTTGTCCAATTTGAACATTGTTAATAATGATGATGATGATGATGATGATGATGTGTTGAATACAGTTGCAGTATTCAATACACTGTAAAGTTAATTCGTAGGAAATGGTGACACCACGCTATTGTTATGCTATTGGCGCATTTAACCGCTAGCGCAGCTCAATTCCCAGATGCCCATCCATTCCTAACACTCTCACTCTCTCTAGGTTCTGTTTGTTTGCTGTCGTTGTGGTAAAGGTCAGGGCAGATTAGGCCATGCTGAGTTTAGCCTGGAGCCATGGAGCTGTTTGCTCTCAGAGCCACCCCCTGAGGGCCCTTCAGAGCCAGCAGGGGGGCTCCTGGCTGCCTCACGGGGGGCCTCTCTCCTCCCTGTCCCTCTTCCTCCTGGGTGATGTCACACTGCATTCATGTATACTCAGTTCCATCCTCCTATGCCCCCCTCGCCCCCAGATGTGTGGCTCCTCTGTCACTCAGCGGTCCTGCCTATCTTTCTCCCTCATCCATGGTGCCTACTCCCCTCCCTTCCTCACCACTATACACCTATAAATGCTTGCCCCTAGTATATCGCCTCCTTTCCTCACTCTCGTCACCTCCTCAGGGAACCTCCCACACAGCCTTCGTAGTCCCAGTGTCATCCCCTGACTTGTTCAACACAAGCACACGCGCGTGTACACACACACACCACCCCCCAGTGCTCAAACCCAGGGAGCACCGGTACAAACGTGGCTGTGAAAATGTTACATCATGTTGTTGTTTTTACTCTCCACAATGACACTGTGTAACTGTTTTCTCTGCGTGTGTGCGTGCGTGCATGTGTGTGTGCATGCGTGCGTGTCCATCTCTGCGTGTGGTGGGTGTGCCTGTGTCTTTGTGAGTGCCTGCCTGCATGCATGCGTGTGAACCACGTGTGCATATCACAACACGACACGTGGCATTGCACATTTTTTTAAAACATACCTCCCAGGCTTTCCAGTGGAGACAGTAGCACACTAACGTATGCCGGGGCTATACTTGCACCCGGGTCTCTCGCATCGAATATAGCAGTTCCACATGCTGACAATGTGTCGCAGCCCCAAACATTGTCAGCTTGTTGGCATGCCATTTGTGGTACACCAAAAATAGCAGATCAAGTATTAGTCAAGAACAGATCATGCATTAGAAGAACACAGGCTTTGGCATGACAACAAATGCGCAATAACCAACCTGTTACTATTTCTTAACTGAAACTCACTTCACTCACACGCAAGTCTCCATCCATCCACTTAAGAGGAGGAAACAAAAAACACCCCCACAACAAACACGTCATTTTAGTGCACTCTCTAGAGGCAGAGAAAGAGCCATTCAGTAAATTTGCACGCCATTGATTTCCACTCAACCCGTCTACCCTACTCAATGCTGCAGTGGAGTGGTCGTAACGCTGACAGACTCACCGCGGCCCAACAGGATGTTAGATAATCCATCAGTTACCTGCTGGGAAAGGGCAGCCACCTGAGCTAACACACAGCGCCAGTCCTACCAAATCCATTCAGTCTGAAGGACCTCATATTTACCTGACCGCAGGAGACAGCAAACCTCTAAATGGCTATAACACACACATACACACGCACACTGCACGCATAGAGCTAATGAGAGAAACAGATCATATCCATTATAGAAGATGTTTGTGCCGAACAGACACACACACATACACACACACACTGGCGGAAACCATACAAGACACAACCAGCACATCGGGAGCAATTTGGTCTTAGGTGTCTTGCCCAAAGACCCTTTGACATGTAGACAGGAGGAGCTGGGTTTCGAACTGCCGACCCACGGATCATTGGACAACCTGCTCTACCTCCTTACCCACAGTCACCCCTGTACTTATATATGCATAAACATACAAACGCATTGGGTAGCCCTTCACCGAAAAACGATTTCATTGACAAAGGCATTGTAGAAAAAAGCCTTGTGCACACCTACAGGGACAGGTGCGTCGGAGCCAGCAAACTAATGCACGTATATAGAAGAAGAGGGGGTCCCGCACACTGTCTTCACTTATAAATGCTTTTATTAAGGATGACAACGTTTCGGTCTACATGACCTTCATCAGGTATCATGATGGTATATTGGTATATTGACAAAGGCATAACACTGTTGCTTTGTAAATGTGCATGCCCATACACAAACATGAATGCACTGTATGTTATTGAAAGCATGCATACATTTACACGCGTGCACACACACACACACAAACACACAATATATCACTTAGAGACGAACGGGAGACACTGTGTGCAGTACAGTCTGTCTATTGATTAGCCACGTCTTTCAGGCTGAAGTCTAATTAATCATATACGCAATCAGGTGGAAAATAGCCTCCAATGAGCTCTAAAGCTGTATTGACAAAACTCCTTCCTGTGCGATAGGTGAAAATGACCATGAACGATCTGAAGTCAATCAGACCAGAAGTAAACCAATTCAACAACAATGTGGCAGCATGCTTCCACAAAGGAAAGTCATTCTGCTAAGATTCCTCTAAACTAATTAAGCAACTAGAAGTAGTTTGTTTTCCAAAACTTCCCAAGATAAAGGTACGCAGCAATAAAGCTCTGCAGAGACAGAAAAATGTTGGATTTAAATGTCATTGTACGTTTTATCTAGGAACACACATGTGGGCCGTTTAAAAGCCACAGAAATGTCTCTGCTTTCGCATGTAATGTGACAGACAAGAAAGCAAACTTATCTTTTAAATTTATTCCTCATAAAATATGCCATTGCCCTATATGTCAAATGGTCAACTACATTTCTGATTAAGGGATATAATATGTCCCATTCTATTCTCTCTGTACACCAGCAAAATGTAGATTTGCCCTTAATTTCACCCAAATTAAACCACAATTCAAATACTCGGATACTGAAAATCTACAAAGCTGCCACAACATACTGCCGTGTCTCACGGCTGAGAAAATAATCTCATGCCAGTTAAAACATTAACTGAAACAAAAGGGCTCAGCAGTTCATTTCCAGGACTAATGACTAATGAATATTAAATCTACAGGAGGCAAACAGACTTCATGTTCTACTGAACAGTGTGTGTGTGTGTGTGTGTGTGCGCGCGCGCGCGCATGCGTGCGTGCGTGTGTGCCAGGGGCGGATGTAATATTTCCCAATTGGGGGGGCAAGAGAAAATGGTATGGGGGCGCACCCAAACCATTTTCGGTTACAGGACTTATATTAGACAAGTAAAGCATCAATAATAACATCAGTTGTTGTTGAAGTTGCAACAGACACGCAGTATGCATAAAGCTACCATCTGACTCAGAGAGTTTTCTGTTTTCAATGATGAAATGCTGTTGGTTTAGTGGTGCAACAGTAGTTAGTTAGTAGCAGTAGTAGTGTTTCAAATCATTTTAATTAGCACTTTAATTTGAAATTTGGGTTGTTTTGCATGACATCATGTTTGGTGGGGCAGTCAGGGCATCCGCCCCTGGTGTGTGTGTGTGTGTGTGTGTGTGTGTGTGTGTGTGTGCGTGCGCGTGTGTGTGCGTGCGTGTGTGTGTTGGCCTGAGGAGCCCCTCACCTCGTCCACGTTCTCGAAGGCGTTGATGATGTCGTACGGCAGACAGGACAGCAGGTCGATCACAAACCACGTCTTCAGGTAGTTCATGCGGATCAGCTTGGGGTCAGAAATCACCTCGCCGCCGGGGCCCACGAAGGTGGTGTGGAAGTTGAGGACGATGTCCACCAGGAAGATGACGTCCACCACGCTGTCCAGCACCAGCCACACGATGTTGTTCTGCTTGGTCTTGAAGGACACGTTGTACGGCACCATGATGGCCGTGTAGAAGGTGAGGACCAGGATCACCCAGTCCCAAGTGGTCTTGAAGGTGCAGTAGTGGAGGATGATGTGTGGTGGGGTCTTAGGCGCCTCCTGTTTGTACTGGGGCAGGATGTCCGAGTTGAGCTGCAGCACCTGCATGGCGACGCAGGAGGAACAGGGACAGGATGACACGGATGGATTATACACGGTGATCATTCGCATTGTTTTTTTCTTCGGGCCTCGAGGGCCGAGTTAGATTGACCAACCAAATCCATCCAAATAATGAAAGAGAGAGGGGGAAACCTTGTCTACATTTCTTTTTAATAATCCTCTCCACAGCTGAGCATGATGAGGAGTGAACTAGTGAACATAGAGAAATTTCATTGATCTCTATTTTCTGCTGAGTTTCCCTACTGCTTTGCAAAGCAAGCTGTGATAAACCTCTACAGACTGAAAATATTTAGTATTTTACCGAGAGAGAGAGAGAGAGAGAGAGAGAGAGGATGTAGAGGAGATGAAAAGAGAAGGTTTTTGGTTGCTGCATATAATCCTCCCAGTTATATATCCTGTTTTGAACAATGTGATATGTGCAGAGACAGAGACTCTACACATTCAAAATAACAAGAGTCACTAGTCTTATGGAACCAGTGGCTACAGTGTAAACCGATACTGGTACAGAACAGACTTAGTAAGACAATTTCCTATGAAAATTGTCTATTATGTTATTGCCTATGGAATTTGAGTTACTAATACTAGGACCTTACCCGTTATGAATAATGAACACCAAATGTATGGTTAATGTGATTTAATATCAATAGCAATGGTGTGCCAGTCTGATGATGTCTAGGGATAGGCAAAATAAGCCATTGGCTTCAGCCTAAACCCTTTTGGTCATGACAATCCGTTGTACAACTGTCAGATGTATGATGTCATGGAAATGTCCACTGTATGACCAAAATAAAATTGAACTGAACTGAACTGAACTGAATGGTGTATTTCGCGGAAGTACTGCTTTAGTAGTTGTGTAGTACAACGTATGTAGTTGTGACACACACACACACACACACACACACACACACACACACACACACACACACACACACACACACACACACACACACACACACACACACACACACACACACAGCTTTATATTGATGCTGTGCCCATGTGCTGCACTGCAAATGTCATATCACAATGGATAGGTATGATGTAGTTGTGCTAAAGAAAGAAAAGGGGGGGGAGAAAAACAGCACATAGCCACGATTGAAAATGTCCCTGTGATTGCAAGCTGTTTTTTTTTGTGTCATAGCCTACACAAGCAATCATTTGTGGGTGTTTCAGGTCGACAAGGAAGCGGAAAGTCAGTTGTCATGCTCTGTAGTCTGTATGGTATACCGTAATGGTTTGGTTTTGCACACAGTCAGCATGCAGTGCCTTCTGATGAAAATAATGATATCTATTATTTGGCATGACAGGTGGCACTAGAGGAATGTGAGTTATGTGTGATGAGGCTAGGCTGTACTTCTCACTATAAGGTAAGTTGTAAAGTGTAGATTTATAGTGTTTAGAGCCATAGAAAATGTTACTTTTTAATGTATATGGTGCGAGAAGGGAGGCACCTTAAGTGTGGCCAAACTGCCTATGGCGCAAACACACAGTGTTAATCCAATTCATCATTACAATTACTATTACAACAATAGTATCACTTCTACTACAGTTGATATTACAGCCAGTACTAGATGTGCCTTGAGATTGTACTTACTCTAAGTATACTCTGACGCAGAAACATTTCTACTTTTTTTTTTTTAATTTTTTTTTACCTTTTTCTTACTTTCACCACTGGTAGTTAAGTGAACAAGCAGTCCACGAAGTGGACTTGTTCA
This sequence comes from Benthosema pterotum, assembly GCA_039105355.1. NCBI lineage: Eukaryota > Metazoa > Chordata > Actinopteri > Myctophiformes > Myctophidae > Benthosema > Benthosema pterotum. The sequence continues at coordinate 26,170,447 of CM076980.1, forward strand.
CTTAATTGATATTGACTGCTTTTCTCCTTCTCCTTCTTCTTTTTCCGCCAAAAATAGCTGTTCTGGCTGAACCGTGCAGTCGGTTTTCGCGAAAATTGGTAATCTGGTAGAGGGTGATGCCAAACGGTTATGATGCGAAGCCTGTGACCACTGGTCAAATGGTGGCGCTATAGCACTCAACTGAAATTGCAAAATTTAAACACTTATAACTCATGAACTGCTTGACTCTCAGAAATGTAACTTATATTCACTTATGCGTCTGCTTATGCCGAACAACTTTTGTAGTCTGACTTTTGACCTCTGACCTTTAGATGAACCGCCATCTTGAATTATATGTAAAACAGTTAAAATAGCTGTTCTCCTACAATCTTTGATCAAAATGCATAACAATGACCTACACATGAACTTTGGAGCCATACGAATATGAAAATAGGTGTGAATTTTGTTTTAAGAGAAAAAATTATGTTTTTACGAGCCAATGAAAATTGCTCGTTCGTGAAAATGATTCTAATGCCCCTAATCTACACATGCAGCGTAATCTGCTTCTGATATTTTACAGTTTTGTAGAGGGGGATGCCAAATAGCAGCAAAACCAGTCTTACTCAAATTGCTCAAATGGGGGCTGTTACGTGTATTATTATGGGGGAACAGACAGACAGTGCAGGCAGCATGTGTTCCTCCCCTCTATATTCTGCTCTCCTCTCCTTCTCTCCAGTCTGTCAATCATACTCACAGGTCCAGCCCACTCATCTCCAGTACCAGCCCACTCCTCCACCTCTTACCACCGGTTGGGCCACCACGCATCTGTCTCCTCCAATCACCTCCATCATCAGACTATATAAGCCACCTGTTGTCTTCCACTCACTCTCTTTCCTGAGGCACACACACACACACACACACACACACACACATGCTTGCATGTAACACACACACACACACACACACACACACACACACACACACACACACACACACACACACACACACACACACACACACACACACACACACTCTCTGTCTGTCAATCAGTGTCTGTGCTTAACTCCCTCTGTCTCTCCCTCACTCAGTGTGACACACCCAGCTGGCACCTGCAGCAAGTTCCCCAATCAGCCATGCTCCTCCTCCTGCATAAAAGCCAGCTCCTTCAGTCTGATGGCAGACAGACCAGACAACAGCTCAGCAGCCCAGCTCTGTTCTTGTTAGCCTTTGTTTTCAGTTCTCTTTAGTTAGTTTATTTCTGTTTGGCCTGGAGATGGCCGGCAGCCTTGGTTTTTGTTATGTTTTAGTTCTCGGTTTAGGATTCATTTGTTAAGTTAGGGCGAGGGGTGGGAACAGCTTCGACGTCCCTAGGGGTGGCCTGGGCCCCCCCTCCTTCTGTTTGCGGCATCTCCAGGTCTTCCTTTGTTCTCCTTGTTTGGTAAAGTAATCATGTAAATAATTCATTACAAGTAATCAGATTACTTAAGTATCCCTACCAGTTCAACCAGCAATGCTGCCCTTGTACAAATGTAATCTAATACTTTTGGGAGTGGTTGTTAATAAAAACCGTTAAACCTTGCCATTCTCTTGATGTCCTTCTTTTATGTTGGAGTTTCCATTTTAGCCACCTCACTGCTTTTACAATGGAACTCGCATGGCTCATCAATGAAATGTTTAAATTACTTCGAAAATAATTCATTTGACCATCAAATATATAATGCAGCCTGGCATTGGTCATTTTATGAATCACATTAATTGTTAACATGTGTAGGCTCTTGTTTTGAAGCATTTTTATCATAGATAATCATTGATTAAGGGTAGTTGTTTGTTTAAAGGATACACTTCATAAAAACATACTGCTGTAAACCAGTATACTTTTATATTGTATGTAGAGTTTCACGTCAGGATGTGGCAGATTGTCACACCCACATGTCCTATTGCTTCAGTTTTCTTCATAAACTGATTTGTCTTGTGTTTTGTTTATCCACTGCTGCATGCTGTTGCATGATCTAAAATCCAATTTTAATGCAACGCACCAGAGCCATTTAGAGACGGAGTTGCGCCAATGATGGGGTACACAGTTACATTGGGTTAGTCACGTGATCAGTGGTCACAGTGAGCCTAACGGTGAAAAATCATAGTCTAGTGTCTGAAACACATTGTTTGAAGTGAGTAAGATGAGATGTAAAATGACAGCCGGTTTGAATTATTTTACAGTAACAATTAAAGTCTCTGCAATGTGTATGATTTGCTATTACTTAAAAAGACCTAACATAAAAGGATTCAAGCTGGGCTTTTACTTTGAGTCCAATGCATTTCTGCCTACTTCTCAATAGCATGGAGTTACACTCGCATATCATGAAAGTGACATTCACGGAAATGTCACTTTGTGATTGAGATGATAAAACTCAATGTAATGGTAATGGCACCAACTCAGTGGCCTTGTGGTTAGAGTGTCTGCCCTGAGACTGGGAGACCGGGGTTCGATTCCCGGCCAGGTCATACCCAGACATTCTAGATTTCCAGTAGTAACCTACCCAAAGCATTGTACAAGCCTTGATCATTTCATGTAACAGTGTAGTGGTTAAAACATTGTGCCAGATTATGTTAGATTAACTTCTTGAACAAAGTGGCCATTAAACAACTGTTGTTAACTAGTGTCCAATCACATTTATTTCACAATTTCTTCTAGTTGTACTTGAATTGTACTGTAATTGTCCAAGCTTTTATCAGTTTTGTTGTAGGAGGCCAGGTTGACTACCTGTAGGCTACTGTAGGAATTTTACATTTCATTTATTCATTCACTATTGTATGGACCCGGGGCAAAAGCACCAAAAATATGTTCCTTCTTCTGCATATTGTTCTGACTCCTTATTGCTGCTTGCTTGTTCACGTTTTATTGCTGCTTTCACCACTTGTAGTTTTAATTACTACTAGATCTGCTGTTACTAGAGCTTGCGTTATTATTGCTACAACAGTGGCTACTGTCCCAGCAGCATTGTAAGCCGGCAGGCTGGATGAGGAAGAATCGGTGTGCTCCTCAGAACCTGCCAGTCAAAGGAAGTCTGGTCAATAGCTGCAGGAAGGCTGTTCCAAAACCCCCAATTAAGGAGTCCACAGTGTCCTCAGCGGTGGAGACGCCAGCTGTGTCTCTGAGGCCAGCGAGCAGATGGATCTCCTGGCTGATCTACTGAGCACCACGCTTTCAACCAAAACAAAAAGGCCCCATGCGCTAACCGGAAAGAAGTTGGCCTCTTTGAGGAGATTTAAAATGGAATATGGGGTCCGTTTTTCTACATTCTTCCATAACTTCTGTGTGTGTGTGTGTGTGTGTGTGTGCGTGTGTGCGTGCGTGCGTGTGTGTGTGTGTGTGTGTGTGTGTGTGTGTGTGTGTGTGTGTGTGTGTGTGTGTGTGTGTGTGTGTCTCTCTCTCTCTCTCTGTCTATCTCCATCTCTCTCTCTAGACGTCATTCTTATGGTCATGAATAAAATAGCCTCGTCTGAGGTCAGCAGACACACACACACACAGAAAAAAAGAAAAACACCTAAATGTCTTTCACCCGTCCCAGACTTGAGAGCACCTGGAGCACCTCGCCATCTCTCTCAGTCTCATATGAAATATTAAATGCATCTGTACCAGCACACCGTTCTGTGTGTGTGTGTGTGTGTGTGTGTGTGTGTGTGTGTGTGTGTGTGTGTGTGTGTGTGTGTGCGTGCGTGCACGCACTTGCACGCTTTATGCGGTTAATAAACCGTAAAATATATACCATAAAACAGAAGCTGTGGCTGTAAATGTGTGATGTGTGAGTTTGTGCGTAAATAATCTAAAGAGCACAAAGCTGCTTAGCTGGCATATTTGCAGGGTTTATGTATCTCCCTGTGCGTGTGTGCACTCTGTGTAACATCATATTTTGTGTTATGTTTTCCTGCATCGACTATGAACTGCATACACAAGATAAAACAGGCCGTTATTAATTGGGAAATTCATGTATTGTTAATGGCAGTAGATGCTAATATGATAATAACAAAAGCAGAGATACTGTCATAACAAAAGCAGTAATGATACATTATAAATTGAAATATAAATAAAATATGCAAAGGCAGTATAACAGTGGTGTCAAAGTCATTTGGGGTGGGGGCCGCATTGGACTTGATGTGACTTCATGGGGGCCGGAGCGCCGCGGTGCAACCAGTCGCAGACCGCAAGCATGCACGGCACACGCATGTTTACGTACCCACCCGTTACTTCTACACTACAGTATATCACACAAGTCATATTTCTTATTAAGAATAGCTATTAATATATATTAATGACTTTCATTATTGGTTTTATACTTGTAGCCTAGATTAAGACATTTGCTATGAAAGATGCTATTTTTATTTACAGAGCATCAATAAACCATACAAAAATAGCATTTAAATTTCAAATACTAAATTTAAGTAAGTATGTGTAGTTAACTAAGTATAGTTCTCGCTTATCCACCCTTGTACTGCTGAAGTATAGTTCTCGGTTATACACCCATGTACTGCTGAAGTATAGTCCTCGCTTATCCACCCTTGTACTGCTGAAGTATAGTTCTCGGTTACACACCCTTGTACTGCTGAAGTATAGTTCTCGGTTACACACCCTTGTACTGCTGAAGTATAGTTCTCGGTTATACACCCATGTACTGCTGAAGTATAGTTCTCGCTTATCCACCCTTGTACTGCTGAAGTATAGTTCTCAGTTACACACCCTTGTACTGCTGAAGTATAGTTCTCTCGGTTACACACCCTTGTACTGCTGAAGTATAGTTCTCTCGGTTACACACCCTTGTACTGCTGAAGTATAGTTCTCGGTTACACACCCTTGTACTGCTGAAGTATAGTTCTCACTTTGCAGTGCCAGCAGCCTAGCCTGGGTAAACGACTCCCCCTGCTGGACAACATGCATTACATGCCGTTCAGAAGAGAGCTCAAAGGCATTTCTTTAAAGTTTAAACGATCATAACTTTTGATAGGAACGTGCTAGAGACTTACTTTTTTTTTTGATAGACTCAGAATTTTTTGCTCTACAAGCCTGGGGCCTGATTAAATCATCTCGCGGGCCGGATCCGGCCCGCGGGCCTTGACTTTGACATATGTGCAGTATAACATAACTGTGCGTGTCCCCTAGTGTTTTTGATATGCACGTTCTTCGTCAACATGAACACATTTATTGGCCTGGGCCGGCTGAGCCCTCCAGGATGACAGCATGCCACAGTTTTCGTTGAGTCCCGATCCTGACAGCCTTTGCTGTTCGTCTTCCTCCTATCTCTCTACCTCTTTCCCATCAAGCTATACAGTACTGTTAATCCATCAACAGCTCCCAAATATCTTTAAAGATATACTGTAGTTTATAAGTATGAACATTGGTCATTAAAATAAAATGCAGGTGGCCTACCTATCTGACCATCCAACTTTTTCATGCCGTGACAAAATAATCCTATTTGAACCAGCAACCAACACCTCGCCCCACTCTCACCAGCACTAGGGATATAGGAGTTGAGACATTACATTTTCGTTTCCCACATATGAATAGTGAAACGCGTTGTGAGCATGTAGATTGGGTAGTTTCCCAAAGTTTGCATGTTCCTTATATTATTTGACAATTTGGCCAATGTTTGACCAGTTTTAGTGTATAGTGTCCTGGTTACTTTTGATTGTTTTTTTCTTTAGTTTTTTCTAGGTATAGCAAGAGTCAGGTTCCATACGTTCTCATTTCTCTGCCTATAAATACACTTGGCCACCCCCTCCCGTGGGTCACCCCTAGCATTGGAACAGGGTGCCTCTGGCAGTCTACAACCAGACAGAGATTATTTGAAATTTTGAATAAACCACTATAACTATCTAAATGGTGGATTCACTTTCTATTTTCACATCACTTTTGGTCCCCAGACCCCAAGGACTCCTTGATCGAGTTCCAGGGGGTCCCCAGTTAAATGATGAGTTAATATAAACTAAATAGATCCTTATCTGTAGCTTTGAGTGTGCAAATGTAACCAATTGGAAACATTTCTCTCAAAGTTAAATGTATACAAGGGGGTCCCAGAGCTATTAAATGGGGCTCTGTAGACTAATCTATGTACTGAGGATCCTTGAAATTACACAGGTTGAGAATTACTGCTAGAGCAGTCAAATTAACAAGCAAATTGAAACACACTGCTGGATTATAGGTTTTGTTGGTCAAATTGAAGAAAGGTAAGTCCATTTGGGAGGAGGAAGAGAAGAGTCTCTCTCTTTGGAGTGTCCGAGGGGTGAAATAGCTGCCCTGTAGGTTACTTCTCTATGTTGTTGCTCAGGGATTAAAGTAAAAAAAAATCTTGAGACTGAAAATGATATTTTGCAAATAAGCACTGAGCTAATTAAATGACCCCTGTGAAATCCTCAGGACTGAAATCAGTACCCAGTACTGAGAACTTTATTCTCTATGGTGTTGCTGCTGCTGCTGCTCCCCCCTCAAGCGATAGATCCCCATCTCTTCATTCACTCGTGTACTTATGACTGTGGTGTTCAGACAGGCAGTGCATATCAGCTATTGGCTGACTGAGTGAGAACCGTGTGGAGAGAATAGTGAAAGACATGATGCAGCTCAGCACTGCGCTGGAGCTGCTCGGCATTGCGCAGGCGTTGCACAGAATCATAAAAAAATAATATTTTATTCGTTCTTTTCGTACCTGGGCAGACTTCAGAAATGACTGGGCACGTGCCCATGCATGCCCACCCGTAGATCCGCCCCTGTACAGCATTACTATTTTAGGTTTATTAATTGGAACTTCCTTTTCCCCTCAAACATATTGTAAAAAAAAGCTGCAGGCTACAAGATACTTAATTGTTCTTATGGTTTGAGAGAAAAGGAAGTTCCATATAAATACCTGCTACACTACAAAACAATACTACAATATGACATATAGCGATATCATGTGCTCCTGCTTGCAGTTCTGTAACAGAGACCATGCTTTCCTCCGAGGTGGAAAGCCTGGTGAAGCTTTGTTATTCATCTGGGACCCCCACCCCAAAACCATGCTGGACCCCTAGGTTGAGAACCCCTGAGGTGAAGCACCTACCTCGGCCAGGCGGGACTGCTTAGGCGGGACGTCATTCTTGCTGATGGGGGTGAGCTGCTGCAGGGTGTTGCGGTTATTGGTGAGCGCCCGCGTCAGACGTGCAAACTTCGTCCACCCTGCTGAGAATAAAACGTTCATCTGAGAGAATGTATCGCACACCTTGACTTAGCTTTAAATATGTAAAGCTGCCGCCGCTGTGCTGCACACCTGCTTCCTGGAGGCATTAATTGGTTGGAGCCGTTAGCATACGTCTGCATAAGCAGATCTCAACAGAGGCTTGATGAGTCAGACAGATGTCGACAGCTCGGGATAGAACCTACACGGTGGAATCCTCAGGGTTAGTTTATGCATTTGTAAATGCATTTCCTTTGGGGAAATGTACACTGTCTGAGTGGTGCAACCTGCCTATATGTGTCTAGTGATACTTACTGTACTGATACTAACAGCTACAGCGCCAACAAAAAAGTCAAATAATTCTCATAATGCAAGTACAGAGTAATGAAAAAAAAAGAGTAATAAAACATTGAACAGATGTGTGTCAGGAGTTTATGCACAGAAAAGAACTAAGCAAAGAAACTCTCAAGCTGTACTAATTTTAGTTGAGTTAAATGCAACAAAACAGAGACATTAACCTATTTAAAATGATTACTTTCAGCATTTTACAGGTTACAGTAGTGTATATATAGTAAATACAGTATAGTTTGCCTCTTTCATACTGTATTTTTAGTAATTGGACCCACAGAGATTTCATTCCAAAGCGTTGGCAATTAACTGTGAGGAAGAGGTGCTATTTTTGTTAGTGTGTTCTGTTGCTAATATTTGATACATGGTACATCAAAGTACCCATTTGTAGGCGCCACAGGGAGTTGTAATGGAGAACAGAATGATCTAAAATGATCCCATACTTGTCCCATCAGTGAGTATTGTTTACAATCTGACCTGATAGCAGATCTCATTCTGTCCATAGACCAGTTTCAAGCCTATGTGGACATAATACACAGCTGTTCACAATGATGTAATTAAGGTTAATTATTATTAACTAGTCCTATACCCGTTGTGTAATATATGATCTGGATGTATAGGCCTAGATGACATTGATTGGGACTTTTGATGTTGGAAAGCTGGATAGAACTTATGTTATAGACACTATTTATTCAGGATTGTAGCCTCGGAGGACCACCATTTGATGTTGAGTTTAATCTGTCAGACCCACAATCAAGGATTTTCAGGTTTTTGTCCACAATTTAGGAGAGATGGCAAAATGTTGGTCAAAATAACAATTATTCTACATTTTATAATTGTTGTAAATGAATTATAAAATGGACCCCATAAGGGTCCATTTGGTTTCATTTGAGCTATTTGAAGAGTTACAAATCTATAAGGGTCCATTTGGTTATCAACTGACCATTTAGCTGTATGTGGACCACCTGGAATCATGTCAGGGACCACTGGTGGTCCCTGGACCACCTGTTGAAACCTGTCTGCTGAATGGAATTGCAATAAACCCTGAAGGTCATTACAATTAATATGAATATTAATTGTAAGGGATATGTTCCAGCACGCCTGCCGTGTTCCTGTGGGTTTGCAAGTTTGGGGGACCCCCCAGAGACCAAGTTGTAGACGACCCGGACCGTCGCACGTACACAGGCGCACAGGCGTAAATGTGGCGTTTGAATAATAACTTTGGAGAGGACTGGATGCCGTGGGCTGGCGCGCGTTAATATCCAGGCGTTGCAGTGTAGTGGTAGTAGAAATAAGTTGTAGTAGGCGACCCGGACCGTAGTAGCGCGTGTGTGTCACCGCGCCATGCCGAGAGAATAGCAATATTGGTCAGTCGCCTAGCAGGCGGAACAGCGGTTGCAGTGTAGTGGTAGTAGAAGAGTGGTAGAAGTTGTTGGCAACTCGGACCGTAATAGCGCGTGTGTCACCGCGCCGTGCCGAGAGTATATATTGCCTGTGTTGGTCAGTCGCCTAGCAGGCGGAACAGTGACAACACCGCTCCGTGCCGAGAGAACGTTGCCTGTGTGGATCAGTCGCCTGGAAGGCGAAACAGCGAGAGCAGAGAACACTGTACCCAGCGCCAATGGCTGTACCCGTAAGGGGAGGTGATACGGCAAACTGTGACCACAATAAATGTGTCTCCGTGACACGTGATGTTACACATGATGTTTTTTTTTATCTGTATCCGGTGACACGTCATATGCGCGAAGATTAGTTTTTGACACAAAAGTATTAAAATTAAAATGATGGGTATAATGTTTTGTGCTTCTAAGCCGCGCATATTGATGCTGGATGACAGGGCTGTGTGACTCGAGGTTCATTTAGGTTGTCCGTGCGCCGTGGCGTTACGCAAATGGAGACAAATGACACAGTACATTGCACAGGATGTAACAGACAGACACGCTTGCTTGAATTATATAGAGAGATAGTGTGGAAAAAACAATTCAAACACTTTAGGATTGTCTATAACTCAAGGAAGATTTAAGAAGGAAGAGACGTGAAGTCACGTGACTAGACGTCTGGGCTGCGCCATGACATCTCAAGTGACAAAACCCATACCGTTATATATGGCAGTGGACAGGAGCCCACGGGAGAAATGTAGCAAATGTGGGTATAGTGTGACAACCTGCACAAAAGAAGTACCCTTCTTTATGAACCAAATGGGACACAATCTTAATCATGTGTTACCATTGGTAAGACCACTGTTGTTATGCCATTTGCCTGTTTGCATGAAAATAATTGATTGTGCACACTTTTCTATTCTGACACATTTCATTTCCTTTGACAGTAATGAATGTTGTTACATGGATATTGGTGAAAATTATCCATTCATGCATTCATTCATTGATAATTGTGTTGATCGGTTCACTGATTAGCGTTTTAGGAAAGTAAACTTCTGGTCCGAAACTAAAAATGAATGCAGAAACATGGGGCACAGTCGTGGAGGCATCCCCAGAAAACATACTGCCTTTACGGGTCAATTCTGTTGAATTTACCTCAGAGGATTATACTGTGTAGAATAGATTGTACATTTTGCTGTGCACCACCCTTTGTTTTTGAGATTGTCATCTATATAAAGTTGTATTAACATGTCGGCCTTAAATGTTTTGTTTTATTTTTAACAATTATTATCACTATTGAAGAGATGAACCACTTCAATCCAGTTACAATATAATGCCCCCCCCAGGCTACTTTCGCCATGCTGGTCTAAAAATAAACAAAATGCTTAAAAGGTCAAAGTGTAGCACAACGAAGGGGAAACTGCACACTGCTGTCACGCACAGCGATCGAACAAAGCCCCTTTGATGGGGACCATTTACACCATTAAAAGTGGACTTTGAAATAGCTTTTAACCCAGGGGGCTTCTAGCTGTCTGAAATACCCCCTTCCTTTCCTTTCATTGCTGTCCTCCAGGAACGGGGAATGGGGGTAAATCCAGACACTGACCACTCTTGTGTACTGGGCTGAGAACACTGTACAGTCAGCCATACAGGCCATGGCGCCTGCACAAAGACACGCCATAGATACAAATAAATAGAGTGCTCTTAAATCCAGGCGTTGCTTCTCAATTACTCTCCTGCCCTGCAGGAAGAGTGCGGTATTGACGTTTGCATAACTTATTGTACAAACGTACATCCCCAGCAGTGACACAAGTAGAGTACACAAGAGAAGAATATTTGAATTTGGCTTTAGAAAAAGGTCCTTTCAGACTGGACAAGTTTTATATCGTTTTAATAAAAATCCCCAAAAGCAGTGTGTAATCTCTGTGACACCTTTACTGACACTGACAAAAGCGGGGAGCTTATTGAAAGATTATTGTCCCTCCAGGTGAAGACTGTTTTGCATACCGCCCGTGTGTGTGCGTGTGTGTGTGTGTGTGTGTCCATCCGTCCGGCCGCCTGTTAACAGCTAATCTTCGGCACGACTAATCTGATCGATGCCAAACTTTGCACACACAATCCCTGGATGCCAATGATGAACCTCTGGCCAATGTTTTCTAGAACAGCCTGTTATAGAACCACCAGGAGGCAGCTTTTCACATCTTTACTATAAACGTACTGATTTGTATGAAACACTGCAAGCACCCTCCCTAGATGACAAGGATGAACTTTTGACCTGTATTTTTCACATTTGCTTTTTATAGCGCTACCAGGAGGCAGTTCTTTGTAAAATATCACTCATCCCAACTGCTCCAAAATCCTGTAAATTGTTACACCGTATCTCTAGAGTCACGTGATCAAGACAGACCTATGCCATATTTCATCCTAATTGGCTATAATTGACATTCTGTTTAGAACAAAAGGGATCAAATCATGCAATTTACTTGAAATCTTTACTAGGCTGAGAAACAGAACCACAACCTTTTCACATTGGGCTGTTATAGTGCCAGCAACAGGTAGATTTTTGCAAAACACTTTTTTGGAGCAAAATGCATTGCCATCAAGCGCACTACAAGAAATGGCACCCTTTTCACATTGGACTATAGCGCCACCAGGAGGCCGCAGGCTGACCTGGTGGAGACCTGTGCACAGAAAGGCACTTTCTACTGTAATAGGCAAAACCAGCAATGGGAATGAGTCACAAAGATCAGGCATTGTTGGACTACACATCCTAACACAATCAACAGCTGTCAACAACATATTTTAAGTCTCTATTCAATATTAGCTTTTAGACAGCAGTGCTAAATTCTAAATTAAATCTCTACCCCTTTAATAGGAGAGCAGGTCTATACAGTCCTATAATGGTGTAAGGGCCAGAGCCATACATACAGGGCAGTGTGCTCTTATCCAAGATGTTCCTTCTCATTTACTCGCTTTCCCTGCAGGAAGACAAGACAGTTGTAATGGCTGTGGAACTTATTGCACTTGTGCAGGGTCAGGAGGATAGGTATGTACTACGTGTATTCTATGCTTTAATGGCCAAACCTCTACTCTAGAGAGCCATAGATACAAATGAGCCCTGGGTGCTATTAGCCAAGGCAGCAAATTGACTCTTCTCCCCTTGAGGAAGCCTGTAGTAGAATGGTTGTAGAAAGTATTGTAATGTCTACTAAAGGAACTACTGTACAGGAGCAAGTAGTATGTCATACTGATCAAAAAGAAAGTATTATTAAGATTACAGCAGTGGGGGAGAAAAACTATTGCTATGTGGTGGATGTCTGAATTTGGTCTCTGTGAACTTTAAAAGCATTGTGGAGCCTTAAAAGTATTATAGAATGTTAGAACACCATGTCCAGTGTTTTTGCTAAATATAACAAATGGACTGAGTCTTGTATACACATGAGTATACTTGCAGTCAAATCATGTATCAAAGAGAAAACCAAAGCGACAGTGGATAAAGGAAAAGCTATTTCTCTCCATTAATGAATTCCCATCTGGGTGTGTTTTTAGTCCCAGTTGAGGCGTTATTATAGAGGTTTGTACAGTACCCACTAACATCCTCAAGCAACATTCATTAAGTACTGTCCAAGGTTAAGTTGCCAGCACATTGTTGAAATAAAACCGAACACATTGAGTATATAACCAATCTTTTGGAGTATGCCTGTATGTTGCCTCCAGATTGAGGTAAATTGGATTGCAATATGCAGTGCAGGGATACATTCATTGAACGGACAAGGAAGGGGGCAGCTGGAAAAATACCAAAATTAGTGGGAGAGAACAATGGTTTGGCAGGATGATTTAACACACTTTCCATACTTCCACACTTTCCAGCCATACTTTATTATAACACAAACTGCAGTTAGCTAAATTAAAAAAAGCTACCTACAGTCTACCTTCAGTGTCCAAATATCATTTACCATAGTGCACCCCCACCCCACACCATTAATTAAAGTCAGTTAAATAACATGCCACACACACAAACAAATATACACCAAGCAGTTACGTTACTGGACTAGTAGCCTGGCCTAACCTGAAATGATTTTGTCCTAGGGGGGGGTGGAGTGCTGTGGGATCCACATGGCAGATGTGCAGATCTGATTTGATCTCACTAACGTGTCATCATCCCCGGCTCCTCCCCCGCCCCTCCACTGCTGTGCTATGTCACATCATTTGGAGCGACGCCCACCCTGGAAGGTTGAACCCTCCCTCTAGGCCACTGTGGGTAACAAATTAGTCCAGGCTTTCCATTTTCGCGCATCGCGAACAAAAATGAAAGCCTAGGTGTCGAGGCTACTGGAATAAGTAATACAGCACTTAAAAAGATTCACTGTGGTGCAAAAATGTGCTGCACATTGGAAGACAAACAGTGTGCGTGAAACACACACAATGCAATAAATCAAGGTAGTGAGTGGATATATTGAGGTAAGAAATACAGAGGATGTTTATATATAAACTAAGAGTCAACTTCACCTGAATCCTATCAATCTGTTATTCTGCTGTGCATAGGTAAACTCAACAGTAAAGCGTTTACTCAAGCAGTAGCTTGTTACAAGTAGCTAAGCTACATAGCTTAACTACATTTTCCCGTAACTTGTAGTGTAGCTTACTACATCTGTTCTGGGAATAGCTTGTAGTGAAGCTACACTACTTGTTTCGAGTAGCCTGTAGTGAAGCTACACTACTTGTTTCGAGTAACAAGGATTGTAGCTTACTACATTTTCCCACATACATTTTCAAATTCCGCCCATTTTTAATGGGTAGAAAACCTGTAATATACATCCCAAAACTTAAACATGCCACCATCCCAGATTCAAACCCACCCTGAATTATTATTATTATGATTGTTACCCATATTATTTTATTATTATGATTGCATGATTTATTTATTATTTATTATTATGCTGCAGGAGCACCCATCTAGAGATGGTGTGTGTGCGCACACGCGCACGCACGCGCACGCACGCGCACGCACGCGCACACACACACACGCGCACGCGCGCGCACGCACGCGCACACACACACACGCGCGCACGCACGCGCACACACACACACGCGCGCGCACGCACGCGCGCACACACACACACACACACACACACACACACACACACACACACACACACACACACACACACACACACACACACACACACACACACACACACACACACACACACACACACACACACACACACACACACACACACACACACACACACACACACACACACACACACACACACACACACACACACACACACACACACACACACACACACACACACACACACACACACACACACACCTCTTCTCTCGCTGGATGCTCTCAATAGAACTAATGATGACAATGCTGACTTGTATTACATCAATTGTGCATGTCTGATGTCACAAGTTTGAATTCGACAGAAGTGTGGTAAGGAATGCATTTACTTTATTAGCCGTCTCCCACCCCAGCTCCCCAACCCCCATAACCTCTCCCACTCAAAGATTTCTCCACTCAAATCAATTCAAAGTCCTCTTCGCTGCCACCCCCCATGTCCTCAACCACAACTGAAATGTATTTAGTTATACGGTGGTGGTGCTGCATACGAAAAATAGCAGATTCACCAGTGCGCTGTGTGCCATAAACAGGATGTCTCACAGCTTTTCATTTTTTCAAAAAGAAGAAAGTGGGCTGCCTACTGACATGGTTTCACTTTTCATCTTATTTTGAAAGAAAGAAAACACTCATGATTTTTGTGTCCTGATTCGATCTCACAACCTGTCATGACCTGTCCATCACTATATCCATCGTAACACACTTATCTGTCAAAGGTCACCCAGATGGCGCTCTTCGGCCACCTGTGTGTTATCCCAGGACTTCCGAAGAAGAGTACACCTGCATGCAAATGTTTTTGGTGAAAACAAGCTTATATTCAACTGACAATAACTAAAGAATGGCGCATTGTGGTGAAACACTTTGAAAGCGATGAAAGTAGAGGCTCTCATCTTTGAGATATCTGGTTCTGGTAACATAGTCTGCAGACTGTTCTAGATAAAACTCCTGAGGTGAATGAGTTAAAGCATGCCTCCGCTGTAGCGTTTAAGTGATTCAATTAATACAGAGGATTTTATCCACAGCAAAGTGCACGCATAACATGTTGGCATGAGTTTACTTAAGCGTCAGCTGCAATTGCAGCCTGTGTTAATCACATGCCATTAAGCACACATAATGAATAAATAAGCCAATTACACAGCTACCATGACTCTAGAGCAGGTCCCAGTGCTGAACTGTGTGTGTGTGTGCGTGCGTGTGTGTAAGCACACAAGAGAGGGAGAGAGATATAAAGAGAGAACAGTATATCTGCGTATCCGTGTATGTAAGCCATATATCTTTACATATTGTACCATGTGTGTGTGGATATACACGAGTATCCATGTTTGATCCCACGTGTACATACTGTATGCCTCTTTACATGCGCGTAGGCGTTTGTGTGATCTGTCAGTAATGGCGCGCGTCTGTTTTTCAGAACGTATTTGCATAAAATGGATTCAGGGGACAGCGACGGGGGGCTGCGGTGGGGGCGGAGAGCTGATAGTGTAGATGTGGGGGTCCCGTGCAACCGCGCAGGATTCTTGTCAAAGGGCAAACATGGCCTCTTATCAGCGTCGATGACGGGGCCCCGGGGTGTAGCCTGCATGCTGACACTGTGCATCAGTCAAACAGGCCACAGAGGAGGGTCATCCACCCACATTCTCTTGTTACTGCTGTCAGCAGTGGGAACGCGCTTCAAAATACAAGACGACAGCTGGAGACATTTCCATTTTGTTGTGATTCAAGATGAGACGCTTTGATATTCACTTGTTTTTCTTTTAGGTTTCATTTTGCTTTTTTTTGTTTAACAGGGGGGGTGCCGTGATTTTTGTATTTTTTCCAATTTTGTACATGTTTAAGAGGTGGCAGTATGGCAGTATGTAAAAAATGATGTCTTCCCTTTGTATTTGGGGTTTCTTCCTGGGGGCTGAACCTTTCCAGTCAAACATGCCAATGGAAAAAACTTCACTATAGTGACATCACGTGTTCAGCCCCTCCCCTAACTCCTCCCCCTTTATCATGCAACTAAAGCTGTGGGTGTGGCTTCAGTTCAGGTGGATCTCCACCCATCACCACCCACCAGGCAAACCAGGCATACTTAATGAACTGGTAGGATGGAATCATAAAAATGACAGTTTAACAAACACTGTACACTTTTGGGGAAAAAATCTTACTTTTCATATAACATTAATACCTGATGATCATGTTTCAGGGTAGAAAAAATTCACGGCACTCCATCTTTAACAGGGGGTTTGGCCCTGTAGCCTATTTTTAAGTATACTCATCAGTATACTTTAAGTAGTACATTTAACAAAATATTAACATTTTTGTTATTCACTATATTAAATGTTGAAATGCTGTATATTTTACTGTGTGTATAATTTGAATATATATGCCAAAACGTGTATCTGCATATAAATGTGTCAATGCATTTCACTTAAATTAATGTGACTCCATCCATGTTGGCCTCAGCAAAAAAGTAATATCCAGTCTCCAATTATGGGAGTACATAATTATTCTGCTAAACTATTAATTGCTACTAAAAAAAATCCACATTGGCTGCCCTTCACTGGTTGCCTGTAAGTTTCAGAACAATTTTAACATTTTACTGATCACTTTTAAAGCCCTGCACGGACAGGCTCCCAATTACATTCCAGACATGGTGATCCTTATAAGGCTGTGCGTAGCCTTAATGTACTGTATATCCTCAGTTTATTCCTAAAACTCATCTCATTACGAGGGGAATCAGGCTTTAGCTGTCTGTACGGTCATCTACTGTAAGCTTTAGCACGCCTTGTATTGTATTCTGGTTTTGCTTTGTTGTTTGCTGTTTTAAGACGTTTCAAAAAGTGCTATGTATTATTTATTTACAGTATTTTTCAATATTTTCAATAGTTGACTGCATTGTTGCAAGTGTTGCATTTTCAACCAATAGCCAATTTGGCAACCACCATGACCACCACTTGAACACCAGCATCCATATTTTGGGGAGAGTGTTTGTTATTTTAAAATAGCAGCTCTACAAACGCATTTGATTTTTTTATTAAGTTTTGCAGAGATGTGGTAGAGAGTGAAACTAGAAAAAGTGCCCTTCTGGGCACAGGTCTCTACCAGGTCAGGCTGTGGCCTTCTGGTGGAGCTATAGGCCAATGTAGAGAAAGTGTGTGTGCGATTGGCATGATTTGGGGACAAAATCTGCAGTATAGAAAGATTGTTTCACAAAAATCAGTCTCCTGGCGGCGCTATAAAGAACCGATGTGAAAACCCGGGTCAAAGGTTCACACTTGTCCTCTAGGGAGGGTGCATGCAACATTTTATGCAGAGTCAGTGGATTTATAGGTAAAAATGTGAAAAGCTGCCTCATGGTGGCGTTATAGCAGGCCATTCTAGAGAAATGGGAGACAAACAGTGTGGGAGATCAGCTGTTACAGACAGACGGATGGACGGAAGGACAGCAAAACATACTCTCTCCCCATGCCTTCGGCCTGGAGGTTCGGTCCGTTATTCCAAGAATAGAGAGCTTTGACTTTTGCAAAAAGATGAAAAGAAACTTGGCTCTGTGTGTAATAAAATGATAAAATGCAGATACACGTCTCTCAGAGCTCCAAGAAGAGGACTCACCTTTCGTGGTTTCATCCTCTATTGGTTGTTTGAAGACAGTGATGTCCTTAAATGTACAAAGGAATAGAACCACCTTGTCATTCTCGTTTCTGATGGGAGCCACCTGCATGTAGAACCATACTGGGCTTCCTGCAAACAAAAATTAAGCATTTAATCATTCAAACCGGACACAGATCAGTGTTTCTCACCTCAGTGCACTGCTGGATGCTGACTGACCTGCTGAGCTTCTAACAAATGAAATGAAATAAAATATTGCAGAAGCATTACTAAACAATGGTGGATGCAGTAAAGATAAATAACAGTAAAGGTGCTTCCAGACGACGAAATGGTGGCTCAGCAGCCAACAGACTACACTTCCCAGTAGCTTACATCCTTGCAGTCAAGCAGGCTACCTGATCATGATCACGCTGAATTTACAATTCATTTACAATGAATTAATGACTCACCAATAATGATGGCTGCAGCCGTAGAGGTTGACATTTGAACGTAGACTATAGTTATTCCAAGTTGCGTAGGTTAAAATAAAATGGGCAGCATCAATCACGGTTTAAATATGTTGTATAATAAACTCTGCTGGCTAAAAGCATGTAACCAACATCAACATGCTTCACTTTGTCATATAGCGTGGCCGTGACAAACTCACAACACGTCGCGCAATAATGCGTTGTAAACATTAGAACGTTAGAGCAGAATTGCCACAACTCACGTCATGGCTCGGCTCAGGGTCGGATATAGAGGGGGGCAGGGGTGGGCACAGCCCACCCAAACGTGCATCCTGCCCACCCAATGAAAGGTAATATCTGTGGTTTTCAACCAGTGGACCACTAGTGGTCCACAAAAGCCGAATAAATAGTGGGCCCTGGTATAAAAAATGTTCAAAAGCACTGCTTCTTATGAAAAACTTTGGAGTTGCCCACCCGCCATTCTTCCAGCCCACCCTAGTAGGGCTGGCTAGATCCTGTCCTGGCTCGGCTGCGCCAGAGCCTTAAATGAATAGGGAATCCACTCCTGGAACAGAAACGGTGAAGTCACTGTGCAGGTCTACTGGTAGAGTGGGTCCTCATCGTCCTCACTCCTCATTATGTTTGTTTGCTATAAATCGCCAAGCGTTTTACAAAAAGTTCACTGAGATTGAACTTTTTAAAACTCGCGCGCGTGCTCGTTTCGTGCACGCGCGCGCGGCAAAAATCAGTGACGCCGGGCGGAAAACGACCGACGATAAACGCTTTCTTGAACGCGGGTCGATTTTTGAACTTTTGTGCTAAAAAAACGCCGGCCCCATTGAGAATGAATTAGAGTGGGCGATTTATTCCTCGCCGTCTGTAAGCCCCTTAAGTGTTCATTCAGGTGTGTCTGTGATGCAAGCCCTACTGCAATATTAGGCACATACAGTATGCGTGGCACAGCTTCCTATACTGTCTGCACTGCCATCTGACTGGCGCTCTTATGAACCCATATATGAACTAGAAGTTATAACTTGTTGTTTTAGGCATGGGCGTGATGGGCAGCTGCCCATGGCGGCATTGTGCATGGGGGGGGGGCATAGCGCGAAGCAGGAAAAAAAAAAAAAAACGCTATTCCGTCATTTGTCATTCCAGAAATTAAATTTCAGAAATGTTTTACAAGTCCTGCTTGCATTAAAAGTTTATGTTTGATCAGAACTGCATATGATCCCATATATATCCCTGCATATGATGTAAATTAGGTCACTGAACCTGAGGATTCTTATGGTCTTTCTGACATTATCAAATTAACTGAAACAGTGTAAAGGTGTAACCAAATGGACCCCCGCCTTAGAGGTCAAAATAACAGCACTTCACAGTGCAAATGGATAACCGGTGCAGTACTCACTGTTCTTTCTGTACAGCAGCACCTCGAAGCAGTTGGACTCGTAGTTGTCGAAGGTCTGTCGGACTTTGTCTATGGTCTTCTTGTCCGTCAACTCCCCGTACATAAAACTGGGAAGGAAATGAGCAGTAAGACTATAAACCTGCATCCAGTACAATTAATCAATACATTACTGACCTGACCCTTTGCCCTTTAACCCTAAACCTCAGCTGCGTCACGTCACATATCTTCAGAATGGCTTCATCAATCTCTCATCTTGCTAGACAGTGTCTAAAGTTTTTCATGTTTAATTCGCTCAAATTTAGCGGTCATGTGTTTCTTTTGTGTGCTTTTGTATGCGGTGGGAGGGGTGGGGGGCATTTGTTGATCTTCTCGTTAGTGTGTTGCCCACTACAGCAGAGTCTCAAGAGACACTCTACAGCTGCATAGTTTCACTCTCTCAAATTCAGGTTTTATTATATTGTCAAATACTTGAGGGAAAGAAATAAATCCAAGAATTATGCTGAGGAAACTCATTAGTATTAACATAGTCATGATGACTATAATTAATTTCAATTTGTCCTTTTTAGTCCCACCAGGGGAATATACAGTAGGTGTTACAGCCAGTATGATCTGTGTGCAGTCTGGTCCTTCATGAGCAATACTAGCTTTCTAAACTGGTCACATTCTCACCTAATGCTTTGGTAGACTCGATTCGCATGCCAAAACCAACTTCTTCATCCCACAAAGATATTCACTTAATGTGATTGCATTCGCAGCTGCAGTGATCCGCAACCTGCTGCGCCTTGAAGCAAAGTGAAACGACCATTGTTGGGAGGAGTAGAATGTGGTTAATTGATGCGAATTAGGATTCGAATGAGACTTCACACCTGGCAAACGAAGCACACTTTCCAACAATACGCAGCAGGATTCATTTTAATTGCAGGAAATCTTTCTGGTGTGAAGGTGACCTAATATGGGGTACTAGTATCTGAGATCAACATTAACATTCAGTGTTTATTTAATTTGCATTGTAAAGGGACTTTCAAACAGGAGGCTGTAGGTACTCTGCACAAGACTGACGTGACAACACAAGCAAACACAAAAAGCTAAACAGAATCCAGGTCTGATGAGTTGCACACATGTGCACTAAACAAGCACATGCGCAACAAATTCACAGGACCACACTCAATGCTTGCGATTTTGCACTGCAAATTTTCCACGCATACAAAAAAAGAAAAATATAATTGGAAAAATATCATTATGTGTGTTATATAGCTTCCTGTTTGAAAGGCCTTTTACATTAACAGTCAATGTATGCCATACAGTGGACGTGTTTGTGAAGTTAACTTGTGCCCCTTTGAATGCTCAGCAAAATCCAAGTGTGTCATTATTTATCCGCTTCCCTTTATATGCTTACATATTTTAATTTTAGCTTATCTTGTACTTGTCCAACCATCTCTCAGCGGACAAATATTCTTCTAATCACTGCTAATTATGAAGTCTGTTACTCTGTTACTATCAGATGTGATGGAACGGCTGGTTTCTGGAGAGCCCCGTTTCAGTTTTTGTCAAGTTGTCCTTGTTTATGTATGCATGGATGTATTTGTTTTATTGTTCTGTTTACTGTACTGTATTTTTGTCATAAGGACACCCTTGAAAATGAGATGATCTATCTCAAGGGGATATCCTTTCAATAAAGAAAGGCACAATATTATTCTGGGTGATTACTGTCATTCCCAATGGTAGCAGAGACTTCAGGACAGAAACACAGAGGCACTGAACTATAAGTGGGACAAACACACAGGCAAAGGGCACACCCGCAGAATCACTGTATCACAGCATCAGCATTGCAGACCAAAAGTAGCCTATACGCTTATATTTTGGGGGTTTCTGGTCTGTGATGATGACTCAATAGTGCATGACATAGGGATTGCACTCACAGAGGCATAAATATACAGTAATATAAATTGTGTGTATTGCTAATTATTTGATTTTAATTTAGTATACTCATGGCCCACAGGTGGGGAATCTGTGCGGTAATAGTACAATATGCAATGACAGCTAAAGAATTCAGCACCACCACAGATGGACAGCAACAAGCATGCTGTGACCCAGCAGCACCACCCATGCCTTGTTACAGTGACTTTGTTAGAACTGCATTAGTTTCTATTTCTGGTCACTCTGGGAAGCAGAGAGACCAAGAATAAAAGCTTCCTGTCTGCACTATTACGAGGCCACTCTCACCACTGGAACCCCTATATGATGGTGGTTCACATCTGTCCATCTCAGTGTCATATGCAAGAGGATTGTTTCTCTCAGCCCTCCACTTTAGCCGCTGGCCAGTCCGCAAGGAAGTGGATAGAGAAACAAGTCGATTGCCCTTATTCTCGCTCTCTCTCTCAGCTCAAGTGTCCAAGGGAGGCTTATAGCCAAGGGTTACAGTATAAACAGGCCCTCAACCACCAGCTGCAGCAGCAGGTAAAGAGCAAAGACAAGCGGGTCCTCTGGAGTCCATATTTTTAAACATTTTGTCGGACAGGTGGGAAGGACAATGTCTTTAAGCTTGTGGGGCAGAGAAATGATGTCAACTGTGTCCCACTTCCGTCACTGAAACATTATTGGGACACACTCTGAGCTTGTAGATCTGATATTCTGGGTGTGGGACAGCGCTGCATGACTAAGTTTAAACAAGACCTTACTAAGCAACAGCAGCAGTTAAGTGGCTCTGGCATCTCTCACTCAGTTCGTGAGCAGAAAGTACCAGATGCTGAGAGCTTCTTTTTTCTTAATGCCAGTGCGACTTTGCTGAGCATCACATTTTTTGCAACATCATGTTGGAAGGGAGCTCTCACGCATTAAACTAAACACAGCATGGTGTAAACAGCACTGCGGCTGTAGCGGTCATTATCATCGGGTGTTGGTGATACGAAGAAAGCCCTTTCACTCATTTGTCATCTACCCACCCATTTAAATAATGGTTCACACTGAATATAGCAGGGAAAAGCAACTGATTCAGCGCATTTCACAGGGATCTTTGTGGGAGCTTTGTGAGAGAAGAATGCTGGAGGCATGCTGGAAACATGATAGCAGCAAAAGTATGTTTTCCCTACAACCTTTTTGTATTCCTTATCAAAATGCAATTGTGTAATTGTTATACTGTACATACAGCAAGTGCAACACAAAGTTGAATCATTGAATCACTGTAATTGAATAATAAAAAAAAAACAGAACCATCATAACTTTATCGTCAGAAACAATACCTGCAAGTGCTGCTCTTCTGCATGACCTCTGCCCTGTGGAAGCCTGACAGCTTGCAGAATCCGTCATTACTGTAGACTACAGGCCATTCCACGATCTGGGCGTTACCCAGCAGGAAACTGGTCTCTGTCAGGGACATAGGAGACACACAGCTAATGTCACTCAAAATGTTTATTAGAGATTTTAGTAATGAAAGTGCAGTACAGACAGGAAGGCAGAAAGAGAACAGAGAGGCCATTTATTGACCACAAATCCAGACCACAATAGGGACTTCAGAAGCACTTTATTACCAAGTATTGGTTGATACAAGGAATTGGTTACATTGATATACTGTACAACAGGGATGTAGAAATGTCAATCTCAAATACACAGCAGGCCAAACTCAGGAAAAGGCCAGAGCCATCAGACTGCTATGAAATTAAAAACTGAAAAAAGCTATTAAAGCTCAGTTTCCTGCTCTGATCCTCACCAAGCACGCCTTTCATAGTATAGTCGAATAAAAAAATGATTTGGCCCCTGAGCCATGAGTTTGACATACAGTATATGGTGTACAGGACTCACGTGACATTGTATAGCATTCAAATTGATGCTATATGCTGGTGTCACTGGTTGATTTAACCAAATATGTGTGAGATAATCTTGCACCCAACTGTGCTATTCACATAATTAATTTAATCATTAGTCCAGCATTCTTTTTTCTCCTCAAAATGAAACAAACTGCAATTAGTGGAGCAACAAACCCTTAAAAAGAGGCTTAGTTTTTGAGGTACCCCTCCCCGGGGTATAACAAAACGGGACACCATTTTTTCATAACTTTATGATGTCCCCTTTATGAAATGGATTGTCCCGAGATTTACTTTTACTGCAAAGGTCTTGAAATTGATCCATGAAGCTACTCAACACCTAAGCAAAAAACGCCTAATCTAAAAGTTGTCAATACTTTGCCATTTTTTACCTGATGCTTATTTTTACATCATATTTGCACAGATTGTCTACAGGTAGTGTCCTTACATCCCAGAACAGTCAGAATGCCAATATTTGGTTGTATTGTAGATCAGAAGCCTTTTTATAAGGTATTAAATAGGCGGAAATAGCAAAAAACTTGACCTTTCTGAGTCCTACTCTTGGCCCTACTCTATATTAGAGGTATAACAAAACGGGACACCATTTTTTCACGTCTTTAGGATGTTCCCTTCATGAAATGGATTGGCCCAAATTTTACTTTTACTGCAAAAGTCATGAAATTGATCCATGAATTCACTCACCACATACACAAAAAATGCCTATTCTAAATGTGTTCAATCATATTTGCACAGATTGTCTACAGGTAGTATCCTTACATCCCAGAACAGCCAGAATGCCAATAGTTGGTTGTATTGTAGATCAGAAGCCTTTTTATAAAGGTATTAAATAGGCGAAAATACCCCCCAAAAAAGTTGACTTTTTGGAGTGCTACACTTGTCCTACTCTTTATTAGAGGTATAACTAAATGGGACACATTTTTTTCCACATCTTTAGGACGTTCCCTTCATGAAATGGATTGTGCCAAATATTACTTTTACTGCAATGTCATGAAATGAATCATGAAGGAAAATCCAAGGAAATCCTGTCATCTTCTACCTGCTGATTATTATTGCATCATATTTGCACAGGGTCTGGAGATAGTGTCTCAAAATGTCAGAATTAGAGATGTCCCGATGCCACTTTTTTCATACCGATACCGATACCTTTCTTTCAGTAGTCACCCGATTCCCGATACCTATTACCGATATCAAGATTTTTTTTTAGTAACCACTTATTTTGCTCCATTTTCCTCCAACTTGATTACATTGTCATAACTACTACTTGTAAAGATAATGCAATGATTAATTACAATAACAGAAGTCAAGACTTGTGAATCATTGTCAAGTAGTACTGTAGTGTTTATTGTAGACACAGAAACAAACAGCTTCTTTAACTTTTTTTCTCCCCCCCCCCCAAAAAAAAAAAAAAAATTCTGGAGCACCAAGGAGTCACAACCAACAGGTTGAGTACGCCTGCCTTAAACATTATTGCTTAAAAAACATGATGTTGCAGTCGATGTAAGATGATCACTTAACACAGGTGTGATTTTTAGTTAGGAATAAAATAAAAATATTTTTCCCCATGCTACATTACAGTATATCAGCCTTTTCATTATTTGTCAAAGGGAAAAACAACCTTATACAGTATCTCTGTGCCAAAAATACTCCAGGTAAAAAATACCCATTGTCATACCTTTTAGTTACCAGTACGAAGTTGTGCCTTATAGCCTTAATTAAGGGACCAAGCAGTCCACAAATTCTAATACCCCTAATCTACACATGCAGTGTAATCTGCTTCTGAGATTTTATGTTCCTTCTTCTGCATATTGTTCTGACTCCTTATTGCTGCTTGCTTGGTCCCGTTTTATTGCTGCTTGCAGCTATATTTTTACTATATTATTGTACTGGAGAATAATACAATCGAATGACATGCATTTGCATTATTGAATTCTTATAATCAAAGCAAAGTAGGCCTAGGCAATAAAAACAAACACCCCTGCCATGGGGTGGCATTATTATTAATTTGTTGTTATTATTAGTTATTATTTGATGTCTTGATTGCATTGGGCTTATATGCTATAAAACCAATGCTATAGGCTCAGTTAATTCAATGAATAAGTAGCTATAATATGTTCTAGACACACAAAAGTAGGCTATAGTATACTAAGTTCCTAATCAGACAAGACAACTTCATTACAGTCACCACTTTGAGGCTATAAATTCCATGTGTTTTGTATGTCACATCAGTTAAAAAATACCCATTGTCATACCTTTTAGTTACCAGTACGAAGTTGTGCCTTATAGCCTTAATTAAGGGACCAAGCAGTCCACAAATTCTAATACCCCTAATCTACACATGCAGTGTAATCTGCTTCTGAGATTTTATGTTCCTTCTTCTGCATGTTGTTCTGACTCCTTATTGCTGCTTGCTTGGTCCCGTTTTATTGCTGCTTGCAGCTATATTTTTACTATATTATTGTACTGGAGAATAATACAATCAAATGACATGCGTTTGCATTATTGAATTCTTATAATCAAAGCAAAGTAGGCCTAGGCAATAAAAACAAACACCCCTGCCATGGGGTGGCATTATTATTCATTTGTTGTTATTATTAGTTATTATTTGATGTCTTGATTGCAGTGGGCTTATATGCTATAAAACCAATGCTATAGGCTCAGTTAATTCAATGAATAAGTAGCTATAATATGTTCTAGACACACAAAAGTAGGCTATAGTATACTAAGTTCCTAATCAGACAAGACAACTTCATTACAGTCACCACTTTGAGGCTATAAATTCCATGTGTTTTGTATGTCACATCATAAGTGGTGACCCCTATAGAAACCTGCACCTTAGCACCACAAAAGGATAGTGGTAACAGTTTTTAACGGGTCACAGCTCCTCATATAACCGCGGGACGCGACGTGTTGTGTTTGGAGTGCAGAATGCAGACTTCTTTTAACTGTCTGCCAGTACAATGCAACTTGCATGCTGGCAATATAGGCCTTCTAAATGCAAAGGATTACGGACCCACTTGTGGATTATACATTTTTGCAGTATCTTTTTGCAATAGCAAGCAACAAGTGGATATGACACTGTATAGTAAGGTAGGCTAACTTAGCTAGCTCTCTCTCTCTCTCTCTCTCTCTCTCTCTCTCTCTCTCTCTCTCTCTCTCTCTCTCTCTGTCTCTCTCTCTGTCTCTCTCTCTCTCTGCTGCTGTTGTTGTTGTGTTTCATCACGTGTGTGTGCACGCTGCATGTCTAAATTAGACGGCGCTATCTGTCGTGTGGGCCGGTCGCTGCAATAGCGTTTCGTTTTGTTTATTTGTATATCGGATTAATAATCGGACCCTTTTCCCGATCCCGAGTAAGAGTACTTTAGGCTAAAATCGGATGACTATCCGATGTTTGGTATCGGATCGGAACACCACTAGTCAGAATGATAAGATCTATTGTGAATAAGAAGCCTTTTTATAAGGCCTTAAATAGGCAGAAATGGCACAAAGTTTACTTTGTGCTATTTATTTGTGCTAGTTATTTTCATATCTTTAAGTTAAACTTTTACAGCAAATGTCATGGAATTAATCCACAAAGTGCAGGATGCTTCCTGCACTTTGTGGATTAATTCCATGACAAACCCCCAAAGTTTACTGCACCCCTGCTAGGGGTAGAACAAAATGTGACTTTTTTTGTTACATTTACATCAACCCTGAATTGAGGAGTTCCAAGTCAATCCTTTCACATTTTCTACCTGCTGCATGGTTGTTTTTACGTCATGCTTGCACAGATATTCTTGTGAGTTATACATCCTCAAGCAACCTAAATTGGTTCTATAGTGCAGTGGTTTTCAACCTTTTTTATAGCCGGGCCCACTATTTATTCAAAATTCGAGCCATGGACCATCATTTGAGGACATTTTAGCCCCACAGACCCATAACTAATTTTGCTTTTGTCCACAACCCGGATTTGGGAAACAAAACAGTCAAACATACAGATCAAAATGACCATTAATCTTCTACATTCTCTAGTCGTGTAGATTTGGGCTAATTCACATGATGAATATTTTAACCCTTGAGAGCGTAAACATGAAACCAAATTGACCCGCAAGGGTCTATTTGGTTTCATTTTTACGCTCTCAAGAGTTACCTCTGGTTAACCAACATTCCATCTGGTTAACCAACTTAGCTGGGGACCACCCGAAACCATCTCAAGGACCACTGGTGGTCCCCGAACCACCTGTTGAAAACCTCTGCTATAGTGAATTACTGTAGCATTTAATATAAGGCTTTATTAGAGGCAGGCATAGCCAAAAGCTTCAAAGTACAGTATTTGCTATCAATCTGTTTACTTTCTTAGTGACCTTGGTTCAGGAGGTAGAGTAGACCATCCAATTATCTGTGTGTCGGAACCCCAAATTGCGTCTGATGTGCTGTTTCGTACCTTGCATGGCTTCAGCTGGTGTATGAATGTGTGTGTGAATGAGAGAATGTAATGCACTGTAAAGCACCTTGGATGAGGTGCAATGGATAATCATCAAGCAGCAGCTTATGGAAAACAATCAGCAAGTTCCCCGAACAATTCTCAATGACATGGAAAATAACCTGCTGATTTGGTAGGCTACCATATTTTTGTTATTTCATCGGTTTTTAGACATAGGTCTACCTGAGAAACATGAAGTGGGTAAAATGAAAACATGGCTTCAAAATATACAGTATTCCCTGTTATTAAGGAGCAATTTAGGCAAAATCTCTGGGACCTTATAAAGCTTTAATCCTTGATCTCACTAAGAAAGTGAATCCATTTTGCCTTGATACACGGGCTATTATGGGGATTTGGCTCAAATATGGAAGGCTATCACTTCTGGGTCAGGCGGAAGTCGTCTTCTTTGCTTTTCACGCATTACATCCACTCTATTGGCTCATTATGAGTTGCTGTTATTGGCTAAAAAGCTGCTTCACCCCACACAACCCCCTCACACAGTAGATCAGCACATATAGAGTGCTGCTATACTGTGAATGTAATCAATAGGATAATAAGCTTATGGTATGGCAGGCTGTGTTTGACGAGTCCCATACATTCTGCAGTGGTGTGCAAACCCAGCAGTGGAAGTACTACAGAATTACACATTCCTAAGCTTAGATACACGGTTGACACAAAGGACAAAGCTAATATGTACTGCATGTGAGACGTTGAGTGTGGTCACCATTATCAAGCACATCGTAGTAACTCAGTGTTTACTGGCCGACCGAAAGGCATTGGCCAGCAAACATGAATGGCTCCAGGGAATAGAGGCTACAGTGGAGCCTAGAAATATAAACGCGGGCAAAGTGCCTGGAGAAATTGACGAGGGATATATCATCACATCAAACAATCTTTGTATGTGAGAGTTATCTACTTAGTGGACAAGTTGGAGCCAAATAACTAGGAGGAAATAGCGGTGCAAACACACAGAAAACATGAACTAAGTCTTAGTCATAAACTGGTGTTGACTAGAAGACAGGCAGGTGGTGGTCATTGGCACAATGATCACCATCGCTAACTACAAGACAAACAAGAGAGAAAAATATTATTACCACCATGATTGTTGTTAGTTTCATTAGGCAGATGGTGGTCATGTCAATATTTGAAACAAACAAAATTATAAATTATTACTATTTTTACTATAATTGTCTACTATCATGGACCCTGGTCCCTTTTAAACGAACCAAACAGTCCTGCTGTCAAGTGTGAAACTGTGAATTGAACTGTATCCACAATGCAGAGCTCATTTCCAAGCATAGAAGAATTTGGAAGTTGGTGTTTCTTTGGCCAACAAGCTGGGCTGAAGGAGGAAATACTGCTGTGTTGTAAAAATGATTTTGGTCAGAAATATTCAGTGGCACCGAAGGGGGTAGATTCCAGGACGGTTCCCCCCAGACTTCAAATGACGTCACATTGTAGAATTAACAGAACCAAAACGACACTTGCAAGTCAACTCAGCAAAACCTTTGCAATTAAAGCTAAATCAGAAGCAGAAAACAACTCTCCTACCATGGTTCCTCTTGGTAAATCTGAACAAACCAGCCATCAGCTCCAGTAGAGCAGCAAACAGACAGGCACCCTGGGTGCTGCTGCCATACTGCTGAAACATCTGTGGTTGTTAGGAAGTGTTGCTAGGGGTTCTGTAGCCCCCTGAGTGGAGGCATGGGTGTACCAGTGACAGCTAGAGAATACCACTACTGTATTGTAGTAGGCTACAGAATATATTTTATTTTCTTTATGGTATCCTCGCTGAACTCTTGGTACAGTTGTGCTCCCTGCTCCAGATTGTTGTCTCTACCAGGCCGAAGGCATGGTGAGGGTGTGTGTGTGTGTGTGTGTGTGTGTGTGTGTGTGTGTGTGTGTGTGTGTGTGTGTGTGTGTGTGTGTGTGTGTGTGTGTGTGTGTGTGTGTGTGTGGCCACGTCCGTCAGTCCATTACGAGGTAATCTCCGGCACCGTAGACCCAGTCGATGCCAAAATTTACACACACACTCTCTGTCTGCTGACCCTGCCCCAAAGTTTCCACAACGGCCTGTTATAGCGTCACCAGGAGGCCAATTTGTGTCATCTTTTGGCAAAACTTTGTGTGTGTGTATCCGTCTGTCACCAGCTAATCTCCCAAACCACTCACCCAATCAATGCCAAAATTCACACACTCCCTAGATGCCAACCATGAACCTCTGCCCCAAATTCTTCACAATGGCCTGTTATAGCGCCACCAGGGAGGCAATGTGTGTGTGTCTGTCTGTTACCAGCTATCTCCCAAACTGTTAACTGTTTGTGGCTTCTTCTTTTTTTAAATCAGACCATGTATTCCATGATTATAAAGTAACAATTTACAGAATGGATTGGATTTGGTCAAAATCTGGAGGAGTTATATATATATATATATATATATACTGTATATATATATATATATATATATATATATATATATATATATATATATATATATATATATATATATATATATATATATATATATATACAGCCTACTTGGTGGCACTATAACAGGCTGACGGCCTTATATATATATATATTGACTCTTTTCCAACAGGAATCTGTGCAACTTATCCATGCCGCCCTCAGCCATCTCCAGGCCTTACTATTGCAACTTCTTCGTTGCTGGCATGTCTCCCACCAGGCTCACTCAAACCCCTTCAACTAATCCAGAAACCCTTTTTTGACTTATACTGTGTGATGCCTGCATCAAATTAAAAATGTGGCTGCTGACTATTCCTACAAATTTCTTCTTCCTAGCTTAAAAATAGACCCTCTCCCACAATAATGCCAGTCGGAGATTTCACCTCTTCAGACATTACCAGTCACTCCTTGTTCCTTGTATCACTTCTGCTAATTGCCTCAGCTCCCATAAACATCGCCACTGTCAAAATACGCTTATGTTCCGTTTAATGTCATACTCACTTATACAGTGCATGGAAGTTATTCAAAACGAAATATATCCTGGGTTAAGTGGCTAGGGACCACATGGACGCATATTGCCCTGATCAGTGATCCCATAGCTCGATTCCTGGCTGAATAGACTTCATCTTCATATAATTGGTCCTCTCCTGGCTAATGCTCGATATAAAATGGCATCATTTTGATCTACTCGCTCTGCGTCTCAGAAGTGGTCAGCAGAGGCTAAGGAGGTAGAATGGCTGCATGGGAAATACACCCGGTTAGTGTCGAAGTGTCATTGAGCAAGACAATGAAACCCTGAATGCTCCAAGTTGCGGCATTCCATGGTTCTCTCTATACTGTATGTTTGTGTGTATAGATAGATAGATAGATAGATAGATAGATAGATAGATAGATAGATAGATAGATAGATAGATAGATAGATAGATAGATAGATAGATAGATAGATAGATAGATAGATAGAGAGAGAGAGAGAGAGCTGTCAATCGATTAAAGAATTTAATTTTCGATTAATCGTAATTTAATCACATATTTTTATTTATCTAAAAATACCTTACATGAGTGTTTTTCAAGATTATTCATATCAAGGTCAATTATTTATTCTGTATTTGTGCCACAGACCACCATTTGGTGACATTAATTTAGATTTCCAGACCTAAATTAAAGAATTTGTCAACAATTTCATGTTGGTACCATTAGGAGTGAACATGCGAATTTAACAATTATTCACCTGCATGAAATTTAACCAAATGGACCCGCTTGGCTTTTGTTTTTACTGTGCGTTAATCGCGCTCTAAAACACACACACCTATTATTATTAATTGGATTATTATTTTATTACTACTACCTCCTCCTGAGCACGAACCAAATTAGATTCAGGACTTTGTCTGAAACTGAGCCATAGTGTATGGAAACCAATACAGATCCAGATCTAAATTTAGCATTAAGGTGGGGACAGTTCAGAAACTTGCCTAGAATATAATCGATTGAGAGTCCAAAGAGCAGTTACAGCAAGCCTCTCTCTTCCAGGAAAGTTAACACACTGAAACAGAAACCATTCTTCTTGCAGCAATTTAAATAAGCAAATGAACTGAAATGACGACAGCCCAGCTGACGTCTTATATTAAGGGGAACATTTACAGGTATATGAAGGTTGAAAGCGGGAAAGTGTTCCTTTAAAATGCACCAAAAAAAACTATTTTAAAAGTACAAAAAACAACAAATACTGTATGTCGTACTGTCACACTGAGGATCCTGGGAGGCAATATTGTGCTCAGTACTTGTACCCTAACACTGATCTAAAAGACCATGGCTGGGTCTTGGGAAACTTTACATTGAAGAACGATTTAAATCACTGAGGTCAGGTCATTACTGCCAGGATGTCCACCAATGAAATACAGGAAACTGTCTATGAAAATCAGACGATGCCACTGTTGTATGAAAAAAGAAATGACATCAGGACATCTAAATAGATTTTGGGTACCAGTGTGTTTAGGTCGAATGGCGCATCCTGCTTCATTCAATAGCAGCGGGAAACACTGGAATGCAGCATTGTTATTTTAACCTATTAAACTATATATACTAAAAGGCCATAGGGGTTCATGTGGTTAATGATGAGTGTGCTTACTGGAGGTGAGCAACATTAACCTTAGTGTATCAGGCCTACGCACTGAACTTGAGCCAATTAGACTGCATTTTCAGCAGAAACAGGATTAAATTAAATCAATCACTATTGCCTTAGTCCTTCAACCTAATGGTGGTATTTTTATGGACGGAAGAGAACTGAGTATAACGTCTGCGTAGGATTCTAGAACAAACTCAGCCATATCTTGTGCTTGACTTTGATCCAATTACTTCAGTGACTTTGTGCAGAGAGAAAAAGACAGAAGCACGACTTCTACCAATCACTCTTCAATTATTGCCAGACCAAGTGAATGAATAATTGCAGGTCCCAACTACTCAGTGGACTTGAAAGTAACTGACAAACAAGCAAATATTGTTTGTCAAGATTGTTTTAAGAATGCCAAAACGAATGAATGAATGAATTGCTGGAAATCTACAGAGCAAGACCCCCAGCCTTCTCTGTGCTACAATTATATAGTATTTTAGAATAGATCTATGATGTAAATCCCTTTATTCAAGTATGTCAACAAATGCCAATGTATAAGCCTTGACTATAGCCAACTACTCTGTGAAAGAAACAGGATCAAGATGAGTATGTCTAACAAAGAGTCATGCATCTTCATCTCATAACGGTACAGTGATACTCTGCTTGCTGTGGAGCCATGGCACGACCGCTTTTTCTCCCCAAATAGCAAAACCACACAAGATTCTCATATTATTGGATAATATTGTAGCCTACAGATCCTGTAAATGCTGTTTTTTTTTTCTTCTTTTTTGTATTTTTGCATCATCCTCTGGTGGATGATGCAGTGAGGGAATTTGAGGGAAATATCAGTATAGTCTATTAAATCAGAAAAATAAGAAAGGTTCAGCTTGTGAGAGCAAGTTTAGAACAAAACTGGTTGATTCTATAGCTTTACTGGGCTACTTCAAACTAAAGTGCAATGGTGTTGCAAAAATGCATTATAAAAAATACAAAATGTAACTTTTTAACCCTAAAACAAAACAATTGAATACTGTTTAGGAGTAAAAAGTCGCAGGTCTACAGTAGGCTACACACCTCACCACATTGAATGGTATAGTAGTAACATCGCTGTTGTAAAAGAAATCTCAGAAAATATGTCCTAAGTTCTCACACAAAAATAGCATCATCATGTTTAAACGGCAATAAAGTGGATTGTTATGGGACAGACAGCACACAATCTAACCTCAAGTAGCCGTGCTGAGAGTCACTCACCGCTCGAACGCCTGACGATGTTCTCCAAAAAAGTGTTCTGCGGTGCCACAAGCCCTCTCTTTCCCCCGGGCATCCTGCAGTCGGCGGGGAGCGGAGTCTGTCAGGGCTGCTGGGGAGGAGGTCAGCTGCGGGTCCGGCGGTCGGTGGGAGTCGGAACAGCGGGCGGGTATCAGCCGGAGGAGGGACGGAGGAGAAGCTCATTGTAACCCCGCGCGTCTTGGCTGCTCGGCGCGCTCTGACTGTGCACCGGAGAGGAGCGCCTCTCTCCGCACCGCGCGCTGCATTCTGCTGAACGGAGCTCTTTCTGCCTGCTTTGGCCCAAAGAACGCATGCGTAGCACTGGCAGTGGCACCACCGACCAGCACTCCCACTCCGCTGTCTGACAGGCGACGGACTGGGCCTGGAGGCGAGATGCAGCACGGACAATCCACGCAGTGATAAAAAAAAAATCCTCAGTGCATTTGTTTAAATTTATACCCGGAAGGATACATTTATTTGTAGACTTTCCGTTCGCAAATGAAAAGATGACACTCTGCAGTAAACAAGACAACTATATAGGCTAATTAGACTAAAATCGAAACTAGACAGAAACACCGGTCAGAGCATGTCAAGTCATTAGCCTACTGTGTGTGCAATAACAAGTAAAGAAGACGACGAGTCATAATCTTCAGTGTGTACCTTGTAGCCGTGCAGGTCCCTTGTGAATGCTACTTATTTGTCTGAAGGGGTTAATGGGACCCCTGGGATCATCAGGGGGCCAACCTGTCATAAGCCTACATGAGCCAAGGCTGCTTCTGCAGAGTTGCAATCAGAGCGGCTCGATCTGTGTGTGTGTGTGTGTGTGTGTGTGTGTGTGTGTGTGTGTGTGTGTGTGTGTGTGTGTGTGTGTGTGTGTGTGTGTGTGTGTGTGTGTGTGTGTGGCTACAGTAACAAATGAATGTGTGCCGTGTGCTACCCACCTGTGTATTCGTTGTGACAATGGAGAAGCTCGTGCTTATTAGCTTACGGTAGGCTACGACACACTGGCCTAGACACGCTGCAAAGGATATGAACATTAGAAGAATCGCGCCGTTGCGAGTCTAGCTCTACCAGTGGTTTTCAACCAGTGGTCCGGGGACCACCAGTGGAGGGTTCCAGGTGATCCAGACCCCAGCTATAGGTTAACGTGATGAAAGGTTAGCCAGATGTAACTCGTAAAGCCAGATGTAACTCGCCAGATGTAACAACGTAAAAATGAAACCAAATGGACCTTCATGTTTACACTCTCAATAGTTAATATTCTCCATATCTCTAGCAAGAAGGCTACACAGAGAATGTAGAAGAATGGTCATTTCCTGTGCATTTGCCTGTTTTGTTTGCTAAAAGCCAGCCTGGAATTGTGGACAATGGTGGTCCTGGCTCAAGTGCTAAATAAATAGTGGGGCCCTGGGATCAAAAAGGTTGAAAACCACTGCTCTAGCCTTATTATAATTGGGTGTGCTGTGCTGCTGACTGCCAGTGAAACCAGAACGGGGCTTGCGCCTTTCCCTTTGGCGTCCATCATGGAGCCACGCAGGCAGCCAGAGCCAGCCTAGCTCCAGCTCACACAACAAAGACTGCTCTCAATTAGACAAATGGAAACACCTGCCGATCAATTAACCCCTGGCACTACTCCCGCTAGCCACTCCCCTAATCTCTGACAACTGACACCCGAGTCCAAACCACTATTATTTGATTGACAGGTTTATTTACAGTCTACATTAGTTTTTTGATTGATAAAAAACATTCATTAAATGATAATTAATGCTCTCCCCTAGCGCAATCCTTCTCCCCATACTGTAGCCTGCATGTCCCCCACCCAGCTTTTTTCTTTTTATGATTTCCTTTTTGTAATAGAGGTGTATATTTGTATGTTATGATTAAGTGAAAATAAATCAGACCTGTTACAAACAAGTCTTTGTGCGTTTCCCATTCTTGAATTTTCTGCCTTTGACAAAAACATAGGGCTATGTAATCAAAATCTTTGAAAGTATGAGCAAGTGCCCATATCATATAAAATAGGATACCTACATGTAAAACATATATTGCAGGGAGGGTGGGGCTCTCCTTGCAGTTAACTGCCCTGTCCCCTGAGCCAGCAGCATAATACTAAATAATGAATCTAAGGAGTACAGGGGAGCCGATGCCAGCCTATTTATAGCGCTAAGTACCAAGCATTCATTTCCAACGCTTTCTTAATACTTTCTATCGAGTTATTGTTTCACATTGCCTGTAAACACCATCAGTTGAATACCACAGTGCTTCTCAAAGTGAGGTCCAGCGTCCAGGGACCCCACTGGTCCTGGGATGGGGGAGTTCCAGGAGGTACCCAGCAACCACGTGAGCACTATTTCAAGTGGCATGTACAAAGGCATATTGGCTGAGGTAATCTAATGGAACGTATAGGTTATGATGATTTAGAATGAAATTATATTCTCTCTCTCTCTAATAAATAATCTAATAACTACAGATCCAAATCATTTCAATTAAATTATAATGGCCTTATTGGCATGAGAAAATATACATTTACATTGCAAAAAAAAAACACTGTACAACAGTACAATACAATCAATATAAAATGATATACATTTGAAAGTCAGAATCTTCAATAAATCAATTTCTATGTCTAAGATCACTTTATGCAAGAATACACACAATGATTAGTGTGTATTCTTGGGTAGTGTGTTGTTGAAGTGTTCCATTTGATATCCTTCTCTCATTACAGCAGATCAGTGTTGTACTTTGCCCAGCAGATATGGGAGTTCTTTGTCATTACTCATGAATTTGACACCCACCTCGAATGGAATCAGTGTATTGAAAATGAGAAAATCAAGACAAATCAACCCTTTGAAAGGGTTGATTTGACTTTCCTCCATTTCAATGATTTTGAAATCTCTGTGGGTGATTGTAATCTGTGGGAATACAGTATGTGTCTCTGGTGTCTTGGTATACAGATGCTTAGGAAGTATAGCTCGGTTTCCAATTTCTTTTGTGTGCAGTGAGTGCTGTCTGTCTTCTCTTGAGTGGGATACAGGTCTTTTAAAACAGGACACTTAATACATATCATCTTGGGGATATTTGACGAATGAAAATCTATGGTTACCAGTGGAATACATGAAGTAAAAATCCTTAAAGTAATGTATTAATTGAGTATGGCATCTTGCCCGGCAGAGTACAGCATCTTGCAATGGGTCTGATCTACAAGGTTTGCTACATCACCAATCTTTGTGTGTGTGTGTGTGTGTGTGTGTGTGTGTGTGTGTGTGTGTGTGTGTGGGTGTGGGTGTGGGTGTGGGTGTGTGGGTGTGTGTGTGCAGTGCACATGTGTGTGTGAAAAGCCTTTATTTGGGCTCTATTGCAATCTTAATTAATTTTCTACCAGCTATTGATCAAAATGTCTTGGAATATGCCTCAGGCATCACATCATTTGCATCAACACAGTATTCTTAAGCTTCGAGAGCTGAAAATAACTTCTGGGAACTCCCGATTAAATCTTGTCATCTACATTACTCTCACCCACAGCTGGTGGTATCCAAAGCTGTGATAGCAGCCCGAGACTTTCCAACCCATACACTCTGCACCAGCAAAGTCCAGCCCAACTATACTGTAGGTTTCCCAAAAGTCCAAATAAAGGTGTCTTTGATGTATGATTGTTGCTGCATTATTATGGTGGTCATGTTGGATCCCTTGGTGTTCCCCCAGAACACTGAGGTTGCTGCACAGCTGCAGCTGCAATGTTTTGACCTACTCAGTCAGGTAAATCTGATGAATTTGCTTCCTAAAGACCAGGTAGGTTGAAAGGTTACGTGTTGCATTCTAATTAAGAATGTTCTTTTTTTCCCTCCCAGATTCAAAGCCACTGTTACTGGGCACTGAGGCTGACTTGCCGTCATGCAGAAGCCTCAAGATTCGGATGGGTTGGCGGGGCACGGTGCCACAGCGGTTAGTTCTGTCGCCTCACAGCTAGAAGGTCCTGGGTTCGATTCTGGCTAGGGGCGCTGCTGTGGGTGCTGGCGACGTGTCTGCTCCTCTGCGTCATCAGTGCCCATACCCAAGGCGAGGTTTGCGAAAGGGCCTTTCTGTGTGGAGTTTGCATGTTCTCCCCGTGTCCACTAGGGTAGATACCCTCACAAAAACATGCTGTAATCCTGGACTCTAAACTGCCTCCCCCTGGCAAGCCTGATGGAGGGGACTGGAACAGTTTGGAATAACGTGTTCCTTCCACGCACTACGTCCAACCAGGGAAACTCCCCCTGTCAGGTGAATAGACTCTTGGACTCCTCGTGCATTGAAGGAAGCATGAAGCCAGTCCGCTGCCTCCTCAGGTTGGTGGAAGGTGTGTAGAGCCCAGGATCACAGAATTGGCACTGGGTGAAAAAATGCGTTGCAAAATCGTGGGATAAAAAATGATATTAACAAAAGATCCGGATGGGGTTTTATCATGGCAGTAATACATTGTTTCAAAGACCATGGCAGTCGGGTGCAACAAAAGTATTTGTTAGGTCTATGAGAAGGCTAGTTTGTTAGAGGTCGGTTTGTTTATATTAGATACAGTAACAGAGAATAGCACTCTGTTACTGGAAAGTCTATTCCAACCTACTATTTTTTCTTCTTTTTCCCAAGAAAACAATTAATATCTTTAGCAGCATCTGGGATATGAAGAATTCAGTATATTAAACAGTACTGCACATATTGCAAAGTATTTTGTACAACTTATATTATGTGAAGCAGAGAAAAAGTCTTTCCATGAGTTGTGAAAGTAAAGACATTTTTAACTCAGGGGAGCCAAACCAAATGGACCCTGGTACATTTACAGCAAAGAGGGTACACATATCAAGCTTGCATAAAATAACTCACTAACAATTCAATCGTACTTCGCGATACAACCTTGTTACGCAGTGAAAACATGTGATCTACAGGCTCACAGTGTGAGCAAAAAAGACCAAACTAAAAAGCGATGATATGGTAGCTCTAAGGGTCCATTATTTATGCACTTCCCGAGGAGAGAACGAGGGGGATAGTTAGAAGGAATGTGACAGAATGCTACAGAGACAGGCAACGACAGGAGAGGAGAACAACAAATCACTTCATTGGGAGAACAAAGCACTTCTCTCACTAATGAGCAGGGTGACCAGATATCCCTCTTTGCGTGGGACAGTCCCTCATTTCCAAGACTTTTCAAGCGTCCCACAAATTGAGACTCTGCCCCACATTGTGACTGACAGGCACCAGTGTTCAAAATGCCCTCATACTTTGTGGTTCCCTAATAGTTGACATCTTTTGTGTCTTTTGCTGCTATAGATGTGTTTTTAAAATAATACAAGAAGTATTTCCCTCCATGGCGCCACTATATCTCCAGTTTCCACATTCGCATGTACTGTCGTGTCAAAAATATAGAAAAATGCTATATTTGAATTGTTTTTTTTTTTGGAATATTATTATTATTCACACAAGTTAAGGTGCGACACAACCCTGCATGTGTCCCACACAGACGCACTCTTTGATTTGGGATCTGGTCACCCTACTACTAATGAGCTAAATAATCACATTGTGTGGTTCACTCCTGCTGCGTTGTGGGCTGGGATTATTCTCACCATCAGTCCCCAATAAAACTTAAATGCAGCTATATATGTATGTAGAGGCTGAGAGAGAGAGAGAGAGAGAGAGAGAGAGAGAGAGAGAGAGAGAGAGAGAGAGAGAGAGAGAGAGAATCACACGTAGAGATCAAACATACCGGTATATGGAGGGATGACATTGATGCCTCATTTGGGGTGGTGTGTGAGCATGCATGTGCGCATGCATGCGTGTGTGTGTGAGCATGTGTGCATTTGTGAGCAGTAGTAGTAGGAGACAGAGGAGTTCTCTTCTCAATCAATGTGTCTAGATTAGAACATCTGGAGCAGCCAATCTCTCGTTGATGTCCCAACTCATTAATTTCTGCTCCCCCTCTCTGAGTACAAGAATCGGTGGGTCTATCATAGACTACGGTCAGGAAAAGTTTGTGTGTGTGTGTGTGTGTGTGTGTGTGTGTGTGTGTGTGTGTGTGTGTGTGTGTGTGTGTGTGTGTGTGTGTGTGTGTGTGGTAGGTACAGTATATGAGGGGCACATATGAGGGTGTGTAGACTGTGGATCAATAGTGAGTATTTGTGTAGATTCAGGAATACCAGGGGAATAAGCAAGTGGGAGCTTGGAAGGAGCAGCCAGTGGAGAGCTAGGGCTGATGGGAAAAAAGAACAGAGTCAGGGGTTGTGATGGTAAATTGTCTCTTGGTTTCTGCAGGCCACACAGTGATGTCTGTCAGGCCTGTAACCTCCAGCTCCAGCCTGAGAGTGGGAACCTCTAAATTGCTCTGTGGGTCGATACCAGGTAGTTCCATTAAACTTTTGACTGGGTGCAGTGACAGGGACTATACGGTAGGCTGCATGCATTTTAAAAACAATGTGGTGGAAATGAAAGAAAATATATAAACCTATAACCACTTTATCTTAAAATAGCATTTCAAACAACACACACAACACTACTTTTTCTCCAGTGTACAGCTGCTGAGGAAGAAGCCTCCGCCACAACCCCACGCAGAACAACAAAACAGCATGTGAATGTCACTGTCATTACTGGAATAGAAGTTTTGAAGGAAGCCACGCGATGAATCATCATCATGTCACAGGGGTGAAGTTATAACCGTAAGCGGTTATGGTTTCCATGCCAACGTTAATGTGGGGTAGTTGGACAGTATAGGTTAGGCGCATGAAATTAACACAGTGGTGAGAGGATGTTCGTTCAATTCATTACTCGTGAATTGAGCATACGGCAGTGGTTTTCAACCTTTTTCATACCAGGGCCCACTATTTATTCAGAATTTGAGCCACGGACCACCATTTGATGACATTTTAGCCCCACAGACCCCAAAACTAAAGATTTCTTTTGCTTTTGTCCAGAATTCCAGGATGTATTTTGGAGAAAATAAAACAGGCGAACATACAGACCAAAATGACCAATAATCTTCTATATTCTAGTTGTGTAGAATTGTGCTAATTCAGATGATGAATATTTAAACTCTTGAGATTGTAAAGATGAAACCCAATGGTCCTAAAACCCAGCTTACGAGCTTGAAACAATTAAACAGATTAACTAAGACATTATTCTGTTTTATTGAAATTTACTACAAAGACATTGTTTTATTTAAAAACATGTATAAAAGAATCTACCTCAACTTACTATTACTATGACAATGGTTTAGTTTCCCTTTGGGGTACTGAAAAACAACACTAGAGGGCAGCATAACGTTTGCACAAATACACTGAAAACACCATAGAAACAGCACGCAGCTAAATGTGACGTCATCACGTCTGTACTTCCTTTTCCACGATAGCGCGACTGCATGAAGCAGAAGCAGCAACAGAGCAGAGAGAGAGAATAATAATAAAAACGAAATAAATAACAGAACAGATACACCAACTGTTGCTACAGTGTGGTGCTGTATGTTAGTCTTACAGAGGGGAGAATCCTGCAGCCGTTTGGTGTAGGAACCACACGTTTACCCACTCGGTGAGATAACCAACATAGATGCATGTTTCTTCTAATTAGCAATGCTAATAATGCTAACGTCATTCATACATACATGATGCTAACGACTAGCACTGTTTATACAGGCCAACCCCTGTTGTAG
The DNA here is from genome assembly GCA_039105355.1 of Benthosema pterotum. NCBI lineage: Eukaryota > Metazoa > Chordata > Actinopteri > Myctophiformes > Myctophidae > Benthosema > Benthosema pterotum. Next base: position 26,211,721 of record CM076980.1, read on the forward strand.
GAGTGAAACCTGACATCTCTCTGTGTACCTGAACATTGGAAGTGATTCGGTGAGATACATGAAGTTGTTGCTGTAACTTACTAGTGTTGTGAAAGCTGTATTATATTATTTCCTTTACTATAAAAAACGGGATTTACTCAAAGTAGAACAGTATTTGAGTTACATGATGCACTATGATGGAAATGTTTACATTTAAGCCTAATGGTGAAAATGCAACTTAAAGGTACATTCCACCATTTTTGGTCAATGATTGTAAATGACAAAGGGTATTGTGTTAAACACAATGAAAGCTATTAAGTGCCTTTTGGTGCAGTATTATTAGAGAAAAGCACTAATATGTTGTTTATTTTGCACTAATGTGTCATTTTGAGTTCATGATTATTATGAGAAGTATCTGAAACGTTTTGTACATTGATATTTCAGTTAAACTGAAGCAGTTTACTACTTTTATTTTGTATTTTACCAGTTATTGGTTAAAAATATGCCAAGCATATATGAAGACAAATGAAGATAAATAATTCTATAAATACATTTCACATGGTATTTGAGTTTAGAGTTAAAACGAGTGTTTGCATACTGCAACAGTCAGTTGACATTGATATTTTAAAAGGTTGTACAACAAGGAATAAGAACAGAACATGATTATAATTAAATAGGAATTGGGTTTAATTCGTAATGAGTTAGACAGTAGAACTAAAAGACCTGTTTCAAATACAGGTCAGGTTTTTTGATGAGGTTGAAGACACCCGGATTCCAGTTCCTGGAAGACAGTGGATGGCGAGCTACCCAGTTGATGCAGACCCAGATCAACTTCAACCACGTTCTGAGACAACAGACGGACGGTCTGTTATGGTAGGGTTGACACTGGTCATCTGACTGGTGTTGGATTCGAATAGACTACAAAGAGTGCACTCCAACGATAAAAACTATTCCAAGGATTTGACAACAGACATTCGTTGTTCACACGGAGCCGTTCTGTGTGGAATTCTGGATTGGAGTCAGACCCTCCTGGTCTGATTAGGATAACTGACCTTTGACCCAATTGACCATAAAGGTCATTGACTTGACTTGGACATTGAATAAACTCTTAAAGAGCACTAAAGTGACGACTTCACTTAAAAAGGACTATTTATTTTCTTTTTCTATTTTTTATTTTGGGGGTTATTGTTCATGCCGGCTAATGTACCATTGTTCAATTGTATATTTCATGCGCATTTGCAGCTGCTACAAAAAACTAAAAGAGTGCCCGTTGGTTACTCAAGTTAAGCTACTGTGTCTGTCTGATGTGTCCCTGTGGTGATTGTACATTAACATAACACAAAGCATCGAACCTAGATCGAGTGTCCACTACCCACCGTAATACACAGTGTACAGGGGTACAGGTGTGGGGTTACACAAAAAAGTGGCGAGCTAGCCAGGAGTATGCTAATTTATGCCAATTAATGCTAATTACTGTTGTACAATTACCACAACACATCAGATTTTTGCATTTTCATGTACGGTTTTGAGCATTGGTCATTACTACTGAACGTAACTAAACAAAATGGATATGGATATAATTGAGAAAGAAAACATCAAAGTCCCAAATGCAGTACTCATCACAGGTATGTCCAACACGCCTGTAGATGAGGAGATCATTGGCTATCTTGAACAGTACGGGACTATTGAGAGAAAAATTGACATTCCCCTGGAACCGAAAAACGTAATTGTTGAGTTTCAATCTGGCGCTGCCGTTGAATCTCTGAAGTTACCAATGCACAGAATCAGTGAGTCAAACCCTGAAATCGTACACCACGTTGATGCACTGGCTAGTGCATATTCCATTGACAAGGGTTCAGTCTTAACAGGCAAGTTTTTGTCTGACCTTAAAAACATGGCTAAGGTTAGTGGCAAATCCTTTGAACAAATTCTGCAAGACGAGTTAGCTAGGATAAACGACGCTGTTAGCGAACCAACCAAGGAAATGTCTGAAACTGAAGAGGGTGAGGCCGACAGTTCGTTAAACTTCAGTCCTAATGTAGCTGTTGAAGCCGCACCAAAATCTAAAATAGCGTCAGAACCCGTTCAAAAGCTCCCGTCAGAGCAGATTATTCCACCTGAAGTGCAACGTCTAGTTGTAGAACACATCGTAAAAACTACTGATACCTCAGCACAGAACCAATCAACCGCGAGGTTGCGTTCCTTCTCAGGTAGGGCACCATGTCCCAACTTCGAGGTAGACTATGAAACCTGGAGAGATAGTGTTGAGTTCTACATGTCAGACCCCACAATCTCTGAGAGACAGCTAGTGAGGAAAATTGTTGACAGTTTATCATCCCCAGCTGCCAGTGTAGTCAAGTCTTTAGGTCCACACTCAAGTCCGAGAGCTTACTTAGAACTGCTTGACTCCGCGTATGCTACAGTTGAAGACGGCGACGAGTTATTTGCGAAATTTCTCAGCCTGAACCAAAACTCAAACTCCGGAGAGAAAGCATCAAGCTACCTGCAGAGGCTACAAACTGTTCTGAACAAAGCTGTACAAAAGAAAGCCATTCCAGCAAGTGATGCAGATACGCAGCTTTTGAAACAGTTCTGCAGAGGATGCTGGGAGAATGACCTGATCAACAAACTTCAACTGGAGCATAAGACAAAAAAACCTCCTACCTTCTCTGAGCTCTTGATGGTCTTGCGCACTGAGGAGGATAAACAGGCAGCCAAAGACACCAGGATGAAGCGACATTTAGGTTTCACCAAAACCAAAGCGCAGTCTCAAGCTCACAATGTTAGCTTCCCTGAGAACGACGACGATGAGTCAACTTCACCTGCTGCAGTCAGCAAACCACCTCCAGAACTACAGCAAATCCAGAAGCAGCTTGTCGCTCTTCAGGCACAGATTGCAACGCTTATGCAACCTAAGGAAGGAAAATCAGATCAGAACAAAGGAGCAAAGAAAAAGAAGAAACCAACCCCTGAAAAGGAAGAACCACCCACTGTGAAGCAGCCACCAGTCAAGTTTGTTTCTGCGGCTAAACGACCAAAGCCGTGGTACTGCTTCCAATGCGGTGAGGACGGACATATAAAAACGTCTTGTACCAATCCTCCTGATCCAGCACTAGTGAATGCCAAGAGACAAGAGCTGAAAGCAAAACAAGAAGCTTGGGAGAGAAATAACGCAACAGACCCTTTAAACGACTAACTGTTCCTATTGCGGGGCAAATGGGAACAGTTGAGTGTGAGAGTCCCAAAACTGAGACTGTACACAAGACCAGAGCGTCACTAAAAGAACACAGAACTACAGTCACAAGAAAAATCCCTAAAGGTCTAGTTGGCAGTAAGACTGCAGCTAACATTAAAGTTAACGGAATCGACTGCAACTCGTTACTTGATACCGGTTCACAGGTCACTACCGTGTCCCAGTCGTTCTATGACTTGCACTTATCAGACCAAACGATGTACCCAGTAAACAAAATACTGGAAGTTGAAGGAGCCACTGGTGATTTAGTGCCCTATGCAGGTTGTGTGCAGTTGAACATCCAATTCCCCAAAGAGTTCATCGCTTCTGAACCTCAAGTTGAAACCCTTGCTTTAGTAGTTCCAGATGTTCGTTCCAACAGCGACATGCCAGTGCTGATTGGAACTAATACTCTCGATACACTCTACGAACAGTACTATGATTCCATACCGTCAGTTAATCCCTACTGTGGTTACCACCAAGTACTGCAGATCTTACAGTTCAGACACAAACAGCAAGATGGTCAGCTCGGTTTGGTCAAGCTGCGAGGCAGCGAGCCGGATGTCATCCCCGCTGGTCAAAAGGTTGTGCTAGAAGGTTTTGTTAATGTCAGTGGCATCAGCAACGAGAAATGGGCATTACTTGAACAACCTACCCTTTCATCCTTACCTGGTGGAGTCCTCACTGAACATTGTCTCATTACCCTTCCAGTACGTTCACCACACAAGATCCCAGTTGTGTTAAGCAATGAAACCAGCCACGATATTGTTCTCCCAACCAACTGTGTCATCGCTAAGCTCAGTGTCCCACAGAAAATCACCGATCTCAAGAACACTGGTCTGGAGGAGAACTGTAAAACTGAAGCTAGTCAGCAACCGCCTGCTAGCCAGACAACTCAACAGAAATGTGACACCAATGAAAGTCTCAAGTTCGATTTTGGAGATTCCCCACTTCCTGAGGAGTGGAAGGCGAGAGTGACTAAGAATCTGAACACCTACTCTGATGTATTTTCCCATCATGACCTTGACTTCGGTCATGCGACGAAAGTCAAACACAGAATCCAACTCAAAGACGAGACACCTTTCAAACAGAGACCACGACCTATACATCCTCAAGACTACGATGCTGTGAGACGTCACCTTCAAACTCTTCTGGATGCCGGAGTCATCCGTGAATCTGAGTCACCGTTTTCATCACCGATAGTCGTTGTCAAAAAGAAGAATGGTGATATTCGGTTATGCGTCGACTACCGGAAATTAAACACTCAAACAATCAAGGACGCATACGCCTTACCTAACCTTGAGGAGTCGTTCTCTGCACTCAGTGGATCGCAATGGTTCTCGGTGATGGATTTAAAGTCAGGATACTATCAAATAGAGATGGAAGAGAGTGACAAGGCGAAAACAGCATTCGTGTGTCCCCTCGGTTTTTGGGAATGGAATAGAATGCCGCAAGGGATAACCAACGCGCCAAGCACATTCCAGCGCTTAATGGAGAAGTGCATGGGCGATATCAACCTGCGTGAAGTTCTAGTTTTTCTGGACGACATCATTGTCTTTTCGAAAACCTTGGAGGAACATGAGACTCGTTTATCCAAAGTCCTGAACCGCTTGAGAGAAAATGGTCTGAAATTGTCTCCAGAGAAGTGTCGTTTCTTCCAAACCTCCGTACGCTATCTGGGACATATCGTGTCTCGAAGTGGAGTGGAAACCGATCCCAAGAAGATCGAAGCATTAAAGACCTGGCCGAAACCTCAGACTTTGAAAGAACTAAGGTCATTTCTAGGTTTCTCCGGATACTACCGTCGGTACGTTGAAGGGTACTCCAAGATCGCAAAGCCCTTAACAAGTCTCACGGCAGGCTATCCACCAAACCGGAAAACGACCAAAGTATCCAACGATGGTACCAAATACCACAATCCCAAGGAACCGTTTGGAGAAAGATGGACACCAGCTTGTCAGAAGTCATTTGAGGAAATCATCGAGAAACTAACGACATCTCCAGTCCTAGGATTTGCAAATCCTGAGTTGCCATACATCATCCATACGGACGCAAGTACAACTGGACTTGGAGCGGCGTTGTATCAGGAGCAAGATGGAAAGAGTCGGGTTATTGCCTACGCAAGTAGAGGTCTATCAAGAAGTGAAGCACGATACCCCGCCCATAAGCTGGAATTCCTGGCCTTGAAATGGGCTGTCACTGAAAAATTCCATGACTACCTGTATGGAAACACCTTTACTGTCATAACCGACAACAATCCACTCCGATATATACTCACCACTGCTAAGCTGGATGCCACCAGCTACCGCTGGTTGGCCAACCTGTCCACTTACTCCTTCGACATCAAATACCGTGCCGGTAAACAGAACCAAGACGCAGATGGTCTCTCCAGACGACCACATGGAGGATTGACCAACGATCACATTTCTCAAGAGGAGAGCACGAGAATCCACGATTTCACCTCACACCACTTAGCTCCTGTGGATGTGGTCAAGGCAACCTGTCAGTATCACCTTGTGGTACAGGAAGAGGAACAGTACCAAACTCCTTGTCTCATTGAGTCATTAGCCATCCATCCGGATGCTATTCCAGCTGAATATGAAGAGGAGGATGGGTCCTCTGACGGCCTTTACACAGTTCCCAAGTACAGTGAAGCTGAGTTGGTGAGACTACAACAAGCCGATCCTGTGATCTGTTCCATCATCAAGTTCATTGAATCAGGAGAACCTGTACCTGACAGCTTAAAGTCAGAGCTGCCAGAGATCCCTCTTATGCTCAGAGAGATAAGTCGGCTAGAACTGAGAAATGGCCTGTTATACAGGAAACGACAGTGTGACGACACAACCGTGTACCAACTTGTTCTTCCACGTTCGTTGAGATCTTCTGTACTCAACAGTCTTCACGATGAGATGGGTCATCTTGGAATAGAACGCACTCTCGATTTGGCCAGATCTCGATTCTACTGGCCGAAGATGACATCTGAAGTTGAGTCCAAGGTCAAGACCTGTGGAAGATGCATCAAAAGGAAAAAACAACCAGACCATGCCGCACCTCTGGTCAATATCAAAACCAGTCGACCTATGGAACTTGTTTGTATGGATTTCCTGTCACTAGAGCCGGATAGTCACAATACCAAGGATATCCTGGTCATAACTGACCACTTCACGAAATATGCTGTGGCCATACCGACTCGAGACCAGAAAGCCACCACAGTTGCTCGATGTCTTTGGGAGCAGTTATTCGTCCATTACGGATTTCCCGAACGTCTCCACAGCGATCAGGGGCGTGACTTTGAATCCCAGCTCATCAAAGAACTCTGCGCACTGGTGGGGATAAAGAAAATCAGAACAAGTCCATACCACCCTCGAGGGAACCCAGTAGAGCGGTATAACCGTACGCTACTGAGCATGCTGGGTACTCTGCAGGAGAAACAAAAGACCAAGTGGCGTGAATACGTTAAGCCTTTAACACACGCATACAACTGCACGAAAAACGAAGTCACAGGTTTTTCGCCCTACGAGCTTATGTTCGGACGACAGCCTCGACTACCGATTGACATAGCTTTTGGTTTGCCAGTCAAGGAAGGTTCAGCCACAACTCACACTCAGTATGTGAAAAACCTGAAGTCTTACCTGAAAGCAAGCTACCAGCTAGCCACAGCAAACGCAAAGAAAGTAGCTGACAAGAACAAGCAAAGGTTCGACAAACGAGTGAGAGAATCTACTCTGGATGTAGGAGACAGAGTGCTGGTGCGTAATGTTCGTCTCCGTGGCAAGAATAAACTGGCTGATCGGTGGGAGTCTACTGTTTACGTTGTGCAGTCGAGAGCAGGCAACCTACCAGTCTACACAGTATGTCCTGAAGGTCAAGATGGACCAACACGTACTCTGCACCGAGATCTATTACTCCCATGCGGATTTCTCTCGGAAATGGAGGAAGAACCTGTCAAAGAAAAGACGCCTGCTAAGCGTAGAACAAGACAAACCACTCAAGTGGAAGACAATCACCAGTCCTCGGACGAGGATGAAGAGGAAATTCAAATATTCTATCCACTAGAGATCGAAACACTGTTTCATCCCATCGAAATTAACACTAAAACCGGACAAACGTCAAAACCTTTCAGAGTGTCTCCATCGGAGGATGTCGCAGCAACTGGAAGTGATACCCAATACTCACCTGAACCGGAGCAACCAAACATACCTGAAGAAACGGAGACAATCACAGATGAACCTGTGGATAAAGACAGTAATCCAACGGACATGGAGAGTGAGCAAGCAGAAACTGAAACAGACTTACCTGAAACAGAAAGAGAGGAAACAACCGGACTAAGACAGGAGGAAATGGAAAGTGGAGAGGAGCAAATCATTTCTGATGATCAAGGAGATGAAAATCTTCCAGCGGAAGAAGCTGAAACCCTGGAAGAAACAGATGAAGCGGACAAAGAATTGCCAAGCTCAGTTGAGTCAGCAGACAAAGAAACAGTTGATAATACTGATAGTGAGCAAGATCCCTTACAATCTGTACGTAGGTCAGAACGTCAGAGAAAGCCTACTGGGAAGTTCACTTACCCTCAGTTAGGGAACCCCTTCATTTCTTTTGTTCAAACCGTGTTTGACAGTTTCAATAGAGCAATAGTTGAAACGTTTGAAGACAATGTCTTGAAAGAACAACATGAAGGGACTCATGTCAATTAAGGAGGGGAGGGTGTAACCCAGGTCCTAAAACCCAGCTTACGAGCTTGAAACAATTAAACAGATTAACTAAGACATTATTCTGTTTTATTGAAATTTACTACAAAGACATTGTTTTATTTAAAAACATGTATAAAAGAATCTACCTCAACTTACTATTACTATGACAATGGTTTAGTTTCCCTTTGGGGTACTGAAAAACAACACTAGAGGGCAGCATAACGTTTGCACAAATACACTGAAAACACCATAGAAACAGCACGCAGCTAAATGTGACGTCATCACGTCTGTACTTCCTTTTCCACGATAGCGCGACTGCATGAAGCAGAAGCAGCAACAGAGCAGAGAGAGAGAATAATAATAAAAACGAAATAAATAACAGAACAGATACACCAACTGTTGCTACAGTGTGGTGCTGTATGTTAGTCTTACAGAGGGGAGAATCCTGCAGCCGTTTGGTGTAGGAACCACACGTTTACCCACTCGGTGAGATAACCAACATAGATGCATGTTTCTTCTAATTAGCAATGCTAATAATGCTAACGTCATTCATACATACATGATGCTAACGACTAGCACTGTTTATACAGGCCAACCCCTGTTGTAGGAGTGAAACCTGACATCTCTCTGTGTACCTGAACATTGGAAGTGATTCGGTGAGATACATGAAGTTGTTGCTGTAACTTACTAGTGTTGTGAAAGCTGTATTATATTATTTCCTTTACTATAAAAAACGGGATTTACTCAAAGTAAAACAGTATTTGAGTTACATGATGCACTATGATGGAAATGTTTACATTTAAGCCTAATGGTGAAAATGCAACTTAAAGGTACATTCCACCATTTTTGGTCAATGATTGTAAATGACAAAGGGTATTGTGTTAAACACAATGGAAGCTATTAAGTGCCTTTTGGTGCAGTATTATTAGAGAAAAGCACTAATATGTTGTTTATTTTGCACTAATGTGTCATTTTGAGTTCATGATTATTATGAGAAGTATCTGAAACGTTTTGTACATTGATATTTCAGTTAAACTGAAGCAGTTTACTACTTTTATTTTGTATTTTACCAGTTATTGGTTAAAAATATGCCAAGCATATATGAAGACAAATGAAGATAAATAATTCTATAAATACATTTCACATGGTATTTGAGTTTAGAGTTAAAACGAGTGTTTGCATACTGCAACAGTCAGTTGACATTGATATTTTAAAAGGTTGTACAACAAGGAATAAGAACAGAACATGATTATAATTAAATAGGAATTGGGTTTAATTCGTAATGAGTTAGACAGTAGTACTAAAAGACCTGTTTCAAATACAGGTCAGGTTTTTTGATGAGGTTGAAGATACCCGGATTCCAGTTCCTGGAAGACAGTGGATGGCGAGCTACCCAGTTGATGCAGACCCAGATCAACTTCAACCACGTTCTGAGACAACAGACGGACGGTCTGTTATGGTAGGGTTGACACTGGTCATCTGACTGGTGTTGGATTCGAATAGACTACAAAGAGTGCACTCCAACGATAAAAACTACTCCAAGGATTTGACAACAGACATTCGTTGTTCACACGGAGCCGTTCTGTGTGGAATTCTGGATTGGAGTCAGACCCTCCTGGTCTGATTAGGATAACTGACCTTTGACCCAATTGACCATAAAGGTCATTGACTTGACTTGGACATTGAATAAACTCTTAAAGAGCACTAAAGTGACGACTTCACTTAAAAAGGACTATTTATTTTCTTTTTCTATTTTTTATTTTGGGGGTTATTGTTCATGCCGGCTAATGTACCATTGTTCAATTGTATATTTCATGCGCATTTGCAGCTGCTACAAAAAACTAAAAGAGTGCCCGTTGGTTACTCAAGTTAAGCTACTGTGTCTGTCTGATGTGTCCCTGTGGTGATTGTACATTAACATAACACAAAGCATCGAACCTAGATCGAGTGTCCACTACCCACCGTAATACACAGTGTACAGGGGTACAGGTGTGGGGTTACACAAAAAAGTGGCGAGCTAGCCAGGAGTATGCTAATTTATGCCAATTAATGCTAATTACTGTTGTACAATTACCACAACACATCAGATTTTTGCATTTTCATGTACGGTTTTGAGCATTGGTCATTACTACTGAACGTAACTAAACAAAATGGATATGGATATAATTGAGAAAGAAAACATCAAAGTCCCAAATGCAGTACTCATCACAGGTATGTCCAACACGCCTGTAGATGAGGAGATCATTGGCTATCTTGAACAGTACGGGACTATTGAGAGAAAAATTGACATTCCCCTGGAACCGAAAAACGTAATTGTTGAGTTTCAATCTGGCGCTGCCGTTGAATCTCTGAAGTTACCAATGCACAGAATCAGTGAGTCAAACCCTGAAATCGTACACCACGTTGATGCACTGGCTAGTGCATATTCCATTGACAAGGGTTCAGTCTTAACAGGCAAGTTTTTGTCTGACCTTAAAAACATGGCTAAGGTTAGTGGCAAATCCTTTGAACAAATTCTGCAAGACGAGTTAGCTAGGATAAACGACGCTGTTAGCGAACCAACCAAGGAAATGTCTGAAACTGAAGAGGGTGAGGCCGACAGTTCGTTAAACTTCAGTCCTAATGTAGCTGTTGAAGCCGCACCAAAATCTAAAATAGCGTCAGAACCCGTTCAAAAGCTCCCGTCTGAGCAGATTATTCCACCTGAAGTGCAACGTCTAGTTGTAGAACACATCGTAAAAACTACTGATACCTCAGCACAGAACCAATCAACCGCGAGGTTGCGTTCCTTCTCAGGTAGGGCACCATGTCCCAACTTCGAGGTAGACTATGAAACCTGGAGAGATAGTGTTGAGTTCTACATGTCAGACCCCACAATCTCTGAGAGACAGCTAGTGAGGAAAATTGTTGACAGTTTATCATCCCCAGCTGCCAGTGTAGTCAAGTCTTTAGGTCCACACTCAAGTCCGAGAGCTTACTTAGAACTGCTTGACTCCGCGTATGCTACAGTTGAAGACGGCGACGAGTTATTTGCAAAATTTCTCAGCCTGAACCAAAACTCAAACTCCGGAGAGAAAGCATCAAGCTACCTGCAGAGGCTACAAACTGTTCTGAACAAAGCTGTACAAAAGAAAGCCATTCCAGCAAGTGATGCAGATACGCAGCTCTTGAAACAGTTCTGCAGAGGATGCTGGGAGAATGACCTGATCAACAAACTTCAACTGGAGCATAAGACAAAAAACCCTCCTACCTTCTCTGAGCTCTTGATGGTCTTGCGCACTGAGGAGGATAAACAGGCAGCCAAAGACACCAGAATGAAGCGACATTTAGGTTTCACCAAAACCAAAGCTCAGTCTCAAGCTCACAATGTTAGCTTCCCTGAGAACGACGACGATGAGTCAACTTCACCTGCTGCAGTCAGCAAACCACCTCCAGAACTACAGCAAATCCAGAAGCAGCTTGTCGCTCTTCAGGCACAGATTGCAACGCTTATGCAACCTAAGGAAGGAAAATCAGATCAGAACAAAGGAGCAAAGAAAAAGAAGAAACCAACCCCTGAAAAGGAAGAACCACCCACTGTGAAGCAGCCACCAGTCAAGTCTGTCTCTGCGGCTAAACGACCAAAGCCGTGGTACTGCTTCCAATGCGGTGAGGACGGACATATAAAAACGTCTTGTAGCAATTCTCCTGATCCAGCACTAGTGAATGCCAAGAGACAAGAGCTGAAAGCAAAACAAGAAGCTTGGGAGAGAAATAACGCAACAGACCCTTTAAACGACTAACTGTTCCTATTGCGGGGCAAATGGGAACAGTTGAGTGTGAGAGTCCCAAAACTGAGACTGTACACAAGACCAGAGCGTCACTAAAAGAACACAGAACTACAGTCACAAGAAAAATCCCTAAAGGTCTAGTTGGCAGTAAGACTGCAGCTAACATTAAAGTTAACGGAATCGACTGCAACTCGTTACTTGATACCGGTTCACAGGTCACTACCGTGTCCCAGTCGTTCTATGACTTGCACTTATCAGACCAAACGATGTACCCAGTAAACAAAATACTGGAAGTTGAAGGAGCCACTGGTGATTTAGTGCCCTATGCAGGTTGTGTGCAGTTGAACATCCAATTCCCCAAAGAGTTCATCGCTTCTGAACCTCAAGTTGAAACCCTTGCTTTAGTAGTTCCAGATGTTCGTTCCAACAGCGACATGCCAGTGCTGATTGGAACTAATACTCTCGATACACTCTACGAACAGTACTATGATTCCATACCGTCAGTTAATCCCTACTGTGGTTACCACCAAGTACTGCAGATCTTACAGTTCAGACACAAACAGCAAGATGGTCAGCTCGGTTTGGTCAAGCTGCGAGGCAGCGAGCCGGATGTCATCCCCGCTGGTCAAAAGGTTGTGCTAGAAGGTTTTGTTAATGTCAGTGGCATCAGCAACGAGAAATGGGCATTACTTGAACAACCTACCCTTTCATCCTTACCTGGTGGAGTCCTCACTGAACATTGTCTCATTACCCTTCCAGTACGTTCACCACACAAGATCCCAGTTGTGTTAAGCAATGAAACCAGCCATGATATTGTTCTCCCAACCAACTGTGTCATCGCTAAGCTCAGTGTCCCACAGAAAATCACCGATCTCAAGAACACTGGTCTGGAGGAGAACTGTAAAACTGAAGCTAGTCAGCAACCGCCTGCTAGCCAGACAACTCAACAGAAATGTGACACCAATGAAAGTCTCAAGTTCGATTTCGGAGATTCCCCACTTCCTGAGGAGTGGAAGGCGAGAGTGACTAAGAATCTGAACACCTACTCTGATGTATTTTCCCATCATGACCTTGACTTCGGTCATGCGACGAAAGTCAAACACAGAATCCAACTCAAAGACGAGACACCTTTCAAACAGAGACCACGACCTATACATCCTCAAGACTACGATGCTGTGAGACGTCACCTTCAAACTCTTCTGGATGCCGGAGTCATCCGTGAATCTGAGTCACCGTTTTCATCACCGATAGTCGTTGTCAAAAAGAAGAATGGTGATATTCGGTTATGCGTCGACTACCGGAAATTAAACACTCAAACAATCAAGGACGCATACGCCTTACCTAACCTTGAGGAGTCGTTCTCTGCACTCAGTGGATCGCAATGGTTCTCGGTGATGGATTTAAAGTCAGGATACTATCAAATAGAGATGGAAGAGAGTGACAAGGCGAAAACAGCATTCGTGTGTCCCCTCGGTTTTTGGGAATGGAATAGAATGCCGCAAGGGATAACCAACGCGCCAAGCACATTCCAGCGCTTAATGGAGAAGTGCATGGGCGATATCAACCTGCGTGAAGTTCTAGTTTTTCTGGACGACATCATTGTCTTTTCGAAAACCTTGGAGGAACATGAGACTCGTTTATCCAAAGTCCTGAACCGCTTGAGAGAAAATGGTCTGAAATTGTCTCCAGAGAAGTGTCGTTTCTTCCAAACCTCCGTACGCTATCTGGGACATATCGTGTCTCGAAGTGGAGTGGAAACCGATCCCAAGAAGATCGAAGCATTAAAGACCTGGCCGAAACCTCAGACTTTGAAAGAACTAAGGTCATTTCTAGGTTTCTCCGGATACTACCGTCGGTACGTTGAAGGGTACTCCAAGATCGCAAAGCCCTTAACAAGTCTCACGGCAGGCTATCCACCAAACCGGAAAACGACCAAAGTATCCAACGATGGTACCAAATACCACAATCCCAAGGAACCGTTTGGAGAAAGATGGACACCAGCTTGTCAGAAGTCATTTGAGGAAATCATCGAGAAACTAACGACATCTCCAGTCCTAGGATTTGCAAATCCTGAGTTGCCATACATCATCCATACGGACGCAAGTACAACTGGACTTGGAGCGGCGTTGTATCAGGAGCAAGATGGAAAGAGTCGGGTTATTGCCTACGCAAGTAGAGGTCTATCAAGAAGTGAAGCACGATACCCCGCCCATAAGCTGGAATTCCTGGCCTTGAAATGGGCTGTCACTGAAAAATTCCATGACTACCTGTATGGAAACACCTTTACTGTCATAACCGACAACAATCCACTCCGATATATACTCACCACTGCTAAGCTGGATGCCACCAGCTACCGCTGGTTGGCCAACCTGTCCACTTACTCCTTCGACATCAAATACCGTGCCGGTAAACAGAACCAAGACGCAGATGGTCTCTCCAGACGACCACATGGAGGATTGACCAACGATCACATTTCTCAAGAGGAGAGCACGAGAATCCACGATTTCACCTCACACCACTTAGCTCCTGTGGATGTGGTCAAGGCAACCTGTCAGTATCACCTTGTGGTACAGGAAGAGGAACAGTACCAAACTCCTTGTCTCATTGAGTCATTAGCCATCCATCCGGATGCTATTCCAGCTGAATATGAAGAGGAGGATGGGTCCTCTGACGGCCTTTACACAGTTCCCAAGTACAGTGAAGCTGAGTTGGTGAGACTACAACAAGCCGATCCTGTGATCTGTTCCATCATCAAGTTCATTGAATCAGGAGAACCTGTACCTGACAGCTTAAAGTCAGAGCTGCCAGAGATCCCTCTTATGCTCAGAGAGATAAGTCGGCTAGAACTGAGAAATGGCCTGTTATACAGGAAACGACAGTGTGACGACACAACCGTGTACCAACTTGTTCTTCCACGTTCGTTGAGATCTTCTGTACTCAACAGTCTTCACGATGAGATGGGTCATCTTGGAATAGAACGCACTCTCGATTTGGCCAGATCTCGATTCTACTGGCCGAAGATGACATCTGAAGTTGAGTCCAAGGTCAAGACCTGTGGAAGATGCATCAAAAGGAAAAAACAACCAGACCATGCCGCACCTCTGGTCAATATCAAAACCAGTCGACCTATGGAACTTGTTTGTATGGATTTCCTGTCACTAGAGCCGGATAGTCACAATACCAAGGATATCCTGGTCATAACTGACCACTTCACGAAATATGCTGTGGCCATACCGACTCGGGACCAGAAAGCCACCACAGTTGCTCGATGTCTTTGGGAGCAGTTATTCGTCCATTACGGATTTCCCGAACGTCTCCACAGCGATCAGGGGCGTGACTTTGAATCCCAGCTCATCAAAGAACTCTGCGCACTGGTGGGGATAAAGAAAATCAGAACAAGTCCATACCACCCTCGAGGGAACCCAGTAGAGCGGTATAACCGTACGCTACTGAGCATGCTGGGTACTCTGCAGGAGAAACAAAAGACCAAGTGGCGTGAATACGTTAAGCCTTTAACACACGCATACAACTGCACGAAAAACGAAGTCACAGGTTTTTCGCCCTACGAGCTTATGTTCGGACGACAGCCTCGACTACCGATTGACATAGCTTTTGGTTTGCCAGTCAAGGAAGGCTCAGCCACAACTCACACTCAGTATGTGAAAAACCTGAAGTCTTACCTGAAAGCAAGCTACCAGCTAGCCACAGCAAACGCAAAGAAAGTAGCTGACAAGAACAAGCAAAGGTTCGACAAACGAGTGAGAGAATCTACTCTGGATGTAGGAGACAGAGTGCTGGTGCGTAATGTTCGTCTCCGTGGCAAGAATAAACTGGCTGATCGGTGGGAGTCTACTGTTTATGTTGTGCAGTCGAGAGCAGGCAACCTACCAGTCTACACAGTATGTCCTGAAGGTCAAGATGGACCAACACGTACTCTGCACCGAGATCTATTACTCCCATGCGGATTTCTCTCGGAAATGGAGGAAGAACCTGTCAAAGAAAAGACGCCTGCTAAGCGTAGAACAAGACAAACCACTCAAGTGGAAGACAATCACCAGTCCTCGGACGAGGATGAAGAGGAAATTCAAATATTCTATCCACTAGAGATCGAAACACTGTTTCATCCCATCGAAATTAACACTAAAACCGGACAAACGTCAAAACCTTTCAGAGTGTCTCCATCGGAGGATGTCGCAGCAACTGGAAGTGATACCCAATACTCACCTGAACCGGAGCAACCAAACATACCTGAAGAAACGGAGACAATCACAGATGAACCTGTGGATAAAGACAGTAATCCAACGGACATGGAGAGTGAGCAAGCAGAAACTGAAACGGACTTACCTGAAACAGAAAGAGAGGAAACAACCGGACTAAGACAGGAGGAAATGGAAAGTGGAGAGGAGCAAATCATTTCTGATGATCAAGGAGATGAAAATCTTCCAGCGGAAGAAGCTGAAACCCTGGAAGAAACAGATGAAGCGGACAAAGAATTGCCAAGCTCAGTTGAGTCAGCAGACAAAGAAACAGTTGATAATACTGATAGTGAGCAAGATCCCTTACAATCTGTACGTAGGTCAGAACGTCAGAGAAAGCCTACTGGGAAGTTCACTTACCCTCAGTTAGGGAACCCCTTCATTTCTTTTGTTCAAACCGTGTTTGACAGTTTCAATAGAGCAATAGTTGAAACGTTTGAAGACAATGTCTTGAAAGAACAACATGAAGGGACTCATGTCAATTAAGGAGGGGAGGGTGTAACCCAGGTCCTAAAACCCAGCTTACGAGCTTGAAACAATTAAACAGATTAACTAAGACATTATTCTGTTTTATTGAAATTTACTACAAAGACATTGTTTTATTTAAAAACATGTATAAAAGAATCTACCTCAACTTACTATTACTATGACAATGGTTTAGTTTCCCTTTGGGGTACTGAAAAACAACACTAGAGGGCAGCATAACGTTTGCACAAATACACTGAAAACACCATAGAAACAGCACGCAGCTAAATGTGACGTCATCACGTCTGTACTTCCTTTTCCACGATAGCGCGACTGCATGAAGCAGAAGCAGCAACAGAGCAGAGAGAGAGAATAATAATAAAAACGAAATAAATAACAGAACAGATACACCAACTGTTGCTACAGTGTGGTGCTGTATGTTAGTCTTACAGAGGGGAGAATCCTGCAGCCGTTTGGTGTAGGAACCACACGTTTACCCACTCGGTGAGATAACCAACATAGATGCATGTTTCTTCTAATTAGCAATGCTAATAATGCTAACGTCATTCATACATACATGATGCTAACGACTAGCACTGTTTATACAGGCCAACCCCTGTTGTAGGAGTGAAACCTGACATCTCTCTGTGTACCTGAACATTGGAAGTGATTCGGTGAGATACATGAAGTTGTTGCTGTAACTTACTAGTGTTGTGAAAGCTGTATTATATTATTTCCTTTACTATAAAAAACGGGATTTACTCAAAGTAGAACAGTATTTGAGTTACATGATGCACTATGATGGAAATGTTTACATTTAAGCCTAATGGTGAAAATGCAACTTAAAGGTACATTCCACCATTTTTGGTCAATGATTGTAAATGACAAAGGGTATTGTGTTAAACACAATGGAAGCTATTAAGTGCCTTTTGGTGCAGTATTATTAGAGAAAAGCACTAATATGTTGTTTATTTTGCACTAATGTGTCATTTTGAGTTCATGATTATTATGAGAAGTATCTGAAACGTTTTGTACATTGATATTTCAGTTAAACTGAAGCAGTTTACTACTTTTATTTTGTATTTTACCAGTTATTGGTTAAAAATATGCCAAGCATATATGAAGACAAATGAAGATAAATAATTCTATAAATACATTTCACATGGTATTTGAGTTTAGAGTTAAAACGAGTGTTTGCATACTGCAACAGTCAGTTGACATTGATATTTTAAAAGGTTGTACAACAAGGAATAAGAACAGAACATGATTATAATTAAATAGGAATTGGGTTTAATTCGTAATGAGTTAGACAGTAGTACTAAAAGACCTGTTTCAAATACAGGTCAGGTTTTTTGATGAGGTTGAAGACACCCGGATTCCAGTTCCTGGAAGACAGTGGATGGCGAGCTACCCAGTTGATGCAGACCCAGATCAACTTCAACCACGTTCTGAGACAACAGACGGACGGTCTGTTATGGTAGGGTTGACACTGGTCATCTGACTGGTGTTGGATTCGAATAGACTACAAAGAGTGCACTCCAACGATAAAAACTATTCCAAGGATTTGACAACAGACATTCGTTGTTCACACGGAGCCGTTCTGTGTGGAGTTGTGGATTGGAGTCAGACCCTCCTGGTCTGATTAGGATAACTGACCTTTGACCCAATTGACCATAAAGGTCATTGACTTGACTTGGACATTGAATAAACTCTTAAAGAGCACTAAAGTGACGACTTCACTTAAAAAGGACTATTTATTTTCTTTTTCTATTTTTTATTTTGGGGGTTATTGTTCATGCCGGCTAATGTACCATTGTTCAATTGTATATTTCATGCGCATTTGCAGCTGCTACAAAAAACTAAAAGAGTGCCCGTTGGTTACTCAAGTTAAGCTACTGTGTCTGTCTGATGTGTCCCTGTGGTGATTGTACATTAACATAACACAAAGCATCGAACCTAGATCGAGTGTCCACTACCCACCGTAATACACAGTGTACAGGGGTACAGGTGTGGGGTTACATAAACATGAAACCAAATGGACCTGCCAAGAGTTACATCTGGTTAACCAACTTTCCATCATTTACCCTGGGGACCACCTGGAATCCTCTCAGGGACCACTGGTGGTCCCCAGACCACCTGTATAGGGTATAATCAGTATGACAGACCAACCCTGTGGGCCTTTTTGTCGTATATTTCTTAGCATACACTTTTAATATTCATGCTAATAAAGTTTTCGATCCGTCAATCTTCCCACAGATATGCTCCTTCGTAGAGAAGAGTTAATGGCGAGGGCAGAACTGAAAGGAAAGGAGCAGATAGGAAAGAAGAGGTATGATGAACATGTGAAGTTAAAGTTTGAAAAACATGATTACAGGAGAGTAGAGGAGCAAAGAGAAGAAGAGAAAGGAGCAGAGGCAAGAAGGGGTGATGAGAACTTTATTAAAGCCCCAGGGGAAACTCAGATATTACAGCTAAGGAACAAGAGAGAGGAAAAATGCTCATTATAACTTACTAAACACCTCCCTATCACGATTTTGGCTTTCTGTCTTTGAGACCTTTTCCTATATTTGTTACAAAGAGATCAGTCCTAACCCCTTCACTGCTGGATTTGGAGTGGTCCCTGGTGAGATGAAAGCTTCTGTTACCCAATCTGACGCCATAGCCTTCTCCTACTAACCCCGACGCCTTATCCTGTTCAATTGGAAGTCAGCTATATCTCCCACACCATAAACACTGGGTTGGAGATGTGATGGCACACCTAAAATTTGAGAAGCTTACATATTCTACCAGGGGCTTGGCCGGAAAATTATATAAGATCTGGCAGTCCTTTTTGAATTACTTACTGGGGATGTTAGGTATAGGACGTTCCATAGTTAAATCGTTTTACTGTCTTGTCTCTGTCTTGGTCCTGTATTAATTAATTAATTAATTAATTAATTAATTTGTTGTTGCTGTCGCCATTTTATCTCATTTCCAAGGGTGTAATGCATTGTATGTTCATGTGTTTTGTGTGTTTAAAATCAATAAAAACAATGTAATAAATAATTAAGAAACTTTGCGAAAATAATACGGCTTCACGCTTGCTTTGCAGTGCTCGGGCCCTAATAATAATATAACATACTAAACACCACAACCACACTGAACACCTTTATATCACACAGAACACCATTATATGATAGTGACCACCTTTATATCAGAATGACACACTGCCTGGGTGACGGCAGGTGCTGGCGCTTTGGCATGGGAGGGTGAGATCATGAATAATGTAATGTATATACTGTATATGGAGGGTGTCTTCATTGTACAGGGTGTGAGGAGGTCAGACCAACATATTGAATGTCAGCTCTATGGAGATCAAAGTGTGGCAGCGGGGACAGTGTTTTCAGTGTACAGGTTTTAATGAGGTCAGACCATAATATATGGAGTGTATATGTGGAGTGTTTTGAATCGAGGGGTTTGATTTGTTTTATCCAGACCCCCTGGAAGACTAGAAGCTCATTGTCATCCATGTGTCTCTAATGGGGATCCTTTGATTAAGAGACATATGCACCAGCATATGTGTATCTAAGGGTGGCAGTGTCTTGAGTGTATAGGGTTTGATGAGGGCTCTGGTAGGGGCAGTTGAGAACTCTAGATTTCGGCAACTATTAGCTACACTATAATAACATTGAGAATCATCCATTTAGACTAGAGGACAGGTATCCGTCAAAAGGTAGACATTGAAGAGGAAGGGGGGATCAACATGTAGAACAGATCGGGTAAAAACATAGGCTTTTCCATGACGATTGACTTAGTGTAACTGGGTAAAAACAAAAAGCATCAGTTGTTTGTTTTTTGTTTGTTTTTTGTCAGCTTTCTTTCAACTATAACCATCAGCAGTGAAGGGTAACAATGCGACTATTTTAGGAAAGTTGAAATGAGCCTAAAACAGGAAGAGAGAGAGAGAGAGAGAGAGAGAGAGAGAGAGAGAGAGAGAGGGAGAGAGAGAGAGAGAGAGAGAGAGAGAGAGAGAGAGAAGACAACGAAGAAGGATAGAAGAGATTAGAAGCTGCAAGAGGAAGATGAAAAGAGAGGTAAGGAAATGAGGAAGAGGAGGAGGCAGGGGAGAGAGGAGAAGACAACACAGGAGAGAGCTCGGGTGAGAAGACTGTTTCTCCTGACATGGTGCATTAAGTGGCATTAATTATTTATATGCTGCTCCACAGCTTCACCAGCCAGAGCCCATGTTTAGAATTTTTAGTAGACCCTTGACCTCTTCTGGCTCCTGTTTCCCAGCATTTCATGGCAATAAACAAGTATTTATATATTTTTAAATGTCATTCACTTTAACAGAGCCTGACATCTTAATTTGGCTGCCAATAAAGATTGTGTCAGTGAGTGAGCAAGTTTAATTGAAAATTAAAAAAGTTACAAAGTCATACTACGACTAATGGTAATGACTAGTGTACTGGCAATGTATTTATATGTGCATATATAACTCCTTAGCACCTCCGTTAACAGTCAAGCTCCCTTCCAGCACCCCCATTAAAATCTGGAACTGCCACTGAAGGCCCACATAAACACACATCATTCCAAGTAGGCAAGTGCCCAACGGACAGGCAGACCACATCATCACACTCCTGTCACTATGACTCAGCCATAATCATAAGGGTGCTCAGTACAGCTACACCCAAGAATTGTCAACATCATGGCACCAGGCAAACAAATCACTCATCTCCATCCAGTATATGGACCTCTACAACAATCACTATCATATTTGGAGTTTGGGGTTGAAAAATTATGGCAATACAAGAGTGTGCAGGGCTGCATAGCAGAATGAATTCTACTACTGACTCCAAATCTGGGCAAAGTTTCAACACAATAAAGTTGGTAAATTCATAATGTGTTAAACTAGAAATGCACTCTGTCAGCAACACCAGCTTGGACTTTGCACGCAAGTTGGCCACGAGTGGTCAACTTGTGCGTGAGCAGAGCGCACCAGCCGAGGTACTGCTCTGTGGTTTTCTGGCAGCATGCATGCAGAGTTTGGCACTGATCAGTGTAGTACAGCCATGCCTGCAGACATACATATGCTCACCCAATTCACCCTCTGCAGAGCGAGACTGACAAATTTGAGAAGGAAAAAGTTGCGTGAAAACCAGTCATTCTCCAGCATGATTAAGGTTGGGGAAAATGCACTGCTCCATGCTTGTGGTTATGATTAGGTTAGGGTTTGAGGTAGGTTGTCATACAAATTATTATATAACAGTTCAAAGGTTCAAGAGTTACAGGCCACAATACTACAATACTGTCACAGCGGAACCATGAGGACAATTTTGGCAATAGGTTGATTGATGGTCTAACTCTAACGGAAGTGTCATGCAATCTATAGGTCAGATATACTTGATGTTCCGCCGGACATAGGCCAAGTGGTAGCCTCCCATAATCTATAGAAGCCCTAGCTATTCATGATCCATTCATGAGCCATTAGTGTGCAAAAGCCTTATTCTACACAAACATTAAATTCCCACTGACAATCGATGGACAATTTTATCATAGTGTAAACACAGATATTGCATCACCTATATGTTGTATAGAGACTTTCAACTTTCAAATGTCAGTAAGTCAGCGATGATGAGTGTGATTTATTATACCTCTATAAGGGGTACGTTTTGTCAATACAAAATTCAATCGGAGACCACTTAAATTAATCCATAATATGTTTTCTGTTCATACGTTACAGCAATTAACTGGTTCTCAATTCCACAGAGCACTGCTGGTATTCATTGTACTTGAGGAATGACTGACAAACGCACGCATGCATGCACACACGCAAATGCACTTGCGCACTCCCACACACACACACACACACACACACACACACACACACACACACACACACACACACACACACACACACACACACACACACACACACACACACACATTTCACTCAACACATTTCTGTCTGATTTACGACCTTATGACTGATGACCGTGTGTGTGTGTGTGTGTGTGTGTGTGTGTGTGTGTGTGTGTGTGTGTGTGTGTGTGCTCCTGTGTGTGTTCACTTCCAGTATATTTATGGAAGCTAAGTGGGCAGCTTGTTGAGTACTTTACAATAATTCTCTTTGTAGACGGAAGCTGGAATCTTATATTGCTGCCTGTTCAGTCCTAGGGATATAATTAAATCTAACACAACACAGAGACTTAAAAAAGTAGCCAAGTAACAAACTGTACTCTCCAACATCTAATTACTAGTGGTTTCCAAAATAAACTATATCAAACAAACTTTAAATTCAATTTTAAGTGTGTGTGTGTGTGTGTGTGTGTGTGTGTGAGAGAGAGAGAGAGAGAGAGAGAGAGAGAGAGAGAGAGAGAGAGAGAGAGAGAGAGAGAGAGAGAGAGAGAGAGAGAGAGAGAGAGAGAGAGAGAGAGAGAGAAGCAAAAAGATTTTTTAATTGGATGATTAGGTATTTTGTTACCTATTGTCTACCTATTGGTGGGACTATAACAGGCCAATTTTAAAAGAACTGAATTCATCATCATTGAATTGCAAACTCAATGCAATGAGAGAGATATAGATGAGATTCGGTTGCCAGTGGCAATCCCATATCTTCAGAATCTGGGAGCTAACCCCAACCTCACTCCTACAGAGCCAGGATCATCACAGAGTACCTCCAGAATTTGGGAGCAGAGACGATGGAATGGCCTGACATGAGTATACATAGGCATCAACCCAATTGAACACGCTTGGGATCAGCCATGGGCATGCCATACATGCTATAGGATCCAGCAGAACCATATTGACTAAAAATATCTGTTTCAGCTTTATTTGGATCTTCCACCTGCAACTGAGTTCCCTAACAGTGAGTATACAATTAATACAGTGTAAAATGTATGTGCTGCTTTTCCATTATGAATCTACTAAGGAACTCAAAGCAAAGGTGAATATCACACTGAGCATTTTGGCAAATTCCTTGGCGGTACTATCCGCATGTTTAGCTGTGTTGTTCATTCCACGAACGCTCGATCCTTGCAAGTTATACCTCGTTGTATAGGTGGAGTTGGTAATACATATCATCACATTATGACGGAGATTAGCTTGAAGCAATATGGGATTACAGAGATTATATTAATGTCCATACATTATGCTACATGGGGATTAAGGTGCAGCGAGGAGCAGAAGCTTTTCAGAGAGAAACTGTGTTGGCAAGGAGCATGAGCTGACTGAGGGAAAAGTGCACTAGAGTAAGAAACAGAGAAAGACCAGACAGACAGACAGAACAATGGAAGAAACTCAAAATTTGTATTTTGACTTTGTAATGGGGATCAAGAGATCAAGACTAATGCAATGCATACATTGAAATATGCTACTTTAGATGAAGATTCAAATGCGGCATTAAGGAATGGATTCCCACATGCACACACACGTATGCTCGCACGCACACACAGGATTATGGTGCAGAGGCCAGGAGATGGTTCTTGGATAAAGGAGGGGTGGATTGGGGAGATAATGAATTGTCAGCAACAGAGAAAGAAGAGAAGAAGGGGAATGAGGGAAAAAGATGCAGAGAAAGGTAGAGGAGATTAGACAGAGAGGGAGATAGGTAGTATGTAGTGTATAATGCAGATGCTTGAAGTATAGAGAAATTGAGGAAAAGAAAGAGGATATAGGAAATTAACAGGGGTTGATACATTTGGCAGAGACAGACAGAGATGAGATGAGGTGAGGTGAGGTATGAGAAGTGTGTAGTTTGTAGAGGGAGAATGGAAGTTGGGGAGGGGGGTGTAGCGGTAGATTGGGGAAGAATCAGATAGAGGAAGATTTACTAGTACACAGGGATTAAGATGCAGAGTCAGGGATAACATTTATAGAAAGAGAGAAGAGAAGATCTGGCAGAATAGAGACGCTGACAAAGAGGAACAGGGGAAGAGGGCGAGGGGGTAAGGGAGGTGCAGCATCCAGAGAATGTTGGGAAGAGATGAGAGGAAAGATGGAGAACGACACCTGACAGCCGAGACAGGAGGAGGAGAAGAAACTATGTTTTGAGCAACGGTTCACCGCTGAAACAGAGGGAGGAAAAAAGAAGGAAAGAAAGCATCATAAGTAGGGAGAGGAATAAAGAAGTGTCAGCATCCTTCCTAGTTTTACACCTCTAAGTAATGAGAGAGAGAGAGCATGTGACCATGTGACAGATAGTGAGACAGAGATCGAGAGAGACAGATTTAGAAAGTGAGACCGAGTCAGAGTGGTGCTGAGGGAGATATTTGAAGTCTCAAGTACAGAAGAAGAGAGAGGTGTTGTGTCTGTCTGAACTTGCTCGTTAAAGGACTTGCTTGGACTAACTTCAACTGTGGAATAAGAACTTCTATAATTAGCCTTTGCCAATCAGTGTTTTGCAGTAAAAACAAAAGCCAAGTGGGTCCATTTGGTTCAATTTCACCAAATACAGGTGAATAATTGTTAAACATCTGCATTAGGCTACTTAAGTTAATTTAAAATATGTCTACACAATTAGAGAAACATTCTGCAAAATTAGGAGCGAACCTAATGGTGCCAACATCAACACAGCTTGGAATTGTGGACATATACATATAACAACACACACGCACGCAACTGGAAAGCTCGGGCCACCGCAAAGTCTGACCGACCAAGTGCGGAAATGCCGGCCGAGGGCTGTGGAAATCCCGGCCAGGGGCTGTGGAAATCCCGGACCAGACATGATTTTTGCAGGCAAGACATGATTTTTGCAAACAAAACATCAAAACATGCATACAAATCAATCTGTTCAATAGACATGCATACCAGCCATTATCAAGCCATTTCACCAATCAATAGACACATGCTTGATAAGCCCCTTTGCTATGGAAGGTGCTATTAACCAATCTGAAGAAATGTGTCATTTGAGTAAACAGTTTACAAATTAAATATTCTCGTATTCTTCTACCTTCTCAAAGACGTTTTTTATATGGAAAAGAAACATGTCATTTATGTTCTGTTTTCTTATTTTCTTTTCTCTAATTGCTTGATATTGTAAAGCACTTTGAGCTACAATTCGGTTTGACCAACAGAATTAAGTTATTAATTCTGTTATTAATTTGAGTTGGACAAGCCTAAATCAATTCAGTCTAGGCTTAATTTAATGAAAATGATGTAAAAACAGTTGACACTAGCTCACTAAGTAACTATTCTCTCTGAGTTTGGATCTTTTTGAGTTCGGACCTTTCCACAAATTGAGCCTGTCTTTCCACAGACTTGGGCCGAGCTTTCTTTACGATTCGGCCCGACTTTGCGGCGGCCTGACTTTTCCAGTATTCGTTTGGGATAAGGGGTTTAGGCCTAGATTTTTGTCACCGCCAAACCCCTTATCCCTTAACTTCTTCGCCTTTTTAAACTATTAAAAAAAAACAATAGTTCAATAGTTTAAAAGGCCAGTCTGCAAGCTCACAACGTGTCAATAGATTGGCACGTTGAACTATTCCAAAAAGTTTTTCAAAATAGTAAAAAAGGGATAAGGGATTTAGCATGCAACGAAAATGGAGCCCTTTAAAGTGTTATGTTATGCTAAGCGGCAGCATGTCTCCCCCTATCGAGGATTTCGTGCTACTGCAACCCGGTATCAGCCAACAGAAATCCATCCTGCAGGCCAGAGGCCTGGTAGTGAAGAATGTCTCAATGAATACAGAAGGGTGTTTGGTTGATGCATGCGTCGTTCCGTTTACTCGCATTCAATGGCCAATGAGGCAGAGTCTAATACACTAAATGCAGGGAAAAGGAGCAGGCATGGCTGACATCTGGATGAGACAGCTAAATGTGTAAAATTATCGGCGCCTCAGGCTAATTAATAATGACAACGCACTCCGTGTTTCATAGTGCTTTGAGGCCAGGAGAGCACTCAAGTGTTACGAACCGGAGAACCTTCTTATTAATTACTTTGATGGAATGAATGAGGGGAAATGTACGCTGAGCCTTTAAGAAACCTACCTTGCAGCCTGTCAGTACTCGAAAGGTTGCTGTAGCCCTAGGTTTTAATTAGATAAATGGCTGTCTCCTTCCTAAAAACAAACACTATAGCCGCCCTCGCAACCGTAGGGCACAACCCCCTCAAGCTCATCTGAAGATCACATTCAGACAAATACATAAATAGGGTAATCATACATAAATAATCATTTGTTTTATTGTTTAGCATTTATCAATTAATTATGCCCCTTTACTTGGACAATGTACAGTACCTGTTGTAACAGCAGAGCACGGCATCAAAGGTAGGAGGTATCTAGGAAGAAGACCAATTCTAAACTGTTCATTTCAGTGTTGTAGTGGTACTTTTAGAAGTGGGGGGGAGTGTACAAATGTGAACCAAATGGACCCTAGCGGGTCCATTTGGTTCCATTTGTACACTCTTAGAAAAAAGGAAACTCATTAACATGGTGAAACACATCTTGATGATGTCATCAAGATGTATTTCACCATGCTAATGATTTTTTTTTTTTTTTCAGACGCAAAAATATTTTAGATGTGAGAAGTGGGGGGACGCTGTCCCCCTGCGTCCCCCCTCCACTACACCCCTGCATTTGAGAGACATTAAGTATTACACGTGGGACAAGTGGAGAAACTGGACGTAGCCTATTGTTCTTAGCGAGTCATGCAGTGGCGGCTGGTGACTTTTTCTTTAGGGGGAGCGCTATTAAAAAAAATCATAATAATAATAATGATGATAATATAATAATATCATCACATTCAATGGAAGCAAAACAATGAGTTGGTGTGAATGGATGCTGTCAGCCAATCTTTACCAGCTCTTTGAAAAGGTCCTGGGCCTCCTGGGTAGGCTACTGGTGTAGGATTCTCTCTTCCTCTGTCCTTGGATTTTTGTGTGATGATTACATTTATCTGGTTCCAGCTCTTTAGTAAAAAAAAAAAAAACCTGCAGTGTTTTGCTTTCAATTGGTGTTTTCTGCATTGCTTTATAGTTATCTTATAATATCTTTGTCTTGTTATTCCATTATAAAAAATTAATTCAACTACTGTATATTACTCCCTTTACCTGGCTCTGTGTCTCTTCATTCATGTCTGTGGTGGAGTTGTGTTCAACTCTATGTAAAACTGTGTTGTGTGCTGCCCTCAAGTGGTTTGGTCGCGCACATTTTGCGACCGGGATCGCTCCTACCGTTTGCATTGAAGTCAATAGGACCGCAATGCATTGCCCTTCAGTGCAGAGCTCAATGCCTAAAGACGAATGCGAACCAACACGTGAGACTCAGTAACCTATCAGTTTTGACATTTCATGGCAGTATATTACAACTTTTAATCACTTTGTGGTTAGAGTGGGCTTTAGTTACTTATATTATATACAATTTGCCATGATGGACTGCTTATTTAAAGAAAATGACAAGCTGCAGATTTCATTTCTCCGTCATTCATGAGGTAGGCTATTGCATGGTGGTGCGGCGCACATGTGCCCCTAGCTCTGGTCCAGAGCTCCACTGCTTCTGAGTCTGACTTGCATTGGAGCTCTGTTAGTCTCCGTGCATTCGGCCATTACTGCACCCGACCAGCCTCTCTTCTCTAGTGGATATATAAAGAACGTTTTACCTACTCACCAAAATAAACACGTCTTGTGTCATTAGAAAGCCTACTTACCTTGGTGGTCACACTCTTAGCCCCCCACCACACGGATAAATTGGACTTTTTGGCCAGAACGCGATCGTTTTTCACGGGAAAAACAACCAGGATTTGCGCCCTCTACCGATATTGCCAATAGAAAAGTTCCATAGGAAATATTTTTCCTTCAGTGAAAAACGATCGCGTTCTGGCCAAAAAGTCCAATTTATCCGTGTGGTGGGGGGCTAAAAGTGCGACCACTAAGGTAAGTAGGCTTTCTAATGACACAAGACGTGTTCATTTTGGTGAGTAGGTAAAACGTTCTTTATATATCCACTAGAGAAGAGAGGCTGGTCGGGTGGAGTAATGGCCGAATGCACGGAGACCAACAGAGCTCCAATGCAAGTCAGACTCAGAAGCAGTGGAGCTCTGGACCAGAGCTAATGTGCCCCTATTCACCGGCCGCCACTGGAGTCATGCTATCATTAGCCTCGACACCCAGGCTTTCATTTTCGTTCGCCTTGCGCGAAAACGGAAAGCCTGGACTAACGCACGTTGGAAAGTGGCCTTCAAGTGGGAGTGAACCTTCCGGGGTGGGCGTCGCTATAAATGATGTGACGTAGAACAGCAGTGGACGGGCGCGGGAGGGGCCGGAGATGACGACACGTTAGTGAGATCAAATCAGAGCATAGCACTTCCGCCGTGTGGATCCCACGACACCCCCGCCCCCCAAGGCCAATATCATTGAGGGCTAGACCAGGCTATGCTATCATAGACTAGCTATTTCTACATGGCAACGTGGCCTTCTGGAAATATCGACCCCTCTCCATCTTGCAAAGTGCCCAGTTAACCTATAGGGCAAAATTTCTGCTTTCAACAGACTTTCAAAAGGACTTGAAATTAGGCTGCATGTGGCTGCAAGTGTATTAATTAATTGCCAGACTAGTCCCATGGTTCCGGTCATTTTGTGGGGGTCACTCAAAAGCAGCTAAAGCTATATATAGTATATACTGTATATTTTGATTTTTGGCAAAAGTTGCCTAGACTACTTTTAAGTTAGTTTTGTGGATGAATTTACTTTTACTGCGTGGCCCCAGTGACCCCTACAAAATGACCAGAACTAGCTTACTTAATATTTACCAAAACCAGAGCAGAACTCCCACCATGTGAACTATATGAACTATCCCTTTAAAACATAGGAGGAAAAGAGACAACGACAGAGCTTTACAGCAGAAAGCCAACTATTAGGGCAGGGGTTTTCAACAGGTGGGCCGGGGACCACCAGTGGTCCTTGAGAAGGTTTCAGGTGGTCCACAGGCTAAATGATGGAAAGTTGATTAACCAGATGTAACTCTTGAGAGTGTAAAAATGAAACCAAATGGACCCTTGCGGGCCCATTTGGTTTCATTTTTACACTCTCAAGAGTTAAAATATTCATCATCTGAATTAGCTCCACTTAATTAAGAAGTTTACACTGTTTTGTTGGCAAAATACAGCCTGGAATTCTGAACAAAACCAAAATAATTCTTTCATTTTAGGTCTTTGGTGTGAAAATGTCATCAAATGGTGGTCCGCGGCTCAAATGCTGAATAAATGGTGGTCCCTGGAGTCAAAAAGGTTGAAAACCCCTGTATTAGGGGACTAGCTTCTTTAGGACATTTGAACACTGATGCCGGAGGAGGACATCTGGTGAGGTCACTCTACAGCTACAAGCTAGGGTTATGCTTCCCTCTTGTGGATAATGGTAGTAGTGCCGAGTACAGTGTGCCCCCCACTGGCAGTATAAGTTTAGGTTCAAACTAAAGGAGGGAGGGATTCTGTTCATACATTGTTCAGCACTGACAAACCTCCTTTCTATCTGTAGCATTTGCATATCCACCTGAGCACCTATTATAAAGTAAAATTTAAACTTTAATTTAAAGTTGTCCACAAGCCTGTCAGAACATAGATGGAGCAGTAATACAGGGGAACACTTCTCAGCTCAAGGCAATGGCCATAATTATGATCCAATAATTTCTGTTTTCTGTTTACTCTAAGAGTAAGTGTCACATTTCTACACACTGGTATATTTTAAAGTCAAATTGACTACCCTGCATGAGTGGCAGGGTATGATGGTGAATCCTAAATCATAACACACAGAAATAGGTCATTTTTATCACATACTTGGTCAATGAGAACAAAACCATTACCAAGAAATGTCTTCACCACTGTGTTTCTAATGGTGTCAAATAACATGTACTAAAAGACTGAAATTCAACTCCCATGGGAAACCTCATTAAAAGCTCGTCAAACTTGGGGTACTAGTCACAGAAGGCAAAACATGCAAAATGTCATCATGGTTTAGGTAGCATGTGATATGTCTAACTAGTAACTAGGTCATGATGCTGAATCCATTGTATGTTTTGCAAAAAAAACACACTCAGCTGAAAATGGCCATATTCACTTGCTGACAAGGATGGCTGTTCCCAGACATTTTTTTATAACTTTCCCTTACTCAAATGAGCCGAGGAAGAAGATACTGAGAGCAGGGTGGTGCTTAGTAGTGGGGTAGCAGAGAGAAAGTGAGGTACAGAAAGACAGAGAAATGCTTATTTAGAAGTGGCCATAAGTGACATGGCATCTTTCACGTTAACAGTAGACATTGAACAGAAATGTAAACTGCTGTTCAAAGCAAAAGAAACAGAACGTGGGGGGAGGGGGGATGAGCGTGAGCATCCACACTGCATCAGTGTCAACTTAAAATAAATCCATCCAGCATCTGGGCTTTATCACAAAACTGGTTTAATTTAATATCTCTTTATTTTTTAAAATAATTAAACATTTGTATTTCTCCAACCCTTTTTTTTCTTCTTCTTCTTAAATCATATTACATCTGGGCCATTCTAAAGCACACATTAATTTCAGCAAAGGGGTCAGGTGGGGGTACTGGGGCCGGGTCAACAACATCGAAGAAATTTACTGTCCAAAATATCCAAAAACCGGGGCGAAAAGGAAAAGAAAATCTATCGGTTCTGCTCCATGCCTTTCTCTCTCTCCGCCCGTACCCCCTCTCCCCCTTCCTCCCCTTCATCCCCCATCCATCCATCCAACCCATCCATTCCCTGCCCTCCCTAACAAAAAAAGGAAAACAATATACCCCATGATCAAAAAAATGTAATCAAAATGTCCAGAAACTAAATAAACAAGATAAAACCAAGAGAGGAGGGGAAAAGCGAAAGAGTGTGAGAGAGAAAAAGAACATAAAGCTGTGAAAAACACTATTTTCAAAATCTGTTCCTTAATACCTCTTGTACATACTGGATACTCCTCCATGTTGTTTTGCCTAAGCAAAAATATAGGCTAAATTACTACAAGATACAAGGTTTTTTTTTTATCAGTGTACTGCATTCAATAACAATATACAGGTTTTTTTTCCATCTCATGTTTTTTTTTGTCATTGTTGTAATACTGTGAGGAGCACCGACAGACTCCGGCCAGGAGAGAGGAGAGGAGGCTGGCAGAGTCGTGATGGGAGAGGAGGGGAGTGGCGCTCCCGTTTCACAATAGGAAAGTTTCTCCATTGTTGTTTTTGGTGCGTTCCTCCTGAAGAGCTTGCTTCTTTCATTCTTTTTTTTTAGTATTCAAATGTTTTTGTCTTTTTTTTTTGTCTGCAGGTTTTTTTGGCCGGAAGGGGCGATACCAGTGCCAGACTGATAGCCAGGTGGGAGGGGGCGGGGCCTGCCTGGTGGTACGGTAGAGTGGTGAGAAGGCAGGGGAGGTATGAGGGGAGGCGGCAGTGCGGGAGAGGTTGACTGACGGGAGCTGTCCATCATATGGAGGGAAAGCTAGGTGTACAAACACTAATACAGACAGAAACTGTAACTGAAAGATGGAGAATAAACCACATGAACCCTGGCATCTCCATTCTGGAGTGAACATTCCGCGAAAACGGCAGAACTACAAGCTCACAAGGTGTTGATTGTAGATTGCCATTTTCGGCAACGTCATTTAGTGTACAGTGGGGGTAAAAACAAGGGGGGGCTAGTACAGACCCCTGGGGAACTCCAGGCAATGTTCATACTGGAAGCCCAAACGGGAACTTTGGCCCAGATTGGTGTTTTTTTAATCAAGTCTCAACAGCAATAAAACCACATGGAAATGTTTTATTTTTTTTGTTAATCAGATTTGAACCACATTCTCAGGATGTGTGCCAAAAGTTCACAACATGTTACATTGCAAAGCATTGAGCTTGTAGATTTGCTATTTGTGCGGTATGAATACACAAAACGAATGTGACACTTGAAATGAATAGTGCAGACAGTCCCAAAGATTTTAGGGGGTAATCTGAATTGACTGCAGTCTGAACAAGGCCTAACTATATAGGGTTTAAGTGGTTAAACTACACAACAAAATCCACAGTGTTGATCAACTCCAAAGAGTGTACAAATGGAAACAACTGGACCCTAAAGGATAATTTGTATTCCACTGAATAAATACTAAGGATTTTACTGTGCAGTAGGATTTTACATTGTAGAGTATTCTCCATAGTGGCACATATCCTGGATTCCATTTGGGTCAAATTGGTGACATCTACATGTTTAAACAGCATCCCCTGATCCAAAATATATACACCTATGTATATATATATATGGATATATATATATATATATATAAGAAACAAATCCTAAAATAACTGGGGGCACAGTTTGTGACAAGCAACTGCCCGGGCGTCAACCATCACGGTCAGATTTCTTAACAGAAAACAAACCCAAACAAAAATAACGACATGATCTTATCCCAGGTCTTAGTGAATTGGGATAGGACATTTATACTCGTCCAGGAAACAGAATACGTCAATATCCTGAATGCTACTGGATAACGTACGTGCATGTAGACGCACTCACTGAGACAAACACTTGAGGTGTGCATGGAGACCCTTCCTGTACAAACAGGGCCTTTGGTGTCCGTTTAGAGGGGCTACAGAGTTGGGTGCTTCAGTTCGACTTCCTCGCTGCCACCGGGTCCAGCACTACCATTGGCGCTTCAGCATGGAGACAGGCAGAAGATGAGACAGGGGGGTGGTCCTTGTGGAGCGAGCGACGGAGGGGGTGAGCTATTCAATCCTCGTCTCCCATTGGGGACGGGGAGGGGCTTTCCTCTTCTCCCAAGGCGATGGGGGAGGGGTCTCCCTTGTCCCCCACAGAGACCTCCAAGATGAGGTGTGCAGGTACTACAAATAGTCAGGATGGCCCATATATGAGCATACAAATTGTGATGCACTTGTTACGATGCACCACACTTGGAGAGAGAGGGAAAGATAGAGACAGATGGAGGTAGAGGAGTTAGTAGTAGTGTTGATTTTGGAGGAAAAGTGGTTCGGGGCGGGACTTAAAAACCTTTTCGCCGTCAATTCTTTTCTATACATTTTCAAGATTTGTTTTTCATGTCCTAGAGAGAAAGAGAGAGAAAGTCCAGAGTCTTTTATTAACCCCCTCCCCCCACACAAGTCATTTTCTCATTTTCTATTTTTTTCTTTTTCTTTTTTTTCCTTTTTTTATTCTTCTTATTTATTTTTTGTTTTTCCGTTCGCAATAATATCAGCTTAAGGGGAAAAACAAAACAAAAATGAAAGAAAAAACAGTTATTTACAGTGCTGTTGAAATAATGATGAGAGGAGAGAGGTGGTGAGTGCTATCGTAAAGTAAGTCGCACAGTACAGAAAAAAAGGGGACATTTCTTTTAAAAAACAAAAATAAACCAAACAACCAACTGAGGATGAAGGGGGAGGAGAGCACAAAGGAGGGAGGAGAACACGATGGCCATTTTCGCGTGTGGATTGGGGTTCTTTCCATTTTTTCACCCGAATCCGGGGCAGGGCAGACATGGCTGCTTGTGAAGGAGATGGATGGATGGATGGATAGAGGGAGGGAGGAGAGGAGAGGATGGGAGGTTGGAGGAGAGGATGGGGAAGGGAGGGCTTGGTTAAGTGGGGATGATCCCATCACTCCTAAGGCCCCTCTTCAACTCCAGGTCCTCCAACTTCTTCCACAGCTCCTCTCGCTCTTTCTCTTTCTTCTTCTCACTGGGGAATAAAAAACAAACACACACACACACACAAAATTTATTCAATGAGCATGATTGAGTCAGGAGTGTGAATACAATTTGCCGAGCACAACACATAAAATTAAATGCCCTCACAGCAAGTAAGACACCTCTCTGTTACACAACCAACAATACTTCTAAAAATCATATTTAACGGTGGATTAAGAATTAAATTTACCACCTTCATAAACTGTATGTACTACTCATCAGAACGTGCTGCTGATAACACCAATCCAGGCTTTGACATAACAAAAAAACCTTAGTACCTTGACTGTAAATAACACCTTATCACAGTCTAAGCATTAGTAATTAGTCCATTTAAAGGAATGGGCATGTGTCTGTACACAGTAAAATCTGTAGTGTTCTGTACACGTACAGTGTACTCTGTGTGTGCAAAGTGGGTGTCAAAGTCCAAAAAAAGTGTATGAAGTGCATTCAAAACGATAAAAGTGCTATTCAGATCAAGTGTGCAGGAGAATAGTATAGTACTATTATAGTCAGGACTGCACATATTTAGTGCGCCGCCGCGCACGCGCTGTCAATCAAGCACATGGCGCTGTCAATCATGGCCTGGGGAACGCTTTTGCGCACCACAGATGGGTCTCATAATATAAATAATATTGGTTATGGCCAGAAGCCTTAGTAAACATAGAATTTCGCAAACTCTGTTCACTTCATGGGGCCAGGCCAATGGCGGCTCTTCTACGTTGTAAACAATGTATTTTCAACTGCAGTTTGTCCCCATTCAGGGTTCATGAACAGCAGCTCGAGTGCTCAGTGTCTAACCCCACAATGTTGCAACTGTGACACTAGATGGCTCTGCCCCAACTGGCCAATCACACCGTGTCTTGTGGTTGCATAAGTGCATTAGCCGTTGTGGCCAAACATAGCGCATCTTTATTCAAACGATCCATGCTGCTTGCTAGTAGGCTACTGACACGTACATTATTCTGCTAACTCATAGACAAACTCTTGTCAAAATGTCTAAGAAGAAAGCACCATTAAGGAATTATTTTGATGTTCCACCACCGCAATCTCCAAAGAGATGCAAAATTGAACCACCACGCCAGACTGCGATGTCGCTCTAAACTAAACACCGGGGCGACGCGCCGAGTCCATCCGACCGAGAGTGCTCCTCGGTCGGCCAGGCCCGGCCAGTCGCCCCACTTGACAAACGCAGCGAGATGTGGTGCTAGATAGGCTATGCCGCGAGCATCCAAATCTAGCCGATAAAACTGCATTTTCATACAGGGACAAAGGATTTCAGTCACCCAGCTTTTGATAAGCACGAGAAAAGTAAAGAGCACGTCAGCATAGTTGAAACAATAAATAAGTGTGTGTGTGTGTGTGTGTGTGTGTGTGTGTGTGTGTGTGTGTGTGTGTAAGAGAGAGACTTGTTCATAGCTGGAAGCCTGAAAGAGGAATTCCACCAAAAAGAGGAATTCCACCCATTTCCAACAACTATGCCATTAATATACACCTTAGAGATGTTGTGTTGTGTAGTTCCCCCATTCTGTTTCCTAGAAATGGAGGTCTGAAAAAAATCATTAACATGGTGAAACAATCTTTTACCATGTTAATAATTTTTCTTTTCTTTTTTACTGAGCGTGTACAAATGGAACGGGTCCATTTGGACCTGGGCAGCGATACGGGTCACTGATACGGGTCGATATGGGTCACTGCATTTTGGAGCACCAGGTAACATCCCCAGGTGTTCCACTGAGTACCAGCCCTGATTATAGTAGTATTTTGCACAGATTAATCGCCTGATCTGTCTGTCTGTATATATGTCACTTTAACGCAAAGGTGTCCTTACCGTTGGCGGTCTGACTTGTATGTGGCCGTGAGTTCATCAAACAGGGTGCTGTTCATCTCCATGAAGGCTTTCAGTACGTTGTAGACCAGCGCCACTATCGCCCTGGGAACAGGAATCACAATATCAGCACCTCAGCTAGTTTTCCTAATGTTCCCAACATCAAGCAAGAGATCATGGAGTTCCTAGCCTGGGCAGCACTCCTTTTCAGGTTTATGATCTGGTCAGAAGCAGATGATATCGCTGTGTCATGCTGTATTATTGTTACTACTACTGTTCCTGCCTGATGACTACAAAACGATACTACACCATGACATAGTGATATCATCTGTTCCAAACCGTTTCTCACAGCAATTTGTAACACAAGACTTTCCTCCGATGTGGAAAGCCTGCTGTCGCAAGGTTAATATGGAGTGTCTGGATTCCCTATCACTGCACGTATATACACCGACAGTTCTTTGCACTTACATATTGACAATTTGCTCAGTCAAATTCAGAGACGGTGGGAAAATTTGCCACCTGAGGCAGGCAGCTGCAGCCAACGGACCATCGCTTTTCATACCAAGTACCCCCAAATTGACACTAATTTAGCCCACAGGCCCTATTTGAAAAGATATGCAAGTAACACCCATAGGAGAGTACTCAACCCGTGTCATTTTAAGGACCCCCAGTTTGACATGCATTTATCTATAGACCCCCATTTAATGACATTGCTATCTATGGGACCCCATTCTTTATTGTAAAATCAATGTTAATTTAACTCTGCCTAAAAAAGTGAATCTTTGGGTGTCCCACAATTCGATTCAGAATCGATTTTCTGGGTCACGATTCGATTCAAAAACGATTTTTCGATTTTTTCGATTCTCGATTCAAAAAGATGCCCCCCACAATTCTAAAGCTTTCTTTTTTTTTTTGGTTTCTTTTTTTTTTTTTTTTTTGGTTCAATGGGATTTCAGCATGATCTACCCCCATGTTGTATTGTGCTTTCTGTAAGCATGCTTTACAGAAACATTCTTCTTCATTTGGTACTTTTATTTACAGTTTGGTATAAAAAAAAAATAGTCATGATTTGTTGTTCTCAGCGTCTTGTTTCCCCAATTGTTTTCCAATTGGTCTAAATGTACTCTATGCATATTGACACTATAGCTTGCAGTTAAACAAAAGCCACATGATTATCATTTGAATATCTGATGGCCAGCATCAGCCACTTGATTGACCAGCAGTTGATTGTCTTACTGTTCTGTAACATACATTTGTTTACATTTAGCAGTCATTATTAGCATGCTTTTAGCGTCAGGTAAACACAGTGAACTACTCTAAAGTAGGCTACTCTGATCAAAACGTTCACGCAGGATTTGTTTGTCCAAAGCCCACGTCAGTTGATCATTTGAGCAGTACACACACACACACACATCGCTGCAGCAATATGAACTATTACGACTCGACTCCATACGAGCACCCGTCGTGAACTCCAGTGTGTCCCTATTCAGGCGATCCAAATTCGGACACCTCAATGTCGCACCTCTTATACTAGATGTGTAGACCAGCGTGGATGAGAGCCTGGAGATCGAGGCTATGTGTAGACAGACTTACCAAACTCCCTTCACTTCATGGGGTCAGTCCAATGGTGGCTCTTCTACATAGATTTCTTTGCGAACGGGTCGGAAAATACGTTGTTTCTCTCACACACAAACACACACACACAAACGGCCGGCTCCTTTCCCCTCTGGACAGGCTTTGCTCAGGCAGGCAGGCTGCCAGTGTTAATAAAACTATTTCGCGCATACTGCAGAAAACAACACCACAGTAGCTCATCGCGGAAGTCAGAGCCATCATTACTCTACATGGGGCCATCTAGTACAGGGGTGGCCAACCGGTCGCAGACTAAGAGCCACGTTTTTCACTGTGTTACGGCAAAGAGCCACATCAAATGGTCACAACGGTTAGAAAACCGCTGCGATGGCCGTCACGGTCGCAAATAGAAACATACAGACATGTATTTTGAAACGGGGTTTACAATCCAAAAAAGTATATGACATTCTCAAGAGTTAAAATATTCATCATGTGAATTAGCCCAAGTCTACACTGCTAGAGAATGTGGAAGATTAATGGTCAGTTTGATCTGTATCTTTCACTGTTTTGTTTTCTCTGAAATTCAGCCTGGAATTGTTGACACAAGTAAAGGAAATCTTTAGCTTTGGGTTCTATGGAGCTAAAATGGTGGTCTGTGGCTCAAATTCTGAATAAATGGTGGGCCCTGGTAGAAAAAAAGGTTGAAAACCACTGGTATAGGGAATGAATGACTGCGCCATGAGGCCAAGCGTTTTTGACAGCTTCGTGTGGAAGCCCCTTAAGAGCCGCATGTAACCAGCTGAAGAGCCGCATGAGGCTCGCGAGCCTCAGGTTGGCCACCCCTGATCTAGTAGAAGAGTTGCGACATTAAGGGGTCAGAAACGGAGCGCTCGAGCGCTGTTAATGCAGCATGATTAGGGGCAAACTGCCGCCGCTGGACTGGCCCCATGAAGTGGACGGAGTTGTCGTAACTCTGTCTATACTCGGCGGAACCTACGGCGGCCCAGAAGGGGAAAAAATAAGTTTAAAAAAATCGATTCAGGGAAAATGTGAATCGATTCTGAATCGGGCGGAAGTAGAATCGCGATTTTGACTCGAATCGATTTTTTTTTGCAGGCGTTAATTTAACTCTGTGTAAAAAATTGAACCAACACCCGTTATGTACACACTCTTGGTTCTCATTTGTACACTAATCTCAAGGACCCAGGCGGTCCTTGGACCATTTTCGGAAGCACTGCTTTAGTTTGGGATTTGGGATGTTGAGAGAACACTGGAACTCGACATAACTCACAACTGTTGTCTTGACTGACAGTCAAGACAAGCATCGCGCGGACACAGCTGCATGCAGAAAAGGCAACTGGAATTACGAAGTCCGTTGGCACTTTTATCTTTAAAGGATTAACATCCAAATTCGGTCATGGGTCATACAGAGCAACGGAGTCCAGGCCGTGTTGCAAACTTTGGAGGCTAACTACAACATCACATCTCGGCCAGATTTCCCAGATGGTCAATGTTGTGAGTTCCCTCGAGTTCCCGTGCCCAATCAACCTCGTACAATCCAAAGCGTTACATTTCTGGCATCTTTTATTCTCTTTCTCTCCACGCGGGCGACTTCTTGTTTTGATACAGTAGCTGAAAGCGAAAGCATGCAGGGCGAGTGGTGCGTGTGCCACTCTAAATGGTCCGGTACTATGGTGCACTACATAATTAGGTTTTCAATGTACCGGTAATAGGTCAAGGTACGCAGAGGTGGCCTTTTACATGGCTCTCAAGGACATTTCATGAGTCTTAGTTCAACAACATTAGTGTACAGTACCGAGTGCAGAACTTTTCCCAGGAACGACGGGGGTTGACATGATTACATATTTTCTCAATTAGCTCTTCACTAAGTCCCTTCCCAATCTGTCCTGGTCCAATAGGCATGTTAGAAGAGGAACTTCTTGACCAGCATAGCAACAGTTGCTCAACAATTTGGACTGACATTGGACAGTCACTTCGCCCCAAAAAGTGGGGTTTTAAGAAGGGCTCATTTAGTGAGTCTAAGTTTACGCAATATTTGCATCACTGAACATACTAGTAAAAGCAATTTACTGCCCAATGTCTTTATATGATTTTAACGACAGGTTACACAAGCTGTCAGACATGGAGGCCAACGTATTTTTGTGGTTACTTGATGTGGCAAGTATAATGTGGGCTTTAGCGGTCCTTGATGATCAATGTACTCACGGGTTCCAGTGTTCTTTGGAGATCCTGTACAGGCTGGAGAACATGATGGGCAGAATAACACTGGAGTTCTCCTCAATCAGACTCATGATGTACTCATTGTTCCAGTAGTACAGAGCTCGCTCTGCAACCTACGCAAACACAGGTCATCAGTACACCATAGTCGTATCATTTTTAGACCAATACACAATAGAAACTCTAAATGAAGCTTTTACAATGGGGATCTGAAAAGTAACTACACATACCGTAATTTCCGGGTTATAAGCCGCGTAAGCCTTTTTTCCCGTGCTTTGGACCCAGCGGCTTATTCAGCGGTGCGGCCAATGTATGGATGTTTACGGCTAACAAACACTATAGGGCGTTCTAAATGCACGGTATGCACACCAACTTTAAGCGGACCCGAGCAGGAAATGTAGGGGGACAGATCACAGGCCGTTCGCTAAGACAGACACTACTAAATGCATCATGGAAAGCAAACGAAGAAGTGCATATAACGCAGCTAAAGGCAGTCGAGCTGGCTGAAAAATAAGGAATCGATCTGCTGCACGTAGCCTTGGGATCAATGAATCAATGGTTAGATGGCGGACCAGCGCGAGGACCCTGACCCCCAGCGCGAGGACCCCCAGCGCGAGGACCCCCGTCGCGAGGACCTCCAGCGCGAGGACCATGCGGAAAGCAACTTTTTCTCAAGTCTGCCAGTGGATCCTGACTGCGTGGAAAAGTGTCAAAACATCCACGAACGGGTTTCGAAAGGCTGGTATGCTGCAGCAGCAGCGCGACCAGGAGGAGGAGGAGGGGTCCGTGGAGGTGGCAAAAAAGACGCCTCGTCGAGCGTCTTAAACACTGAGAGGATTCCTAGTGGTCCCCAGCTAAATGATGGACAGTTGGTTAACCAGATGTACGGTAGGCTACCTTTTTGAGAGTGTAAAAGTGAAACTCCGTTCACTTCATGAACCAAATGGACCCGCAAGCGCTCATTTGGTTTCATGAAGTGATCGGAGTTTGCGTATTTCTGGCTACACTCTATGGCCAGGCCTGGATGTAATATTTCTCAATCGGGGGGGCAGCCGAAAATGGCAGTTGGTTTAGTGGTGCCACAATTGTAGTTAGTCAATGTTTAACTACTGCTATAAGCATTTGATTTGAAATATCTTTGAAGTTTTCATTGTTTGCATTCCGTCATGTTTGGTGGGGCAGTCAGGGCGTTTAGAGGGCATTGCCCCCCCCCATGTCTATGCCTAGATCTGTCCCTGGTGTATGGCTCTAGCCTTAATTACATACAGCACGTGCAGTTCTGTAGGCGTTGAAATAATAAAAAGGATGCTTAACAAACAGCATTTTGTTGCCGACAATCTCATCTGTGCAAGAACCCTTACATATGGTAATTAAGCATTAAAACACCCGCGGCTAATAGGCCAGTGCGTCTTGTACATGTACACAATTGATTTTTTCGCTAAATTTGGCCGATGCGGCCTATATTCAGGTGCGCTTTATAACCCGGAAATTACGGTAAGTAGTTGGTCCACCAAACCTTTAGTTTGTTTGACCAACTACTGTTATGAGGCTGTGTCCTGACCTGGAAGTGAGGGCTGGAGACACATCTGGAGATCTGTTTGAAGAGTGGCTCCTGGATCTTTACAAACTGTGTGGGCTCAATGACATCCAGGATCTCCTCCAGTTCGCCAAGGTACATCACCTGGACAAGACCACAAGAGAATTATTTTACACACAGACACACTACTTTCTCTATTGTAATTTTGTGCAGGGACTTGTACTTGGTGTATGTATGTGATGTGTGCTGTGTTGTTTAGTATCTTATAACCTTGAGAAATGTAAACATCAAAAATACAGAACAGCAAATAAAAAATAAGAACTACAACTGGGACAGGATTTACCTCTTTTTGACTGCAGGTTTTTGGCCAGAACTTCAGTAAGCCTCTGATGACCTGAGAGGAGAGAGGAGATGTGAGACAGAGTTCATTCAGAGTTGCAGACGATCCTTTCTAAAAGGGATTATTATCAGAACAGTATCTAAAAAGCTTCTGTTACAGACCCCAAATACAAACCTCTACATACTGTATATGGGTCTGTATTTGGTCCCCTCCATTAGCCCTCTACAATAAATCTCTTTGCATTCTTGTAGATTGGCTATTTTTTTATGAATGTGTACCCAAATGCATAGCATTGGGAAGCTAGGGCTTTTAACAAAGGAAGACTAAAATGCCTATAATCCATGCAAATCGATGTACACATCAGAATCTGTATTTCCAAATTAAACACTTACTGGTTCTGTTAGTGCTGGGTCTTTCTCTAGGAACTGTACAATGCAATACGCCAACTACAGGTGAATGAGAGACAGAATAGAACATTCACCATTAACAGTCACACACTAGTGCATGTAGCACACACAAACACGCACTCACCCTCACACTCACATTTACCAAGGCCAGACCTTACAATGGTACAAATATAAACCTGATTTGTGTCACATTTGTTTAAAATTAGGGCTCAGGATTGTACTCTGTGGACTCATTTTTATCGCACACAGATTTTGTACGACAGAAACCTTTTCCCTGGATGGATTTCAAGTGTACCGATCAGTACCGACCGGCAAAACAATCGGAAATGAAGCCGGGTAAGTAATGACGGCTGGCATTGATCCGAACCCCCACTGTTTCGTCCTCTCATTAGTCTGAAATTACTAACGCTATCTCTAACCCTCACCCTCAACATAACATGTCACAGTGTGGACAGAGTTTTCATTTGGAAAAACTCGTTATACCAGCCCGTTTTAACTGACCAAAAAAGCTTCTCGGGTCAAATATTGGTATGCAATTAATTACTTCCAAAGCTT
Organism: Benthosema pterotum; assembly: GCA_039105355.1. NCBI lineage: Eukaryota > Metazoa > Chordata > Actinopteri > Myctophiformes > Myctophidae > Benthosema > Benthosema pterotum. Next base: position 26,254,240 of record CM076980.1, read on the forward strand.
CAAATTTAGTAGATCTAAATTTTTCATCAAGTCCCCTACTATAAACACATGTTCTAAAATATATAAACACAGGTTATAATTAATCAAATGCATAAACAGAAAGACAAACACACATAACGACACACCCAGGTGTATTACCTGTGCGTGGAAGAGAGACAGGCTCCTGACAGTGTGAAGGGGAATCAACACTTTGACCAGAAACTGTTTATGCTCCGCTTTCAGCGGCAGAGCGAAACCATTGATTATACTGGAACACAAACACACACAATGGTAGACAAACACAGAGAGGGATATTGAGAGAAAGACAATATATGAACATAAATTAATGCACAAACACATAACATTCACATTAGACCAGTGGTTTTCACTCTCTTTCCTATCAAGGACCATTATTTAGTTGGAATTTGAGCCACAGACCACCATTTGATAAGATGTACCGACCGGACCACTGGCTGAAAAGCAATGCTACAGTCTAGCATTGTGACAGGTTTGCTTGTAGATTATTTTAGAAATAATCTTCATAATCTTTTCAGATGGGGTCTGCGGCTAAATCTTTGGGAGTACTTGACATAAAAGAACCACTGCCCTTTATGCACATATTACTCCCTGTCAACAGATGTACAGCTCTTTATTTGATGTAAAATATATTTCTTAATATGATATCCAGTCACATACCTTCCCAGGATTTCCAGCAGCTCTGCCACCCCATTGAAGTGCTCCGTCTCATAAACAAAACTATGAAGAGAAAGTACATTAGATAACCACTTAACCATCAGAGAAGGCACTGTGGGTGTGTGTGTGTGTGTGTGTGTGTGTGTGTGTGTGTGTGTGTGTGTGTGTGTGTTCAAGCACGCGCAAGCAGGCAATGTGTGTGGGAAGAATGCTGATTGCTCTTACCGTAGAAAAATATTATTTATCTGTTTTCGTATAAAAGCCCTCAGCCCCAGGAATTTGCCGTAGATTCTGTGTAAGACTGTCTTTAGATAGTCCCTCTCCCTTGGATCCTCGCTGTCGAACAACTCCAACAGCTGACAGAGACGCAGAGTGACCGGGAGAGAACAAGGAGAGGAGAGAAATGTACAGGAAAGGAGAGAAACAATTCAGATGAAAACCACCCCCAAACAAATGTGGCATTGTGAATGCTGCAGTATGTTATTCAATATTTGGCTCAACATGTTTCTGATGCTTCACGTGGAAAAGAATAGATGAGGAAATGGCTGACCCACCTGTAGGACAAATTTCTGGTCTATGTACTTTTTGGCAATGCTGGGCTGGAATTCCTGACTCTCCAAGAACCGTATGAAGAACTCATACACCAGCTAGATCGAGATAAAGATGGAGATACAGAGAGAGATGGGGAGAAAAGGGGGAGATAGAGAGATAGGGGGGAGACAAAAGTGAGAATAATGAAAAGGGGAGACGTGGATATGAAGGGACCAAGACGGATAAAGACAGTCAAGTTGAAAGAAAGACTTTTGGCAGAGAAGCACTTAGATCTTGTGGCACCAGAAGTGAGTACTCCATTGTGCGATATTACTTCAATACCAAATTATTGCAAATTGTATTACACCTCAATGAAGAAAAAAAAAGTTATAGAATGACCTACTGCTTGAACACCAAATTACTTGCTGAAAAAATGAATCCCAGTCTCCAAAGACATGGCAAAAGAATAATATTCCAGACCCAACTACAGCTCAACTTAGGAGGAAAGCAACTATTGAGAGGTAACGCAATTTTGTAGAATTTTGACATTTAAGTGAGATTTGTCAAGGGTGTACTACACACTTCTGTAGCTTTGTGTCAGACTGCCAACAGTCGTCCGCTATGTGTCAAACTGGAAACAGTGGTGGCAATAATAGCAGTGATGTTGAAATAATTCAATTTTATTCATAGAACCTATCAAAACACATAGACATAAAGTGCTTTACAGACATGTTGTCCACTAAACATCATGGTGTGGCTAGTGTTTAGTACACAAGAGCCACAATTCTATTTTGCGCGCGCACGCGCACGCGCACACACACACACACACACACACACACACACACACACACACACACACACACACACACACACACACACACACACACACACACACACACACACACACACACACACACACACACACACACACACACACACACACACACACACAGAGCTATTATTGTCTAATTGAAGCTATACTAGGTAACCTTTTAATGAAAGCAAATCTTGAATTTGATATCCATTGTGGCTGGCATATTTGTCACCTAAGCTGTTCTCTGAATTTGGGTACTTTCTCCCGGGAAAATTATGTCACACATCGACACTAAACACTCAATCTAAAAACTGCAGTACCGGCAGTGACCACCAGTCAAGTTACCTAGTATACCTTTAATTAATTTGTCCACAAGCGTAATTTGCCAAAAGATCATGTCAGTATAAGACACAGCAGCCCTCAAAGCCTCCTCAGGTGAGACTGTGACATGGCTGGATCTGAGGACAGGATCTGAGGTGACAAAGTTCACAGGGAGGTGAAAGGTCACGAAAAGGATACAGAAAAGAGAGATTATTTATTAAGGTCGCCAAGGTAAAGGGGGAGGGGGTGGAGCTGGTCATCAAAAGGTTATTATGGAGAAAAGGCAAAATAAAATGTAAAGATTTTACCAGGATGCTCCTCCTTGAGATTTGCATCTCATTTCTAAAGGAGTCCTGGGAAGCCGGGCAGCAAACACACAGAGAAGGAGTCAGAGGAGGGAGAGGAGGGAAGGGCAGATAAAGAGGCCTAGAACCCCAACAGAACAGCTCCATATTAACCTCCAAGGTAGGGCTTCGAAAAGGGGAATGCAAGTCTTGGCTCAGAAATACAACACTTAATTAATGGAAAAAATAGTAGTGTGATGCACTTTGGGTGTCAAGAACCCCTTCCTGCAGAATTAACCACCTCTAAACCTTCAGTGTAATATTAGAAACAAGTCATCTGCCCCCAGGTCACTAGACTTGGGGGTAGAGATAGAAGTCAGTGTTACACAAACAATGATGGATGTACAAAACTAACTTGTTTACTCACACACCCATCAATCCGAAAGTGGAAAAATTATTATTATACACTCAACAAAAATATAAACGCAACACTTTTGTTTTTGCTCCCATTTTTCAGGGGATGGACTTAAAGCCCTAAAATTCATTCCAGATATACAATATAACCATTTCTCTCAAACACTGTTCACAAATTTGCCTAAATGTGTGATATTGAGCACTTCTGCTTTGTTAAGATAATCCATCCCACCTCACAGGTGTGCCACATTAAGATGCAGGTGTGACATCATGATTAGTGCACAGGTGTACCCCAGACTCTCCACAACAAAAAGACACCCTGAAATGTGCAATTTTCTTTTGCCTTATTGGGTGTATGGGCCTCCGAACCAGACAGTATCTGGTGTGACCACCATTTGCCTCATGCAGTGCAACACATCTTCTTCGCATAGAGTTTATCAGATTGTCAATTGTGGCCTGTGGAATGTTGCTCCACTCCTCTTCAATGGCTATGTGAAGTTGCTGGATATTAGTGGGAACTGGTATGCGCTGTCGAAATGGTAATAATGTGGTAATATTGTGTTATTACCATTTTTACAGTGTGTAACAGTTCCCACTAATATCCAGCAACTTCACACAGCCATTGAAGAGGAGTGGACCAACATTCCACAGGCCACAATTGACAATCTGCAGTGCAAGATGTGTTGCACTGCATGAGGCAAATGGTGGTCACACCAGATACTGACTGGTTCGGAGGCCCATACACCCAATAAGGCAAAAGAAAATTGCACATTTCAGGGTGTCTTTTTGTTGTGGAGAGTCTGGGGTACACCTGTGCACTAATCATGATGTCACACCTGCATCTTAATGTGGCACACCTGTGAGGTGGGATGGATTATCTTAACAAAGCAGAAGTGCTCAATATCACACATTTAGGCAAATTTGTGAACAGTGTTTGAGAGAAATGGTTATATTGTATATCTGGAATGAATTTTAGGGCTTTAAGTCCATCCCCTGAAAAATGGGAGCAAAAACAAAAGTGTTGCGTTTATATTTTTGTTGAGTGTATTATTATGTGTTTAACGAAAATCATACAATTCAGTAACCACTTGAACGTCAGAAAAGGTGAACGGAGTAGTAAAAGGAGTAGATTGTTGTTTTTCCCCTAAATTGTAAGAGTTTAAGTGGATAAATAAGGAAATGATGTACAAAATCATGGTAAATGCTCATCAGAAGTAATAAATTGAAAATAAATAAATTCTATGACCATGAACCCATTCCCACACGCTCTCACTGTCTGCAATGGTTACCTGTAAGTGTGGCCAGGAGGCCTCAAGTGTGGGTTCATCTTCTTCTGGGTCAAACTCGTTGCTGTCGCTGGGCGGAAGTGTTCGGAATATGTTGTAAGACACCTGGGAGACAGACAGACAGGGTTGGGGTCTTTTATCCTTTAAAACACCCACATAAGAACAGAACTCTTTGTAGGGCTGCAAACGATTATTCCACAATCGAGCGATTTTTCAAATCAAAGAAATAACAGAATAACCGAATTAAGAAAATTAAGGTTCGACTTTATGTATATAAAAAATAATAGACTAAAAATGTTGTTGGACTTGCACGAGAGGCAGAAATCTAGCTTTACCACACGGCGGTGCCGTGTGGAGAGTGCAGAGTTAAAAGTTAAAATGCACTGTTCACGCAACGTGTGGTGAGCTTGTAGATCCGTTATATTGAGCACGCAACGCTGGCATAGCCCTACTGTTACCGATCGGCTGGCTACCACCGCCCCGCTCTGCATGTCAGTCTACAGAGACCTGCACATGGACGTATTTAAAAAGGGGCCTCTGCCCCGGCTCCTTTACATGTGTAAAACACAGAAGTGGCCTCCTACGGGAGTCTCTAAATTCTAATCCGTCCAATATTGCTGATTCCTTACTGTTACCGAAAAAAATGAAATAGTTAAACCAGAACCAAGTCAAAAAAACGATCCGTGGCTTTTTTCCCAATTCTGAACTGTTCCGAGATGCCGTTGCCATTTTATTATTAATACGCACAACAATGCTGTATACGCTGTAGGCTACTGGAGGACAGTTGTTGGTCAGCTGCGGCATGAATGGATTGAAATGAACCCACAACCAACAGAGTTTTAGCAGCTGAATGGAATATTAACAAATCAGAAGGCATTACATTCAATGCAGCTTTAAATCAGCTTCTTTTTAATACACTTGAGGAGGAGGGTGAGGAGGAAGAGGAGGTGGTGGAGGTTGACGCACCAGACGGCATGGTTTAACTTTCGCATTAATCACACAGTAACGGACTTCTAGGATACACTCGAGTTTTACACATAGTTGATTGATTTGATTATTTCCCATTCCGTGCCTATAACTGCGCACTGATTGACAGATTGGTTTTGGTATGGAGCGTCGTCTCCTAATAAGTACGTGCAGGTTTGTATGCCATTAAGATAATTATGAATCATTCATTTGATCTTCAATTTGGTGTGTGTGTGTGTGTGTGTGTGTGTGTGTGTGCATCGTACCATTTTGACCACCTCAGGGTAGGCCTGCTCCGTCAGGTAGCCCCTGCTGACAGTGACGTAGTCCACCAGCTCGTTGAGCGTGGAGCGCTTGTACTCCTTCATCTTGAGGTCTGACAGCGTGTCCATGAAGTCAAACACTGTACAGCACTGCTGCAGCTTCTTCAGGAACAGCTCCGGCTGCTCCGGCGCCGGTACGTCTGAAACGTTGAAACAAACGCAGGAAGAGAAAGAGTTTGGTCAGTGTAGTTGACAGATGCTGCCCACACGGAGGGCTCAGGGATCAATCAGTAGAGGTGTCTGACTTTACAATCAAGTCAACAAAACAGATTTGCATTTATTTAAAAATTGGCAAGAATGCGCGAGGGCTATCCATGGAGCTCCATTGGAGTTAGCAACATCATCATTCTTGTGACTATATGTTGTAGGGCATTAAGTAAATATTCAACTATTTGATTATCGACTAGTAAAGCACTATTCAACTATTAATTCATTATTTGTTATTCACTAATAATAATTTTTAATATATATTTTATTTTCTACAGGAGACATTATGTGTGCTTCTGTGCTGTTGGTAGTGATTGCTGGTTGATTGCTTATGTAATGTAATAGGCATACCTGGTTTCAATGAGAAGCCCAGAATTGCACATTTCTATTGGATAAAAAACAAATACCGGTATATATCATCATTATAGACTAGTCAAAAGTTATTCGACTACCAGAGTATTTGATCTATCAAAAACACATTTGGTTAATGCCCCAATAGTATGTTAGCTGATGACAGACACATGTAAAAGAGAAACTGAGAAAGATGTCTTTGCTTTTTGAAAACATGTAGAGGGTGTAGACCCATTCAGTAACACTTTCTAAAGCATTATGTATGCATTATAATGTACTATGAATTCCCTCATAATGGATTAAAGATATGGGCTTAATAGAAAGCGTATTTCTTGGCCAGACACTGATAGAATAACATGGACAGACAAGCCAACCACAATCTAAAATGTAAAATTGTATTTTAAGTCCTATTTGCAGGACACAAGGACAACACAAAGCAATATCTGCAATCTCCAAATTAGTAAGCTCTACTACTAGTCTCAAACAACAAACATTCAACTCTCAGAATAGCAGCCAGTTTGTCAGTCAAGTCAAATATATTTATAAAGCACTTTTACAAACAACCAACCAAAGTGCCTTGGAGCATAAAACATGAGTCAATGTGAGGATGAAGCCATACAGTCACACATAGTGACTTGCAAACTATAGCCAAATACAGAGATGCCGCATCATTATTGGTCTGTTAAAGATTATCTTAAGGCACCTTATTTAGCACAGCATTGATGAAGAGCAAGAAGAAGCAAAGGAGTGCACAGGGAGACAGGAGTTTACATGCCACACTGGTCACAAAAGGGACAACACTGCAAAGGTCTGTGGCCATGTGTTAAACATGATAAAAGTTATTCAAAGTTGGATGACCTGGTCATGTATGCAGGTTGACAGTGCTGCAGTCATACACTTTGACTTTATTGTTATACAGATAAAGAGTACTAGACATCTTTATAGACATAACCAACAGTACTAGACAACGCTGCAAATTGAACTGATGGGGGCACACACAGGCTCAGTGGTTCTGTTACAGTAACAGGCCATGAGTGAGAGGAGACCAGTATTATGTAAGAGGTAAGCTGCTCTGGAAACACAGTGAGTGAGCACGAGAGAGAGTGTGCAAGAAAGAGAGCATGAACAGGTCAGGTACTGTATGCGTGACACTGTCTCCTATATGCTCAGGGTTCTCAACTTGGGAGTTGCAACCCCTCAGGGGATCGCCAAATTATTTCTGGGGTCCCCACATTAACTGGATGGTTGGAAATCGAATTGTTTATGATGCATTTTCTGTCGAGGGGGGCAGAGGAGGGCTCGTGATACATGGCCAAAGCATTTTCATGGGTTCCCAGCAAAAAAAAAGATCCCCTGGTTCCATGCATCCGTCTTCCGTATGTTATGCATGTCCATATGCAGAAATGTCAGTGTGGGTTCACAACCTTGAATCAATGTATGCACAATTGAGCGTGTTGCTGTATAAGTGAACGTCCATGTGAGTGAGCATGGCCAAGCAGAGGCGGTAGCCACCGTTCCATGGTAGCATACAGATCAGGGATGTAGCAGTTTGTCTCATTCACCACAAGTCACTTCACATTCATACCTGCCCATTCAATGTGATTTTTAAAACAAAGTACAACTGTAGCTTAGCACTGAACACAACAGATCCCCGCAGTCTCACCACCCCACCTCTTCTGGAAGTAAATTCCCCATTCATTTTCCTCATAAACTTATTTAAATATCTTTTAAGTGGCATACAAAGACAGACCGGGTCATGACAAATCATGACAACAACACAATATTTTGGACCGTACAAAATATATAAAATAAAAATGATGAAAAACAATAAAGAAAGTGTTGTACTCCGAGTTGGCTTTGTCTACAGTGTAAGCGTCTTGATGAATCTATGAAGAAAATGAATGGGGAATTCTGTTCCAGCTCTGTACCTGGTCCTTCCACCCCCACATACACATTAACGTGTTCAGCAGCTCTAAAAAAAAACACACAAACAGAAAAGAACAACAATGACGTGATAATCAAATTCAAACTGATGGTGCAGAGTCATCCAGGCAGTCGGTGGTATTCATTCCACGTTGAGACCTGTTTCCTGATGTGATTAGTTGGAATCCGGTTCATGGCCTCCATCCCCATTCCCTGTACATCATCTTTCTTTGTCATTCGGTACTGTCCTGGTACTGTCCACTGACCACAAAAGAATAATGAAACGAGAGGCCGACAAAAAAAAAAAGAAAAAAAAGAAAAAAAAGAAAAAAAAAAAAAAACAGCGTAGTTCGCTATACTGTGCGGTGTGCTCTAGGAACTGCACTATATTCAACATCATGGCAGGTTTTGCCAATTCATTAGCTTTCCCCAGCACTTTTCAATATCCGAGCACAATTGTGATCTTAAAAATAGCAGCCAAGCTTGGGGATATTCATGTATTATACTTACAGGCTGTTGCAGCACACAACGCAAGCTAAAATACAGATTTCAATAACAGGTAGGCCAGATGCTAACTAGTGTACTTGTGTTAAACTGCCATCTGTTCACATATTTGTACTGCAAGCTGTGATGCACACATGCACTGTCCTTTTTCAGACTCTCCCTCGCAGTAATGGCTCAGTCAGTGTCTTGCTCAAGACACAACCCACAATAGTGTTGATTTTGTCAACTAAAGCGATGACGAAAATTGTCTTTCTATCTTTCTTCATGAGAACAATGAAATGAATGAAATAAAAACAACAAAAATGAGACTATGAAGAATCTAAAGACAAGTCATTTTATGCTTAGTTGCATAACAAAAATAGCAGATCTACGAGCTCACAACATGTCATACTTGTGACCTTGTAGACGAGTTATTTTCAGCATGCAACCAACTGTAAAATCAGCCATTATGATGCCATCAACTAAAGCCAAAATAACCTTTAGTGGAGTACATACTGTAGAATTACCACTACAATCTTAGGAGATTAAAGTCGACTAAAAGTAGACCAACACCAAAACAATTCACTTTTCACAATTGAGTAAAATATGACTAAAAAAACAAAAACAAATTAAAGCTGCAAGCAACGATCAACGGGCCCTCAATCGTGCAATTTTCAGGCAAATATTGTCCACTCAGAAGAGGGGACGCAGTTAAGTTACACCAATGAAGGTCAAGGACTCCAAACAGAGTTCAATGATACCACTCTCATCTTTGTGTGTCACATCATTGAGGAGTTATAGCAGAAAATAGTATCGACCAATTAGAAGAGCGAGCGGGGCTAAGTTACACCAATGAATGTCTAGGACTCAAAATCAGGTCCATTGATGCCACCCACGTTTCTCTACGACTTACTATTGAAAAGTTATAGCAGGAAATAATATCGATCAATCAGGAAATCGTACCGGCCAATCAGAAGGGGGGTCTGAACGTCAAGGACTCAAAACACAGTCTGATGATTCCACCCTTTTGTGTCTATGACATAAGGGTGGCATTGAGGAGTTATGGCAGAAAATAGTATCGACCAATCAGGTGCAAGTACCACTTCCTGTTTGGCGGCGAAGTTTCGCGCTCCGCCACAGTCACGCCGTTTTATGAAAACTCACGATTTTGATAACTTTTCATCGTCAGCGTCTTGTCTGTATGCTGAGCGATTTTTTTCCGAACAGATATTTCAGCTCCGAGGAGTTGGCCAAAGTGAGACATGTGGACATGGACTAAATTGCACCAAAACGCAATCTTTTGAAATAACCGACTTCCTGTTCGGTTTCATTCCAAAGACTATGACTAAACTAAAATCTAAATTTGCTGTCAAAATCAACCCTCACCCCCACACACACAAAAACACACCAGTGAAACATTGTTCCCATCAGCTGACAGCTCAATGTGTCAGTGATTTGAAACCAGTTTAAATGCAATAGACATATCACTGTTGAGTTTCGAGCCTGCTGACCACTACAATGCCTCTGCTAAACTGTCTGAATACATTCTCTGTTTGTGCATGCATGCACTCTTGTCTTGTGTATGTCAAAATTAACAATTCAGCAAGTGACCATGTGACATGTTAAACATGTAATTGAGGCAGATTCACACCTATGAATAGTGTGTGGTTGTGGGAGGTCAGTCAGTGTTGCCTACAATGCATGCATGACGGTATAACTGTAGGATGAGTGTGTATTGTGTTTGTACTTGGTATATGCGAGTGCGCATGCTTGCATGCATGTGGATGATCGCTGCTAATTTATTGGAACATCCTAGGATTATAAGCGCATTACATTTCAGCACGATTTATCAATACAAAGGTCGATTCCATGGCACAATCTGTGATTGTGCTTAGTTGGTGGAAGGTTGGTCACTGATAGCGTGTGTGAGCGAGGCTAGTCACTGACAGTGATATGATGTACTGTGTCTGTACTGGTGTTCTCTAAGCCTGTGGCTGTTGTTCTTTATAGGCTGCATGTGAAGGCCTTAAAGGAAGCTATTAATAGGCAGATAATCACAAGGGGAAACAGTAATCCCGTCACACACACACACACACACACGCACGCACGCACGCACGCCTGTTTGTGTATTTGTGTCACTCACAGCAAAAACACACTTGGACAGCTTCCTGCTTAAATTTCCTTAAAATGGTAAATGGTACATTTATATAGTGCTTTTATCAAAAGCACTTTAGATAGATTGTGCATTACATTGACCCATTAACATTATATACCCTGCACCTGGAGAGCAATTAGGGGTTCAGTGTCTTGTTCAAGAATACTTAATAAATAGTAACTCTTATAACTCTGCTTTACTGGTCACTCCACCCCGGAGCCACTAACAAAATAGAAGCTTGCAGGATGATGCTATGCTGATTTTTAGATCAGTTTGATGGAATTAATCAGTCCATCAGTGCGTTGACACATGCATGTTTAATATGCCCAGGAATTAACTTCAACAGTAGTAATCCAAAGGTCAGCTATCAATAAAAACCCAGCTTTAGCTCTGTGACTGTTAGCCCAGTTTTTAAACTGCAGAATCAGACTGATAACAACTAGATCACATTTCGCTCCATTGTAAACTGTGCCTCTTGGGATTACATAAGTCTAGTAGAAGTGATGATGTGTGCAATATGCAGGACGATGCACAATAATTGGTGCATGGGCGTGCATAGGTGTTGCACGCGCGGTACATATTAGCACTTGTATATGTGCCAATGTGGACATGTTTATATTGTGTGCACATCAGAGGCTCATCAAGACAAGAGAAAGAAAAAGATTAAGATCCAGTCCTCTCTACCTCAGTCCTTCTTTCCATTCTTGCTGTGATTCTAGGTTTTAGAAGGACTGTGCAAACTGTAATGCTTTATATATACTTTGTTGCATGTAGTGAAACACCAAAAACAACTCAAGCCATCGCTATTAGATCGTAGATTGGTTATGTTTGGTGTGTGACACCGGCATGTCACTATTAAAGTATCACCTGTAGCATGTTATTTAACCATTCCTAGAAATCTAATATGTAATAACTTTAGAGATTGCATTGTCAAAATGTGAGGCCGAAATGTGTCCTCAAGCGTTCAAAGAACACAAGGTAGCAACAGTGGACACCGTACTCGGACATAATGCGCAGTCGGATTTTTCCTCCAGTGCCCATTAGTTCTTTTTTGATTGTCATTTTATTCTCTACACAGGCTTTGAGGCTTATGTGAACCCATACAGTTTTTAAGTTGCTCAATACAGTCTTCAGATATTATTCATGGAAATGTCTGTTTCACTTCAACTGCGTGGATGAAATGTGTGGACACTGCATGCTGTGAATGTTGGCTGTATAAAAGGTATCCACAAATGGTTATGGACAATACTATACTATTAAAAGTATTTTGCAGTAACATTAAACATACGGAAACATTCGATGAATTCAAAGGAAGGTTGTTGGAAGGAAGGTTGTTGGTTCTTACTTTCAATGGGGTGAGCTCACAATCTCATTCTCCACATTCTCCTATTTGGGGGAATAAAGTCCCACACGTTTCTCTCGCCTCCAATCTCTTCCTTCTATTGGTGGCCAGGCCAGACGATAGCCACTTAACCTATGAAAACTAACAGATCATATCACCCGCTGTATATGCATCCAATTAACAATGGTTTTGTCTCGTTCCCTAGCGACATGAGTATTTGGATGAAACAGTCTATTAAAACTAAAAATAAACTTTAGATTTTGTTTTTTCAAACACACTTGGCACCGTCGTCTCGCTCCTTCCTGCTCCCATCCATACTTTCCTCTCGTCTCCCTGTAGTGTTTTGTGTAGCAGAGGGACTATTGGCAGAAAAAGGCAAGGGACATGTCACATTTTAATTAATGATAGAAAACAGCTTAAGGCTTGAATCTCACAGGTATGGAGAGGAAAGAGAGAGATATTTGGATTATGTGTAAAGAGAGCAAGGGAAATGAAGAAAGAGATGAAGCACAAGCCGAAATGCAAGACTGAGAGCTAAGAGAGTGAGAGATGGAGAAAGAACTGTGTGTGTGTGTGTGTGTGTGTGTGTGTGTGTGTGTGTGTGTGTGTGTGTGTGTGTGTGTGTGTGTTTATTTTACATCATTTAGTACAGCATAAACACTAACAACCCAGCTTTGATGATTATAGGTACATCGCTTTATTTTAGAATGTTTTGTACTACTACTACTACTACTACTAGGCCTACAGCCTAGACATTACAGACTTTAGTTGTCACTGTGCAATGCTTTACAACAGATGTTTACATAGCTCTTATTTGCACCGCCATCGTTGAAAACAATGTATTTCAAACTCCAGTTTATCCCTCTTTCAGGCTGAAACAGCCCTCCCGAGCACTCAGTTTTCTGACTCCTCAATGTCGCACCATTTCAGCTGCTCCGGGTTTCATTTGGGCCGACTTTTCTGGTATCCGCGTGCACGTGTGTGTGTGTGACTTCTCTCTTACTCTCTGTCAAAGAACTTAGATGTGGTGATGTATCACCACAGGAAGTTCTCTAAGATGTATAGTCTAATTCCACAGTAGAGTCAGAGACTCCATTAGGAGGTCAGCGTTGCAGCTGCTCTGGAACTCTTCTGTCACGTAGTGTGGGACAGTGATGTAAACTGGAGGCTGACTTCTTTTTAGGGATTACTGCAGGTCCTCTGACATTCCTGCAGGGTGGGATTGGGGTTACATCTTTTGGGGAATGAAAACTCAACGAGCATGGAAATAACATGAATTGGCCTCATTATGTTACCACCATGTCATTTGTACTAAAATGGCATTAAACACAGTAATACACAAAATCCTTCGCCTTTCAGTAGCCATCAAAATCAGTTCAGTGGCCATCAAAATCAGTGCTCGTTAGCAAATGACGGGAACAACACAATATTCACCAAAACCAGACGAGAACTCTCATCACACGAATCAGGAATCAATTAACACCTCTGCATCCTTATCACTCATATGACTTTAAAACCAAAAATCTGAACTAACCATCATGATCAAGGCATAACAATGTCAGTAAAATGTACAGTACAACATACAGATCACACTGTATATAGTGACATACAGTGCTGAAACAAAATTGGCCCATAGACTGTCCATCAGAGTAAAAACTGAGAAAAGAAAGGAAAAAAAAACTTTCTGTTTGACATTAACACCATCCGCCAAATGCTACTGAGAGGTGTCTGAATTGCCTGTGCCGGGCAATTCTGCCCACGGGGCGGGTTGGTAAAGTCAAGTATGTGATGGATTTGGGGAAATACTGTACTAACCAGCCACTGTTGGAAGAGGACAAGACAAGTCTCTCTCACTTCCCAACCAGCCTCTATAACCACAGAGCTAAAGTTGCCTATACTCGCTCTATACATCTTTATTTCTTTCTCAGCCACATCTCCCCAAAGCTATAGTCAGTCCAAAAACACAGCAGCTACACATACACTGCACAAATACAGAAGATCGATTAGCCGGTTAGTTCCCTATTGTTCTAAGCTCCCTATTGTTTTAAAATCTGAGGCCAGACAATGGGCCAGGCAATGGCATCTTTACATGAAATGTGCCCCGTCATGTATGTCACATCACATGCAAAAGCAGAGACTTTTGTGGCTACCAAGGTGGTGGGGTTGTTTTGACCGGCCTGCACACGTGCGTCCCTCGGCCACGTGCACATAAAAGCACAGAAAACCACCCAATGACAGAATCACAGAATCCGATTATTATTAACTGTTAAGTTTAATTGATTAATTTCTTAACAGCGATTAATCAATTAATGATCAACTGTTAACATTCCTACAGTGGCGTAAACAGTCTAGCCTGTGCATGCAGTGTGTGTGTGTTTGTGGAATCTGCGTAAAGACTGCTCAAGACTATTCTTAGATAAAACTGCTCTGCAACGGCCGTCGTGGAGCTTTCACTGGGAAAACAAGTCTTGGAAGGGAATGCATGGACTTTACGTAGGTGTAGGGTGAATGTGCTGTTGTGTCTGATGCACAGACAAACACACTAGAGCACATATACTGTGTGTGTGTGCACGCGCATGCACGTGTGTGTGTCAATCCCTCAAGTTTTCATTTATACATTTGTCACTGTTGCGTGACTCGCGTCTATTTGGTTCGATTTACACACACACACACACACACACTTACAATTACTATTTCTGCTTAAGAAAAAAGACAGAAAGAGAGGACCAAGTATAGGTATTCCAGACATAGGGTACTGCGTACGCGCACACACACACACACACACACGCACACACACACGCACACACACACACACACACACACAGAGTCAGTCATGGTGCCAGTTTTCCTGTGTAAGGGGAAAACCCCAGCTCTGTAAAAAGCTGTGTGTGCGTGATGCGTGTGTATATGTGTAGTCTTGGGTTACGGTTCCAACAGATGGGCCAGACAGGTGACTGGACCTCAACTCTGCCAGAGCTTGAAGGTCAGTATGGAAGCAGTTATGTACTTTACGTACACACACACACACACACACACACACACAGCAGCAACACAAGCGCCACACACGCACACGTGCGCACACACACACATGCAGTACAGGTAGATTACTAGGGATGTGCAAGAATCTTTGGCATTTTCATGGCAGTCACTACATTTTAGTTTTACACAATATAGTAAATGGCCAATGGTTTATTGTCACGACCCCTGGCTCGTTATTCAATTTAATCAACAAAAGATTGAATATGTAGTATACACCAATGTCAAATGCATGCCTGTGACACCATGTTGACCTACAAAAACTACAAATGAACATAGTACATTTGAAGATGAAGTGTTCAATGGAGACGCTTGCTCAACAGTGGCACATTAGACAAGCCAGCAGTAGTGCTGCTGTGCATACCCCAAATGGACAGACAATGAACACACACGGTCAGACAGTGTTGTTCACCGCTCAAAAACAACAGGTTTACCCCAGACTGGCAGAGCGTGTGCAGATCCCAGAATCACATTAAATGATTGAATGCAAAAAACAACTAGATAAAATATAACCTGCAAGCAAAAGCTTTGAGGTAAACGTTGTTTAAACTTTTTATAGGCCGGTGACACCTGCAAAACGCAGGTTGTAAAGCAGCACTAACCCAGGCAGTGCAACCACACACGCACACACGCACGCACGCACGCACGCACGCACACGCACGCACACGCACGCACGCACGCACACGCACGCACGCACACGCACGCACGCACACGCACGCACACGCACGCACAGTGTTTTAACAGGGGATGTACCTCTAATATTAGCTACACAGTACATCTTTATTGTTTCTGTTCATTTCTATTTTTTTATTTAAAAAGATACAACAAAAAGCAAAAAAGCCAACAACAGAGTAGATATTGCCATTTTATGCAATTAGGTGCCTGGAGCCTATGGGGCATATAGGCTCTAATATTCACAACACAATATATTTGTGTTTTGATGAGATTGCAGGCTACATGGCATGCGTCCCGTTCATGATGACCGTTGCTGCATGCATCTCCCTGGGTCTCCCCTGTCCGTCTCATTGGATACCATCAATAAATGCAGAGATGCACACAAAAAGAGAATTCAAACCTCCTTTTAGACAGGTCTAACACACATACAGACAGCAGACAATGCAAAGGAAGAAAGCTGAGCAATTAACTGAACAGGGCATCCAAGGGGTTAACAGGATGGCCTGAATGCATACCGTCTCCATCCATAGTTTCAATATGAACAGTCTCCATCTTTCTTCAATGGTCTACATGGTTTCAATAGAAATGGACCACTTTACACTTAATGGAAACCATCTCCATGTGTGGCTATGGCCCTGCCCACACCCCAGCGCACAGTGCACACACCTCTGCATGGATGTCACATCTTTCTGTGTGACTAACAGTGTTTTATCTGCGTGGGCGCACAGGAAAACATCAGCAAAATATGATACCACCTACCTTCTTATTCAAATCTCTGCTTTAAACACAGTTAACGGTTAACCAGAGGATATGCATGTATGTAATTCTCTATTGGGCAGTCAGTGCTCTGCCTAGAAGGAAGTTAAACATTGCATACAGTGCTATAGACTAGCCGATACAGGCCGACTGCACATACTGGTCGACTATGCAGACAAAGGACAGACAGAGAGGGGAATACAGACAGACGGTGTAGTTTTAGATTGACTTTCAGTGTACTGGAACAATAGAGAATAAGTTAGTGAGAAGTCATGTGAGTCAAAGAGAAAAATCTCTCACACACACAATCCACACGATTTATCTGTGTGTGTGTGTGTGTGTGTGTGTGTGTGCGCGCGAGCATGTTCTATAGCAGGATGACCGACTGCTGTGACTGTCAGTCATTAACATTTCTAATCTCCCAGAGTAAACTTTGCTCCTCTGTACAGTAGCTACACAATACTAGCCATACACTCCACCCTCCATCACCTTCAGTCAAGTTAAAGGCCCAATCTGCATGTCTGAAACAGCAATGTTCTCTCTCAATCATTTATTTTGAAATGGAATCACAGTCAATGACACTTCAGCCAGCAGGCAATGTAAAGTCGCTTTTGGGCGATTGCCAAGTCTAGCCCGACTCAGAACTGAAAGTGGGAAATTATGAAAAAAAGGCAGACTATAAATATTTTTCAACAGCTACATCTCCTGCAAATGCACAGCATTGTTTTAAGTGGTTATTACAAAGGAGTTTAATCTTCCTTTGGAGTAAACTCACTCTCTGCAGGGATGGCTGGATCGGGGCCGCTGCCAAAAACAGCCGTTACCACATGATGCCAGCTAGCAGCCTAGGCAGGGTGCTAGCATAAAGCATGGAAATGCACACCTATAATAATTGGTAAGGTACTGGAACAGAAACAGGAGCTTTAAGCTGCACACTCATGACTTCATCGGCAAGTTATAGAGATGCGCAGTAACGTCACCGCCCGGTTCCGGAAGTCTTTTCCCCATTCATTTTTCTCATAGACTTTTCGAAAATAATTTATATCAAGACGATTACGCTGCGGCCAAAGTCAACTCAGGTCGTGACAAATCATGACAACAAACACAACATCGTCATATAATATATAATTAGGAAGAAGTAGAAAACGGCATGATACAAGACTTTTTGTTTCGTTTTTCATCTTAGAAATTATTTTATTGTCCCAAAAGTTTGTGTGTGTCATCATGATTCGTCACGACTCGAGTTGGCTTTTTCCGCGGCGTAATCGTCTTGATATAAATTATTTTCGAAAAGTCTAGGAGAAAAATTAATTGGGAAAAGACTTCCGGAACCGGGCGGTGACGTCACTGCGCATCTCTATTTACGCATGCATACACGCACGCACACACGATTTTGCCACAGTGGCAGAATTGAAACAACTACCACTCTACATGTAGTTACACTCTCCGTGTTGCACAAAGCATATACTGTACATGATAAGAATGTGGCAGTCTACAAACGTGCATCCTAGCAATTCTTGACAAACTACTGACAACTTTTAATTCAGAAGTCTGAACTCAGCCGAACTTGGGACACTCTTCACCAACACCACCAGTGTCGTATATAGGTGTCGCCACGTGGAAAGCACACAGTGGGGCCTTGCAAGAAGCGAGTGACTTTACACCAACTGGAGTCATCACACTGTCCGTGACAACACTGAGACGAGCACAATGCTTCCCCTAGAATTCTTGTGGCGTCTCCGTGTGAACTCCCGCAAGGTGAATTTCCAGAGTCTGTTCTTTTAACTGGTAATGTGGGTGTAGCCAGACAAAGGTGATGTGTTCCCTGAACCAGGTGAGTGTCTCTTTGGCTTCTCAATAGCATAGCAGACATTCCTCCAGTCGCTAAAACAACAACACAGAGACACCACACCTGTCCTCTTAACCTCATCACACAATTCACCTGCTGCATTCACATTATGTAATGCACACATTGGCATGGTCTGTGTGTCAACAGTCGACTTGCTACGTATTTATGTGTGCACTGCACGCATGGTGTGCGCATGCTGAGAGAGTGAGTGTGTGTGTGTGTGTGCGTCTCCCTCTCTCTCTCTCGCTGTCTCTCTCCCTCTCTGTGGGCTGGCATGCAAGTAACACAGAATAAACTGACAAAAACAAACTCATCTAGTTGTCTTAAAGAGAAGTCCCAATTCATTCCCATCAATGGTGACATCAACAATTCTACAGAACTAACAGCATTCCTCTGACACTCCTCTGACTGAGAATCATACACTACTTACTCCCAACTTTCTCTATCCGTTCCTTGGCTTAGTACAGAACATGTCTTACCTTACCGTCTCCAGTCCATTTATATACATGCATGTGTACCTTTCCACTGGGTGCACGGCCCACTGCTCATGCATACATACCAACCGTACAGAGCAGGCTAGCTGGCTAGCTAGCTACAGAAGGCCTTTGACAGTGGAAGGGGCTAACTATAACTCTGTGCCCCCTTGCGCTAGCTGGCAATAGCAAACAAATAGACATGCACTCCGTCACTCACTCTATTAGGTTTCTTGTTGCACTGTAGACTCCAGTTAGGGAAACAGAGAAAAGAAAAATAGCCAGTTTTCTTTTGGGCCCGGTTCAGTTGGAGCGCATGGAGGGAAGATGAAAGTTTGTGTGGGCCCAGGTTCTGCCCTTTCTTTGCGGCTTGTTTGGAGCGAGCGGGGTTGGAACAGTGTAAAGAGACACCTCACAGATCAGGTTACCCCTAGGGGGAGGGGGTGCATAGGAGGGGTGGGAGGGTGAGCTGAGGGGAGATGTTGGCCAAACATACATTACAAGTGACAGGAGACAAAGAAGAGAGAAAGAAATAAACAGAAGGTGTAGAGCGCCACTTCCAAAGCTGGTGTTAGAAGAGAAGCAGCATTTGTTGGTGTGCTGTATGTGTGTCTGGTAGATAAGCCACCACCAAACACTGAACATCATAGTTCAGCTATCAATGAATGAACATTCCAAATTTGTATAATAATGAAATTACATGATCAAAATGACATTTGATTCTGAAAATGGATACCAAATAGTGTAGTAGGAGGGAAAACATAACTTAAAATCAGCGCCACCACAGCTGTCTGCCAGCCAGTTTTCATGTGGGCAGCTGCACTGAATGCATGGACAGGAGTCACGTCACTAATTGATGAAAATGAAAATTTAGGTCAAGCTGAACGAGTGATCTGTGTGTTAATGATGGCAGGGAGTTCACAACCCTACTCAACCACAAAAGAATGAGTTGCACTCAGACAGAGCTAGCGTAACCAGATCTAAAAAGCCCCATTTGTATTGTCATTTGTAAAGCACTTTGTAAATGTGCTTGGAAAAATCCATCATCCTTCATCATTATTTGGGATTGGGAATTGCATATTTTGGTCTGTTACTTCCCTGTGTAATGCAATTTTCTGTTTCATATACGTGTGTGTGTGTGTGTGTGTGTGTGTGTGTGTGTGTGTGTGTGTGTGTGTGTGTGTGTGTGTGTGTGTGTGTGTGTGTGTGTTGGGGGGTTCTTGTGAAAGTTGTGGTGTGAGAGACAACAAGTCCGGCAATGTGTGATGGCACAGGTCAACTTCCTTTGTCAACTTCCTGTCCTCACTGGAGAATGACCACTGAAGTACGGACAAGGGAAGTACCCCAAGAGAACCGTAGAGAAGAGGAAAAGAGGGTTACAGAGATGCTGAGACTGAGAGGGGAAGTAGAGACACAAGGAGAGTTGAAGGTATGTCCTCATTTACCCTGCACAGGGCTAAAACCAGCACTTTGCACTCATCATCCTCAGCTATTGAGCATTCAAATCCACCCTGCAGGTTCCCTGCCAGCTTTCCACTCCTCTACCACTCTCTTTGCTACTCATCTCCTCTCCCCAGCCTTTTCCCTTCGTCCCTACGTAATTTTTATTATATGTGCAGCCTAGATATTTTCCCTAATCTCACCTTCTCTCTCTCGGCACTACACTTTACATCAGCACCAAGTAAATCAACATCTTTCTTCTGTTCTGTCCATCTCAGTCTCCTCTCTTACACGGTTGCTTTTCTCTCCGCCTACGCTCATTCGTCTTCAGGGGGCCTTCTCTCATCATCATAATAAATTCTCTTGCTTTTAAACGCAACTAGCATCGACAGAAATAAGCATGCATCTAAAAGGAGAAACCCAGCCAAATATCTAATCTCTCTCTGGGGCAATCATGTCAATAAAAACAGTGGTGGTACAGTAAATACACCACCAAATCAATCACCAAATAAATATTTTCAAAGGCAATGTGGTGGTTTCAAAATGGTTATTCTACATATCCATAACAATAAGAGAAGGGGCACTACAGACACAAACACCATCACATTACAAATACATAATTATCTAGTAATACAATTTCAGGCTACATAACATCAATGCGCTATAATTGGTTAGGAAAGGAACCAGGTACCAAGTTCTAGAAAAAGCTGTAATATAATTCAATTATATGCTGCATTTCCTATAACATTATTTTGTTGTAGGAAATACAATATTAGTAAATAGAAAAGGCATAAGAAGTAATAGTAGTGCAAATCTAATACTAGTAATAGTAGCCATAATAGTCATAGCAAGAGCACAATGTGGTATCATCATTAGTACTGGAGAGATATTAGAATAGATAACTAGATAGTAAAATGTTTGTTTTTTATGTACAGCACTTTGTGAGATCTCTCTGTAAAAGGTGCTATATAAATAAAGTTTACTTACTTACTTACTTTTTATATATATATAAATATTTTTGCCTTCAGATAAAGACTTGCCTGCAACTTTCCAGATAAAGAATTTAAAACAGGCGCAACTGTAGGAGAGAAGAGAGAGAGCGAGAATAGAGTGCATTTTTACACGCAGCTTTCAAATGCAAGTCTTTCCACCCTTTCTTTGCAGGCTTTCAGGACAGTCATTTGGGGCAGCAGGATAGCCTGGAGGCTACCAGGCCATCTCTATACAGAAGCCTCATATCACATGAGATGTTCTCACACTGTACACTGAAACTATACTGCCGATGACAGCTAATCATGCTCTTTGATGTGAGGTGTGGTCTACAGTCAGAAGAACACAGCATTTTAACTAGGTAGGATAAATACGTATTACACGTTTAATAAAGTTAGAATGATCATGAAGGTTCCAAGAAAATGAGTGTTACATTTGGCTGTGTTGTAGGTGACAGACCAAACCTTTCTCCCTGACTACACACACAGCATGCTGTGAAAGGGTCAAAGGTCACCCCCCTCTCGGTCCACTGGTGATTGATGGAGGCGAATGGGAGAACGCCCACATATAGCACCGTCACCATCTGCCTTTCAGCCAACCAGAGGAGAGCATTCCACAGCGCCCTTGTGTAAGAGTGAAACAACTGTACTACTAGTATAGCCAATATAACCCAGAATCCCTTAAAACACGCGTTAGTGTGTTAATTCGATCACTGCAATGACAAGTTACCATGTTTCTAGACGTGGATTGAATAATCATGTCTGATTATTATTATTTTAGTCCCACAATTTTTGTAACCCATTATGATATGATCTTTTGTAAAGCGCTTTTCAAAACAAAGTTACAAAGTGCTGTATAGACAAAACAAAAACAATGTTACAGAAAAAAGACATTAGTGAATAGAATTGTGAGGTGACCAATACACTTGCAAATACAATGCTTTTGTGAAAGTTTGATGAGGTGTTGCTTTCCAAATTATAATTATATATTAGCCTGGCCAGTTTGAAATTCCTGCATGCACTCCTGGTGTTCCCCATATCAGTCTATTGGGCATAGCACTTGGAAGTGCCAATAACAATAATAATCAGCGGCACAAATGCAATATTGCGGTAATTGCCCCGGTACTACTTAAGACTGCATGTGAAATCCTATATAACTATCGTACATAATGCTGACTAACCAGTCAGTGGGAGGAGAGGTGAGGAGGAGGAGGATTCATCTTTTTCACAGACATATACACGGTCTGGTTGGCAGTAAAGGACACAGCTGTCCAGATACAGTACACACCCACCACTGGGGCTGCTATGGAAACCATGGAGGTAGAACACACAAACAGAGACATGATGGGAAACAGATACCTTGATTATAATGGCAGAGAGCAATCCCCTAAAACAATCCATCTAATTCTATTAATACACTTCCTCTCTAGAACCTGTAGTAACAGATAATAAATTAACAATAAGAAAGACATAATGGCACGCTACAAGGAGGAGCATACATTTGTCTACCAATGTTAATGTATACTAAATTTGTGGTATAAAAAAAACACACCAAAATACAAAAAAATATATATATATATCCGGTTAATCTCCGATTAGTCCTGTTGGATAGCCGGATAGGAAATGAACCATTAGCGACATCCCTATATCAGCTCGTATCACCAGAATCACCCAATATCGTCCATGTATACCATCGTCAACCATGTATAGTGATGTGTATCAAATCGCTAATCACTAGTTAAGGCCACCCCAAACCAAACTCGAGATGTACACAGAATGAAATTCACTTAGGCCACTTTTAATGAATAAAACCATACTATTTGGGGGACATGCATAATGCTAAATTTTCTCAACTTCTTGGCTTGGCCTCCTCACTGGCAGAAGCGAGAACCTCCAGTCAACACACACATCAACAAGACATTGTAACCTTGGCATTGGGGCAAATAATCAGCCGTGAGCCATAATATGCCATCCAGACAGAGGCATTTGTGTATGATGTAACCACTCCTATAGACAGCTATGCATGTCCCTGGTTCCGAGCACCTCAGTAACATATATTCATCACCAAATGTCACTGTTGTTCAGCCTAACACACCACCAAGTCTCACTGTTATGCAGCCCAACACACATTGCAGGACGAGAGCTTGTACAAAGCACAACTTCAGTACAGCACCACTCACATCAGGCAGGACTGATTTTAGGTGGATACGCAAATTGTTTTAACCGTAATACTGTTTCGTCTACATATATCCGATGTTTTGGGAAACCAAGTAGGTGGAGAATCAGCCTCCTCGGTCCACATAGTATTTACAGTGCACAATACAGCCAGCCACACAACTGCAGACAACAAAACTGTCCTCAAAGCATACTGGCATTGTTCCTTTCAAATAAACCAAGCATACCTGATATTGTTCAAGTATGTGGAACCAGATTCTTCTTAATATGCGATTTCATAACACACACACGCACGCACACGCACACGCACACACACACACACACACACACACACACACACACACACACACACACACACACACACACACACACACACACACACACACACACACACACACACACACACACACACACACACACACACACACACACACACACACACACACACACACACACACACACACACACACACACACACACACACACACACACACACACACGCAATAAGAGGCAAGCAGTCTTTATAATGAATTAACATTATTAGTTGCAGTACACAAGGAAACACAATTATGCTGTAATGTTACAGTGGATTAAAATCTCAAAGCACAGTGATTAAGATGACAAAACAGTAGGGCAAAATGTCATTACAATGGATTAAGATGTCATATTACAGTGGATAATCTAAAACGGGAGTGGATGAAAAATATTGTAATGCAGTGCATTGTAATAGTGAATAAACATATCAATAATGTAGGAGACGTCTCTCATAATTACTGTACAGTTAGTTACATTGTGTAACTGTTGCCAATATGCTGTAATTATTACCAAATCTGAAAACTACTGCCCAACTACTGCCCATCGTTTAAATTGTATTAAGTGCGGTATTTACAAGCATGTACAGGCTGGACATTTTAAAGGCCTGAAATTTCAGGTGTGTGCGTGTGTGTGCCAACAAGCTATGAACAGTGGAAAAAGTCCTTACCATAAAACACAAACACATTTTGTACATTTTGGCTGTTGCTACCGTCATGTTGTCTCACCAGGGAAATGACAGTGTTTCTGTCCCCATTAGAGCAAAAAAAAAAAAAAAAGCAATGTACAACCCTAACAGTGTGGCCACTGTTAGGGTTGTGTGACACACAAGTACAGAATTTAGGATAGGAAACACACATTCTGGAACCACACCTTGCCTTTATCAACCTGAATGCTTATAAAAATCGAAATTAATCTCTCGCTTTTTCTCCATCTTCTTTGGCCTGTCTTAATGTCCGTCACCAACTCTTTCTCCCTCTTTCTCTATGCCTCTGGTTTCTGTCAGGCTGCATTCCTGTGCTCTCAGGCTCACCACTCAGTGTCTCCATCTGCACTGGTGGAAGAACAGCCATGACTCACAACTGGCTCTTCAGACCAAGAGGTTTCCTGCACCTCAAACAATTTCATTTTGTAATATAGAAGGTAAAGTGAAGCTACATTTATTTTAGAATATGGATGTGACCATCAGATGTGAACACTGCAACTGCAGTGTTTCTCAACCAGTTTGTCATATCCCAATATCCCACAGGCTTTCTGTGAGATGCACCATCAGACAAAGAACATTGGTAGAGGAACTCTACAGTACAGTTGAAGCATTGAGTTGAAGCATTGATTTTCTAGTGCGCTTAAATCCCTTGTGGATGTTATGTCGCTGTTGAAAACAGGTCAATAGCCATAAGGTGTGCCTCTCCCTTCATTCTGACAACTACTGTAGACTGACCTGGCCATACCTGCCTGGACATGTAGCCCACACACAAACATGTGTACTCTCTCACTCTCTAACGCACACACATGCATGCACCCACCCATACATGCAAATCCAGTAGCCAGTGTAATGCATTGGCTAGGTAGACCACAATAAGATACCATAGCGGTGTGGAAAGAATTTGAACAATCAATGGACAGATGTGTCCACCATTTCACAATGCTGACACTTTGAAATTGAAAATAGAAGAACGAAAAAAATTAAACGTTACAGCTTCTTGTCTGTGTCTGCTTCCGCTATGCAAACACTCACAGTCAGCGCATGATGGCATTCTTCTAACTTCACCATTAGGGATGCACTGAAAGGAACGTTATTGGCCAAAACCGAATATCTGACTATGATTCGAGCCCCACTTCAAAAACATTACAGTATTGAGTACAGCATTGCATTCCAGGAGGCCCAGAGGGTGACATGAATGTGTCCTTTCTCAATTTAGTGAGCCTAAGGATGAAGGCTATTTTACATCACTGCAATTCCAGCCTGTAGTTGCTGGCCCCAGTTGGGGAGGTATAGATAACCACATATTTTCTATCTTACATTCATATTTTTCTTACATGAGGTGCCGTCCCCACACCCCAACCATTTCTGTTCACCCGACAGTGAGGATGCATGCTATTCTTCCCAGGTGCTCTCCTCACTGAACAGTCACTCATCAGTCACTCAGTGTAGGACAAGAGCCCTCCACAACCAGCTTCACATCCACACACACAGCCAAGTGCGTCTGTTGGAGCAGCCGTGGAGGAAACAAACCACAGTCTCCACAATGCTTTACACCTGCACCAGCCCTTCAAAATATAAAACGTGTATCTAAATACTATGCCTACTGTAACAGTGGCATTTACCTACTGCGTGATAAACAATATGTTTTTGTAATACCAAGGTCATGTGTATGATTTCTGTAACGAGCAAATACTCAGTTATAAAATATACCATTTAATATTACAGTGATAAGTCACAGCACTGCAGCAGTGTGTTTGCCTTCTAATCAACAACAACAAACTCTGTATGAAGTGTGTTACGCGTGTTAGCAGGTTGCCACCTTACCCTTGAGCAGGGGAAGGGGCGTGAGCTCGATGGGTTTGCCCTGAGAGCGGAACTGGGAGGAGCTCTGGGAGCGCTTCTGCTTCGCTTTCCTGACTGACTTCCGTGAGAACCCGTCCACTTTGTCCACAGACGGAGGCGTGGTGGCTGCCGAGGACATAGCCCTGCTGGGAGAGACGGACAAAGAGGAAGAGGAGCGGAAGTGGGGAGAGGAGGAGTGAGTGAATGGGAAGTATAGCATTGAGCAGTGCAAAGAAAAGAGAAGGAAGGTTGGAGAGGGGAGATGTAGAGATACGTTGGGAAGGCGAGCGAAAGAGAGGGGAGGATTGGGCGGAGGAAGTGAGGGAGAGGGGTAAAATGATTGATGGAATGAAAGAGGAAGAGGGTAGAGTGAGTAGAGAAAGGACAGTAAAGAGAGGGGATAAAGAGATAGTGGGAGGAGGGGGACATGGAGCAAAACATTAGTGTTCCACAAATTTAGAAGACAAATTCAGAGCCAAGACACAGCCCAAAACAGATTATCACACATTTTTCATTTATGAGCAACAGCACACAGCTAAGCAGCATCTTGTTTTGTTTGTTTTTTGCAGAAATACAAAACAATATTTAAAAGCATAGAATCACAACACACAATGCCAAGGTACTGGCAACTAGCTAGCTTGATGCTCACAGCTTAGGACAACATTTAGGCCTTGTCCTAGACCTACTTACAGGGTGCATCCACATGGCATTGAGGCTGCTGTGCAGAGCTACTTACTGACAAGACATTAGAGAGCAATTAAAGCCTGTAATAATTCACTGCATACACCCCTTCACTGAAAACAGAGAACAAGCTCACAATGTTGCGTTGTGAGCTCATAGCTCACGTACGATGAGGACAGAGCAGGTAAAGAAAGCAACATCTACTATACATGTAGATTGAGTCTAACAAAGACAAGCAGACCAAACTATCGTGCGTAGTGAGGTTTAAGAAGTCACAGCTAGGGCTTTTTATATATATATAAAAAACCTCTACATGTTAATTTGTAATCGGTTACCACAGAACTGCATTGAGCCTGTGTTAGATACTAGCAGTGAATTCTTACTTGGCTCCCCTGGTTATGTAATATGACATGAATGAGACCCTGCAGGCCATAGCCGCAATTTACACTCACACACTAACTGTTCAGAACTCCACATCTCAAATGCACTGTGAAGGACAAACCACATATCGGCTATCTAGAATAGTATGACATTTGTATACAAAACAAGGTATAGAAATAACCAAATAACCCAACCAAACATGGGGACATACTGTAGCCTATTGTGAATCAAATAGACTGATAAGAATACATATTAGGGAAGTAAATTATCATTTAATTTATTATCAATTGATTAACTATTATGATAACATAAAGAGGTAACGGGTGCCAAAATCTTGCGAGATTTGAAATCGTGCGAGTTTTCAATTCTCGCGGGGGTGCATATTTAGGTGACAGGGGGTGTATTTAGGTCCATATCTGAGCCTAGTGTGGCAATTAGTGGCCACTTAACTTTCATTTCAATATGATTAATTTTGGCATAATAACGTCCTAGTCGCTACCCGATCATGGCAAAAGACTACCTCTGGTCCATAGCTCCTCTGAAAAGCATTATCTTAGATTCGGTAGAGCTATGGATCAGAGATGGCAAATATGGTATTGGATCTCAAAGTCCTAGCAGTTTAAGGGGGACCCCAGATAAATTTAGAAATATCATAATTATTTAACCATTTTAATCTTACAAATTGACTACAGCCAATCTACAAGATCACACACAACAAATAATTTCAGATTGGGCCTGCTGTGAGGTCCCAGCAGTCATTCCATGCTTGCCCTGCAGTCTAATGTATTATGCTACTACGGTATCATCCCAGTGATTTAACCATTATCTCTATGGTGTGACAGAAACTAATCATGAACAAACCTAAATAAATGCATCCCTAAACATTATGCAACAACGAGCTGTAAGTTTAGAGACCAGGTATTTTTTTTTCTGTACAGTGAGGTATAATTAATTCCAGGTTGGAAGTCGGGCGGACCGGAGCAGCCGTTCACATTATTAGCATGATGACACACTGAGTATATGGCGGACACACAAGATGGATGGATAAATCAGAGGGATGAATAACGGAAACTAGCTTTTTTTGATGGCGTCACTCTCAACTACTTCCATAGACAATAATCACAGGCACCCAACACTCTCATGTCAGCCGAAACGGTATAGTCGGCTATAGCTGATCACACTCCGGTGATATAATTACACCGTATCAGACGGTATAACTGAAATATTGCTCAATCCTACATGCAAGAAATCTGCTTTCAGGTTTTTTTAGGGCAAAAAAACAAAACAAAACAGAAAAAAAACACGAAAAGCTTTGCTAACAGCCTTCTAGACAAAAAACCCACCTCATATTACGGAGAAGCAGACGTTAAGGGCACACAGGCTCACACATATGCCATTTCATATTGGCCTATAGCACCACCAGGAGGCCACAACCTAACCTGGTGACCTGTGCCCGGAAGGGCACTTTTTCTAGCTGTGCAGTACAAAGAAATAACAAGAATACAAGAAACATGTCCAAGTTGGACAAAGTGTTACTGTAACGCAAGTTACACAACTACTCTTTGAGGTAACTAATAGTAATAACAAAACTAGTTAGATTTACCCATTCAGTAATTCTGTACAGTCACAGTCATTTAAATCTGTGCGTTACATTAAAGTGATCAAACGGAACCCCCACCTGCAGACCAAGAGTCTGTCAGCTAACCTACCGGTGATGTACAAACATGAGAGAAAGCACAGTGATTGGTTAACATAATGGGTTTCAGGGTACGCAAATCAAAGACAGTCACAGGGGTCTTGCTTTATGGATTGCATTTTTATAGCGCTTTTCCAAGTGCTCAAAGCGCTTTACAATGGTCCATTCATTCATAGGGAAGTAGAGCGGCGAACATACAGAAAATGGAGAAATGGAGAAAATACAGACAAACACAACACGGCACGCTCACCACCACACAATGTGAAATGTGTCTGATTAATGATAGTAAATGGTGATGAATACAAAAGGCAGACAGTCCAAGTCTATCATGTTTCCCCTTAGGGTAAATTAATTAATCTATCATTTCCACTTTTGCTCAACCACCCCACAATCTGACCATGTGCAGCAGTGGTTGTCCAAGATAGCGTCCAGCCTCCACATGCATGCCTTCATATAAGGACAAACACATACGGATGGAGAGAAGTCAGACAGGGACACAGATTAGTGAATGTTAGAGTGGCCTCCTGGTGCTGCTGCCTGGGGTAGATGGATGCACCCAGCTAAGAGTGAAGGGCCTTTTAATCTCCCTGATCTGAAACACTGTTCAGGGTGCAAAGCTTTATTTATGACTCTTCCCTCCAGGTAGGATGGTGAGTTCAAGTGCATTCATCAACCATAAGGGTGTTTGCTGAATGACAACCAGTCATTCAACACTGGCCCTCCTTTTCCTTCCATTTTTAGTTCTCATATTCAACTTTGGGTAGTTTAAGAGAAGACCTTCTTAAAGTGGAAGGTGTGCAGGAATTAAACTGTCGGTTTACCCCTGCTGCAAGAACGGCAATGAAAAAGCCTCCCCCAAACCACCCTATAAGAAACAAATTCTTGCCATTCAAGCTTTTATACAAAGGAAAATCCTGGGTACTATTGGAAAACTTTGATCACAGGACTGAAAAGTACAGGTTAGTTACAGTTTATCACCTCTGCGCTTTTCTTAGTAGCCTAATGATTCATTTAACCTTCTCTGCATGGTACTAAAGCACCCACTGCCCAAACTTACCTAGGAGCTTAGAAAGAAATTGTAATTTGTACCGAAGTATTCAATGTAATTTATATTCTAATGTCACTGCCACAGTAATAAACCTAAACAGACCAAGAGCATTTCAAATTTCAACCACACCTAAAACCAAATTTAAAAATGCTGTTCTCCACACAACAACCTTAAAAGCAAGCACAACATATGGCCAAATCGACACCCATCCCCACGTCCATCAGGACAATACAAAGAGTTTAAAAGCAGCACACATTATACCAACATATCAGTCTAACTAGACAATTGTGAATGTAGCCTCTACTCTTAAAACCAAACGTCTTTATATCCCTCTCCAGTAACATGACAGTTATTTTCTAATAACTGTCTGGCAGTTACCATACAGTGTGAATTGATAAGTTACTTTTGCATCCAGGTTTCTAAAATGCTATGCTCAAATATTTTGCACACATGAATCTCCAGAATAGTAGGAAGAATTTATGTGTAATGAAAAGAAAATGACTTAATATGTTCCACGACGGACCACACATTAGTTGTTGATGATGCTGTTTACAACAAAAACACTTATTCTCTGCCCTCTGCTCACCCACTGTAAAGCCATACTGTTGAAGACCAAAGCCCTTTAGTTGTTCTGCACACACTTGCATAAACATCTCAAACTAGTCCCAGAGATATAACAAAATATCTTCTGAGCATTTAAGCTCAACTGTTTGCAAATCCCTCTATATGTTTTAGAGAGATTGTGTGCATTTGCAGTTCTCGTCTCAGTAAGCAGAGGAGAAAATAAAATAATGCATAGATAGCAGCACCCTCGGCGGCGTTGCCATAGCTGCATTGCCAATGGCAACCTTGACCATGCTAGGAAGGAGCATTCTGGGCTTTTCGCACCATTACAAATGACAGCGGGCAAGTCAACTGGTAAAAGCACAGCTCAGCACCAATCAACAGACAAACATCTAACATCTACAAACAGACAGACCTAACAGTAACACCAATTCCCTGCAGTGTGTGTGTGTGTGTGTGTGTGTGTGTGTGTGTGTGTGTGTGTGTGTGTGTGTGTGTGTGCGTGTGCGTGCACAAAATGTTAATTTCTGCAAAGCGCCTTGCTCCAGTCTCTCGATAACCCGGACAGTGACAACAACTCTTACCTGTGCACAGGGGCACTGGAATGAGTGGAATCCCCAAGAATTACCATTGGTACTTCTTTCTTTCTCTGACTCTCTGTCTCTATCTCTGCCAATCTGACAGGCTGACCAGACAGAGAGGCAGGCTAATGGCGAGAGGCTCGAGTTTGTTCCACCGCGGTTGCTTGTCTGCTCGCCGGGTATACACTACAGCACACAGCACAAACACATTCCCCTCCCTGAGTCTCTCTTACATAAGAGAACAGATGACATCCACACAGAGGATTACAGAAGGAGAATAAGGGGAGGACAAAGATAGAGAAAACGGAGCAATGAGGAAAAACATTGGAAACAGTCTGAAGGGGGGGGCATAGAATCATAAGAAGAGCAAAGAGGGGAGGAGGGAAGAGTAAGAGGGAAGGCAAGAGAAAGAGAGGAAAGGGAGGAAGAGAGCAGCTCTACAGGAAGTCAACAAATGGGGAAAAACAAGGCCACACACACACAAGATGAAAGGGTGGCCATCAGAGCCTGTATTAGACGGTCTTAAATTTTGTTATGTACTGTTTGATGCTTTGTAAAACTTGTGGAAATTCAATGAAATACTTTAAAATGGAAAAGCTCAGGGATCTACTCTGTGTTCCTTCCAACATGGCAAAATCTGCATTTTTATTATAGTCTCTGATAGGAGATTTGCTTGAGGGGTTGACACGGAGGCATTTGCTCATCCGGACAAGACACATTTCATGTTCTACACACTCAGGGCCATTCTTACTTTCCCAAAATGTAAATTGTCCATTGTGCCCAAATTTGGGTCTCTAAAACAAATTAATGTCAAATCCATTCGATAACTGCAAAGTGGCAACAAGTCAATCTGACAGATGAGTACAACTGATAGTTGTAAAAAGGTTGCATTGCTCTTCATGAATATTGCACTTGCATTCTCAAGCAACCTTAAAGCAAACTTATCTTGCCCAAATGTTTTATTTAATTCTGGCAACAGCTTCAACAGTCAACTCCTGTACGGATTGTCAGTAGAGCTCTCGCCTTTGGACCACATGGTCATAGGTACGACCCCAAGCAGCACCACCTCAGTGTGTGAGTAGTACGGCCTTGGTGCCACGAGTTGAGTGCTAAGTACATGGAACTGATGGTAGTGTGGCACTCTACCTCAGGGTCTAGCTGGCACATTGTAACGGAGACAGACTACCAGCTAATACCGATAATAAGCCACTCACGACCTACTTACTATGATAAATAGGTTCAAGGTGATACTTTTGACTTGTATGATAGTACCAGCACATCTGTTAATATTTAAAATATAAAAATAAAATATCAACTGAACAAATGATAGCATATAATTATTAATTAATTATCAAATATTTTTAACCTAGGAATGTTCCAAAACATTGTTTATGGTCTAAGTTTATTGAACAAACCCCATCACAGGTACACACACTAGTCTCTACCAACCTCTCCCTGGGTAATTTTCTGGCCAGGCAATATTGGGGGGCAGGGCACCTTAACAGGCAGACAGTATTTTGGATTAGGGCTAAAGTGGTTAAGAGAATGAAAAGATGTCATACCATATCATTCATGATCGCATAAGGAATCTAGTCTCTTAGTATGATACCTGTTGGATATCAAAATATTGTCCAGCCCTACTGTAAACGTTCACATAATTACCGGTACATATCAATGTACAAAACACATGGACACGTAATGCCACTGTGACAACTGTAGTGATTGTACTCTAAAAAAGTGTGTGACTGAAAAAAAGAGTCTGTGACTGAATTTCCCATGCTGGATCAATAAAGGTAAACGCCTACAAAAAACAGTTGGATCTATACAGACAATTTCAAGTAAATTCCTCAAAGTTAATTAAAAACCCATTGTGTCCTGTCCTGATCAGATTCTAGTTTCTGATACTAGATTCTAGTTTCCGACTCTAGATTCTAGTTCCTCATGCTAGATTCTAGTTCCTCTCAGTAGATTCCAGTTTCTGACACTAGATTCTATTCCATGACACTAAATTCTAGCCCCTGGCGTGAGGTTCTATTATTTAGCTGCAGAACCTCATCTAAAAACATGTTCTAGGGATCCCCCAGAAGCAAAGATTTGAGTTATAAATGTTTGCTTCCGAAATAATGTATTCAAAGATTTGCACCACATTTTCAGTTTTTCAAGAATAGCAGAACAACAAGCTTGAAAAATAGCAGATCAACAAGCTCATATCGCACCACCAAGTGGCGCAATATGAGCTTGTTGATCTGCTATTTTTCAATAGCTAAAACACCAAAATGCGTTCAGTACACAAAGGGTTAATCCCATTTGCAACTTGCGAGTTATATTGACACTCAGGATTTTTAGTGGGTACTGATAAGAGATCAGGCTGCACCTCCTCCTCCTCACACCCTCACCATAAACGCCAGGAGACTTTGGATGCTGGGACTTAACACAGACCTCTCTCAGTGAGATGAACAAACTCATTGGGAGGTGGGGTACTCACTCCACTAGCTGTACTGGAGAGGCTTCTTAGCAATTATCAAATTAATTTCACGATTACTTAATTACCAGTAATGAACATTTTTAACAGCAAAAATGGCGACACGTTCTGTCTGAACTAGTAGATCCACTCTTAACTTAACTCTTTTTGCAACCATAAATTAAAGAGTATAGCACGGGGTCATGGGCCAGATATAATCAGATTAATCGATTACTTGACTATACATTCTAAACTACCCTATACAAGAAAGTACTGTCAAAATATGCTCCTTGATCTCACACACACACACACACACACACACACACACACACACACACACACACACACACACACACACACACACACACACACACACACACACACACACACACACTTTTATTCAGGTCTGACAAGTGTGGGTTTCCTCTCTTTCCTCCCGAGTCGCTGACAAATTATTTTGTTTTGCTTTGATAACATTCTCTGAAACAATTCTGAGCATCATTGTGCCACCAAATTCAGACAATCATGGGAAGAGAAATGCAATGTTGGAGTGTAGACAGGGACAGTTTGGGTAGATGTTCCAACTTCCAAATGCAAAGACTATCATGATAGATAGAAAAAGGAAAAATCTACATTTATGCTACATCTACATTTATGCGCATCAATCCCACAATTATTAATACAGTTCTATTGTGCATACATTTAAGAGCAAAACCTCCAAAGAGCGAGTTCTATATTGTTTGCAAAAGGCTGCTCTGTTTCAGTGCACTGCACAGTAATTACTATACAATTACACTGTAGACAAGAACAAATCCTTGTAAGACCAAAAGTTGTCATAGTAATTTGACAAGTTCACAGACTTGCAATCGCTCAGGGCAACATATCTTGAGACATTATGTTAGACACCACAGACACTGACAGTAGACAATACTCAGTGTAAATATTGACAAGGTTATTAGTCCTAGCAGCATTTCTGAACATCCCTGGTTTACATAGCGATCATACATGACATAATTTATTACCATAACTAACTATGAACTATGAATAACTATGATAACTTGTTTTTTTCCCCTGCAGGAAATTTAAGATTCACACATCTTTCTACAGGACTGTAATAGTTCGGTACAACATAAGAACAGTTAATGGGCCAAATGTTAGTTTTTGGACGTTTTTGGACGTTGCAGCAAAGTACCAAGCAAGTCAAAGTTCATATCTGAGTATCACCACTCAGTAGTAGTTCCAACTATGGGGCCGGGTTCCCAGGCCTTTTGGAAACCATCATATAAAAATACTTGTTTTTTTTTCACCATAAGAATTGTACAATGCTTTTCTGGTCCAAAACTATGATAACATTGCTTTGACAAGCATTCACCTGAATCGCAGCTCGAACAGATTTCAATACACCATCAAGCATGAAGGATTTAAGCCAATAGAAAGCCAAAGCCACAGATAGCAGCCCAGATTGAACAAAGTAACCATTATTTCACTATTACGTTTTTATATCTGTGTATTAGGAAGCAAATGTAGCTGCATGGGTTTAAAATCAAGCAATCAAATAGAAATGGTGTTTGATCATGATAACCTACAGTATGCTGGGCCTGGCGGCAGCAAGCAACACATATTCAAAACTTGACAAGTCAAAGCTAACCCGCTAACATTAGCCAGCTAGCCGCGTTAGCTATCCGATCTGCCGAGACAAAAACACTTGAATTTAAGCGTAAAGTGATAGTTAGCTGCCAAATTTCACTGCACAGTCCACCATGGTATTATTTTAACACAGAAACAGCTGTGCTTTATAAAACCTGATAGGAGGCACTGGATAAAATGACATTTCTTTTTACACAGGCAGCTAACGACAGTGCTACGGCTAGCGCGGGTTAGCTCAAGTTCAGTGGTCTGGCTAACTGACTAGCGCCAGAGCCATAAAGTACAGACAGAGTTGCGCAAACTCAGTTCACTTCACGGGGCCAGCCCAATGGAGGCTCTTCTACGTAGACTTCTATTGAGAATGGGGGCAACAAATGGGAACAAATCCGAGACGGAAGCAGGGAGACCGAGGAAACAGCCAAGCTTTATCTTAAACCAATTTATTGTAGATTGCTTGTAGTAATAGCAAACAAACATTGCAGCGGCTTTAGTTGTTACTGTACTTTTAAAGGAGTTGGCGTATTGCACATGTGCCTAAAATGGATATTATTGGATGCAATTTTGTCACTATTCAGGCTGCATGAACAGCCCTCGAGCATTCAGTTTCTGCCCCTCAATGTCGCAACCCTTCAACTAGATGGCTCTGGCTAGTGCCAGCTAGCTTGTGGACATATGAAAATGAAAACAGATGAGCGTCACATCATGGCACAGGTATAAATGTCTAGTTGTACATGATATGCAACTAATAAGATAACATTACCTGGGCGGGCTTGGCCGATCACCCATCATCATCCAAGATGTAAATACAACGGCACTGCTAATGCTGCTGCTACAACAGCTAAACTACCGTTCACTTCACTTCACACACTACTGACAGACACACCGTCCCGAGTCCTGCAGCTGCTCTGCTATCGTTGTACTTTACCTGGATCCTCTGTGTGCTGCTGAGCAACGAAGAACGGCGGCAAGGAGTTTATCCTATGATAGGAAATGTATAAGCTAGGCTACTTCCAGCTCGTTGCAAAGAGCCTCCCAAGCAGCGGCCAGACAGCAGGGAAATCTTGGCCTTATTACAGCCAAACCCACGAGCACCTTTTACCTTCTAACGATATAATCCTCCGACACCCATTAAGAACAAAGTACTGTATACAACGGTTACGGTAACTCAGTCACATTCCCGATATCGATTCGATTGCTTCCGTTATCCAAACACTTATACTTGTATATTTTCCTTGGATCGTGTTTGATTTGGGGGATATATCTTTTTTTTACCCTATTGTCAATATTACTGGGTTGAGACCATGGCACACATAACAGAGATGCACCTAACATGCTCATGGGTTTGGATCAACACGCGATGGTGATTGGTTGCCGAGTGGGCTGTGCAGCACGTGATTGGACTCTCGACCACGTCTATCACCGACGGGCAAGAGGAGGCTTTCCCAGAGACGAATACATTGGGATAGGTTGTGAGGGAAAAGGGACAAGGAAAGAGATTGGGCAGAAAGCGATGTGGAACAGTATAGTCTGGTTCCCATAGTCCGAGGAGACGGTGGCGCGGAGATTGGCTATTTGGTTGTCAGGCAACCTCAACCTTGTTTCTTAAATTATGACAATCATAAACATAGGAGGAAAAAAAGATAATCAAACCCTATTATGGTTGATCCTACACCACTGTTCAAATGTGTATGCGTGCACTCAGCACAGCTCCCTCAAATATTGTTGGGGGGATAGGCTTGCAGCCTGGCTGATTGATTCATCCAGAAATATTTTACTAAAGTATACATGGTCACTGAAACTCTTTCCTTGTCCCTTTCCCCACGCATCTAGCTGTTGTCGTTCGTCATTTTCTTTTACTAGTCGTTAAAACAGACTGCAAAATATAAATAAATACAACAGCGGTTGCTCGGCAACCATTTACCAATCAAATCACGACCGGTTGACCATCTGGGGTATGGGATAATATGGAACCTCCCCGGGTGGAATGAGGCTCAACCTGCCAAAGCCAGGCCCAACCCTGGCTTTTGCAGTTTAAACCGCGCCTGGATGGTAAACTCGCGGGGTTTCAATCAACGTTTTTCGTACCGTTTTGTTATTAATAAAACCATTACCATGTAAAAGAAACTCTGTTTTACAGTATGCGAGTATCAGGGCTTTATTTACATGGCAATTTACCGTTTTGTAGTAACTAGTACAGTACCACCAGAACAGTTACATAACTGCCGTGTAGGCCCATTCATTGTGAATATACTGTAGTTTACTGTCAGACAGTTACCAGTCAAACAATTGGAAAGAGATTAAATGATTTTTCAAAATATAAACTTTTTTCTCTTTTAATTAACAAATCAATCCACTGCAAGAGAACACAAAATTACACTTTTAACTGCCAACTGCAATTTTTCACTGAAAGGAACGTAACCCTCACGGTAGCCGCAATGCAACTATAGATTCTTTTATAATTGGGCTGAATCTAGAGTTGCTATTCAGTCCATTGAGTCCCATAACAGAATCTTCATCTGCGATTTGATTGTATTGAACAACATTAAACTCACCAACATTGCATCTGCATAGAAAGGTTGAATTATCCTCTTTCTATATCTGCAAAACAATCATAGACATGTTATGAGCTACTTTCTGTCAATAAATTCTCTGCATGTAATTCTTTCTCTATGTACTGGAGTTTGGGCACTCAACACTGAACGGCCCTGTACCAACTGAATTGCACATAATGCAGGAGGCATCAGCCCAACCCGTTAAGGGACTGTACGTTATTTACCGGGGGGGGGGGGGTGGTGCGTAGGGGGGGGGGGCCATGATGAAAAAAAAAGAGGTGGGGGGGAAGGCCATGATGAAAAAAAATGAGTTGGGGGGGAGGGCCATGGGGAAAAAAGAAGACGGAGCTTTAGAGTATAGACTGAGTTACGTTTACTCATAGAGCTAGCTAATGGCGATTCTTCTACATTGACTTCAACTGCAGTTTGTCCCTATTCAGGCCATTTGAACAGCGCTCAAGCGCTCAGTTTCTGACTCCTCAATGTCGTGACTCCGGGTGGACTGCCGCTTCCGTGTGCGAGGGTCCATCTGCAGCATGGACCCTCCTCCTCCCTCCATGCAGTTAAGCGAGATCCTGTCATGGCGTCCACCGCTTTGTTTACAACACACGTAGGGAAAAGAAAACTTTGCCTTTTTACCAAGGACTGCGTTCGGTTTGATAAATAATGACAGCAGAGCCGTTTTCTAAAGCCCGATACGGGCGGATGCATGGATTATAAAGCAGCACGTCGAGCTGTGGTGAGTAGCCTAAAACGAGTTGTTTGTTTGTCCCCCTTTGCTCCATGAAGTGAACGGTGTCTGTATTGCTCTGTCTATACTCCAGGCTTACATAGCTACTCCACCCAGGCTGCGCTGGGTAGAATCATGCCATCTAGTAGAGTTGCGACATTGGGGGGTCAGAAACCGAACGTGCTGGATAGTATTTTCATTGCCATCGAAGCTGAGAGATCGCACAACGGGGCTATAGTTTTCAAAGAGGCCAGCGCGAATAAATAAAAGCTCTTTTAGACACGTGTAAAACATGACAACTATTGGGAAATCAATGCTGATAGTTACCTGTAAGGGGGGGGGGGCATGGGAAAACAACATTGAAGTGGGGGGAGGGCCATGGGGAAAAAATTGAGGTGGGGGGGGGGGCATGATTTTTTTTTTTTTACGGGACTTCCAGCGCACCAGCCCCCCCCCCCCGGTAAATAACGTACAGTCCCTAATACAAACGAGTGGCTCCCTAATCCAGCACTTTTATTTACTGACAGAAAGTAGCTCATAACTAGCCTGGGTTCAGACCACAGACCCCATCTACTCCGTTGGGCCCCGCCCACTCTGCTGGGTTCTGTGCCATGGCTCAGAGTCTGACAATCAGGCTAGCATAACAGGTCTACTATGGATTTCTATCAGACAAATGCTTTGCAAATAGGAAGAGGAAGAGTTGCTGGACCGAATTGCAACTCTAGATTCAACCAATCATAAAACTAAAGGATCTAGAGTTGCATTGTGGCTACCTTCAACATGTTCATAATACTAGCCTACTAACTAGGCTATGAGTAACTTACCACAGATCATCAGCTGAATAAACACCAGCTTTAAATGGCCATCAATTTTCATTTAAGCAATGAAGTCTCTGCTACTTAATTAATGCATAATTATTAATATTTACTCTCTCAGACGTTAATCAATATTAGCAATTTATGCTGGCATAAAAAATACAGGCTATAAAAAGCAGGGTTATATTAAATAGATACAATTATATAAGGCTAATAGTCCTGGCACAGGAGCCATCATTCTAGTAGTATTCATTGTTCTCTTTTTTCTCCCCTCTCACAAATCTAACTCCAAGTCAATAAACTATGTTGTTTTCTTATCCCTGTGGTAGTCATGTTTTTTGTGGAGCCTCGATTTCACTTTAAGCACAGAGTCACACTTCATGCTCTCCCTCTTCCCTGGCATACGCTCCTCCCCTCCAGGTTTCCATAGGAGCAGCTGGCCATCCTCTCCTCCGGTAACCAAGTTAACTTCCCCTGCTGAGCTGGTGTCCCATATGAAACAGCGCACTGTGGTTGTGTGGCCCCCCCGCAGGGACCTCAATAGACGGAGTCCCCTACCATCGCAATCCAATAGGTGGAGGTCCCCACTGTTCGTCCCCGCCAACACCACCAGTCTTTGGGCCTCCTCTATCCAGTGCCCCCCTACCAGGTAATCCACAGACTCCTCGCTGCCAGAGAACAGGCTCAGACTGCGGGCGTCCACAGTGCTGTAGATGGTAAGGGGCTCGTCAGTGTCCAGCTGGCTTAGGTCCCAGAGCTGAAGCCCCTCGTCATGGCTAAGGCAGAGCAGCTGGGTGTAGTCCTTCCCAGACCAGCAGACAGAGCTGGCTGAAGAGCCACTGTTGCAGGTGGCCAGCAGGGCTTCATCCTCTCCTCCCAGACTCAGGTCAAACACGTTCACTAGGCCATCTGTGGAGCCCGATGCCAGGCGATCCTTGTCACATGGGTGGAATTGTACCTTTGGTTGAGATGTTTGATTTATTATTTTTAGTGCATAAAGAAAAATGTATACACATCAGATGCAATGTACACATTTGTATTGATTGATGTGGTATGGTTGTGGTATTGCCACTCACGTCAAACAGATATACTTACATACAAGCATTTTATTACAATGGAAAATGTCACAGTTTATCAAGTAAGGAAAAAATGCAAACAATATGCTACATACCTGTGTGATATCGTCACTGTGTGACTCTGAGTACACCCCAAGAAGGCTACCATCAGTACTACCACCACTAGCCCCCATTTTACCACTCACACGGGCATCCCAAAACACCAGGAAACTGTCTTCCTTGCTGACCTGCTCTGTACCGGCACACAGCACCAAATCACTACAGCTCAAATCAAAGCTACAGTAATGGTGGGACGGATCGCTTTTAAACACCTGCACTGCCTCTGTATCTGGCCGACGGACATCCCACGTCCTCACTGTCCCATCAGCCGAAGCAGAGTAGAGCAGGTCAGGCGAGGTGTGGGCAAATGTGATGCCACACAATGCCCCACTGTGGCCCTTAAAATCTCCCAGCAACTTCAGAGTGTCCTTGTCATGAAGGTGGATGGAGAAGTCGGAGCAGGAGACGGCAATAAGGTGGCCTTGGGTTGCGTCAGAATGAGAGGGCTGCATGGAGAGATCAAGCAGGTAAGAGGGCTCTTCTGGACGGGACCTCTTAGAAATGGACAGACCACTGAGTTTCTCCTCCATCATCTCCATGGTATTACTGTGAAAACAACACAACTGTGGAATAGGTTGGGGCTGGGAAGACTGTCATATTGATTACAGGTCGAATTTTGTATTAATAGTTGGATAATTACAGTAGGCCTACATTTCAAGCAAACCTCAACACAAGGCTGTTAACTGAGTGGGGCGACACCATGAAGCATGTGTTCTTGATTACAATAGGACCCAACATGTTAATTTCATCAAAACGTAAAAATATTCACTTTCATGTATTTTTGAGTTTCAGTATGTTTGAGCCATGGCGTGAGACAGAGTTACGCAAACTCCGTCCACTTCATGGGGCCAATCCAATGGCGGCTTTTCTACTTAGATTTCTATTGAATTGGGACAGACGAATGCGTTAGAGTCTATGGTCTCGCGATTACATGAAACTCGTGACTAGGCTGTTTTTTGACCCCTCAATATCGAAAGCCTGTCTATACTCTATGACTCTGGCATTAAGCCGCCTATTAAGAGAGCTATCTCAACAACCACGGCTGAGCTGGGACGCTAAATATCGTACTACGCTATCAATGTTGGTAATATATCACAGTAACGATAAACAAAGTAAACAAAATCCCCAAACAACACCTACCCTAGAATAGATCACGCTGGCAGAGTGAGCACGTTAGCGCCGTCACCGTGTTTACAGTCCCCTCGGAACCCATCGTTCCTATCGATAGTTCCGCTGGACAGGAGAAGAACGAACCCAGGCTATATATCGCGCACATCAAAGACATTAAATAAAATAACTAAATGGGTAACACTCAGCTTCATTATCACGTCCGATGCAGACACGTAGGGCCTAGCTATATTGTATTTGGGAACAATCCATGAAGTTACAATCTGGGATCCCATGAAAATTTAGGCTATGTGTGTTCTGTTCATTCGCCGCCAGATGGGAGTAGACTATCGGTACTTCAGTCGTAGAGCGTTGGAATGGAAACAAAACCATGTCCACTTCATCTTCTGTGGTTCCCAAACTGTTTCATGTCAAGGTCTCCCAAAATTACATTTATTAGCCGGCTGCAGACCTCCATTCGCACCTCTAGCTCTAGCACAGTCACTTTAAACAGTTTTCATTTCAAGGACCCCAGTGCCAGTTTGGCATGCAAGGTGCTATGGGCCCCCCATTTAATGCCATCTCTAGGACCACATATTCTCAAATCAAAGTTAATTTGGTTCAATTTGTACACTTGAGTTACAGACCCATAAGGGTTCATTGGTTCCTATATCATTTAGCTGGTGACCCCCTGGAGCTTGCAGAAGGACCCCTGGGGTCCCCTTAACTTGGGAACGCCTATACACAGTGGGAGAGACAGAGAAATTATTTTTGAACCACGTTCGCGGCCGATGGGCCATCGGTCACGGCCGATGGGCTAGCCCAGTGTGGTTAATAGCAATGGCTCATCGGCGCAAACACTTGCATGTATGTGAAATAGACAGATGGGTTGGGGACATGTACGGGAGAGTTGGTTAAATATAATTACAGCAGGCCTGTTTGTTCATTTTATTTTTCCAGCTGTGGCTTTGGTAATAGCCTACTCAGAGAGAGGGAGTGAGAGAGATGTGGCATGGGCCTACCACACTCCAGCTGTTGCCACTGAACACCTCAAAGTTCAAACAGTCTTTTAATGAATAAGAATGACCACTAACTCATAAGTACATGTGTGCACACACAGAGGGACTTTTGGTAGTTTAGTTTACCAAAAGGAAAGCTCTTTGATTTTACTGTTTGGTAGGCAAGATCTCCATAAGTAGCCTATTCTACTCTAGAAGAAAAGTGATGACAGCATGTTTCTGACTGTA
Source organism: Benthosema pterotum (assembly GCA_039105355.1). Classification (NCBI taxonomy): domain Eukaryota; kingdom Metazoa; phylum Chordata; class Actinopteri; order Myctophiformes; family Myctophidae; genus Benthosema; species Benthosema pterotum. Next base: position 26,297,250 of record CM076980.1, read on the forward strand.
AATTATTCACTGGTACATTAGTAGGCTACACATTATGTGTGGCTCTGGACAAAGATGGCTGGGAACCTGTAAAAGACAATAAAGCTATTGGCAATCATCCAGGTCAGCTGAGCTGGATGTATATTTCCTGGTGAATTTCAGGCTACATCTCACAGCCTGGAAATTGAAAAGGCAGTACTATACATTTTATGGTCCTTTGATTATATTACCGTATTTGTTCAAGGGGATATAACAGAACATTTGGACTCTCCCAGTACCATTATTACCCCTGGCATATCCCAAATCTTGGGGTAACAGGTGTCTCAGCTATGATGTTAACTGCTAGTTAGATTTTCTGACTCAACAATGTGGCACTGTGTTTTGCTTTTTCAAAAACATTCATCAAGGCTGACTTTTAAACATGCCCTTGTGCATCTGCTGCTGACACACCATTCAAGAGGGTAGAACATGTCTTTTATCTCCAGGCCAGGGACGGGTGTGTGTGTTTTCTTAGTTCTGCAATGTCCCTGGTACCAAGAGCCTTTGGCATTGCCCACTGGAAACTTTGCTGCTCGTCTGGCCTTTAGTTTAATGTGACATATACCAGTTCACCATCTGTGTGAATCTTGCTGTAACTTGAAGGGAGGGGGAATGCAAACTTCTGGAGTAGCAGGACAAGCATCATCATCAGAACAGCTATAGTTATAGTCAGTTAAAATCACATGTTGATTGTACATTATGCAGTGTATTACATCTTTGACTGGGGAATGAAATGAGAAAGATTCTTACAGACATACAGACAGACAGTTTGTTCATTCCTTGGTGCAACCAGCTGTCCTTTATATTTAATTCTGTCCTTCATAGTTATTTAAGCAAAAGACCAAACAATAGCTTTACCGTTATACTTTACTCTCCAGGAACAATTGGTTTGCCTGTATAATGCTTATTTGCTAAAGAGCATGCAAGTTGTAAATTATACTTAACACACCTCTGTGACAATTAAGTGGGTGAAGATTAGAGAGTGAGTTGAGACGGTGGTAGACTGAACAGTTGTAATCAGTATTATTTCAATTAATTCACACAAAATAATGAGTGAAATATATTTATAGATCAAGTCAAACATTACACTTTGTAAGTAGAAAAAATACTGTAGAACTGCATAAATGGTCCTTTATGGTCCAATGTCAACAAACATCAGATGACAGTTAACTGAGATGAATACAACCAACTTAATGGCATTGAAGGAGACAATGGAATTGAAAAGTATTTCAAATATACCATTTCATCAACCATAATATATTTAAAACCTGTTCTGAAAAAGAGAGCTGGCATGAAAAAAAAAAGAAAAAACAGAAAATGTAATTATCGAAGTAAAGTGTAAAGGTCCTTGCATACTGTTGCGTTTCTCAGTTTTTTTTTAGCAGAAATTTTCTGCCGGTTTCCTGAAAAAAGAAACTCCTCATTCTACAACGACCTTCCTTAATAGTCAAGAAATAAACTTTCTATAACATCTCTAATAAAAAAAAACAAAAAAGATTAATCACCTGTGCCCAAGAGTTCGAAACATTTGTTTTCCCACCTCTACAAAAAGCCTGAATCAGAGATCCAATCAAGTTCATTTAGAACTCTTGGGCCTAGGGAATTTATTTGGTCTTTGGACAAAGACAAATTTCAAATACTCAATTTAACATTTTCTTTGTCATGAAAATACGTGATGTATGCAAATGGAAATATCTTGATCAAAAATCAAATTATTTTCATTTTAAAGTATAGCATATATATAGGCCTATCTAACATATACATCTGCATGTATTGTGACTTGAGAGTACATTGAGAATGTTAGATGAAGTAGTGACAACTGAGAGACGAGGTGGGAAGCTATGCTTTACCTGCCACAAGGAGGTGAACTCGAATAAACATTCACTAGCTACTTGAAAGTCATTAATACAAAATCCAATAATATGGTATTGGTACAGATCCAGGGTAAAAATAGCATTTTTGTGTGTAACTTAGAGTTAACACTAAGTCCAACCCCTCATAACCTGTTAACACAAATTTTAATAAAAACACAAAAGCAGCTAGTGAAGTTTGCTTTTCTAAGGATAAACATACCTTTATTAGGCCTCAAAAGCACCCGCCAAAGTGGCTGGTAGATTTGATGAACTTAACCACTTTCCTCTTCTACTGACTACTTCCCACCTCGTTGGAATTTAATGCAGTTACACATGCAAAGACAACACAGAATGACAAATGTTTAGGACTAACACATTTTGAACATGCCAACTACTTTCAAATAAACTGGCTATTAAACAAACGAGTAACCTCACAACTCGTGGTCCTGAACAAGAGAAGGCACTATAAGGGCATGAGGAACACAGCGTAAAGCTAACAGCTACATTTAACTCTGTTCTCATTTTGGTCAACATGAGCCTGTGAACCATTTCACCAACATCCCATTTAGAAAAGTCTCTGAGATTCAGCATTTCAACATGAAAGAAAGCAACATTGAGAAAAACAGGAGCATAAACATCTTAACATTATGTCAACAAACAATAAAATGCACAGAATACAATTTTACAAAACAAATGCATCTCCAGCTCCAAATATCCAACACTGTTTTCCTTCCTTTTTACAGTTCAATCTGGGCCATCAGTCATTTAAAATCGGAACTTACCCATTCAGTGACACATGAAAAACATCTCTCCTGAACTAGTACAGACCATCACAGCAGGACAATAGCCTATCAACATCAGGAAGTTTGGCTTTATCCGCCTTTATCAATCTCATTTCCCCAATCTATCTCCCATCTGCACAGGGGTCTTCCTATGCCCAGCTGCACTTTTACACGCAACATGGACACACATGCAATATCATTCTATAATGGTTTAGGCCCTATTTATAGTGTGTAAAATGATGTTGTGAGGTGTCTGACTGTTGATATAGCTAACTAATCATGAGGAAAGAGAAAGGTAACGATACACAAAGAGAATTCACCGCTCACAGGTTTGGCTTGTGCAGGGATATTCTGTCATTTGAATTAGAGTGCAAAAGATACTGTAAATATCCCACTGACTTGTTGTTTACAGACAGGGACATTCTTTTATGACAAGTTGTACATCCTGCAGTGGCCAGCATCTAGAATGCTGTGATAAGGGGCCCAGCTGCAGCAACATTATCAGCTGCAGCAGCACTATTTTATACAGTATACACACAATTATCATAGAGTTCAATTGCACTACTGGGACAGGGTGGTTGCTGTAGTGGTATACTTTTATGCCATTAGATGGCACAATAAATGTGTCACATCATCCACTAAACAAAATGCTAAAATAACAGCAACCTGCCTTTAACCACAGACAACAACACACTAAACCACAGAACAAAGACTAAACACATGTACATGCTCATGCATAAAGCAAGGACACAGGATGTTACCCGAGCAGCAGACACACAGCTGGCATGTCCAGCCGCTCATTCTGCTCCCATCAGATACCAGTGCCACACAAACTAACTGATCAATGTGAAGTTGGTTCTTTTGTGTGCCATCCAGGTTTACACTTCCTGGCCAAGGCATGAAAGTAAAAACTGACCACATCACAGAATTCCTTTGAAATGTCTGTTAAGCGAGGCTGAGAATAGGGTTTATTGTCACATATTTTTCCACTTGAACTCAGGCATCCCAATTTTCACAATGTATCACTGTGATGAGCTGAGTTAAATTAATTAAGAGAATGATAGTGTCAAGCTTTGCAGCTTGGTCATACAGCAAGTCCTTATAACCACTCACTGTGGAAACTGGTAAACTGACATGTGATCAGCATCTACTGTAGGGCCAAAAAACTCCCTACTGATTCAAGACTAAATTATGGTCCAGCGCAGCGGCGTTGTACACGAGAGCTTATAGGCTGCATATTTTTGCCACCAACATGATCATGAACAGAAGGATGAATCAAGCTTTACTCAGTGCATTGGGGGAAAAAAACAGTGCATTTCTAGGTGCAGACTAGTGCATCAATATTACAAGGACAGCACTGTTTACCGTTACTTTTGGTTACTCCAGATGAAGTCAAAGCCTTAATGCCAATTAGGACTGAAATATTTTCATATATCAATTTCAAATTGGATTTCACAAAGTCCTTTAGTTCATAAGTGAAAATCTAGCCAAGTCAAGGAACAATAGCAAGTATTGCTTCGTGGAAAGTAAAACATGCAGTACAGCATTTTACAGAAGAGACAAATAAGGTTGAGATGCAAAAGGCATCATATGTGTTTTTGAACCATACTATGGAGACATCCATAATGAGATGTATGAGATACTTATTTAATGGTAACCTCAATGAATTTCTTCATTGAATTCCAACAGCTACATGTCATTTAACTGAAAGCAGATTTTCTCAAAATAAACTGGTTCGTTGACTATGTGCATCTGCTCAAAAGAAAACATGCAATTAGCAACCATACCAACCATTACAAAACTTACATTTGTGAGCAATGTTTATTTGCGAAAGGCAAATAAAGACAGCTCAAATGTTTTTTTTTTTTGCAGTGTGCTTATCATCCTAATTGTTGCATATATTTTTAAAAGGATCCCTGTCTAATAAGATAAACATTGCTTAAAGCATTATACTTTCCCTATATAACTAGAATAAACAAATAAAAACACCAATGGCAACTTATTTTTTTCATAAATAGAGAATATTTCACTCAACAGGAACTGCTCCTGGCGCAGGATGATGATGTCACGTGTGATCTAGCTCTATGGAATATATGGATGAACATGCTCTGTGACATCATCATCCTGCGACAGGAGCACTTCCTATTGAGTGAAAGATTCTCTATTTATGAAAGAAAGAAATTATTGAAGGTGTTTTTATCTGCATGTTTTAGTTATAGAAGGCAAGTATAGTGTTTTAAGGCATATTTGTCTTATTAGGCAGGGATCCTTTTAAGTTTACTGTATATTATCTACCCGAGGTCCCTAAAAGTAACCATTTCTCAGTCAGATGTACTGTACATCAGTCCAGTGATGTTATTAGGTTTCCAATCTAATGCAGGAGGGTCTTTTAAATGAGTCGCAGTGTTGTCATGATATGTACGGTTTTCTATATGCTTCGATATGCTATTTGGAAAGGTTTTGATTTGTTATCGTGCAACCACATCAATCCCATAGGATTCTTCAGTCAGGGTTGTGCTGCTCTTGCGCTGCTCAGCCTGTGTCCCAGGATGCAACAGGTTGCGTCCTTTCAGTATAAATTGCATTTTTGGATACAGGCAATCACCATCGCCATTAGCGTATTTTCTGTTTCAATATGTGAACCTAACTTCTGGATGTCAATATAATATATGGGTATATATAGGCATTTAAGGACTCTATTGGATGTCTATTGGAAATGTTGCATCTGAAATAAGAACAGATTAAGAATAATTAAAAGTGCCTTAAATTGAGCTCCGAGTGTGCTGTTTTTCTTGAAATGTTTCATAGCATAAGTAACAGATCAAATACTTTGAACTACAGTGACAATCTAACCAAAACTGATCACTCCTAGATTGCAGATTGTACACAAGTATGTCTCTGCATTACTGAGCATCTACGATGTCCATTCATTAGGGTGCATGCGCGCCAAGAAAATAAAACAAAATCATACAAATGCTACCGTGATGTCAACAGATTCATCAGAAAAGATGGTTTCATCAATGGTTAGGCCACAGGAGTTGGGGGTTTAGAGTAGAGAGCCAAAACGTAACAGTTTTTGGCTGATGTTGATTCTCCAACCTGCTTAGAAAGCCTTTAGCAAGTTATCTACCCATGAAAAACAGAGAAACCTCTTCCTTTAGCAAATGAATCTTAATCTTAATCTTAATAATTACAATTCCCCTCAGTGCAGTAAACTTAATATTTCTATCTTTCACTCACAGCAGCTGGTACACCCCAATTTTCACCAGTCAATTTGCAATTCTACCAACTACAGTTTAATGTCTACAAAATAATATTATAAGCCACAGCGAAACCATGAATGCTGAGTATGTTGTGGGGGGCTAGTTGTAGCTTGCTACCCTGACATTACTTGGTCCAATCCCATAGGATACTTTCTATAAAAAATATATGAGACAAGGAAGAATTACAGGGCTTTCAGTCCTGTACCTTTTCTACTACTGCAGTATGACTCACACAGCGGAGAGGGAGAAGGGTGCGAGGGAAGAAGTAAGATGTGTCCAGTTATTCTTGAAATATGCACTGTAAAATCTCGAGTGTTCATTTCACTATAAATGTAACCAAATTGTAGCATGATTAGTATGAGTAAGCATGAGTAGTATGACACAATTTGTAACCGTTCCTAATTTTATGAGGATAAATTATTTATGAATATTAGTTGGAGTATCCTTTCAGGAGAACTTTTATACCATTTCTATATCTTTGAAAATAGGGGTACTACATTTTGACATGTTCTCTTTTAGCATCAAGTGTTCATGTCTTAGATCCTAAGAAAATACAGTACAATCATTCTTCATCCCTTCCCCTTCTCTCTCATCAACATTCTGATCTGTTTAGAGGAACAGAGGCATCTGCTATTAACAGGAAGTCAGCTGTGCTTTGTGTGAATGCAACTGGAGTACTCAACACAGGCCGATTTCCAACAACACAGACCAACGGTGACCATCAACATCAGTACTTGGGACACAGTACTGCTTGCTTGCCCTTAATCAGATGAAAATGTAGAACAGGTACACCAGTTTAATGTAACTGCCTCCTACAACTACCAGTATTCCGTGTTTCTAGGAATGGAGTAGTGAAATATCTACAATGGAAAAACTCTGTAAAAATACTACATTTAACACAGTGAAATTAACTGACACTTCCTTCTTTCCTTTCTTGCTTACTTCAGAATAATTATGTGCCCAGTCATGGCTTTTTATCCATTCACAACACAGGAAACCCAAATCCATCTCAGAGAACAGAGTGACAGTCTGTAATCTACATAAAGACATAATAATTTGAACATTGGATATCCACAGGGATACACAGAGCCCTTTAGGAGGAAACAACACTGTACATCAGCAATTTAAAGAAAATTCTCAAATAGGGAGTGACAAAAAATAATGAGACAAAAACAACAATGTTCATTGCAGGAGTTTATCCACTCCCCAGGGGGAGATAGATGTAAAGCAACAACGTTCAGTTAATCATCTCCTGCAAAGATGTCCAGAGTCCAGGGTTACATCATCAATTCCTGTAGGATTCTCTAGTTGGAAGAAAAAGAAAAAACAAATCTCCACAGTCAAATACGTAAAATCACAATAATCTTATTGCCATTAGAGAAAATAGGAAGCTCAAATATTTTCAATATCATCAATGAAGCTTTCAGACTGAGTGCCAAATAAATGCCAACATACTTGCAAGTGTATGTTTCAATCCAGAAATCATATACTGTACAGTGCTTGAGGACTAGCATGTTATTTGTAATGGAATATTAAATGAAAATAAACATATACTGAAACGTTTACACAACACATTATTAGTCATTACAAATGACATGTGTAACTTTCCCATATACGAATGTACTTTTATAGTAGGAACCTCTGAAGTGGTAAAGTCTGGCTTTGGGTTAAGCACCAACTCAAATAAAACTACCTTTATGTGTAATGTCTGAAAGCTTCATATGACATTGAATAAATACTACTAAGACACAGGTCATGGCATGTCGCCATCAGTGGTATGACGTACAAAATGCAGTCCTTTAGAGGCAAACACACAGCTTCTGTTGCTAACAATAGCTGTGTAGTTTATTTTCTATTGTGCCAATCAAAGCACCACCCCCAAGGAATCCCTGGTACTCCTGACACCTGGTGGCTGGTCGTGAGGAGGGACTGGGGACAACCACACCTCCTCTGATATAACTCACTTTGTTCTTTTCAAAGTTGGGCATAATGGCATAATGCGTCATTCAAAACCCTGATAGGGTTGCGTAAAGACACTCCCCCGCCTGCCTCTTTGCTCCGTGGTTACCAGACAGTCTAGACGGTCTTCCGAGGTGGAAAGTCTAGTGACACTGTCACTAATCGAGGTTACTACAAGCCTGTGGTGTGAAATATTGCTGTGTTGGCTCTAAATGAAAGAAAATAGGGGCAACACAAAGACACAAGCAAAACAAACTAAACCTAACTCTTTAAATTAATGAGATGAAATGAAATATAATGGTTACATGATTGTGCCTGACCAAATGTCGTTTACAAAAAGCATACTCTCAAACAAGCATGACTCTATGTAACATTATCACTACCGAGGAAACCCTGTAGAGGAATATCCACAGGGGCGGGTCTTATCCCTACCAGAGTTTTGAATGACGCAGGTATAATGCATGTGGGTGAACACTCCAACAAGGGAGGGATAGTCATGTTCAAGTTTTGGGCCACTTGGCTGGTGTTGATTGTAACGCCTCTTATGCCCCTGTACACAGACTAAAACTCACACAGATGAAGAGGAACAGTTCTTCCTCATTGGCTGAGATTTTAAACAACCTGAGATCAGTGTTAGGGATCGATTCTACTACCCCAAACTTTAGAGAAAGGGGTCAAAATCTCACATCAGGATCTAGACCAGTGCTGTAGGTTGTGACATCCCCTTGCTACCATCACAAGTTCACAACCTCAATGTCAGTCAGACAACAAACTACAAGGCTGTGTGGGTGGGGGATACGGTAAGTAATTACAGCATTTGAATTAGTGCTCACACAGAGTGTAGTAAAACTGCCCTTGCACCCTCCACCCCACCGCCCTCTGCTCCGCAAACTAGAAAGTGGTCACTCGCCCACTCTGTCCAATCAGAGGAGCTGCATGTAGCTGAAGAGCAGAGGAACCAGGAACTGAACATTGAAGCCCACAGCCCCGTAGACAATATATCTGTAAGGCAGCTCCACTTCCATGTTCTGTCTAGCCTTCCTCACATCTGTGCTGGGAATCCCCGCCACTCGGCACACCACAGTGATTGTGACCAGCTTCATGATGGCTCGTGTCACCATCAGGACCAGGACACCAATGAAGAGCTTCAACATGGCTGTCGCCATCAGGCCTATACCCAGCACGGGAGCAGAGTAAGGGAGCTGATCCAGGGGAGTATCGGGCAAAAATCCCAGGCGGTTGTTGACGTGAGATGCCAAGGCCACACCGGCTCCCACGCCCAGGATCTGAGCGGTGTCACCCCGGGAGGTGCTCCAAGTGTCCAGGGTGAACGAGAACAGGGCAAGGAGGAGGTGGAAGGAGACGATGATGAGAGGGGCGTAGGCACAGGTGAGGTTGAAGTTGTCAATTAGGTCCTGAGCCGGCAGGATGATGAGGAGGATCAGGACACTGTACAGGATACCGGCCATCACGTCCTGGAGGGAGATGCAGAGCAAGACAACGGGACATCGACAACAAATTAGGTTTAGACATTTAGCAATCTTTCCAGAATTATATATTAGTGAGTATGAGATATTGCTACAGAGGACTGATGCTGTAAACTTGTAGTTCTAGTTGCATACTGTACATTTCTCAGGCAATGCATTAGTATAATTTTAGTAGTGCAGCACATCAATCTCAGAATCATAAACAAAAGCAAAGACAGACATACTCACAAAACATATCAAATCTCATTCTCCCTCTCACCTTCTCCCACACACACTGACACTTTGGTTCAACCAGGTTTCATTTTCAGTTGGGCACAAAGTTCTATCTGGTTCATTGGTAAATTTTATTTCCTGCCATTGATTAAGTTCAACAACATGGACTCCATCGTTGTCAGGAAACAGGAAAGCCTTAACTGGCACTGAACTCTGGTCTGACAATGTTGTGAGACTAGGGTCATTCACCGATATTAATATAATGAAAATGACAGCCCTTTCCAGTAGTCCACTGGATATACATAGATTTGGGTTTGCCTGTGTATGTCTGAGCGTAAAAAAATGAACCCTATGATGGTCTCTTGAAATGTTTATCCTGACTATCTCCCCTTCCCACAGTATTTTCCTCATGTGTGGTAGCCTTTTGGGTGGCTGTACACCTTGCTTGTTTACTATGCGTGTTTTCGGCAGAGCTGTGGCATCACGTCCTGCATTTTTGAATGTGTCAATTGGCACTGCTGGCTTGTTGACAAACCGGAGAAAGCCAGAAGTGTCATTGACACCCATTCAAAAAAGCAGGACGTGACGTCATAGCTTGCCGAAAACACGTGCAGTACACAAGAAAGGTCTGTAGCGGAGCTCATTGGTCCTTAAAAGCATGAGCACACACACTTTCCCTCCAGTGGTGGAGGCATGCTGTTGAACTGAGAACACATGTTCTGACCACACCAGTACAACACATGTTGTGGACACATTGACTCTCTAAGGAGAATTCAATGATGATGATGATGATGATGATGATGACTAAAATAGAATGACCAACAACACTACTTTAATACTCAACGAAGGAAAAAGTTAAGAAGTTTAGGAAATAATCCGAACTGATTACTGAAATACTTAATCCGGTCAAAGTCAGGAAACAGTTTATCTGTGGGAAAAAATAAATACTGAAATAGCACTGCGCTGTAATCGATATTTAAAACGCAATGACATGACTCAGCTTAGGCCACATATTAATTAACGAGTTTGATTTTGTTGATCACATCAGGTAGCTTTATTCAATCTTACATACAAGTGCAAATAGAGTGTAAACTTCAAATGATGCATTCTGTTTGGAATGTACAGATGGCATTTTAACTGTTACTTATGAAACGATATGTAGTAAACAACTCATACGTGAATATGGCAGTTGGAGACAAAAACCTTCTGTTCCGTCAGATAAGCATGGAATCTTGGTGAGAAAAGCTACTGGAAGATTCATTTCATTGGTCATTTATTATCAAGCCAGCAGTAAATTATGGGAAAATATTCATTCACATCCAGCTAGAACAATGCTGGCCAGCAACTAGTTAACACAAATATACAGTTTAATTGTTTGTTTTATTGTGTTAGAGGAAACTACAGCAACCCAGAAGAAGGCCCGAAGCCAGTGAATCTGACATTCATTGGAAAGTTCATGGTCATCAGTTGCAATTAGATAGGCATGCAGCAATGTAGCCTCAAATCCAATGAATTGTAGCTCATTTAAAAAGACACAAGTTGTGATGCAATGCATTGTGAGCTTTTATGTAGATCGGCTATTTTTTAAACATTTTTTACAAACCTTATCTTATGGGGGTCCCTAACACAAACTCTTTTCAAATAGGGGACCATGGCCACATACATAGCAATTTGGGGGTTCTTGACATGAAAAACGTTTGAGAACCACTGACTTGATTCATGTAGGCACTGAACTCTGAAAGGAGGCTTTGGGCCCATTAAATAACAAACTAAGCTGTGATAGCGAGATGGTAAATAGTGGCTAGCTGAAACATTGATACAAGTATCCCCCGCTTTGGGATGCCTATGGAGTTCATTAGTCCCTGTGACTGCTCTCCCCTGGTCCAAAGGTTACCACCTGAGTCAACTACAAGATAGGCACCGAGAATCGCGAAGTTGGCAGCTTGTCGCCATTTATTACCCACTTTATTGCAGACTTAGACATGTTTTATCCCCTCTCTTTATGATTAGGACTAGGACACATGGTGGATTGATGCAACCACTTTCAATGGTTATTATCCTCTACTGAGCCAAGCAGAGAGTTTTGTAAAAAAGGAAAAAAAAAAAACACAACAACAACTAGAAAGCAGACAAGCTGGCATTGCAGGTTCCTGAGGGCACTGTAACTTTATGTGCCATTTGTTAATGCAATGAGAACATGGTTAAAATTAATAGCAGAAAAACAGTGTCAGATTTTGTTGTGAATTTAGAGGACCCCCCCCCCCCCCGAATCTCCATGCACAATTTCAATGAGCTTGTTGATCATTTTGAATGGTGGCCAAACACCCCAAACAATTTCAGAAGCACAGTTCATCTCAAATGGTTGGCAACTTAATTAAGATCTTAGATCTTACATCAAAACAATTCGGGAACATGGGACACAGACCCTGACATCCCAATTAACAATAGTCTTTCATATGGCCAAGAAAGGATTCGAGGAACCATAGAAAAAAAAACATCATCATTCTGAATGTCAATGTTTGTCAAATTAAACATTAACATTTTAGCTGACCTCATCATCCAATGTGACTTAGCTATGTGATAAGACTGCACTTCAAAGTCTCAACACGATACGGTGTCAAGAGTAAATAGTGCAAGAGTTGCACAGTCTTGGTGAACTGCTGGGTATATGATCAGTAGGTCATATTGACCTTGGCAGTCATGTCAAAACTGAATGTGAGTGGTTTGGACATAACTAATGGTATTATCTCTAATGGGCAGTGGCTATAAAACGGTGCATTTTGAAATTATATAATCTATGCCTACTCCATTGCCATTGAACCCACAGTTGAACCCACAACTACTCTGTGAGTTGTGGGTTCAACTATTCAATGTGGCAATAATCATATCCTATTCCTTGTCATAACATATGAATATGGCAGGAAATGCGGGTGTGACGTGGCTTTCATACAAACAAGCACCCATTTTCTGTCAATTTTTGTAACTCTTTACAGTTATCCATCAATTTTTAAGTGTTATCCATTAAGTATATCAAACATCATCAATCTGTGGCCAACTGGTCGTTGGCAATATACCCATCCCATCCCTAATGGTCATTATTTGGAATCAATGAATAATGATTATGTATTGCTACTGCAGACAAAGGAGGATTATCAATTTGTTTGTATCGGTCCTACTGCACACAGGGTCAACACCACCACCTGCATTCTATGATGTACTGTAAAAGCAAAATGTACACTATGGGTATATGGCCAGTTAAAGATGATTATTTACCTAATTTTATCTCATACACTATACAGGATAAACAAGTGTAACTTAAAGCTCTATCAAATGGAAGCTGAAAAATAATCTCAAATAGATAATAATCACAACAAATTCTGGAGGATTTTGCTTCACGGCAGGCCATTATCCAGAGTGGACAATAAGCTTTCATTCCTAGACTATACTAGCCTTCACGCTAAGAAAAACATAATTATGATTTTTTTTCCCATGTCAGTGTCAATATCAAGTATTAAAAATCCTCAACCACAAAAACATTCCCTGTAGAACAACAATGGAGGAAGTGGTTTGATTTGCTGTGATGGTTTCCAGAAAACATTGTGAGGTTTGATAATAAGGAGGCTTCACCTTCCTGACCATCAAACCTTACACAACCATGAATCAAACCGCGCGCGCACACGCGCACACGCGCACACGCGCACACACGCACACACGCACACACGCACACACACACACACGAGTGACTAATACCATCCATTAGACTAATATACAGAAGAAATTAGCTATGTACCATGTGGAGTCACAAATCAATATGAAATTCTTCCCATAAGAGCTCCTTCTGCTCCTCCACTCACTGTAAAACAAACTATGCTCTTCCAGCAATTGAAATGTCATGCACATTTTTACATGGGCTACTACAGGCCTGGTTGATAATATTCATACAATGTTTTTGAAGATCTTTCTTCATATCAATGGCTTTTATGTGGAAAAATGTGTAATTTTTCCATGCAGTGTTCCGTTCAGCTGGTCCAAATCAGTATTTGAGGCACATACCAGTATGACCCAATTTCTCTATCGTCAATGGCAAATATGTAATGACACGTGAAAAGAATAATGTTTTCAATATTTGGCAAGGTTGAAGGCAAGCATAGTTACAATGAATTCTGTTTCACACCCTTTCCCCCTTCTCTTTCTAGGTACCTTCTTTAGCAAAAAAAAAATGTGAACACAGGCTGCTACTAACATTTCTACTCAAAACTTTTAATTGTTCTCTTTGACCTAATGTCTTCTGGAGTGGAGTGACATGATCACCACGCAGCAGAAGAAATGACACAAGTAGGTCTTGGTTTATCTTATCTGTCAAATTTTACATGTTTTTGAAGTTAAGATGGAACCCTCTGCAGTAGCCTGGTTTCAATACCAGAACTTGAGTAAGCTCAGGTCGGACTGCACACTACAAACATTTCTGTAGCAACATCTTTTAATAGTATCACGACTGCAGAAGCCTTTCTTGTAAGAGCATGATGAATTAATGCTGCAGTCTTGCTCAATGCCAAATAAGCTTTACTTGGGAAAAAGCTTTGCTCACTTGTTTAAACTTTAAAGCCTCTAGCACAGCTTCTCACAGATACATCGGTACCCATGTACAATATATTATCCGTTGTGTCTGATCAGAACATAAAATTATGCTGGGGATAATTTAGAAATAGTTCCATTTGTGTTGTTTTTATTTTGTAATTAATTGATAGTTAATTGATAGATCATATAAAATAGTTTCACCCTAGCCTCTAGTCAAGTTACAGTTGGAGGGGTCTGAAGTTGGTTCTCTTGGTTTCAAAAAGACACCTCCATTTAACAGAATAATAATGTTGTGGAACTGCCCTCCGAATGTGTCTGGGCTGAGAGCCAGGTCTGGTCAACATGGTGTAATGTTTACATGACGTGGTCCATATTGAGTCACTTGCTCTGGAACCTAGGCCACCCATCAATCAACCACTGTGACATGATACAGGCATTACCAGGACAACCGTTGCCTGTACGACAGACAGCCAAAGCAGAGCACACTGCTGAGACTGACACCAAGGCATCCACCAGTGTGATAGGTTTCCTTTAACACCAAAACCCTATACGCTTAATTGACCAGGGTCCAGGGTTCTCTCGATTTGCCTCCGCCAAATACTGAACACTCGCTTTTTCCGCCCAGCATTGATCCCACTGTGTTGGGCATCGTTGTTGTGTATTGGCATTTGTGATCATGGATTATGCACAAGGTAGAACCAGTATTGGGCATTATTACTTAGGAGAAATATCTAATATCTTTACTTTACTTATGAAGTAAAAATAATAATACTATATTACTTATGCGTTGAATAATGAATGAATCTATAGCTTGTAAATCTGTCCCATTTCACAACAAGCTCCGTTGTAATAAATAATGGTATGTTTTGGTGGAGTAAAATTACATATTACCTATTTTGGCAGAGTAATATCGTTACACTGGTTTTGCTGGAAAAGGTAATAAGTAATATGTCATTAATTACTGCCCAACACTAGGTAGAACAGTATTTTAGGTTTGGGTGCCGGGTCTTTCTTTTTTACTCATCTCCACTCTGATCACGCTACCAATTTCAGGGGTCTGTTAGGGTTTGGGTCGGTCTCATTTTTGCTCACGTGAAGAGCTCTATCATAATAGTAATGTATTATTATTATTATTATTATTATTATTATTATTGTAGATTAAGTGTAGAGTGTTATACATTGTGTTAACATTTAAAATCTCGCCGTTAATTCAATTTGAGTACTCTTCCATGTGGTTACATTCGTAAAGCCTAGAAGTTAGAACCCCATCATGCACTAATGTACCTTTAATGTACACTTTTCCACTCCTACCAGCATGCTCAATAATCTAATTTGTGTGTGTGTGTGTGTGTGTGTGTGTGTGTGTGTGTGTGTGTGTGTGTGTGTGTGTGTGTGTGTGTGTGTGTGTGTGTGTGTGTGCGTGCGTGTGCGTGTGTGTGGTCTCACCAGTATGGAGTGCATGCCCATGTAAATGCGGCTGGCACAGACCAGCAGACACCAGCACAGAGCCAGACCGACACCCAGTGAGTACGGGTACTGAAAAAAGAAGACATATGCACAACATAAGTTAGTAGAACTGGGAAAAAGGAAATGCAACATCAGAAAAATAAATATCATAACGTCACCTTCTTAAAATAATCGCCCAAGTCATTTTTTGGCCATTTTTTGCGATATACTGTATATTATACAGTATAAAATTCTGTATAAAATACAGTATATCGCAAAAGATGGCCAAAAAATGACTTAGGCGATTATTTTAAGAAGGTGACGATAATCTAAAACAGGCTCGACCAAATATGTTCCCAGAACCTGTCATTGTGGTCACTGGTCAGAGGGACAATAACCGCTGATATTTTCTGCATTTTCACTTTTTCAGAAAAGACGGACAAATTCTGTGGCACTATCCACACAGGTTGTGATGTTCCCTACTTTTGGATTACCTACTGTATAATCCAAAACTGAGTACTAGTATGATCTAGTAGAGCTGACTATTCCTATACTGTAGCTATTCCTGTTGATTAGTGATTGATTAATGATCACTTGTTCTGTTTGACTATAAGTTGAATTTGTTCATTATTCGAGTAGATTTCTGGTTGGAGTGTCTTTCCCAAGAACATAAACATAGGCGAAGGCACAAAGGGAGAACATGAATGATGCTTACTGAGGAAGGAAGACAAAATACTGCATCAGGCTCGTCCATGTTTGTCTCATCTCATTTGTGTGCCCAAAACAAGCACTTTACAATGCACATTACATTCATTGTGTAAGGTGCCATCCTGCTCATCAGAAGCAGTTTAGCATGTACTACACAAGCTTTGCCTGAGTTTAGAGGCCAATAATAGGCTCAGATGACAGGATATGGTTATCTGCTGCTAATGTTTAGTGTATGTATGGCCTCATAAATATTACTTAATTAAGTCACCCCCCCCCCCTCTATCTGATGTATTGTACTTGTAATATTGTACTTGCCTGTAGTAGAGGGGAACAGAATGGGAGAGAATATTATGTGTGAGAGAGAAATAGCTGAGAAAAAAAAATGGGGGCGTGTGAAATATGTAAAGACATAGAGAGACAGAGTCTCTCTATGTCTTTGCATGAGTAAGAGAGGGATATAAGACGTAGATAAGAATATGTGCAGGCTAACTAAAAGCTTTTTGTGCTGCTGATCATTGTCGCTCTTGATGGCTTAAAACAGCACAGAATGGTTGCAGCCCCACCATTACCCCAGCATCACACCCTCCTATACACTCCACCGTCATATCACATACTATGAACACATCCACTCGCAGAATGCACGCACACGCACGCACACACTTTCCCAGCCTCCATCCCTCTCATCAGATTGCTCTCAGACCTTCTGGGGGAAATTACATCAGCCATGCAGTTTAATGGGCTCAGAAGGAGTAATGCTAACATAACACTGATAAGGCTGCTCAATGGATACAGCTCATTCATCAACATCAAGCGGCTGATTTATTATTTTGAGGTATTTCTGCATTTCAACAGTGCTGTGTGTGTGTGTGGGGGGGGGGAGGACTTTCCAAAGTTACCTGGGAGTTGAGATACAGTGTTGTGGACTAGCACCGGTCACACTTCAAACACAGGGTGTACTGTACTGTAAATGCATGTTACACAGCAGCACAGTGATCAAAGACCTAACCCAAAAAAATTGAACATGCAGGGCAGCAGCGGACTCCTTGTCAGTCGCCTGAGAGGGCTATGATGGCTTTCATCATGCAGCTGTGTGAAGTACAAACTGCACCATCTGGTTTTGGAAAAGCAGCGGTAAGCACATTTTAGATTACACTCGAGGCATGTAGCTGATGCTCTTATCTGGAATAAATTAGCACAAGTCATAAAGTGAGCTCCAGTACCTACAGGCTACATCAAACATTAAAAATAACGAAAGATAGAAGTTCAGAGCAGTAGTGCAGAAACACAGTGTAATTGGTACACAGCCCACACTATCACACTCAGCTTCAAACAGCATCAGCCTACCCTCAGAAACCCATTTCCCAAGTCGTCTCCACGTCGGGCAGACTGGCAACATTGCCAAAGCCACACCCAGTTCAGTTTGAAGACTATTCCTACTCAGTCTAGATTTAGGTGACCTTACGGCCAAAAAACGCAATATGACCAAGTCTACGTTATGTTTTTTTGACAATATGTTTTTTTTTTTTTTTTACCACACATATAAACAGGCTGACATAATGTGACATATCTCACACACGCACACACGGCATTATCATTTTTAAGTATATTAAACACATCAACACTTATTAGAACTTGCTCATGGTTAGTCTTGGGCAATATACCGGTATTACCATACACACACACACACCAATATTACAATACAGAGTAATATCGTTGGGTCTATAAAAAATATCAAATACCGAATATCGCCAAATACCAACATTATACTGTATTCTATTAAAATATAAGCAATGAGACTTTCAATAGTAACTATAATTTTCATGTTACACACATGCCTAAAATAGCCCTTATTTGGGCTACTCTTTTTGGAAACAATGTATTTCCAACTCCAGTTTGTCCCTATTTTGGCTGCTTGAACAGCAGAGTGCTCAGTTTCTGCCCCTCAATGTCGCAATTCTGAGAGCTCTGATTGCACGCCATTGCCACCTAGTGGTCAATACTGGTAATATCGAATGTCGAGCTAATTAACACGTTATCAATACCGATATTAAAAAATCAATACCGCCCAAGACTGCTCATGGTCTAAGTATTTTTCCATGTTTTGCTTGGACTAGTGACATAACAACACGAATGTGTTTATGGTATTTTTCAAATTTGCCTCTTATCAATTTATCTAAATTATATTAGCCCTTACCCATTTGAGGCTTCAAATTTATCAGCATGCCATCAGGCTCATGCACGAGCGGCACGCCACATCCATCAAGTCCATGATTACGGAATGTTAGATGCGTGTCCATGGTCAGTGTCATTGTCGTATGTGAAGGTAGCATGACTTCGCTGAGAAGTCTGAATGATTAAAAGTACCCCCCCCCCCCCCCAACATGTATCGCACTGTTTCAAATAGCCAACAGCAGCAGTCATTGCTTAGTTACTTTATAGTTAGATAGTGACAGTACTGAGCAATCTTTTTTTTTAATTGTTATTACCGTACTGTCCCAAATATATATTCCACACAAATGTATGTACTGATTGATTGACAAGCACACCACAACCGATAGATCAGTAATCGCTCTCTTCCATCAATCTATACTTGGGTCTGTGTAATCAGCACAGATTGTGTGTGTGTGTGTGTGTGTGTGTGTGTGTGTGTGTGTGTGTGTGTGTGTGTGTGTGTGTGTGTGTGTGTGTGTGTGTGTGTGTGTGTGTGTGTGTGTGTGTGTGTGTGTGTGTGTGTGTGTGCGCGCGCGCGGGGTGAAGAATGCTGTCCCAACAGTGCTTTGTGGCAGTACTCTGGTTCGTGTACACACACACAGAATGTCTGTCAGTAGTGGGAGCCCCACAGCCATGTTTGCCTCACACTCATGGCCACAACTCGCCTACTGTGGTGTAGCCGTCAGCCGTCACATGCAGTTTTATGGAGATGATGTGTGTTTGTGTGTGACCACTGGTCATTGGCTGGTCACTCTAGGTCCTGCTCTGTCATCTTGTGGTGGATTCACCACCCACATGCATACAAAGAAAATGCACTCAAAAGACACAGATACAAATACAATACACATGTATTGTTGTATGCATATTGTCTTGAGCAGAGGTTGAGCAGAAGACATTTAAGCTATGATGAAGGCTTTTTAAGAACGGCCACAAGGCTAGACTCAAACCACCTCTACCTGGTGTGTGCACTAACTGCACTGTGCACAATGCAATTTACCAGCATTTATGCATTTAGCAAACTCTCTTAATCCAAAGCGATTTACAGTAACCAAAACCCACACAAAAACACAAAGCAAATAGATAGACCCATTAATCCCACAAGGGCAATACAACTGTCATAGATCTACTTGAGTCTATCCGACCAACACATGATTTTACTGAACTATGTGCTGCACATCATTCACCCATTGCACCCAATCATGTCACACTCTGGAGTTCCGCACTGAACTCTAATGCTGTTGAAGTAGGACTCCAAAAGCCCCCCCCCCCCGTGACCCCTTACATTGAAAACCTATTCATAATCATGATCATGTCTGTCATCATGGATGTTATCACTACCACAAATGCAGGGAGCAACTATGGAGTGCAATATGACCGCAGATCTCAATCATGCTTGGAGGAAGAACAGTATAGGCAGCTTTGTCCTCTCTCCTCCAGAGAGGAAGTCTGACACAAAGTCTGTTTACCGTACTGTTCTGTTCAGAACAAAATAACAAAGTGCCCCACCAAGTAATACTGTATATGGATGAGTTGAAGCCCCTGGCTATAGCTAGCTCATTATGTCACATTTCCATAGGGTGTTTATCTGGAGAAGCTGAGGGCCAGGCCTGCTCTTTCTCCTCTTCTTCCTCTCGTCACTTCTACTTTGTCTTGTTTTCCACTCATCTTTCAACACACAAGCACAGCAGTTACTGTAACTAATGGAACTAGTTAATACTGGTAGTTAAGTGAAACTTCCTTCGCAATCACATTTATTTCACAATGTACTTCCAGTTGGGTTCTCTGTAGTCCAATCGCCGATGAAAGCCTTGCCACAACCTTGCCTTGCATGCGTGATGCGCAATGCGCATGTGTGTGTGTGTGTGTGTGTGTGTGTGTGTGTGTGTGCGCGTGCGTGTCTGCCTGTAACACAGAATGTGCTGTGAATGGCTGATTTTTGTAAAGCTACTTTGTCAGGTTATTGGATGGGACCCTATAGTGTGTTGCCATCCCTGTGAAGTGTTAATGAAACCCTGAATGCGGTAGGTTCAACACTTTTTACTTCTTTTTTTTAACTTTCTATTGTGTTGGATGTGTAGGCCATGTTTTTGCTTGCTTTCAAGAATAGAGGACGTTTTTCCAATTTTAAGGTGCTGGGAAATACAAGTGTTACAGGCTCTTCTCCACTTTGAATGGCAGCCGGGGCAAATGCTCTCGCTAGAACCCAAGTTGACTCAATAGAACTTCAACGTTCGGCATGGCAACTCACTCACTTTATCTTGCTCTTCCGACATTCAACTTGTACTTTTATTCTCTTCAATCTCCAAACACCACTCACTCCAGTCATTCCTAAAAACACTGATTTACTCTTTCCTCTCCCCTCATACTCTTTCATTCTTCACTCTCCTGTCTAGTACTATTTTATCTGGAACGTTCAAGGTTTCTTAATTGTTACATCTTGGGTACGTAGCAACATTATTTTGCTCTAGTGGGAGACAACAATAGCAGCAAAAATAACAAACAAGACAACAAGGAAATTGAAATTGAAGAGAATACAGAATAAAAGGTGTCCATTCTGCACTTCCTGTTGCAATACATAGAGTACTGAAGCAACATCTCCTGGATTGAATGGTATAACAATGAATAGGCTTTCCAGATCTAAATGGATTAGGTTATAAACGGCAAAGATTCATCTGTGCCAGTGCAGCTCGCTCTCTTGGCACTTTCCCTCGGCTCATCAGCCTTTCAACTCCTTCCTCTCTAATGCACAACAAACTCTTTCATAGTTCTTTCCATCCTTTCATGTCCTCTCATCTTCTTCCCTGACATGGTCTACTTTACCTTGCATTCCTTCTGTCCCTGCATCCAGTCCTCCTCATCTCCTTCTGCCATTCTCCCCTTCTTCCCTTATCATCTCTCCCGATTCATTACCTTTTATCCCCTCTTGCTTTGATAACTTCTTATATTTCCCTACGCTCTTCTCTGGCCTTTTCTCCTTCCCTCTTCCTGGTCTCACTTTTTAATCTTGACCTGTTGTCCTTTTCACTTACTCTCTCCTTTCCCTATATTACCTCATCTCTAAAATCACCTACCAGGATTGTCACAATTACATAATCACCTAATTATTTGAGGTTGTTCAATTAATTTGTCATAATTGTTTCCATGTTGGGAAAATATAAAAAAAGCAAAAATAGTAGATCCACAAGCTTATGTAAATATACAATTTCGACAACCTTATTTATCATCTCTTGCCTTCTCTTTGCCCCTCATCAACCTTCCGTTTGCCTCAGTGACCTCCACTATTTCCTAACCTCCCTTCTCTCAATTGCACTTCACTATATTTTCACCTTTCTCCCAATGCCGTCCAGACCTATTTCCTTGTACCCGTTTTCTTCCTCTTCTCCGAATAGTTCCTGTTCCCCTCTTTATTCTTCTTCTCTTTTTGTCAGTACCCCCTCGGGAGAGCAATGTGTTCTACTAGATACTGTACTGTTCCAGAGAGTTGGTGTGGGTTAGGACTGGGAGAGGAGGTAGGAGGCCTGGGTGAGGTGACTGAGGAATTGGGAGGGATTATGATGCACAAGAGGGTGATGTAATACTGGGAGAACAAGAAATGTGGGAGTAAAGAGAGGGAGGAGGAAAGAAGTGTAGGACATACAGAAGAGTTAAGAGGTGTTGCATCATGGACTGGATTCCCTTTTTTGTTTGGTTTTGTTTTGTTTGTTTTTGGCTGGACTGGCTATTGGTGAGATTTTGTATTGCTGCTGTGATGTGCTGATTATTTTTATTTTATTTCATTTTTTATAAGAAAAAGAAATAAACACTTGAATTACAAAAAAGAGAGGTGTTGCTTCTCTAACACTTCCCTTACTATTCCACTATTATCTGACTGCAGCCAAACTAAACATTATTGCCTGCTCAGACGAGTCAGCCAAGTCCAAATCCAAAGACTGCAAGCTATGGCGCGAGTGACACACCCTGTTATGTCAACAAACCAATGTAATAAATTTCATAAATGAAATTAATACTACCTTAATTAAGACATAGTGGAAAATAGCCAATCCATAAGCTCACAACACAACACGCTGTTTGCTTGTATCTGCTATTTGCACTAGTTAGGGACTGGGAAAGCATCAAAACTCCCTTTTTGGTCACCGACTAAAATGTTTGGGAACCACTGGACAGTAGACAAGAGTCACAAAGGTAGCCTGAAAAGTGGAGAAAAAAGCGATAGAGGGACAGAACAAATAAAGAGGAAATCATGAGCTCTGTCACTCTGTTTAGTCCACTATCTTGTGTTCAGGGATTTGGTTGCTTATCACTTCTTCTGGCTGCTGACTGATATGTGGTTGGAGGGGGACAGCATGATACGTTAAATCAATCTCACTTCTGCACTCAATCATTTAAACTGCATTCTCTTAGTGCTACTATAGACTGCCAAGATATTTGGTTAGACTGTGGACCTTATTTTGGAGGTCGTCGACAAAGCCATCAATCTCACGCAAGATCAGGTTGTATGCTCATGTACTTTTGTTACATGAACTGGAAAATGTACTAGTGCATCTTGTCTGGTTTTAATTAAATCACAGTGAAAATAAAAGCCATCTAAAGAACTGAAAACATAATAATTGTTATGGTCTCTATTAGAGACCATAACAATTATTAGACTCTCTAATATGTCAATATTGCTAATATACTGTTTAGCAATATCTTGCTACTGCTGTGTCACTCAGCCAAAATGTCTCTCCAATTCGATGATTGTTATAAATGAAGTCGATCCAGCAATGGCTTCTGGTGACATCATAACCTGCCAGTAGATCAAAGTCTGTGCAGTCTTATTTCTGACTGGACTAACAGACAAAACTAGAAATGCACTTGGACAAAGTGGCAACTTGTGTGCAAGCAGAGCGTGCAAGCACTGCTACTATCTAATGTCTAATTTACTGTCCATTCTATAAATCTACATAAATCTTTAGATCGTTTTGACCTTATGCCAACAAATATTCCCTAGTTACGCCAACAACAGCCAATCAGGTACACGTCGAGTATCATACCCAGACAATCATCAAACGTACCTACATCATCAACAATGCTGGTCCATTATTGATCTGGTACACTGACATAGTATACTGTTCCTATATTAGCAGTACCTGCCTATATCAATATATGCACCAGCCATTATACATTACTCTTATGCTGAATACATCAAGTTACAGCGGTAATAGCACACCATGCAGTAATGTGTAGAACTAGCACTAGGGTATTTGGAATCAGTTTGGTCTATTATAGATAACTTTACAGATCATGAAATGTGGGAGGGGCATGATCAATATGCTACTCCCAGTAGATTATAATTAACCATTGTTTCTGTTTTGTTCCGCCTTTTATACAGATGACAACATGGACGAATGTCAAATAAGGTTATTTCACACTTTACTTAAAGATTTCCTTTACAATGCATCATAAGTTCATTTATAATGCAATACATACATGCATTACTTTATTTACTAAACACATTGGATATAATGCATTATGATGCAGTACATCATTTCAATCTGTGCCTTTATAACAGACTGAGTGATGGTAGTTATAATATGCTGTTCCTTTGAGCATAATATTGTATTATGACTAACAGTTGTAATATGTTGTAAATGTAGCTATGAGGAGTTTTACATGGTTGTGGACATTTATAACAATAATGCATTATAAATGTATTACGACACATCATAAATGAGCTTACAATGCATTATAAAGGCAACCTTCTCTACGGTAATTAAAGTTCCAGTTGAGCCAATAGTATCATTACACGCATGTGACACTTTCTTTGGATACGGTTAAACATTCAACACCATTGCACTCTCCAGTCTTGTCACCAAGCTCAGAGCTCTAGGGAGAGCCAGCGAAATCCATTTGAGCCCTCGCCCGCGGGCGCCCGTTTTCACAAAAACGGGCGCCCGGTTTCACAAAAACGGGCGCCCGTTTCACAAAAACGGGCGCCCGTTTTCAAAAGCGGGCGCCCGTTTTCAAAAGCGGGCGCCCGTTTTCACAAACTAGGCTATGCCTAAACCTAACTCTAACCCTAAACTTAACCTCAGTAAACCTATGCCTAAACCTAACCTAACCCTAACCATAACCTTTTGAAAAGGGCGCCCGTTTGTGAAAACGGGCGCCCGCTTTTGAAAACGGGCGCCCGTTTTTGTGAAACCGGGCGCCCGTTTTTGTGAAAGCGGGCGCACGCTTTTGAAAACGGGCGCCCGCGGGCGAGGTCGCTTTTGGATTTCGCCCCTGCTGGCTCTAGGACTCAACCCACACAGGTGGTGTGAATTGGCACCAGCCCCAAAGATCTAGCCTCCTCCTGTGCTCACTCTTTTCCATCAGAGTAGAATTAATATACAAACACAATTGCATTCTTCTTGTTGTTTCTATTTTCCCTTTAAGATGTTTTAAGCTTCTAATTGTATTTTTATTATGACACTGTCAAGATGGTAAGGCTTTAGTTAGTTTAATTACAAGACTATCACCACCTGCATCCTGCGGTAGTGGCCGCTGTATTGAAACAGCATGTGACAATAGAATACCTTGACTGATTTAAGCATCATTATGTACAGTATGTATCATAGTAACTTATAGTAAAAATTCTGTATACAATGTACAAGAGGATTATGTCCCACTGTGTGACACAGTAGATATGCATTATTTATTATCCACCTTGCAAGTTGAATGGAGTCAAAACTAAGACTATGTCAGCTGACATACGCCGGGAAGGGAATACAGAACAGAAAAAAGGAAAGGAGGAAGTATTGACCTATAGCAGTAGCAGAAGAGTGCAACGTGGGTGGCACTGGCCACATTGTACAAACATGCTCCAACATAACTGACCCTGCCAAAACTACAATATTGTGGTGCAGCTCGTAGACACTTTATATGTAATTCAGAATCACTAGAGTGCTGGAAACACATGGGAACTCGAACCTTTACTAGGAAAGGACTTTATCTCAGTTTTCACTATCTGTTACGGATTATTTGGGATGTTTAGATTAGGACCTCGGCACATTTGATTTATTTTGACTTATTTTGTTTCATTGAAAGTCTATCTAGAAACTCCAGAAACAAACACAGTATGAACTTCTTTTGACCCGTAGCTGCCAAGATGCCCAAGTTGCTTACCGTATGTCATAGGTAGGAATGTTTAAAAATAATAGAGGAAACTTTAGTGTGTACAAACACTGTGTTTGTAAACAGATTTGTTTACAAAACGGAAACGGACACCCCATCTCTACTCCATTGGCTCATTATGGCTCTGCTGGAGGAGACTGCTGTGCTGGGATTGGCTAAAATGCCCCCTCACCCCACTCAACCCCACTCCTTTTAACTGATCCCGACGAATGTTTTGTTTTCATGACTTGTTGACAAAGTTCTGGACCATCTGCAGGACGAAGCAAGTGTCTGTCTACAGGTAGATATTTGCAGCATCAAAGTAGAAGCAATGTAGAGGGGAAAATGAAAAAATATAGCTACTGTATATATTTATTTTGATGTTTGGCTAAAAAGTTTCCTCAATTACCTTTAAGTACCATCAGTACAGTCCAGCCTGATCATGAGCCAATGGATGTGTGTTTGAGTAATTCCTTGTACTACTAAACAAGCTAAATCATAATGGCAAAGGAATGCCAGGAAGGTTTCAGATTACTAGGTAGGCAGGCACTGGGGTGTCATCTGGCATCTGCCATGTTGTTCTGAAAATGAAAAATGGCTCCTTGCGTTCTCAGGGCAGGTGGCCTCACTATTCCAGTTTTCATGGCAAGTAGTCAATTGAATTTATCTCACTTTCCTGCTTCTTCACAGAAGGAAGAAGCTGTTCACTTCCTCATTTTGCAAACAGCAAATAGCAAAACAACATCTGTCAATGGTGTCCAACAAAGTAATTTCAAAGGAACACATTTAGTGCTATTCCTCAAGGCCATAACGTTTCTTCTCCTAAACCTAAACAATTATATTGTTTTGATTTTCCTGTCATATTGCACTTCGATTAAGATACTATACGATTACTACATGATGCACACTGTCTTTTGATCTTGATTAATATGCGAGTTATTGCCCTGTTTCATTATAATCTGTACCGTTTTATTACAACAATGCACAATTTGTATTGTAATTGTTAACATGATGATATACAAAAGCACATATCCCATTTCACATGGTCACACAGTTGTTTGCAGTTGCACTACGTTTATATAAACAGTGTTGTAGTGGGACTTTTAGAAGTGGGGGGACGCCTCTTAAGGGGGATTCCACCCATTTTCAACTTTTTTGTGAGAGTGTACAAATGGAACTTGGACCCGCTGGGGTCCAATTAGTTGCGGAATTTCCCTTTAAGACACGTGCATGCACATTTGCATGCGCATTTTGCGTCACCTGCGCATATTAAAACAACTATAGCATATTGAGAAAGATTGTTTACAAAGACAAAACATACCGTAGGCCTACTTTTGCCCCAAAAATATCTTAGATGTGAGAAGTGGGGGGACGCCGTCCCCCCTCCACTACTACACCCCCTCTTACACCAAAAGCGTAAATAAAAAGTTAAGAGTTTTACCTCCCAGCGACCATAGGTCAGGAAGAACAGAGAGACGGGGATGGCGGTGCCCGACATGGCGTGCGTGGAGGGCATGCTGTACTCGGAGTTGTAGAACACCTCCAGCTTGACCACAGGCGGAGAGGCCGGCCGTGACCAGCCGAGGATGTCTTTGGTGCACTGGCCCAGGTACATGACCCACACCCACACCATGATCAGTCTCCTGCCCACGAAGGGGTCCACGTTCCACGTGACGAACGGGAAGAAGGTGATGTAGAACATCTCGTTGCCCAGCTCGGTGCCGAGCGTGAACAGGTAGTAGAGGAGCCGGTTCTCTATGAGGAACTCCTGCCCCGCGTCGCCCGTCAGGGAGTTCTTTCGGAGGGGTTTGACTTTGGTCAAAACGGCCGCCGCCGTGCTGGTGGTGCCCGTCGTTGCCCCGTTTTGGGGCAGACCCCCTGTCGGAGTCCTCTGTCGAAGCTCTGCTGTGGTTGTTGGTAGATCACCCCCGCAGCCTCCCTCACCACTATCCTCGACCTCACTTTCCCCGGCGGTGAGGTGCTTGCAGGCAGCGCCGTTGTTGTGCCACCGAGTTCGCTCTCCGTCTCCGCTCCCCGCTGTCGGCGGCGACCGGCTCGCAAATGTCCCGCGGACCCCGCAAATGTGCTGAAATCGAGCGACGAGGTGCGGGTCCTGCAGGCGCAGGAGCACGTCTCCGATTCGACTTGTTTTTGCCATGTTTTGCGATTGGTCTGGTGACTGACTGACTGGATCTCACGACTCGCGCAGCGACCGAGCAACTACCACTAATGCCCACAAAACGGTAGACACGGGTACGAAAAGCCAGCTAGTCCAGCTAACGTTAGCTAGCTAACGAGAGTATCATCATTCATTATGGCAGAGTATTTTTCCTCATTTAAACAGCGCTGCTTCCTTAAAGATATTGCTCACGTGTACCAGGACGCCCATCAGCTGATGATATATATATATTGCTGCTTAAATTCGGACCAAAAAGGCAGAAGTATTGAGGCGTGCAGCTGCAGGACCGCTACGTCGCCCAGTGTAGTGGTTGTATCCTGTTCCCTAACTGACAGATAGCAGGAACGCGCACTGGAGAGGCGGGGTCGCGCACCACTCGTATGGGGTTGAAGTATTTGGGATTTTTAGGAGGAAATTTATTTATTTCCATAAAGTTACATCATTTTGTTGTTCGGTAACATAACATTTGTGTAAACTATTGAACATGATCACGACAGATTCAGTGATTTCAGTGATCTCACCAGTGATGCTGATGATAATGATAATTAGTTCCTCCCTATGCTAAGTGAACTTCACGGGTAAAAAACAAAAACAAAAACACCCAGTTTTGATGGGTGACAATTAAAGCTTTCATCCACTCAGGATAGAGGAGGCCTTCCTCCAACCAGGATCTTGTGCTGTTGGCCTGTTTCGTTGTAGAGCATGTGCATATCTTGTTACCAAACCATATTTTTATTTTTTATTTTTCAAAATTAACCAAATCACTGAATGTTCCTTTAATATTTGTTTTTCTTAAATAATATATTATTATCAGAGTTGCTGGTCTCTCCACATATGCATATGTGACGATCCAGTGTTTTTCGTACATGGTTATCCAGGGTTAGATGAGGTCCGTGTTGTGATCTTCATAATGGTAATGGCAATACTACTGTATATGGTGGAGTGGAGTGTCACAAACTTTGTGACACTTTGTGACACAAAGCCTGAGCTATCGACGGTCTTCATGATGTCACAGGGTGTGACCATATATGGAGACGTGATGTCACAAGGCATGACTATATGGACACATAATGTCACAAGGCATGACCATATATAGAGGCATGGGTGACGGACGGACAGGCAGGCGGCGGAAAGGACAGAGACAGACAGGATATATAGATGCATACAAAAGTTACAAAACAGTAACCTACACAACATTCTCACATTTTATTTGATAATCAATCACCTGAAAAAGGTTAATGGTCAAAATAGCTCATCTTAAATATGGGAATATCCATTTTCATCAAAATATAAATTCTTGTAAAATATTTAGCTTAGAGCCATCTCTTTCCACCTTTGTTGTTCTAACCATTACAGTGATTGTTATCAATACACATTTTCAACACAGGAAATAAATATTTACAGTTATAGAGCAATCAAATACAGACAGACACAAACATCCACATAAAAGGATAAACTATCATTTAGACTTGACATTGTCTGTATAGGACATGAAATATTCCTTATAAAATTGAATAATTTTAACTACAATTTGGCTCATGTCTGAAAGTGAAACAGTATTTTCAGGGAAAAGTGCAGCAATAGGGTATAGCAGTGATGGCCATTGTCTGGTCGATCCAGATTCCAGACCACATCCCTTTTTCCCATAGAGATATAAAACATTTATAATTCATAATACATTTAACATTTATATCAATCAGCTAGCCAGCAGGAACCTGGTGATAAACATTTTTGATCTGCATTTTTGATCTGCATTTTACACTTTGCCTACCACCACCTCCCTCAATTGGATGTAGACGTTATTGTAAGACAAAGGATAGGCCTATGCATTACATATAGTAGGTTATCCTGTAATTATAATGTAATATTTAAAACAAATTTTCACAAAATCAAATGTTGTATTATGGTCATGATTCACCAGGAGCCTGGGTGGCTTGATCCTAGGTAATAAAAGCTAGGTTCTAGGCCTGTAATAAAGGCATTTCCAGCCCTCACATTTTCACACAATGTTGAAGGATAGATGCCGAAAACTCTGACATTCAATGTTCTGACATACAAACATGACAATGTTGATTTGAATGGGTAACACATCATAAAGTTGATTCTAGGCTTAAAATAATACATACTTTTGAAAATCTCCATGGGAAAAATGTATGAGGTATGTTGGAACCAACTCAGCACTACAGAACTACACCACTTGTATGTTCTCAAATAAACTATTACACC
This sequence comes from Benthosema pterotum, assembly GCA_039105355.1. Lineage (NCBI taxonomy): Eukaryota > Metazoa > Chordata > Actinopteri > Myctophiformes > Myctophidae > Benthosema > Benthosema pterotum. Next base: position 26,327,307 of record CM076980.1, read on the forward strand.
TTTGTTACTGCTGCAATAATTGATGGCTGCCAAACTGCCAATTTGTTTAATGGGAGTTAATTCCCAAACCTGATTTTCTTTTAGGGAGTGCTCATTTTTGTCCACTCGGTGTCCTGCAGGCATGTCATCAGAGTTGGCATTGTGGATGGATCAGCTCTGCATGTTTAAAACTACTCACTGTAAACAGTGCTGAAATCTTTTTTTTTTTATTATTATTCTAAAACAGATCTCAGCTGCTTACATTAACGTGCAAATGTGTGTTCTATCTGGATGTCATTCTCACTCTCAGACTGTAATTCTGAGCTCTATGAGAATTAAAAAGCTCACACATGCTAACATGAGACCAAGATGATCTCTCTGTAGACTAGTCATCCTTTGGACTGGACATACTTTTTGGGGCAGGGTTTTGTCAAAGGTAAATTTTCAAGCCTATCCAACAGGGGGCAGCAAAGTACTGTGGACAGTGAAAACGTGAACAGACGAGATTGAGTCATCAACTGTGGCCAAGAGGAAAATAAACAATTCTTAATTGTGTTCCAAAATGCTAAATATCCATCTTGTGGTGGAAAATACAAATCTGAAAAAAAAAAAAAGGTGTAAATATAGTGAAACTCCTGTATTAACAATCATTTTGTCAGCATAGCTCTAACTTTTTCAAATGGCCAGCATCAAATTTCACAAAATGAAAAAGAAAAGTGACCCCTGTGTCTGCATCATGTACATGATGTCCAAATGAGTGTTTAAAAAAAGTCTTGAACAATGAACATTAGCAATTCACCTAATACACAGTAGTTTGTTAAGTAGAAGAGAACAGAAGCATAGGTACCAAACAACAACATAAATACATCCCAGGCCTGTCCACACAGGGCAATGTGCATCAATGACAATGGTAATCATAATAATCATAATAATAATAACCTACAGTCTGTATCCCTGAATGCACTCAAAGTTCCCATGAGTGACAATAACAATCAAAACAACATGATGGAAACAAAGATTCAATAGCTGGAGCCTCTCATGTCAGCATACAGTAAAGGCAGTGAGGCTTGTGACCCTGACTTTGACCCATTGCCCAGTCATTAACCCCTCCAGCACTGATGAAGAATTCACCTATGATAAAGGTTTCTAATGCTCAGCTGCACTGACACATCTGATCACTGGTGCTGGGATGGAAAAAGGATCCTGCCATCTTACAGCAAAATAATGCATTTCCAACGCCGGTTTGGAATCAAGAAGTGAAGCTTGAGAAAAAAAAAACACTTTACTTCCACTGGCCTGAACAGACAAGTTTCAGACACCTACTTGATCCACACACACCTGTGCACCAAATATGCTATTTCACCACTTCTTCGACGAAAGACAGCACTCAAGATGTCCCGCAGTCAGCCATTGTCATCAAGGTTATAAAGCAGAACCTGGTGTGTGTGATTAGGAGGTAGGCCAGGGCAGGATCCCAGGCTGTAGAGGCAGGTGGTTGAAGGGTAGTAGGGCACCAGGCGGTAGCGTGGCAACTCCTGCAGTCCAAACGGCTGTGAGCAACAGTCCGTAACGAACACCTTCACCCGCTTCCGGTCCGAGTAAATCAGCCTCTGCGGTCGTCCCCCAGATGATGAACCCCTTCTCACCACCACAGTTCCCCTTTTCCCTCCTCCTCCTATCTGCCTTCTGCCATCTTCTTCCTCCAAATCCAGCTCTTCCTCCTCTTCTTCTTCTTCCTGCTCCACTGCTTCTGGCTCCTCCTCTTCCTCATGGTGTATCTTCCTCAGCAGGTTGTTGATGAGGACAGAGCGGCGGAGGTAGGCCTCGGGGTCCTCCAGGAACCTCAGTTTCTCCAGGGACAGCTTCAGGATGCAGCTACGGTCCTCCTGCAGGATCAGGTGCTGGGAGAGACAGACTTTAACAGTCACGCAATTACAATGGGCTATACCGGTATGCACACAGAGTAACTCTTCCTACTTCCAGGCTACTTCCTACTTGATTCACAGGTGTTACCGGTGATACTAATTAAGGCTCTGTTTCATTTTGTAAATAGTGGTTCTCAAACCTTTTTTTAGATGCTATAACATTGACAGTCCATAACTACACGTCAATTTTGGTGGAGATATGGGATGAATGCCCATAAATATCAGTCACAATGGTGACTTTGTAATAGGCTTGTTAGTTAGTATGACCTACTATAAGGTTTATCAACTATGGGCCAATTAATCTTTATTTTTTATGACTAATTTATTTATTTGAATTCGATATGCTGTAATATTCGTGAGATGCAGAATCAAAGAGAGATGGGCTGTTGACTTATGGTCCAAACCAAAAATAAGAACATAAACCTTATGTCTCACACTGTATCCAAAAGTCAAAAGATTTTTGCATGCACAGTTTGCATTCTGGGACCCACCATTAGTTTTAGAAAGGTATAGTTTGTTCTAATCCTTGTGTGATTTGGAAGAAATTGAAAATGAGTTATGTTATATTTATGGCATTTATCATTTAGTAAAACATCAACTAGTATTTGTGTTCATTGTTTTGGTTAGATGGTTTCCTATCAGGAACGGGGGACAAAAAAACAGAATGTTCTGTTTGAAAAAGAGTTTTTATTTTCTTGTGCAAGAACTGTGTAATGTTGATACAGTGTATTTACATGTTGTGTCCTAAAAGTCCAGGTGGGCTGGGCAGTGGGCACCTCTGGTGCATGACACAAAAATAAGAGTCTATCTATCATGTGAAAATGGAACCAAATTCCATACACACTCGCAAAGGGGCATTTGGAACAGACTCAAGGACACTTTGAGACACACAGTTAGCAGTGTTTCCAATGAGCCGACGTGCACAAGAGCAGCACACTGACTCTGCTTGATAGAATGGAACAGAGTAACAGCTGTGAAGGAAGTAGGGACGGAGCACGGGAATGCAGAATAAACAGAAGTGTTACCCCAGAGCTGAAAATAGTTTAAAAATCCATTCCAGCCCCCCCTAGAAAGTGGGAGCTCTGAAATAGTGGCGATAGTGTTAAGAGGGACAATTGGAATGGTTTTATTGTGCTACTCTGTTGTATGAAAACAGTATTTGGGGTTTGAGTTAACAGTTATTTTAGGGGACTGTCATGTCATCTACCTGCACAGCCTTTGTGATCTAATGGCAGATCACAATCTACCTTTTGGGCACCCCTGTGGGCTGTGGTAGATGAATGAATGGATGATGGATACATGGCAGACAAACAACCAGTGATTTATTTTATGGGCTTGATGGAACACATGCACAAAATAGAAAAGGAAGGTCTTGTTTTACTTTTTGAAAATATCCCTGTAGGTGTCCATGTAAATCCTCCTCTTCCGCATACTTCCTCTTGAAGTAAGCAACTTTCGACGTTGTTGAATGGGTTGATCTGCGCTCACAGGGAAGCAAGCGCTGGAAACCAAATCAGGAAAAAGCTGCTTGGTTTTAAACATAAATTGAGTATACCCAATCCATCAACCCAAAAAATTATGAACTAGAAACATTGAAAAAATAAATAAAACAACGCACACACTTTATGAAGGAACTGTTATCTCTTCCATATAGGGTATTTTAAAATGTAACTGACAGACAGGAACCTAATTACACAAAAAGGACTGATTGTTTTCGATCCATTCAATTCAGAAAGTCAATTTCCTTCACATTTCTGTTACAGTGAAGACTCTGCTCTCAGAAGATTGTGTATTACGTGACTCGGAATGAATGAGCTGTCATTAAGAAACAGCTGTCTGATTCAGACAAGACTGTGACTCTGGATATGGCAATCACTGCAGTTTCTGTGGTGCTTCCTTTGAATTACAAGAGAACCGCATCCCAGCCCTCCTCTATGAATAGGCGTGAAAAGATACTGGAGCACCCACAAAGTTGGGTGACAGTAAATTACACAAGAGCTCTGACAGCCCTGCCTTGTAAACAGAGCTTAGAAGTGTATTATACCTGATGCTGTCAGCCCACGACGCCCAATGAGCTCTCTGACCAGGGTGTTGATTAGTGGGTCGACTCTGTTCCCAGCCTCACACATCACCCTCAAGGCTGTCTGATGGATCATCAAGATGAGGGCAGCAGGGAGGAGAAAGTACAGAGGAGGAGAGAGACAGATGGAGAAATATGAAGGAAAATGAATGAAACGAGCGTAGGGGGAGAAAAGAGAGGCGGTGAGGTGGAAATAGAAGCACAGAGAGAGAGAGAATTTGAGGGAGGGATAATTTGAGGGAGGGAGGAAATTAATAGAAATTGAGGAAGTGATGAAAGAAAGAGGGGAGAGATGTGATGGTGAAAGGGGAAATAATAATAAAGTTCAAATTGAATCACACACCGTCCTCAACTGTTTAAGTTACATTATTGTTAAACATCGGACTTACTTAATTTACAAGTAGGTCTAAGCCTGTCTACATAATTATAACATTTCGAAGAATTGGCCTGGCATCTCTCCTAAATATACCATAGCGTGGAATTGTTGACAATGCCTCACCAAAAGGTGATTTGTGGCTCAAAGCTCAAATGCTGAATAGATAGAGGGTCCCTGACCCTCCCTGGTATCTAACTGGTTGAAAGCCGCTGCTCCATATCACTGACGGCTAATCATGTATTTAACTGCAGCTCGCAGCGCTCGTCCTGAGGGAAGATGATGCATCGCACATTGAGTGTGAGTAGCCTAGGAGGTGCGTGGGACGTAAGTAGACAGTAAAATGTGTTTCTGCCTGCTGCCTGCAATGTGTTGGAGCGAGATTGTGTGGAAACCTTAATAAGTGCACAACGCAACACTATTTACAGTATATGGAGATGAAGACGAATACATGGAGATAAAACGAATAATATAATAACAACAACAACAACACTTAGCCTACATGATGCTTCACGCAAAGTGCGGTGCCGTGCTATTTTTACGCGTATCATGTAGGCTACTTATAAAACAGTGCACATGCATTACCTGGTGACAATAACGTCCAGGAGTTGGAAAAGATTATCCCCAAATGTTCTTGGAGTGAAGTCGCGATGCATATAATAATATTCCGAATATATTGTCAGTGTAGCTATCTCCGTGCAACATTTACCATCTGTGCCGAGCTGCCGATCCCTGTTACTGCAGCTTGCTTGACCGTCAAGTTTTACTATTTGCGATCCACACTTGAGTTCACACACCCACCCAGCCAGACGCCGTATCACCGTTTACAATAATCCGTTCGGAGTAGGCTACACCCCACATACACACACTCCTCCCCGGCCGGGTCTTAAAATATCCCTTTCAGTGCAACAAGCAACAAACATCGTTCTCAGTCCGACCTCATTGGTCTTTGCCAGAAGCAGATGTTTCCTGTTGCTAGGAGAGTCACTAAGCGACGATGATGACGCTCCATCACTCTCCTCAACCCTCTCATTCTGTTTCTCCTGCCTGGTCCTGCCCAGAGACATCTAGTAGAAGAGTTGCGACATTGAGGGGTCGGAAACAGAGCGCTCGAGCACTGTTCATGCAGCCTGAATAGGGACAAACCGGAGTTGGTTTGTATTGTTTGCAGCAAGCGAGGCGCAAATAATAGCTACTCTAACCATACGTGCAACAGGTTAACTAGATTAGCCTACTACAGAACAATCTAACATAAATTTATTATTAAAGATCAGTAAGGCTGGCCTTTGCCTGATTGCAAAACATTTCTGCCTACTTTTGGTCCAGGATTTGTACCTATTTGTTGTATCCATTCTCAATAGAAGTCTACGAGGACGTCGAGGAGGTGCCATTGGACTGGCCCCATGAAGTGAAGAGTTTTCATAACTTTGTCTACTGTCTACTCTAAGGCTCAGGTCCTGCCCCCCTGGATGGTGCTGCCTGCTTTCCATCAAGTTCACCTTCTATAATCCTTACTCTGTATGGGTCAAGTACAAAAAAGTGTTATGATTGTTACGTTATTATCCTAGTCTAATAATAACGAGGCAGAGGGTGAGGTTGACATGTGGTTTATCTATGATCAGCGTTCATTGTATATATATCACAACAGGTAACATCCCATAATACTATGCGGTGCTCTGTATACATGCGTTCTCATAGGCTGTTCATTGTCATGGTCTTAACCCTTTACTCAACATCTCCCCCTTTTAAGTAAGAAACATTCCCTTTTAGATTCAACAATAAACATTCAACCAAAACATTTTTTTCTCTTTTCTTTTCAGTCAGCAAAATACTTTTTCTTTTTTCAACTTAGAAATGTTCTGAGTCATATGAAACAACAAAATAATAACTTCACGTGACTTCACACATGGCAATACTTTCAAATCAAATCAACTTCAAATGTACTGTTCTTTTGTACTTCTTCAACCATAAAACAGTTCAATAAATCAGCATCAACATTTCAAAAACAACAACAACATCTTCTCTTCTGTCTTTTTTTTTTTTCTTTTTTTTTTTTTTTTTTTGAGTCTCTTGGGAACACTGTACTGTTCATAAGTCCAGTCTCTTGGGTGGACGTGAGTGTCTCCCTGAGCTTGTGACATAGTGTGGTGTGGCGTGTGTGTCACCTGTAGTGTTGCCAGCACTTCCAGAGTCAGGGACACCTGGAGTGTGGGTCTGTGCATCAGGCGGTGGCTGGTGAGTCGCACGCAGGTGCGCACTGGTTCTTCTCAACAGTCCATTCTCCGTCCTGACGATGTATGACCTTGGGGCTGCTGTCGGTTGTATGACTGTCCCATGGGCGTTCTCCGTAGTGATCCACACGCTCTGGCCTGGTTGCAGTTCTGGTTGCTTGTGTGCTCTGTGGCGGTTGTTGTAAAGTCTCTCCTGTTTCCTCTTCGCCTGCATCTCCATGCTGCGGAACTGCTTGATGTTGGGCCATTTTGGAGACAAGGTTTTTGGCACTTGAGGTAGAGTGGTCCTCAGTTGTCTCCCCATCAGGAGCTGCGATGGAGAATAGCCATTCTCCAGCGGGGTGGCTCGATAACTGAGCAGAGCTTTAACCTGATCTCCTCCTTCTTTCCACAGGCCCTTGATGGTAGCCACAGCTCGCTCCGCTTCTCCATTGGCTTGGGGATATTTTGGGCTGCTTGTTATGTGAGTGAAGCCATACTCGTGGGCAAAGTTCTTGAAGAGAGCACAGGCATACTGAGCTCCGTTATCCGACATCAGGAATTCTGGTACGCCGTGCCTCCCGAAGACGTTCTTCAGAGCTGCTATGACTGTGTCGGCTGTTGCGATGTTCAGGCGGGCAACTTCAATGTAACGGGAGAAATAGTCAACTGCGACAAGGTACGTTTTCTTGTCCCAGATGAATAAGTCTGTCCCTACACGTTGCCATGGTCTCTCAGGTACTGGAGTTGTCAGCAGAGGTTCTCGCTGTGTCGTCCTATGCTGGGTGCATGAGAGACATTGTCCGACTTTCTGGCGAATGTCAGCTGAAAGCCCTGGCCACCAGATCGACTGGCGGGCTCTGGCGCGGCACTTGACTATGCCTTGGTGACCCTGATGTAGGACGTCGAGCATTTCTTTTCTCAACGAGCTGGGGATGACGATCCTTTGACCTTTGAGGAGGAGGTCTCCAGCCATGGATAGATTTTGTCTCTCATTCCAGTAGGGTCCCATTTCAGCTGGCAGGTGGGCTTTGTCAGGCCACTGTGTTTGACAGTAGCGGATCAGTGTTTTGCAGATGCTGTCCTCCTTCTGCTTTTCTGCAAGCTGCTGTAGTCTAGCCTCGGAAGCAGGAAGAGACTGCATGACTGCATCCACGAAGATCTGGACATCTGCTTCTAGTTCTTTCTCTGCCGGAGTGGCTG